>FR990083.1:12400000-13090000 GCA_905404285.2 Erannis defoliaria | reverse complement strand
ACCGGTGTTTTCAACGTGGTATGAACGTTGGCGATAGAAGACTCGCACATATCGAGACAGAATTGGAAACCGCAGCAAAAAGCCAACATTACGCGGTGTTCCCAGGCGGTCACCCATCCAAGTACTGACCGCGCCCGACGTTGCTTAACTTCGGTGATCGGACGAGAACCGGTGTTTTCAACGTGGTATGAACGTTGGCGATAGAAGACTCGAAAGATTTCTACTTTTACATTGTGACGTCAAACATGCAATAAAATAGTACAACGTCAGAGGTCACACACATCTAAAGACAGTATTGAAATATCCGCAGCAAAAAGCCAACATTACGCGGTGTTCCCAGGCGGTCACCCATCCAAGTACTGACCGCGCCCGACGTTGCTTAACTTCGGTGATCGGACGAGAACCGGTGTTTTCAACGTGGTATGAACGTTGGCGATAGAAGACTCGCACATATCGAGACAGAATTGGAAACCGCAGCAAAAAGCCAACATTACGCGGTGTTCCCAGGCGGTCACCCATCCAAGTACTGACCGCGCCCGACGTTGCTTAACTTCGGTGATCGGACGAGAACCGGTGTTTTCAACGTGGTATGAACGATGGCGATAGAAGACTCGAAATAAGATTTTGACTGTTACATTGTGACGTCAAACATTCATTAAAATAATACGTCACACACTTATAGTGAAAACCCGCAGCAAAAAGCCAACATTACGCGGTGTTCCCAGGCGGTCACCCATCCAAGTACTGACCGCGCCCGACGTTGCTCAACTTCGGTGATCGGACGAGAACCGGTGTTTTCAACGTGGTATGAACGTTGGTGACAACTAACTTGCAAAAGCGATTCTATCATGATAATCTGACGTCATATTAATTTATGCATAGATAATGCAAGGAAAATTTAAATAGCAACATATATATACCACCCACAGTGAAAATAGCAGCAAAAAGCCAAACATTACACCGAGTATTCCCAGGATAGTATATTAATTCAGTGATTGCTTTCTTTTATTCCTATAACAATTGACAATTTAATTTCTTTATATATACAGACAGGCGAGAAACTCCAGCGGCCGTAATTTAAAGTCATTTGTTACATAAGTTCCGCAGGATTGCAAACCGCTATTTTCAGGCTCTATTATCGCACTAAATAACGTCATTTAACTTTAAGCAGCGTCTTTTAGTAATGCCGTATATTAGTAACTAGCTGCACCCCGCGGTTTCACCTGCGTGATGATGATGATTAAAAGTAGCCTATATTTTATGAATGTTATTCCGGAAGATAAGCTATCACCACCGCGAGTTTCATCCAAATTAGATCAGCTATCTTTTGAGGTAACATACTGACATACCGACAAACTATTCGCACTTATTTTATTAGTATATAATCATAGGCAGCTCACCTCAATATATTGATCTCAGTGTTCCGTTTCTTTCTAACATGGTCGACGGAGACGCCCCCTAGTTTCTTTATCTGCACGGGAACTACGCCCCAACGGCCGTGATTCCAAATCTTCTGTCTGTCAGCGTTTATGTCTAGGTTGCGCGAGCTTGCTATTGGCAATCCGTAGGCGCTACAGTCACTCTGAAATATAGGAAAAAAAGATTGTATACTTACTTATTAGCCCTAAACTTACTTACCTAATAAACCTAGATCACTGAATAACTATAGGATATGACTATATCATAATTATTCCATTCCTAGAATTAAAAGTCCTAATTCGAACCATGTTTTTGTTTGAACGTACGTCTAACATGAAACACAAACTGTGAATTTAATTTGTTTACATACATACTACATAGTATGTTTTTGAATCTTTATACATTTTGGTTTTACAACATGCGCTTTTCAAGCTTTTTTTGGCTAAATTATGTGATAAATAAGTACTGCGTTACTACTTGAACATTAAGTAGGTATACTTACTTTACTATCATCAGATTTGCTAGCAGTAGGCGACTTCGTAAGCAACTGTTCATCCGCCCACTGGTCTAAATGCTTGAGTTCGCTCATCACCTCCCACATGTTATCATCACCGCTGTAATCTCTACTCTCAGAGGAAATAACAGTCTTATTCGATTGACTAGACTTCACATCTCCAGCCGCGTTCAATCCGTCAACTTCTTCTACGGATCTAGAACCTTCCAAAAAGGTTTTAACGTCGAAAGACAGTGAATTGGTTTTGAAAAACTCAGGCGGTGAGACCGCCTCGTCGTTTTCTTTGAAGTCTATGTGTTTTTGTACTCCGAAGTCGGGGGATCGGATGCGCTTCGAGAGGCGTTTCGTTTTGTGAGGCTCGGTGAAGGTAGATGTTGTGAACATGTTCCCTCCTGGCATAAATACCTGCAATGTTTTAGAAGTGATTTTTATCAGTTACCACATGAAATTACGTAGTTAAACAGTGGAAACAATATTCTGCTACAGTCCCGTGTGTGCGTAATTACCGGCAGCAAAAAGCCAACATTACACGGTGATCCCAGGCGGTCACCCATCCAAGTACTGACCGCGCCCGACGTTGCTTAACTTCGGACGAGAACCGGTGTTTTCAACGTGGTACGAACGTTGGCGGTGGGACCTGGGTACGTCCTAAAACTGCATCCAGTACTACCGGAGGACGGGCAGCAGCGTCCTCTTGGTTAACGGTGGTGAACATTCTGCGATCCCCAAGCCGCCTGCCAAGCGTGAGGTTTATGGCAACCCCTCCCTATTAAGGGGGAGGCCTTCGTCCAGCACTGGACGTCTCCTGGCTGATAATAACGAAACGTCGGCGATAGAGCCAACGAATTAGTCAAACTTGGATTTGACTTAAAGCGTTTCTTGTGCTATAAGAAGACTAAACACTAGTAAACAATATTATTATCAAAGAGTACAACAACAAAGACCAACACACCCAGTAACTTCTGCTCATGGCACAGCCGATCGCAGAAAGAAAAAGAAATAGCAAAAAAAAAAAAAAAAAAAAAAGAGTACAACCTCCAGATGGCCATTAAAGATCGGAACGTGGCGGTTATGGAGGCCCTGGGCCGGGAGGAGGCGACAATAAAGTAAGCAGACGAAAGAGTCGAGCACGGGCTCTAGTAGTGATAAAAAAAACCGACTAATAGCGTAAGAAACCGGACTATTGTAAGTACTGCGTGTATACCCGGAGCACTCACGCTCACTAAAAAGCTTCTTCTTGCGGCGGCGTCGTGTGTCGGGTCGCCCTCTTCCCTCCAATACGGTTGAGGAGAGCGATGGCTGGCATATGAGTCAACTCGTGAACGGGTGCTGTTTGCGGGAGTTGGGACTGCTCGGAGTATACACGAAATTCTAGCAATAATTAGTAATACTTAGTTAGGTTCTTTTGGTATATTCATTTTGTTAAGCCTTTAGCATTTAAGTTATTAAGTGTAAAATTTTGTTAGTAAAAATTAATTTGACAAAAAGCACGGACCCGGAGTGGAGCTAAGAAACATAATTATATATGTACGTAGGTATATTTATACCTATATAAATACCTATATGTACGCATGTATGGACCTGGGTATGTCTTAAAACTGCATCCAGAACAACCGGAGGACGGACAGCAGCGTCCTCTTAGTTAACGATGGTAACACTGCGATCCCCAAGCCGCCTGCCAAGCGTGGGGATTATGACACCCCTCCCTATTAAGGGGAGGCCTTCGTCCAGTAGTGGACGTCTTCTGGCTGATGAGTGAGTGAGTATATATACATATATAAAAAAAACTATACTATTATTATTATTAACTGTATTATTATTATAATGGTGGCTCGAATTATATTGTACGAACCGAATAGTGGTAGATGGAAAACTGACAGTTCCATCCATAGCATATCATCATGTGTGTCTATACCTGATTTTGAAACAGGAACTGTATATTAGGAACCCCTTCGTATATTTTCTCGGGAGGATTGCTGCGAGCTCGTTTATGCTTCTTATATTTGGCGGCGGATTTCTTTTCATAGTTGAATGTGTTATCGTGATCAGTCCCGCAATCCGTACAACTTATTGGCAAAGAATGACGTCCGCATTTCTTTTTCACTGGGGTAACTTCCAACGCCTTAGCTCCTAGCCTCGATGGAATTTCTTGTGATCCTAGCTCTTTGGTGCTTGTAGATCGGTTCGTTTGGATTTCAGGGGGTTCAAAGTCTTTGGGGCCAGTGGATCGTCTAGCCTGGAATTCAGCTAAGTCTCGCTTGTATTCCTCTGTGCGTATGGTTCCGATTTGCGTGCCGATGGATATCTCAGTGGAGCTCTGTGATTGGTGGACGTCGGGTGTGGTGTCATCGGGAGTGACGTTGTGACGGCTGGTTACCGTCACACGCTCTCTGGGAACAATATAGAACGTCAATTCAACGTTACTCTTACCCACATTTACGATTAATGAGATTTTCACCTGACGTTGTCAAACTCACGTAAAACTTGCATCTGACACCGTGACACCTTAGGAGCGGCATGGCGAAAAGATGGTCTTCGCATCAACGTAATCAGTCAGCGCACTGCTGGACATATGCCTCCAAAAGACGCCATTCAGCACGATCTAAGTCTTTCGGGAAAGATGGTAAGTCGCTGCAGGTATAAATCTGACAGCTCAGGAAGTAGTAGGTAAAAAATTGTGATTATGAAGCTGGAATAACAACTTTTACAAAAATTGTTGTAAGCTAGCCTTGTGAATATGTATAGCTTAGGTTGTAAGTAAATAAGGCAAAGATAAATAATAATGGATAGTGCGAACCCTATAGCAAAAAGCCAACATTACGCGGTGTTCCCAGGCGGTCACCCATCCAAGTACTGACCGCGCCCGACGTTGCTTAACTTCGGTGATCGGACGAGAACCGGTGTTTTCAACGTGGTATGAACGTTGGCGATAGAATGTTTCGAAATAGGTAGTGTAATTTTATTGTAATAAAATCATTTGTAAAACTTGTCCATTCTATTATTTACCGCCACCACCCGCCACGTCATAGTCCAAGAATGAAATACCTTTTCAGTGGTTCGGTTTGTAGTTATTTTTTTGTTTGATATAATGCAATATGCACGCAAAATCAAAATTTCGTACCTATTGCTTACAATAAGTATAATCAATCAATAATCATGTCCAACAATCTAATTTCCTGTCCTCAATAAAGGAATTAGCCATGTTTATGCTAACAGAACTTAATTACCTATTCCAATAAAGAATGCAAAGTCAAAGTCTTATAATATGACGTTTTTATAGAGCAACATTAGTTTTTCCTGAACGCGCACAGTATAAAAAACAAACTTACCTACGCATTCAAGTAAATAAAATTGTTTTTAGTGTCAACTGTCAAACAATGGGCAGAGAAAAAACGGTATAACAATACAAATCTGAGTGACATACGACAAAAGTTTACGCAGTTTACAAGTAATAATCTTGAACAGTTATTTTAATACTTTCCAAAAACGCATCACTGGTTTTCGTAAATTGGGTATGGCCAGGGCCGGATTTAGAGGTTTGGTGGCCCTGGGGCAACAAAGGAGTCCGATTTTGAGTTTTTTAATTTTATTTTTCATACTCCATATGTTTGGTGGTCCCATATTAATTTGAAGTCGGTCTTTTTTTTTTAAAGTAACTTTTTTTTTAATTGTATGTATGTTACGTGATTACTCCGCCAATTATGAATTCATTTTGATGATAATTTTTTTTTTTTGGTAGGTGATACTTTAGAGGTGTAAAGGTGTACCCATATAAAGTTTATCGAAATCTAATAACTAGTATAATAACTGGAAAATATGAAGATGTCATCCGGGTAGTTGAAATTGACTTCGTATTTTTTTTTTTAAAGCGTATTAATAGTTATTGATACCTCAGAACTCTGTAATTTATAAACCGTCTTGGAAAATTCATTTTTATCCGGAAGGAAATACTTTCCTTCCCATAGAAATTTCATCAAAATCTGTTCTGTAGATTGCTTTATTAATCAAAATATCTGGATTAAATAATTATGTCGTCTAAATAAACAAACTTGCCTATTTTTTGTTGTTACCAATTTGAAGGGTTTGCGTAAATAATATGTTTTGATTGTGTTTTTTTTTATATCTCGAGGTGGACACTTTTTTTAAAGTTTGTGTAACTTATTATTACGAATTTGCAACAAAGTAGTAAAATGTTAAGAGCTTTTTTATAGCGAGTGATGAGACGAACCGTGAGACTGTCCGTCGCGGGTCAACGGCGCCGCCGCCCGGTGTGAATCGGCGTGATACACTTGACGGGCTATTCGGCTATTACCATAACTTGTAAGTGGAGCTTGCCGGAATTATGGAGCCACCGTCGTAATTTCTGAACACAACCGTCTTTAAAAGCATTAATGGTTGTCTCTGCCATGGACAAGGGTAACTATTTTTATTTTATAAGTCATAAGATGGTGACATACCATCGTCCATCATCATTATCCAGAAGACGTCCACTGCTGGACGAACGACTCCCCCTTGATAGGGAGGGGCTGCCATAACCCCCACGCTTGGTAGGCGGCTTGGGGATCGCAGAATGCTCACCACCGTTTACCGAGTGTGGTTCTGGTCTGGATGCAGCTTTACACACCCAGGTCCATTATCAACTATTAAATATTCTATGTTGCCGTCGGATTCTTTGGGTATTTTGGTATCCTATGGCGTCGCGTTTACTGTCATTATTCGAATATAGGAATCGAGTGAGATTTCGTCTTTATTGCGATGTGACCATTGAGCTAATATCTAAAGAGTCACAATCTCTAAGTGAAAACAGTCAAAAACGTCCGACTGCAGTTATACATACATATACGTGCATTATATAGTTCACAATTGTTCGAATTTAGACGTTATGTCGCTTGTATAGTGTTCAATGTATGCTTGAGCGCTTGTCTTATCGTAGTTCAAGTCGGTCAAAAAGTCGGCGCCATAGCGTATAGCGTATCGCATAGCGTGCGCCGAGTTTTGGATCGGACATATTTTTTTGCACGGTTGTGACTCTATAGATATTAGCTCAATGGATGTGACCCATGAGTGTCGACTATAACAGTTTTTGAAGATAGTATAATAATGTGTCAAAAAGGTTAAACATAGAACATAAACATATTTCGATTAATCATTATAATTTTGTTAAAATGAGAACCCGCAGCAAAAAGCCAACATTACGCGGTGTTCCCAGGCGGTCACCCATCCAAGTACTGACCGCGCCCGACGTTGCTTAACTTCGGTGATCGGACGAGAACCGGTGTTTTCAACGTGGTATGAACGTTGGCAATAAACGAATAGAAAAAGTATATAGGTATCTATGGACAGTGTGACATCAAACACGATACACATTATTTTAGCTGTGAGCTCTGTGCAAATGCGTAACGCACATCAGTGAAAACCCACAGCAAAAAGCCAATATTACGCGGTGTTTCTGTCTGTGTACGCGCTGTGTTACCCATCCAAGAACTGGCAGCAACCGACCCCAGACGTAGCAGAATTAAGTAAAATTGCTTTAATTATGATGAAGCCTAGATTTAAGAGTAAATCCAGAAACAGAAAGACACAATAAGTAGATACCAAAGTAAAAGGTTGCTATAAAAACAATGAAAGAAAAAAAAAGCTATTAAATCTCATCAGCTACTAAAATTAGCCAGTGAAATCAGGCTCAATTAAAAGTAAAACTCAAGAAAGCGCGTGTTAGCGTAAGTGCTAACCCAGGTTTTATAAATGACACATTCAAAACTGAACCGTTTCCTAGCTCTTAATGCAACGGCCTTAGGTTCATAATTCCACAACATGGTTTATCATAAATACAATGATAAAACGAACTTTTTTATTTGAGGAATGAAACGATTGTAATCATGACGAACGGTCGGGACTGAACTTCGTTACACTTTTACCGATTACCAATTTGATAGGCTTCAGCGTTGGTCATACAATTTTAAAAATTGTTCCCAGACTGATGACAGCCAATCGGAGGCGGAAAATACGTGCCCTATTGTTCTAGGCGATAGAAATCGGCATAAGTCAGAGCTAGAACACAAAAGACCTAGCAGTCTATAAGCTAAGCGAACGCGGATGCAAGGTGATACGCTAAGTGAGCGTGCATTTTGCTGATTATAATTATTATGTGCCTGCTGGAATGCTGGGCAAAAGCCGGCTGTCATTCTGCAATTTGTCCCACTAAGTAAAAGAAAATTTGTCCCACAGCCGACAACGTGCCAGTAATTCTAGTGCTTTTTGAGTTTCACCAGCTGGACACACGCGTGTCCAGCCCCTCTAGCCCACTTGGTGAAAATAACACATCGGCCGCGAGATCGTTCGCGATCTGGTTCCCAATAGGTATATAGTCTTGGATATGCAGCAGACTTTGAACTTTGAAGCAAATAGCTGATTCGGAAGAATATGCTAGATGAAATGCTTACGATTAAAATAGTCTTTTAATAAATATAAAACTTCCATAATTATGTGATAACACAAGGTGGTAAACATATCTACAATACCGTAACTTCTAACTAACGTAACAATCGCTACAAACCTCAAAACAAGCGAATGCTCAGATTTATAAACAGATTCAGAACAATAGCGAATGGTTAGCTAAGAGCAAAGATTAGAACAGCCTCCTCCGATCCAAGATAAGTCGTGAAATAAATGAGATCGCCAGAGATTGATGATAACACGATTTTATAATCTTACGACGGGCTCATGACGGTCCGATCATAAGTCATCGTGGCCCGGAAGTTACACTAGACTACAAATAAGTACAAACAATACCTTACGTAATTTGCTAATTAAAGTAGAAAGCATCTCGAAGATAAGCTTTGAAGTCTTCGGGTCTACGTTACGGGTGTCGAGATAATGCTTTCATAAATAAAAATCTGCCCATCAATTTTGATAGCAATAGAATGATATTAGCGGCGCCGATCAACAAATAGGTGAAAGTGAAATTTCAATAGCAAACACTGTTTTATAATGTATCTGAAGTCAAAAGGTTCCAGGTATCTGCGGCAATTAAACGAGACGTTAGTCACGATTTTGCTGTTCTGGAGTAAAGGGCGATTCACATCTGATTTCACGATCTTTGATTCTGTTATGATGTAATTTCTGGTGTAAAGAATAAAGAAAACATGAATGATAAAGATAAAGATTAATTTATTTGCATTGAACACGAGTAGAAACATGCGTTTGTTGACATTAAATTATATGAGCTTCATGTTATGCCTGAAGAGGCGTGCAAATGAGAGAATGAATTTACTTAATTCGTCTTAGGTGATAGCTTGGCATATTTTATCGGAAATAGACCTTTGTTTAGCAGCCATCTTGCGCGATGGTAAGCGACGGTGTGGACGTGAATAGAGAATGTAGAGTAAAATTGCAAAGTGCATTGCAATGGTCACGTGTTTTTTAAAGCGTCAGCATACGAGCTAATCGAGAGCTAACTGGGTTTCATGACATTGCTGCCAGAAGCCAGTTGAAACTCCAAATTGTCCCTGGTAATATCAGTCAGATCAAAAAATAATCTTGTTCGTCGAGTGGATGACTAATTTTATTTAGACTACTTACAGAAATGCGAGCTATCCAGTGTGAAAAGATGGAAATGTAACAAAAAGCCAACATTACGCGGTGTTCCCAGGCGGTCACCCATCCAAGTACTGACCGCGCCCGACGTTGCTTAACTTCGGTGATCGGACGAGAACCGGTGTTTTCAACGTGGTATGAACGTTGGCGATAGAATTATCAAAATAAGATTTCAGCTTTTACATTGTGACGTCAAACACTCATTAAATAATAGTAAGTCACGCAAAGGTCACACACCTCTCGATACAGTAGTGAAAACTCAGAGCAAAAAGCCAACATTACGCGGTGTTCCCAGGCGGTCACCCATCCAAGTACTGACCGCGCCCGACGTTGCTTAACTTCGGTGATCGGACGAGAACCGGTGTTTTCAACGTGGTATGAACGTTGGCGACAGAAAACTCGAAAAATAATGTATCTATTGACACTATGACGCCAAACACTTAACAATTGAATACGTCACACAACTCGAGTCTGTCCAGTGAGGATCTGTAGCGAAAAGCCAACATTACGCGGTGTTCCCAGGCGGTCACTCATCCAAGTACTGATCGCGCCCGACCATCGCCCGACGTTGCTTAACTTCGGTGATCGGACGAGAACCGGTGTTTTCAACGTGGTTTGAACGTTGGCGACAGAAAACTCGAAAAATAATTTATCTATTGACACTATGACGCCAAACACTTAATAATTGAATACGTCACACAACTCGAGTCTGTCCAGTGAGGATCTGGAGCAAAAAGCCAACATTACGCGGTGTTCCCAGGCGGTCACCCATCCAAGTACTGACCGCGCCCGACGTTGCTTAACTTCGGTGATCGGACGAGAACCGGTGTTTTCAACGTGGTATGAACGTTGGCGATAGAATTATCAAAATAAGATTTCAGCTTTTACATTGTGACGTCAAACACTCATTAAATAATAGTACGTCACGCAAAGGTCACACACCTCTCGATACAGTAGTGAAAACTCAGAGCAAAAAGCCAACATTACGCGGTGTTCCCAGGCGGTCACCCATCCAAGTACTGACCGCGCCCGACGTTGCTTAACTTCGGTGATCGGACGAGAACCGGTGTTTTCAACGTGGTATGAACGTTGGCGACAGAAAACTCGAAAAATAATTTATCTATTGACACTATGACGCCAAACACTTAATAATTGAATACGTCACACAACTCGAGTCTGTCCAGTGAGGATCTGGAGCAAAAAGCCAACATTACGCGGTGTTCCCAGGCGGTCACCCATCCAAGTACTGACCGCGCCCGACGTTGCTTAACTTCGGTGATCGGACGAGAACCGGTGTTTTCAACGTGGTATGAACGTTGGCGACAGAAAACTCGAAAAAGAATTTGTCTATTGACATTATGACGTCAAACACTTAATAATTGAATACGTCACACAACTCGAGTCTGTACAGTAAGGATCCGCAGCAAAAAGCCAACATTACGCGGTGTTCCCAGGCGGTCACCCATCCAAGTACTGACCGCGCCCGACGTTGCTTAACTTCGGTGATCGGACGAGAACCGGTGTTTTCAACGTGGTATGAACGTTGGCGACAGAAAACTCAAAAATTAAATTTATCTATTGATACTATGACGCCAAACACTTAATAATTGAATACGTCACACAACTCGAGTCTGTCCAGTGAGGATCTGGAGCAAAAAGCCAACATTACGCGGTGTTCCCAGGCGGTCACCCATCCAAGTACTGACCGCGCCCGACGTTGCTTAACTTCGGTGATCGGACGAGAACCGGTGTTTTCAACGTGGTATGAACGTTGATAACGACGATTCGAATGACGATAGAAAAGTCGAAAAATATTTTTTTATGTACACTGTGCCGTCACCTATTAATATAATACCTACGAGGGCGGCACTGAAAATTTCGGGAATCAAGGAAGTGACACAACATTACTATTTAAAAATATATTTATTGCTTTTCGAAGTATTCTCCGCGAAATTTGACACATTTTTCCATACGATGGAACCAATCATTGAAGCAACCATTCCATTCGGAAGTTGGGGTCTCCAAAATGGCCGTTTTGTAGGCGTCCACAGCTTCTTCAGGTGATGAAAATCTCTGTCCACGCAATTTATTCTTTATTTTAGGGAAAGTATAGAAATCATTAGGGCTTAGGTCGGGGCTGTACGGGGCATGGTCCAATAATTCTATGTTTTCTTGCTCTAAAAACTCTTTTGTTCTGTGCGCGGTGTGAGAACTCGCATTGTCGTGATGGAGGATGATGCGGCGGTTGCAGTTCTCTTTACGGAGTTCAGAAACGACCTGTGGCAAACAAATGCTAGCATACCATTCTGCATTAACCGTTCTTTGTCCCTCAAGAGGAATAGTCGTAACATGGCCGGTTTTGGAGACAAACGTGGCCACCATTTTTTTTGCAACACTCCGTGAACGAACAATTTTTGTTGGCTTTAACTCATTTTCGAACACCCAAACTCGTGACTGGTTTTTTGTTTCGGGTTCGTACGCGTATATCCAGGATTCGTCACCTGATACGATGTTGTATACAGCATTTGAGGATCCTGCGTGGAATCTTTCGAGAGTTCTGACGCACCAAGTAACGCGAGCCGCTTTTTGCTCTTCACAGAGCGAATGCGGTATCCATCGGGAAAACAACTTTTTTACACCTAATTTTTCATGCAAGATTATTTGTATTTGACTCATGCCAATGTCTAAAGTTGCCTGAATTTCGCGGTATGTCACATGTCGATCTTCCTCAATCAGCTTACGCACAGCATCAACGTTTTCTTGGGTGACTGCAGTTTTTGGACGACCTTGACGGGGATCATCACTGAGCTTGACACGTCCACGTTGAAATTCAGCAAACCAGCGATAAATTGTGGTTTTGGATGGGGCTTTATCACCAAATGCAGAAATCATCCGGTCAACACACTGTTTTTGTGTTAAACCACTTCGAAAGTCATAATAAATCATCGCTCTTGAATTTTCTCGAGTCAATTCCATTTTCTCAACGACTAAACAAGTTTGACAAAACCTTGTGACAAGACCGAGAATATTTTTTTAAATAAATAAATGGTATTCGATTTTTAAAACCAAGGAGTTTTCAATTAAAAAGATTTTAATATGACAGAAACAGTGGAAATATTCCATTCCCGATACTTTTAGTGTAGCCCTCGTACAAGCTCAAGCAAAACTCGAGCCTTGTATACGTTCAGTGAGAATCCGGAGCAAAAAGCTAACACTACGCGGTGTCACCCATTCAAATACTGACCGCACCCAACGTCAAGTTCAATCAATTCGTGAAATTAGTTTTACTATGAAGCCTAGGGTTCATGGGTTTAGTTCAGAAAGACTCAATAGTTACCAAATGCTAGCTAGCATGTTTGCTCGCAATGTGCATCGAGCTTTATTCTTTTGTGACGGTTCCGATTGCGAAACTGAATGCAGAGTTAGCGGAATTGTTCTGTGTACCGGCGCGGGAGTCAATGGCTTCGAAAAGCGCAAGACGTGTCCATTCTGACCATTCAGCTCTAAATGGGATTGCAGTCGATTGCGAAGGCGAAAAAAGACATTGAAATGAGGACCTTAGTAAATCAGAGAAAACATAAAAAGAACACAAGTAGGTACTTTAAAAAAACATCAGACTTTAATTTTGATTACCTGGATGACATATTTTTTAACCGACTTCAGTACAAAAGAGGAGTAAATTCCACTCATGGCATTTACTCCTCGATACGTAGTACTATTATTTATTCTGTGCTTCATGGTTAACAAAACAGTTCAAACCTCTGCCGCGTGTGTGTCGCGATTATCGACCTCCGTACCTAGTAGGTTATAATAGCTCTGTGGTCGCGATAAGTAGAAGAAGTTCGCTTCGGATATGGTACCGGTAGGATGAGAGCACCCTCTCATCCTCTCCAGCGACCACTGAAGAGAGAAAGATAGTGGGGCACTCGGTATTCTATAGCGGTGACTAGATGAATAGGAGCGCCAACTTTTTCCAGCGAGAAGCGCAAGAAAGAGCCATAAATCCATAGACATACAAAGTAGGGACGGGTTGGACGCCGTTTTGAAATGCCGCCCATTCGTCGGTGTCAAAGATACGCATTGACACCGATGCCGGCAGTATGCGACGCACGTCCGACGTGATTATTTGAGTGCAAAATGCCAAACAGTGTGTGAAGGGTTGTATTGTACGAATTACATTAATTTCAAAGTGTAGTAAAAAAAAGGTGACGTTTCGTACGACCGGCAAGTCAACTACACGTAACACGTAAACTAAACTTGCTTTTACACAAAAACTTTTATTTTTAGGTAATAGGTAATTCGTTACTAGTTTCGTACAGTTTGCGCTTCTTCTACCACGCCTTACTGGCGCTGCACGTAGTGACCGCAAAATCCGAGAGACGGCGTTGACCTTTTGTCAAAGATAATTTAGTCTTACTCTTACGTATCTAGACATAGAAATCATTGCATAAATCCTAATGACTGATTTGTTACCTTCTTGGGAACTGATGGATGCCCATTGAGAGAGAAAGAATATCTCGCTTTTCTCCTAAAACGAATACTGTTTATTGAAAGACAATTAGGTATATTTTTGAGCCATTGCAATCATGAAAATATAATCATCATCGACTGTCTTATAGCTCAGTTGGTAGCATGTCTGCCTCTGAGCTGTAGGGCGTGGGTTCGATCCCCACCCAGGGCAAACATTTATGTGACGAACTTATAGATGTTTGTTCTGTGTCTGGGTCTAGTATGTATTATAAGTATGTATTTACAAAAAAAAGAGTATATAAGTATTCTATAACTATCTGGTTTCCATATTACAAGCTTTGCTTAGTTTGGGGCTAGATGGCGCTGTGTGAAATGTCTGACAATATTTATTATATTATCATCTGCAGTCTTCCCTATCTCATTCCTGGGTGTATATACTATAGACTTACTATGTGGTATGGACCTCTTGCTAATATCGCGGAACTGGCGCTAATCATAATATTATGTTCAAGTACTTCTAAAACTAAAGAGCTAGAGCTATTTGTCTTTGAGCTTTATTTGATTTTGATGTTTGTTTAAAAAATGTTGCACTTTAAATCATTCAACTGCATAAGTAGCCACTTCGTATTTGTTTTCAAACCAGAAATAAAATGTTCAGGCGGAGTGGAGTACCACAGCCCACAACTGATACTAAAACTGTTCAATAGGTTTTTCCATTACATAAAAGTATTATACATCAAGTAGGTATTCATCTATCCGTGCTACAAGCTTTACTTATTTTAGAGATAGATGGCACTGTGTGAAATTACCAGGTTTTAGGTATTAGTTTGTTATTTTATTTTCCATTTATTTATTTGCTTTTAGGTTTAGTTTTTTTACAGTAAAATGTTTAAAAAATATAAAAACCTGTAAAATAATGCCATCAAACGTGGGACAAGACTGTGAAAGAGTAGCAGAGTGAAGAACCCCCAGACAAACATACCATTTCAAGGCATAGTGTTTTATGGAATACTAATCTTTAAAAAAATCATTTTTTTCTGAGAGACTTCAACCGTGTTTGATTAAACAATATGTATCAGTAAGATTATTTTCTTGGACACTTACCCTAATAAGAATCCAATTCTATAATAGATTTTAGAACAAGAATCAATGAGATTATAAAAATAAAAGGTAAGATTTCTAATTTGAATCATAGGTATTCAGTACAATAGTAAAGAACTGTTGATAAAAATTATTGTACTAAATTTGACCTATCAGACATTTAACATTAAAATTATTATGAATCACTCTCACCTTTTTCAGCGTATCCTTACAGCTTTCAAACATAAAAACACACACAACAACTTGTGGGTAGTCACAAATAATTTTCAAACAGTATTTTAAAATTAGAACATGCCAATCCCGGACGATACTAAAGTGGACTGTGATTAAATATCTGCAATTAAACTGCAATCATGTGTCACAATAGATGGTATTATCAATTCAAAATGTACCCAGGTCAAAGAAGCTATTATTTATTCTGTGTCGGGGCCTTTTCACAATGATTGGCTCCGATGGGCCATTGAATTGGAGTCAAAAGAATTTACAGCTGATGATTCAGCTAGGTGGAGGCATTACATCATGCAGTGCCTCCATTGTTACCTAGGAATGTAGGTAATTTTACAAAGCAATTTCAATTTTAGCTCTCACTTTTGCAAATAGCAGTGTTCAGGTTTTATTTTAGAAATTTTAAAATATAGCTGGAAACAGATACATGGATCTAGAAGAAATGGTTCCTAATTTAGGATTTTATCATGGATTACACTTTTATTGCATCCAGGAGGAGAGGACGCTAGCGCCATCTCTTCGTGGAAGAAGGAGAGAATAATGAGGGGTTTGTAAACTTTAGTTTTCATGAAATTTAAGATATTACCTATTCCCTGGATAAAAATGATAATAAAAGGTCCTACATTTGACTGGTATTGCATTTATTTAATGTAGATGGATAGATAGGAAGTTCTTTAACAGGTAGGTAGCCTGATAGGTAGATCTAGATATAATAAGTACAGCCTTTTCTAAGCTAGAAACGAGTTGGAATGTCTACTCACCGACGCAACCATTTGAACACTCCCATGTCCTGCTTCATCCACTTTTTCCTCAATTATAGTATAGCACTGTATACAAGCCGTCTGCACTTAACAGTGTTTACTCTACAAAAAGTAACTTTTTTCGATGTAAAACCGAAAGCCCGGCGATGCGAATAGCACGCGGAACATTACCGGCGCATTACCACTCCGTTCGTCAGAAAAAACTGCTACCAACAATGACCACCGATATATTGTGCGGTCGGACAAAACATCACGAACAACGCGCTACTCGCAATGACTTGAATTTGGTTTTTGTACAAATTACTTTTCGTCTCGGTCCGGTGATCCACTGGTCGCGGAACGGTCGTCGCACGTCGGGCCTCAAGTCTAGTTTGCCGCGGTCACAGGCGACTCGTCAACCGTGTAGTGCACCGGCCACCTCCATTATTTTTAATCCGCTATTTTTATGATCACTTTCAGGGTAGTTTATAAAAGTTACTAGAAAAATAACATTCAACGAACGCCAAGTAGGTAGGCAGGTCATAAAGGTACTTACCGTCGCGAGACGTGTTCCGACTTGGTTTTATTAACTTTTGTGGCTTTGTATTCATTTAGAAACTTCTTCATTGTATCTCAAGACACTATTCGATAACTTACACTATGATGTAAAGATTTTTACTTTATTTGGGTAAATAATATTTTGATTTACACAATGTAGGTAACGAAATCCCAATAGAACTCCCGTTTTTTTTTTATTATGTCGTTCATTCTATTCCTTCCTTCCGTGTTTCCGGTATATATTCCGTGTTACAGGTGTTACGTCACAGCACATAAACACTTCATTGGTTTAAAAAAAAAACATTCATTCCGACAATTATTTCGATTCATTCATTTATAATCAAATATATACCTTTTCACCTTAGCATAATTTTTCTTATGACAATTTAAGCGTGAACGATAATTCAAAACATTAAGATAATATAAGCTTAGTTAATTTTAATTGATTAAGGTAATCAAGCTATTTCTATGATGTACATTTATTTATACTTTGTATCAGTATTAGTATTAAATATGGATTTTGGTGTCATTTCCGGTTTAATAACAACGTAGAGTAACGATGATTTCCAAAAAGATGGGATAGCCCGACCCAAAAAAGATCATAATTTACCCCAATGATCTTTTATATGTCACTTAAGTCACATTATTCTTATATGTAAATCATTGATTTACCCTAACAGCTTGTGTAATATATCTCAATGTAGCTTGTATTCTTCTTCAACCATAGGTTGACTGGTAGAAAATGCTTTAGGATTTGGCTATATGTAGATGAGTGTAACTTTTTCGTTTTCTAGTGTACAACAAGTTTAAGTGTCAAATAATAATATAATTTATTTTATTCAGTCAATTTAAAACCCATACCCATGGACACAATAAATTAAAATAAAACAATTACGGCCTTACCTAAAATAATCTCGATTCTCTTAGTCACTGCTTAAACTTCTCTGTCCTTTTCTAGCACGTGCATCTTCACGTCAGAGAGAAGGTGGCAGAGCATCTTAAGCAGTGACTAACGGTTGAAAAGTTTTTTTAAGTAAGGCCGTTAATGACTAACAGCCTTACCTAAAATAATCTCGATTCTCTTAGTCACTGCTTAAACTTCTCTGTCTTGTTCTTGCATGTTACACTTCACGTCAGAGAGAAGATGGCAGAGCATCTTAAGCAGTGATTAACGGTTGAGAAGTTTTTTTTAAGTAAGACTGTTAGGACCTTTCCCAAAGAAGTTAATAAAAAATAATAAATAAACATAGGAGGACATTTTTTCACACAGCGCCATCTAGCTGAGTTGTGCTGATAGATAGATAGATAGATTAATTTTCTATTGCTCACACCAAAGAAACATAGGTACATACCTACAAAGGATTAAATAAATTAAATACACATTATTTTGTTTAGTGCACAAATGGCGGCCTTATCGATAAAAGCGATCAATAATAAGATCGTATAAAAGTAGGACTTTCCAAACAAGCCATAAAAAGAACGACTTAAAATAAGTACCTACTATACTAATAATTTTATCTGCAATAGGCTAGATTAATGATGTTTAAATCGTTGAAACCAATAGCTTTCATGAAGAATTTATGTTAATATAGTATGGTAATTGAAAATATTATTTAAATCGGTTAATAATGTTCTGATATATGAGCGTTTAAAGTTTTTGTTAGAGACAACTCTGTCCCTTTCCCAAAAAACAAAAAATGACGTCACGGCTTACATGTCAGTATATAATTTATATGGCGTCCTGACAAGTGACGTCATGATTTGCTGTTTTGCCTCTCTGTCTAGCATGATATTAAAATGCTTATAAGTTGCTTATTTTTGATCAGATTATAATTTTCTTTTCATTAATCAGCTATATTTATGGGCCACATTTGAATAGGACAATTAAAAAAAACCAGTCATCTAGCCTATTACAAATGTCCATACTATAACTTAGTATAATATAAAGTACTGCTAATATAAGATGAAATGTTCACCTTCATCGTATGTGACGGCCTTTTCTGGTCATCACACATCAGCGGAAGACGTCCACTGCTGGACGAAAGCCTCCACTTTAAAAGGGGGGGTTGGCCATTATCCCCATGCTTGACAGGCGGCTTGGGGGTCGCAAAATGCTCACCACCGTCCGCTTCTGGTCATCATTGACAACTTATTCAGTATATTCAGCCCATTGCAGGACATAAGCCTCCTTCCTCGCTTTCGCCAATCTGCCCTGTTTATAGCAAATCTTAACAAGGTATTTTTGTTTTATTTATACGGGAATACTCACGTTTAATTAAATCGGATACTCCGACTATAGAAACACGAGCACGACTATTAAACGTGAGTATTCCCTTATCAAGGTACTTGCATGGAACTTCTGTATGTCATCCCGCTACTGTTGGACTAGCCTTCCAGGCTTACTAGGCGCTTATTATCATGTGGCCACCAGTCTGTCACTGCCGGTATTGCATCTTGCCAAGTGTCCAATCCAGCTCATCATAAGTTTTAGTTATACGGAATCCAATGTTTTCCATTTTACTTTAACTTATCTACGTAGTGATTTCGACTATTCCTAATTTCTAAGCCCATAATAATATGTGTAATACATACCTAGCCATACCTCACTTACCGCCCTGATTATCGCGAAGTGTAATTAAGGCTTTTATTAAAATCGGTATTCGCGTTTTCTAGTTTCTAGTGTAAAGTTATTGGATTACAGCGTTGTCTTACGGGTCAAATTAATATGAATTAATTTGAAAAACAATACAGTTCCAATTTTTTTATACGCTAGCGCCATGAGTAAGCTACTAGTCATGGCGTACCGCGCTTTCACGCGGTGCCGCATTTTCTCCACAGCACCGGGCTATAGAAAGCTTATTAATGTATTGTATACAATTTCCTCGCCACGAACAATAATTAACTCTAAAATGTACAGGTTAGCTAAAAACAGTAGAAATTAAAATTAAGAGGGGCGCCACTATCGAAAATAATAATATATAATAATAAATAATAAATAAATAATGAGGAAGAGGAAGGTGATTGTAATTTGGATGAATATACCGATATCTTCTCCTACTAGGCTCTCGGTGATTAAGCTAAACCCTCCAAGAAGAGCTAAATCCTCCAAGGCTCTATCAGCTGCGAGCATAGCAAAAAAACTTTCGCACGAGGCTTTTTTGTCTGTAAGTTCGTTGTACTTTTGTCCAATTATAATCGACTATTTTGTTTGTATTTGTTGATTCACGTGGACACCGTCCCTACAAAAAACTCGATTGTCTTTGGCTTATTTAATGTCATTGTCATGTCAAACAAATTGTCAATCAATTTTGTTTTGATTTTGGAAAACTGTTTACAGTTGCGTTTGATTCAATTTTTATTATTTCATACGTTTTTCTTGAGTTTTCCATTGAACTTATTCATGGACGAGCTTCGTGGACCTAATATTCAGATAGTTTTACATGTTAAAGAAGGTATGACCTAGGCACAAACGTCTGTGTTTTGATTTAGCGGCGAACTTTTAATTTTATGATGACAGCATCGTCTATAATTTTCAGGTCTTGGATTTGGTTTCCTCAGATCTCCCTTCATAGTGAGCGGCTCTCTGAATGGGTATATGTTAGAAACAGACCCTGTAGTACCCGGTCATGCTCCTGTGTTTGATGCAGAATTAGTTTGGGAGGCTGACAAAAGAAGGTTCCGAAGGTATGGAAGTGTATTGAACATACTTAATATGCTGCGTTCCGTAATGCGCTAAAAGTGATAATATCGCGAATTCGACCAAATTCAATAGTCACAAAATCAAATCTAAGCCCATATATTTTGTGACTATTCAATTTGGGCGGATTCGCGATATTATCACTTTTAGCGCATTACGGAACGCAGCATTATTTAGTTCTATAACATTTAGCAGAACAGTCTTTCTTAGAAAAAGTAAGTAGCCAGATTATTTATGCCCTTGTAGTCTTATCCTGGCAAAAATTATGTTGATACATTTTGTGTTGTTTATTTATTTATTATTGCACAATCAAATGCACACTTACAAAAAAGTTATAAAACTAAAGTTAGCAATTGAGTACATATACCCCAATCAAAGTGGAATATGGACCTGGATATGACTGTCTTAAAACTGCATCCAGAACCACAGGAGGATGGGCGCGGGGACGTCATCTCGGTGAGCATTCTGCAATCCCCAAGCTGCCATGCAAGCGTGGGGATTATGGCAACCCCTCCCAATTAAGGGCTCTCCCTTTGCTCTCGCAGTGGAAGTGCTCTGAACATGAACCCTGTCAGAATCTTTGTACTCTAGTCTAAGGTACTCGATATGTTTTGAGCTTGTGTAAAGAATACTATTGAACTTGCCTTAAACACTATTCATGGTTTTAGGGTGAGCTATATATGGGCAGTGCATAACAGTGAAGCAACATTATAGCAAAAGTATTATTTTCCTGGCAGTTCTACATGCAGCAGTAGTGGAGAAACAAATGTTGTATTGATTTCTAACATTAGAGGCTGACAAAATCTACTTTATTTATTGTAATTTATAGTCTACAAAAACAATTACAAGAATCTAATTACCAAATTTTTTATTTTTTTTTATTCGGTGTAATTATTGTATTTCAGTCTTCGAGTGCAAAATGTGCCAATCAAAGTGGAAGTGTACTCAATGGGCACACAAGGGCGGAAGGATAAGATTGGCTATCTACTCCTGAGTCTGCTCGGCGCTCAGCCCTGTCCCTCAAACAAGATTATTGATGTATGATAACTAATCTTACTTACTTTCTTTTCTTATGCTTCTTACTCGTAAGTTTCAGACATGATGAACTTTCTTTCTTTCAAAAGAATGAAAGAAATAATTTTACTATAACTATAACTAATGAACAAGTGGGATCCACAGCCACTCTGTGTTTTTTTCCACTAAGTGACGCATCATCGATAGGCCCATAGCGAACTGTTAAACTCATACATTCTATTGTTTTTTTTGTTGTTATTGTAGAACATTTTTAAAGACTCAGATTACCAGGGAGAATCTGCATATACTGGTTTATACAGCAATGCTTTGCCTTGCTAATAAAAGCTCAGTCCAACATAAAATGTAAACAACAACCTAACCTACAAATCTATTTACAGGCTGTCAACAGCTACATAGATTCTTATAACAAGGCACAGTACCCAGTACTTTTCATTGGACTAGATTATCGACGACGCCCTCATCAAGAGCAGATAGATATATAAACAATGATTAACAAGAAAACTTGATATTGCCACATCTGGACCGCCGCTGGCGCCATCTGCGAAAAATTTAGCTTGTGCCTCATTCTTGAGTGATGTCACAAAAATGGCTTTGACTCAGCATGATACTGTTCTATAAACAAAACTGAGTTTCTGAAATATAGTGAAGCATTATAATTGAATACAGGTAAAATCAAAGTTCTGACATAAGTATCAAAATTGTTGATGAAATGACAGAAATTGAATACTTTCAGTTTTAGCAACATGCTGTATAACCCAGGTCTTACTACCCAGTCTTCAAAGTGGGATATGTATGTATGTAGTACTATTATTTCACTTGCTTAGTTGCCCTTTTGCTTTGTTTTTCCAGTCATGCCTATTTATTGCATACCTATACTCTGTTAGCTGAGAATGTCTAATGTAGGGCGCTCTCTCTTGCAGAATTGTATGTAAGTGAAAAAAACGGTTGAAGTGGCAATGGGCAGGCCACATCGCTCGACGAACTGGTAACCGATGGGGAAGAAAGGTTCTTGAGTGGCGACCGCGAACCGGAAGACGCAGCGTAGGAAGGCCTCCCACTAGGTGGAGCGACGACATTGTAAAAGTCGCGGGCGACCGGTGGATGCAAATTGCAGGTTGTCGTACAGTGTGGCGGTCTAAGGTGGAGGCTTTCGTTCAGCAGTGGACGTCTCCGGGCTGATGATGATGATGATGATAAGATGAAAAGAGTAATAGCTATGACGGTAATAACTATGTTCGTTATCTGTGACCAATGACGTGCAGAAACCTCATTTCCCTATTAGACATTCTCAGCGAACAGAGTTTAAATATAGAGTCGTCTCTTATAGGTGAAATACTCATGGCACAGACTGCTTGGTGTGAAGTCGGAGGGGAAGTGTTGCCATCCTCAGCTGATGATGAGCCTCACCATCGAAGACAGGGTCAACACTCCTACGCCAGTAAGGGTCTCAGTTCACACTAGTATTATTATAAAGAGGTAGAGTTTGTAACTTCAGCTTCATAATGTTTTGAAGATTGAAAGGTACACTAACGTGTTTGGTTCATGATGCTGATGAAGAATTGAACAAAAGATATGACAATTTTTCGGTTGGCTCCTAAGTCGTAATCTATAATATTATATAATATACAATCTATAACAGAAAGGTACAGCAATACTAAAGTGTATGTATATAATCATCATTATGAACAACTTTTACTATGGGGCCAACACTGATATCGAGAAAACAAAATCAGTTGTTCCTTACATTTTGTCCAAGGTCAATGAACTTTTTGTATGGAACAGCTGATTTGTTTGTCGTGATTTCAAGGTTGGCCCGATTGTAAAAGTTATTCATTATGATGAGTACGTACATGTATAGGTATACCCTTCGGTTAAGGTTTTCAAAAAATAATAATAATTGTAGCTTTAATTGTTTTGCCAGCTGGGATTAGTGTTAATCTCAGGGTGACGAGCGCAGTACAAATTGTATTCGCAAGTTCACAATTCTGCCACTGCTACTGTTATGGGCAGGTGTGACGCTTACCACCAGGCGAACGTCCCACTCGTCTCGTCACTCGACTGTAGTATATTAAAAAAAAACTGAGTTTGCAAGCGATTTAATGTGGACCAAACTTTATGTGGTTTCAGAGGAATGAACTCCGCATGTTTCACAGCAACGAGATTGCGTATCCATCTGCTGAACCCAGCAATTTACCATCAGCCAGGAGTATGCTCATGACATTAAGTAAGTGCACTGTCACCCCCCGGATCTACGATTTTTCCGAACCAGGGCAAAATCTTGATAGTGGCGCCCCCTCTCTCCAGCGTTTGAGATAAAATACTTATAAAACTCAAAAATAGCTGTATAATAGTTGTAATTTTTTCGAGATTTTTTTTATTCCAAAAATGTGTTGTCTTCAAAAACACAATAAGATTATTATTTTGGATATTATGTAGAATTGGGACTCCTAACTGTTTTTTATTTGTTTTTATTTTGATACCTAAAAAAATAAGTTTGAAAAAAATATTGCTTGAATTTGTTATGTTGATAGTAGGTAGAGCACTATCTCAAACGCTTTGTGTTAAGAGACGTGTAAAAAATTAGTTTAAATTAAAATTCCCGCCATGCCAACAATGTTGGCAAGATGCAAGATGTTGCCAACAATCTGATGCGCTGCAGTGCGCTGCGTGCAAGCAGCGCATTTCAGAATGAGCCCTTAGTATTTGTACAAAATGGAACTGGGCCTTTTAAAATAAAATGAATAAATTAAACTGATGGAACAAAAGTGGGCTACTGTAACAGTGTTCTGGCCGAACCTCTTTCAGATTCGGCCAGAATGCTTTACAGGCTAGCAAATAGAAATTAAGTTTAAATAACACAAATAAATAATGTTTTATTACCAGGGCGGCATGGTCGCATTAGCGACAAAGCCCTTTATTTGAGAAACAAAAAAAAAAAAAAAGAAACTGATGGAACAACGTGTGCTGCATGTTAGGCGCTTTGTGGAGCAAGTTTTTTATTTTCATTTCAACCACATTATGTTATGATTTTGGCGCCCCCTGAAACTGCCGCCCGGGGCCGGTGCGGCACCTCATCCCTGCTAGTAGAATATCTACAATTTTGTATGGGACTGAATGTTCTGTCTGTCTATTGTATTTTCTGTGCTTTCACTTCTACATACTACACTTATACAGGGTTACTGGTAAGTGGTAACTCGACGTATTCCGATACACACAGTGTTATAGGTGTAGGTTTAATGTGTGTCTGTGTATCTGTCTGGCACTATGCCATAACCGATTTTGATTATAATTTTTTTGTTTCCTATATGACTTGCTTTGATCAATTTTGATGTCTTATTTTGATATTGCTGTTTCAAGAAAATTTGTTGGGAGTTTTGCAAAATTTTAATATTATATTACGTTGTAAATATATTATAAAGTCATGGGCAGTAATTAGTTTTCCTTTTTGCGAAGTCGGACTCTCTTTGTGGAACCTATAGCTATGCCAGCGGTCATTGAACCCTATGCATTAACTGCCCTATGTTTTATTATTGGCAAATTATTTATCTATTTGTATTCTTTCTTTCTTTTTTCTATTTATTTTTATATCGTAATTTTTTTCTGATTGTATTTGAATAATATAGTTTTATTTTTATAATTTTTATTCCAGATGAGTACATAGCGGAGAGCAAGAAGACTGCATCGTCCCCCGACCTGCAACCGAAACTGCTGTGCGACGAGGGTCTGATCCAAATCGGCGCCGGCAAGCATCAGTTCGTCCTCAGCTTCGTCATCGGATCCGTTGAGAATCTCGATCTGGTTGGCAGTCTTATTTTTTTTTATACATTTATGGGCCGGGTTTTTGATGCGTAGTTCAAATTCAAATTCATTTATGAGTTAAACGTTAAGTTTTTTTAACTAATAGTTAAAAACGGTAACAAATTGTTAAACTCCCAATATTTCGGTTTTTTGATTCATAGTTAGCATGACCAGTGGTCAAAAATGTAACTAATGGTTAGCTAGTTAACTATAGTCGCCACATCTCGGAACTGGCATAGTCAAACACAGCGGGGACCATCATGCTCTCACTTACAGACTTAAGACATTTAAGACAGTCACTCGAAGCGGCTACACGCGCTTTTCTTTAGAAAATTGTTTCCTTGTAACAATACGCACTTGAAGCGACTACACGCGCTTTTCTTTAGAAAATTGTTTCTTTGGAACAATAGGCACTCAAAGCGGCTACACGCACTTTTCTTTAGAAAATTGTTTCCGTGTAACAATAGGCACTCGAAGCGGCTACACGCACTTTTCTTTAGAAAATTGTTTCCGTGTAACAATGGACACTCGAAGCGACTACACGCGCTTTTCTTTAGTAAATTGTTTCCTTGTAACAATAGGCAAGACAAGGTCGGCCGCCAGAGTCCGGAGGGGCGCCGATGATGTGCTAGCCTATGGCGCTGTCGGCATTTAATCCGCCTCTGTCAACACGGTTTACTGCCTTCTACACATACAGGGTGAAATTACATTTACTAGAAATATCTTAGGAGGTCATTAAACTCATCGTAATGAACAGCATTTACTACAAAATATCAACGCGGAAATCGCGAAAAAAATTAGCTGCTCCATACATTTTGTCGACCGTAATCGCATTTTTACATGGGCCAGCTAATGGTTTTCACGACTTGCGCGTTAATTTCTTAGTAAAACGTTGTTACGATGAGTTTAATGACCTCAATTAATGAAATTAACTCCTCACAGTTTTCACTATTTTACCTTTTTTTTGTTTTTTCAATTGCAGCTACTTCCAGAAACGAGCGCGAACAAAGAAATTGATTGCTACGTCACATATTCAGTTTTCACACACACCATCATGACTGACAGGTAATTATTGAAATGATGACATAATTTTTATTACTTCTAGCTGAGCTGAAGAAATGTAACATTGTATTTTATCTCGCTCTCTCGTCAGTAGGAAAAGCGAGATAAAGTTAAAGATCACATTGAAATAATCATGTTTTATTTTTATTTAGAGATGGTAAGCCACCAGACTTGTCACATCACATCATCAGCCGGAAGACGTCTACTGGACGAAGTCCCCCCCCCCCTTATTAAGGGAGGGATTGCTATAATCCCCACACTTGGCAGGTGGCTTGGGGATCACAGAATACTTACCACCGTTAACTGAGAAGACACTGCTGCTCGGCCTCCAGTGGTTCTGGATGCAGTTTTAGGACATACCCAGGTCCGAAAGCAGACTTGTATAGAGAACAATATAAAAAAAAAACAACTACAGGCACCTAGAAGTTTCATCCTCTATCCAACGGAACGGAATTCATAAAAAAATTCGGGCTATTAAACAGCCTGTTTTAATACAGGACACAAACAAACTATCTCAATTTTCACTTAAATTTCTGGAAACAAACCCGTAACCTAAACCCAATCGAATCGGATTCTGTTCGAAATCTTTCACCATCTCCGTCTTCTGCACTAAGAATGATGGAGATAGATAATGTAGTTTCCGAGTGGAAACCTTTCCGATTGGGTTTAAAATACAGTAACTTAAAGCAGTAACAAGCATTCACATTCACAATTTTCCACATTAAATTAGTGTTCTGTAAAACTCACACTTATTACTTGCATCGTAGGGTTGGTGTTACGTCGTGCGCTAATGGCGTATGTGCACAATTCAACCAGCGCACGTCTCTCCGGTTGGCTTCGCAGCTGTCTACCTTAGGACGTTACTTCACAGAGTGTCCGCACGTTGTCGCCAAGATATGCGTTGAAGACCGAGACGTTGGTACGTTGTTATTGCTATATCCCCATCATCCACATTCGTAACAAAGTTCATAATATCGTTAGTAGTCTTTCGATAGCCTATACAATAAAGCCTGTTCAGAAAAATAGTAATCGTGGCTTACATTTTTAATTAACTGAAAAGTGGACTAACGTTACATTTTAATTGGTCGAAGATTGATCTAACGTAACAATTTATTAATTTGTCGAAAAGTGAACTAACGGTACTATTGTTAATAGGTTCGAAACATGAAATAAATGCAATTTTAAGTAGGTCTAAAAGTGAACTAAGGTTACATTTCTAAACTGTCTATATTAACAAATTTTAGGATTTATTGGTCAATAATTGAACTAACGTAACTTATTACTAAATTATTAATTATTACCCAGTTCTCCCATTATTGGTACCCATAAAGACCAAATTAACAAAAACCCTGACATCCTCCCCAGGCATATGCAGCATGGATCTCCGTAAGCTGGTCCCCACAGATGACCCACAACACTTCTTGGAGAAGTTCTGCAACGCGGACCGAGCGCTCACCATCCACGAGCGGTGCTTCATACTGCCCTGCGACGCCGGGAGAGGCGGGGACTCGCACAGGAGGCCGCACGTCGACGTAGAGTTGAGCTTGAAGTACGTCGGACCTAAGGAAACACAGGTAACAACAAACAACTTAATATTTAGACTTTGTTACGTAACACAGGTATCAACAAACAATTTCGACTTAGTAGTAGACTTTTTTTAGGTAATACAGGTAACCACAATGAACTTAGACTTAGTAGTAAGAGTTTTTTTTATGGAACACAGGTAACAATAAACAACTTAGACTTAACTTAGTAGTAAGACTTATTTTATGTAATACAGGTAACAATAAAGAACTTAGACTTAGTAGTCAGACCTTTTTATGTAACACGGGTAACAACAAACTACTTAGACTTAGTAGTAAGACTTTTTATGTTACACTGGTAACAACAATCAACTTATTATAGACTTAGTAGTAAAACTTTAAGAAAAAGCATGACAGAACTGATGTAAATGAAATAAGCTTTTTTTTTGACCTTCCTTCATTCATTCAAAATCTTCAGAACCACAGACTAGGTAGTGATACTATTCAGAATCATGTTTCGTCAACGCCACCTAACGGATTTTTAACCGACTTAAAAAAAGAAGGAGGTTCTATGTTCGACGATATGTATATATTTTTTAATGTATGTTCACCGATTTCTCCGTCAATTGCGGACCGATTTTGAAAATTCTTTTTTTAATTTATACTATACTTCCGAGGTGGTCCCATAGAAATTTGAAGTCGGTTGATATTTTTTTGAGAAACTTATTTATTATGAATTATATTTTTTTATTGCCTGTCAGAAAACCGCCCATTCGGGGAACAAAGTCATGTAAACATATTATTTGGCTGTACTGTACATTATTGCCCCTTTAGTAAGACCCCCTTTTATTTCACAGTTCTCAGTATAAAACAGTTATGGTAAGGTTGTATGTACTATGTAGGCTGATGCCCCGATGTAAATAAATAAAATCCACTCACAGTTCAAGCAGGGTATATTGTCCAAGCAGATACAGTACACACCTTACACACGTAAAAAGTCAGAAGGCACAATAGGGAAAGCACAAGCACAGGCACAGATGTGATAGAACAGTAGATAGCAGAGAAGAGACACGTAGTAAATAAGAAATATCGAAGTATATAAGCGAAGTTGTTTACACCAAGAAATTATAGCAAGAAGCGTGCGCTCTGCGTCGCATGGGTATGACGACTGGTTTGACATTCAATTCACCGCTGCGCAGGCGACGAAGTACATAGCGGAGGCTTTTGTCTAGCGCGCGGAATAGGGATGGAGTAAAGTCGATGAGTGTCCACGTAACCGACATCGACAAACTGGTAGGCTTTTAAATAGATAATTTATATATTTATAATATTATATTGTTATGTCATAGATAGATAAATGTGTAGATAGTATTTATATGTGTATAAAGTAAATTATTGTGTTTATTTATATGAAATGTAGTTTATTATATATAATTAATATGTTTAGTATATTTGTATAATATCAATACTAAATTGTGTATTGTGTAGGATAGTAGCCTACACTACCCCCTTCCAGAGACCGTCACGGTCGATAAAAATCAGGAAACCTAACATGCCGACCAGAACGCGTCACATAATTTTGTAGCAGTCCTGACGACGGTTCTTCATTTTGAACTGACAGTATGAAAGCCGGTTTTAGTCGGTCAATCGAAACTGTCATTTCTTTATTTTTAAAAAGAATTTTGAAAACTTTGTCCCCTCTGCTAAGAACTTTATGTGGCCCAGAATATGCCGGTTGGAGAGAACCTCGCGTTGCACCTTCACGAAGAAACACGTGAACGCAGGTTTCGAGCTCCTTATAAACAAATATTCTGGGTTTACAGTGACGGGAAGTTGGTACGGGGCGTAACTTCTCGGCGAAACTTCTGAGCCTAGCGGAAAATTCAGAAATGTCTGTGGTACCACTAATGGTGGGCTCCAAGAATTCACCGGGGAGTCTTAACGACTCACCATAAACTAATTCGGCAGAGGAGGCTTGCAAGTCTTCCTTAACGGAAGATCTTATGCCCAACAACACCCATGGCAACGACTCTGTCCACCTATCATTGGCGTGGCAAACTATTGCGGCTTTGAGTTGACGGTGAAATCTTTCAACTAGCCCGTTGCAAGCCGGATGATACGCTGTCGTCCGTTTGTGTTCTTAACCGGCCAGTTCCGATAGACACTGGAACAAAGCTGATTCGAACTGACGGCCGCGGTCAGTTGTGATGACCGTCGGGCAGCCAAACCGAGCTATCCATGTTGACAACAAGGTTTTAGCAACGGTTTCCGCTGTCATGTTTTCGATGGGTGTTGCTTCTGGCCATCGAGTGTAGCGGTCTACAGCCGTTAAACAATAGCGGTAACCTTCAGATAGTGGAAGTGGACCGACCAGGTCAATATGAATTTGTTGAAAGCGGGCACGTGGTAAGTTGTAGGTGCCGAGCGGCGCAGTCACGTGACGATTGACTTTCACCCGCTGGCACGAAATACAAGAACGTGACCAATCCCTACAGTCCTTTCTCACGCCTGGCCAGACGAATCGCTCTGCTACTAACTTGGCGGAAGCATTAGCGCCAGGGTGACTAAGGGAATGTAGGCTTTCGAAGATCTGCTTGCGAAAGTATTTTGGGACAAAGGGCCTGGAAACTGAGGTACTGGTGTCACAGTACAAAGGGACTCGACTTCCAGGGACATGTAACTTCTGGAGCTGCAATGAGGAACCATCACTTAGCAGCTTTTCGAGCTCAGAGTCAGAAGTTTGACCTTGGGCTAATGTCTCGAGGCTTACTGGTGCTGCCAGTTCTTCAATTCGCGACAAGGTATCCGCCACAACGTTATCCTTACCCGATACGTGTCGGATATCTGTGGTGAACTGGGCAATGAAGTCAAGATGCCTATACTGCCTAGGCGAACAGTTGTTCTTCCTTTCGTGGAATGCAAAACTGATCGGCTTATGGTCAGTATAAATAATAAAATGTCTTGCCTCGACCATATGCCGGAAGTACTTAATAGCCTCGTACACAGCTAATAACTCCCTATCATATGGCGAATACTTGGTCTGCGCCGGGCTCAGTTTACGGGAGAAGAAGGCTAATGGTTCCCAAGCTCCGTCTTTATACTGCTGCAAAACCGCACCAATAGCTTTATCCGACGCATCACTTACAACAGCAAGTTTGGCTGTACACTCGGGATGGGCTAGCAAAGCTGCGTTAGATAAGCTCTCTTTACATGCCTGGAACGCTGCTAAAGCTTCTCCGGTGAGCTGAACTGGCTGCAACTTTTTAACCGACCCTGTCAACAACGCATGGAGAGGAGCCTGGATCTGAGCAGCTTGTGGAAGAAATCTCCTATAAAAGTTCAGCATGCCTAGGAAGCCTCTGAGTTGACGCACGTTGGTGGGTACCGGAAAGTCTTGTACCGCCTGCACTTTCGCGTCTAAAGGTTTCGTACCGCTCTCAGAAATAGAGTAACCTAAGAAAGTTACCTCACTGGCACCAAGGACGCATTTAGAAGTGTTCAGCAACATACCGTACTGCTTCAGCCGACTGAAAACTTCACGGAGGTGTACGCGATGTTCTGATTCGCTTTTAGAATAAATACAAAAATCGTCCAAATAGGCATAGACAAAATCCAGTCCCCTGGTCATTTCATCCACAAACCGTTGGAATGTTTGACCTGCGTTCCGAAGACCAAAAGTCATGTACGGAAATTCAAACATTCCAAACGGTGTGGTGATACTGGTTTTAGGAATGTCTGCGGGGTTGATAGGTATCTGATTATAGGCCTTTTCAAGATCTAGAGTACTGAAAATTTTACAGCCTGAAATGCTATGTGCAAAATCTTGAATATGCTTGATCGGGTACCTATCTGGGATTGTGCGAGCGTTTAATTTGCGATAATCGCCGCATGGACGCCAGCCATTGTTTTTCTTCGGCGCTAAATGCAAAGGCGCCGACCATGGGCTTTCTGAAGGTCTAGCTGTACCGCTGGCCAGCATAGACTGAAACTCTTTTTGGGCGATTTTTAGTTTATCTGGGGCCAAACGACGTGGAGGAGATGATACTGGCGGGCCAGGTGTGGTGCGTATGTGGTGGACAGTGTTGTGTGGTGCAGTGTGATTCCTACCAGCTGGTCGTGTAATCTCCGGGAACTCGTCAAGTATCTTGTGATACTGCGTCTCACCAGTCACGACCTTTACAGACGATACATTTTTACAATTGGCCAATGTTGCCGTTGCTGTAACAGAAGTAAGATTATCAATTAAGCGCTTATTGCGACAATCTACTACTAGGCTATAATAATTTAAGAAATCTACGCCTATTATTGGCTTTGTAACATCGGCAACAACAAACCGCCATACAAAAGTTCTACGTAGGCCAAAATCTAATTCTAAATTTACATAACCGTAAGTAGCTATATTAGAACCATTTGCTGCACACAAGTTATATTCAGTCCGAGAACGACGATCACGTAACGCCGACCGCGGAAAGACACAAAGGTCGCTGCCTGTGTCGACCAGGAATTGTGTCTTCGACGACCGGTCGGTGACGAATAGGCGACCAGTAGTTGTTGAGGGGCAATCGTTTGTCGCCATTATCGACCGCCCATTGAGTTTTCCGACTTGAAGTCACAGGGCCGAACACATGTGTTAGCTTTCTCTCCAAACTTGCCGTGATACCAACACACAGGGAATTTCCGGTAGTTGGATTGGGATCGCTGCCTCGGAGAATTCCGATTGCCTTGAGGTGTGCGGGAGCGTGGCCTGCTGTTCCTCCCGGTTGCCAGCTGCTGAACTTGCCTTCGGAGCTCTGCTACTTCCTTAGTGAGGTCGCTGAGCAGAGAGCTAGGTACTTCAGCCACGGAAGCTACTTTAGGCGTTGATGAAGCGAGATCATTCACTCTATCTGCCAGGTCAGCCAAGTCATCAAGTGTAGCTACCGCTGGTTGACCTGCGAGCACCGTCTGGATACCATGTGGGAGGCGGCTAATCCAAATAGTTTTCAGGAAGTCATCTGGAACGCTGGCGCCTGCTAAACCCTTGAGGTGACGAAAAAATTGCGAAGGTTTGCGGTCGCCAAGTTCTTCGTGCATCAACAATTGCTTGATCTTCTTCTCATTGGAAGCACTCAGTCTCCTTATAAGCTCACTCTTGAGTTTTTCGTACTTGTTGGTGGCGGGCGGCGAAACTATTATGTCTTTAATTTCCTTAGAATGCTGATTGTCGAGATGGCCAATCACATAGTTGAATTTTGTGGCATCGTTAGTGATTCCAGAAATGGCGAATTGACCTTCTACTTGAGCAAACCAGATATCTGGCTCTTCAGGCCAGAATGGTGGCACTCGTACTCCGACTTTGAAAACATCGCTACGAGGTATCGACATGTTCCCATCACTAGTGCCGGTCAACGCAGATGACGTCGACGTGCCGTGTGCATCTTTAGGTACTCCCTTTTCCATGCTCAATTAGGAGTCACCAGTATGGTAAGGTTGTATGTACTATGTAGGCTGATGCCCCGATGTAAATAAATAAAATCCACTTACAGTTCAAGCAGGGTATATTGTCCAAGCAGATACAGTACACACCTTACACACGTAAAAAGTCAGAAGGCACAATAGGGAAAGCACAAGCACAGGCACAGATGTGATAGAACAGTAGATAGCAGAGAAGAGACACGTAGTAAATAAGAAATATCGAAGTATATAAGCGAAGTTGTTTACACCAAGAAATTATAGCAAGAAGCGTGCGCTCTGCGTCGCATGGGTATGACGACTGGTTTGACATTCAATTCACCGCTGCGCAGGCGACGAAGTACATAGCGGAGGCTTTTGTCTAGCGCGCGGAATAGGGATGGAGTAAAGTCGATGAGTGTCCACGTAACCGACATCGACAAACTGGTAGGCTTTTAAATAGATAATTTATATATTTATAATATTATATTGTTATGTCATAGATAGATAAATGTGTAGATAGTATTTATATGTGTATAAAGTAAATTATTGTGTTTATTTATATGAAATGTAGTTTATTATATATAATTAATATGTTTAGTATATTTGTATAATATCAATACTAAATTGTGTATTGTGTAGGATAGTAGCCTACACAGTGTATCTTTTGTTTAATAGATAGCTAGATGACTGGTTGTTTTATTGTCCTATTAAAATGTGGCCCATAAATATAGCTGATTATTGAAAAGAAAATGAAAACCTGATCAAAAATAAGCAACTTATAAGCATTTTAATATCATGCTAGACAGAGAGGCGAAACAGCAAATCGTGACGTCACTTCTCTGTACGCCATATAAATTCTATTCTGACAAGTAAGGCGTGACGTCATTTTTTGTTTTGTGGGAAAGGGACAGAGTTGTCTCTAACAAAATCTTTAAACGCTCATATATCAGAACATTATTAACCGATTAAAATTATTTTTTCAATAAACATACTATATTTACTTAAATTCTTCATCAAAACTATTGGTTTCTACGATATAAACATCAGTCATCTACCCTATTCCCAGAAGCCGACGGCCCTCACGGCCCGGAGCGCGAGCCAGCTCGCGAGCGGCAGGAAGCGCGACACGGCTCCCAAAGATGACATTTTAGACTATAAGAGCGGCAGTTGCACCAACCTCGACCAGGACGTGGGTGGGGTGGGGTACACTAACATGGCTTCTAGGAATACAGCCAGGTGAGATTATACCTATATTGAAGTATTTTTTCAACGTACTTCAAAAAAGGAGGTTCTCAATTCGACTGTATGTTTTTTTTGTATGTATGTTACGCGATTACTCCGCTAATTATGAACTGATTTTGATGATTCTTTTTTTGTTTGGTAGGAAATTTTTCAGAGGAGGTCCCATATTATTTTCGAAATCGGTTCAGTAGTTTGGTTTTTAAATCAAAATTACTAGAAAATATGAAGATGTCATCTAGGTATTCGAAGTTCGACACTGCGCTCGTCACCCTGAGTTATTAGATGTTAAATCTCATCATACCCAGTAATTTCACTGGTAACATTGCTCTTCAAACCGGAACACAGTAATGCTTGCACACTACTGCTTGGCGGTTGAATAACTGACAAATGTGTGGTACTTCTCCAGTCGGACTCTGCAGTGGAGTCCTACCACTACAAAAAAAACCCCGGGAAATAAGCTATCTCCATTGCGACTTTCATCCAAATCCGTTCAGCCATTTTTGTATGAAGATGTAACAAATATACACAAATACCGAAAAACTTTCTCATTAATAATAAGAAAATAAAATATTATAATAATAATAACAGTATAATTACAGATACAAAAACGCGTCGGGCGATCAGATAATCCAAACGAACGAAATAGCGGAACTGATCAAGAAAATGTGCGACTCGTTCACCCAGAGCCAGGAGAAACTGCTCGCGACGAGACTCAAACCCGTCACCAGCGACATGCAGGTGAGGTAACTAACAACAATTCAAGGCGCAAGCCACGTACGTCGCAGGCGGACAAGGAATATTTAATTTTTATTTTTGGGTATTTATTTTATTTATTTTATTTTATTTAGGTACAGCAATAATTAGCAAACCAAAATCTTATAAAACTTAAACATACTAATACAGAATACATTATAAATTTGCTAACCCAAACATTGTACACTGCATTACTAAAAAGAAAACTTTGACAATATTATAACGTCAAACCAGTAGCACAAACTGTGATAACTTACTTAACCGCTGCCTAAAAATATCATAGTTGGTTTCATAGTTATCGGGCTGGCTATCGCATTGGCCATACTGTACTTCAAGTAAAGACGTACAGACAGGTCCACCAGGGGTGGATAGAAGATGTAACAGCAGCGGGAACTTTACAGCGAATCCGGAATCCCATACGTCGTAGGCGAGAGGAAACCAGCGGAAACGGTGAATAATAAATCAATAAATTATTATTACGATGGAAAGCAGAAAAAAAACTGTGGGAGAGAAAATAATTTGTAGGCAGTGAATATAAAATGTGAAAATAAATAGCTAAGTATTTGTTTTATTTATTTATTTATTTTGGCACACAAAACAGAATATAATCAATACATTTCAAAGCAAAAATGAGAATAGGCGCAGACCTAGACTATATTCCTAAGCATGTGTACACAACATGATCAAGGTAAAAGCAGCGTGTGAACAATGGTTAATGTTAAGTAATCAAAAACGTTGAAAGTTACTAAAAATCAAAGAAAGTTACACAAAGTTAAGTAGTTAGTTAGTTGTTTATGGAAGACATAGTGGAAATTTACCAAAAATATAACAATATTTTTTTTGTTTATTTAAGAAAAGAGTGTGAGAATTTTCGTAAAGTAGGAAAACGTCTGATTGAGCTCACATATACGCCTTAACCATGGAGGATAGGGAGTTGTGATGAGGAGCTTGCGGCCGTACCTGTGGATTTTGTAGACGGATTGTGTGACGTCACACTTATTTGGTCAGTCTGCTAGCGTTCGCCTCGCGTAACAGTCATTCGGGCTTACAAAACACACGTACGACTTTTAGTGTTTTTACTTAGTAAAAGTGAATATAAAATGAGTTGCTGTGTTTCTTCATGTAAAAACTATCGCGGCAAACATTCTGATGACATGAATGGCGTCTCATTTCATTCGTAAGTAATTTTATTTGTATTTTCTAAGGTTCGTTTTAGAAAATATGTAATGTTTCTTGGTGTTTTTAACTAGTTCTAGAGATGGCGCCACTTTATTTAACGTTAACCATAAAAAAATACGTTTCAGAGCACTTTTTAAATTACATGAACTATTCTTGCTTAAATTTATTATTTTTATATAATGTGTTTTTGGTTTATTCCGACTTTTAAACTAGTGCTTCTAGTTAAAACCTTTGTCTTTAGAATTTACGAAAGCGACATCTGACGAGAGAGTAAGAAACCTGGTGTTTATAAGAGTTCTCCACTTTTTTCGATAAAGCACTTCTCAAAAACTTATTCTGAATTCCGCTAGATGGTAGCTCCATGTGCGGACTCTAGCGCCCCTCCCGCGAGCCCTACACCTCTCCGCACGATCACGCGTCCTTCTATAGAAAAATCCTTTGATCGCGTCTCTGCTTCTATTACTCTGTGTCTTACACACATAAGATCCGGCGCCAACGCGGACACGCCCGGTCGTCTTTCCATTCCTTACAAATTTATATTCGTATGAACGCAAACCTACCGCTTGGTCGTTGGCGCCTATTAAAATAAAACCAGGTCACTAGATTATAGTAGATACAGTTAGAACAAATGAATAACGTCATTACGAAATTTTCATAAATACAAGTACTTTAAAAAAACCCGGCTTCAATTTCGATTATTGGAAAAAGGTGTTATCCAGGTAATTTCATAATAGGCTAGATGACTGTTTTTTTTATTATCCTATTAAAATGTGGCCCATAAATATAGCTGATTAATGAAAAGAAAATGAAAATCTGATCAAAAATAAGCAACTTATAAGCATTTTAATATCATGCTAGACAGAGAGAAGAAACAGCAAATCGTGACGTCACTTCTCTGTACGCCATGTAAATTTTATTCCGACAAGTAAGGCGTGACGTAATTTTTTGTTTTGTGGGAAAGGGACAGAGTTGGCTCTACCAAAAACTTTAAACGCTCATATATCAGACCATTAATAACCGATTAAAATTATTTTTTTAATAAACATATTATATTTGCTTTAATTCTTCATCAAAGCTATTGGTTACAACGATTTAAACATCAGTCATCTTCCCTATTGGCTGAGTAATCGCGTAACAAAATACAAAAAAACCTACAGTGGAATTGAGAACCTCCTTTTCTGAAGTTGCTAGTTGGTTTAAAATCAGGATCGATATATTTCGAGAGTGTGGTGCAAAATGTATAGTTGGTGTGCAAGACATGTGATACCTTAGAGATGATGCACATTTTAAAAAGTGTTATGGAACCGTGGGCGCCCGCAGCAGGGTGCAAAGATGCACTTGCACCCCTTGTCGGGAAAAATCACATTAATAAAAAACCTTTGTTTTATATGATGTTATTGTTTGATTAAAAACTAAAGGCGCGTCTAGGTTGCTGTCCAAAGTTTGACCTTGCCAATAAATACAAGTATAGACTACAGATATGAAGGGGTGTTTTCGATGATCGAAATATTTCCCACCTCCCTGAATGCAATCCTGGCGGCGCCCATGTATGGAACTCACATCAGAATTGATTTAGGGGATAAAACAAACTCGCAACACTCACAATGGGTATATAATTATGGCCTTTGGCAGACGGTACGCCTGAGCATACCACCTCCAAATAAATGCTCGATCAATTCACTGAAGAGAGAAGTGGATATAACGGAAATGTGACGGGCCGCGCTAGCCGGCATTAAGTGCAAATGCGCTTAATGACAATTCTACCAATATACATGTTTTTAAACTGAGAATACTCAAAAAGACAATTTAAATAGACGCGTAGGAAACCAAACCACATTGCATCGTAATTAGATCAATTTTAATCTGTTGAAAAATGACATTTCGAGCGTTTTACTTCAAATGCGCGACCAATGATTGGCATTTTTTCGTCGTAGTTTCTATACAATTATGCGTGAAAATGGCGACAGCGGTTTTCCATACAGTTGCTTTAAAAATATTGTTTTGACAGCTGTTCTACCTAAGAAGTAGGGCTTTCGCTTTTCTGTGGTATAATTTCATCCTAAAATCTTTGTATGCAGGTACAGTGTGAGCCAGAGCGAGACGGAGATATGATAAGCGAGAAAAGCGAAAAGATTTCGCCGAGGTTTAGTGTTTCGCCTAAGAAAAGCATGGAGGGATTTGAAAGGTTATCCTGCCACTATATTTTCAAACTCAATAGAAATAATTATAAAATCATAGTAAGACAATTCAATTGTTCACACCAAAAAAAAAGACGTAAATTTTTGCACTATTTTTGCACTCTTCCAGGCAGCCTTTTATTTTGGGCTTGAAGGCACCCAAATGTTTCCCATACGGGTTTTTCCATTGTTCCATTTTGACGCCTTTTGTTAGCTAATACTATAGTAGATTGCTCACCTAGGGAGCAAAAGTAAAGACTTCTTTACTGGCTCCTATGGTATGTATACGATTTTACGTGCCGCTGCGGGGAGGAAGTGGTTCCTTCCTCTCCGCGTAGCGGGGCTAAAGTAGCCACTTTAGCCCCGCAGGCTGGTAAACAATATTTTGCACATAACTTATTGCATTAATCGATTTATAATGCTAGGGCTTCACCTGCGTGTAATGCCATTATTTAGCGCGGTATTTGACACACGCGTTTTACAGTACGCAGATATAGCCGGGTGTTAGCACGCTAATGGGCTAGTGGCATTATTAACGTCGTTAGACGTTAGGCGATATTCAAAGTCAAATGATAGTGTGGCCACCCATGTAGCACATTATTTAATGCATCATTTATTGCACGTTAATTATTCCGATAACTGGACGTAAAGCGTTACGCAGGTGAAGCCCTAGCATAAGAATAAAGCATTAAAAAAATCCGATACAATAATATTTTGTACTTTGTATGTTGCAGGGAACCAGTTAATCTAGAAACCAGCAAAAGTGACACTTGCATTTGTCATGAAAAAGGTATTTTATTTACTTTTAATACTCGTATAAAACTAGGAAGACGCGGCGTAGGCGCGGCCTCCCACTACATATATATATATATATATATCAATCATAAATAATTATTTATTACAACATATCATTTACATTATTAAACTCCTTATAAAATACTAGATATTTAAAATTAAATCTCAATGCGAAAACATTATTCGTCAAAAATTCCCCCCCGTAGTGCACCCTGCCCAAACGTGCCCATTATAGCGGCGGCGTTACCGCGCTGGATGGACAGAGAAATCTGCTGCGTCAAAAACCACCCAGCGCGGGGGTCCCGGCCTTTCTCTCTCAGACGCTGCCCGATGTCCCCTATGAATTTCCTTGCATCGGCACACCACGGGCCCGCCGTTTCCACAGCAAAGGGGACAAAGTCGTAGGCCAGGGCCAAATCGGCATACTTACGACTCTTGCCCTTTGCGGCCAACTCTGCAGCGGAACCGGCACGTTGCTGGGATCCCCGGAGGTGGCAAGCAGCGAAAGTGCACACGCACGTGGCATCCCAAACAATGCACCGACCCCTCTGCCACGGGACCAAAGTAAGCCCGTCTGGACGCTTACCATCAGCCCGGGACAATCCCGGGGGTTCCAACACTGAAGGCACTATATATATGTATATAGGTGGACCGACGACGTTGTAAAGTCGCGGGCAACCGGTGGATGCAAATGGCAGGTTGTCGTACAGTGTGGCGGTCTAAGGGGGAGGCCTTCGTTCAGCAGTGGACGTCTCCGGGCTGATGATGATGATGATGATAAAACTAGGAACTTATTAATAATAGGTGAATTGCACGGCAGCTTGAGCCCTGCCCCGCTGCCGGCGGCACCCTAGTTTTAAAGTTTTTTATAATTTGTATTTTTATATTTCTATACGGATTGTAAAAAACTTAAAAAACTAAGCTTTTATATTATATTATATATGTGTATAATAATAATAAAATTTATTTCAGTAAAATCCAAAATTATTACACAAAAATATCAAATTAATTAATATATCAATAAATAATTATGGTTGAAAAGTTTAGTATGTATTTTTTTAAATACAATCAAGTGACGAGACGACCAAGACGTTCGCCTGGTGGTAAGAGTCACGCCTGCCCATAACAGTAGCCAGTGCCAGAATTTTGAACTTGCGAATACAATCCTGCGCCGCACTGCACTGCGCTCGTGACCCAGAGATATTAGATGTTAAATCTCATCATACCCAGTAATTTCTCTGGCAACATTGACCTTCAATCTGGAACACAGTAATGCTTGCACACTACTGCTTGGCGGTTGAATAACTGGCAAAGGTGTGGTATTTCCCCAGGCGGACTCTGCAGTAGAGTCCTACCACTACAAAATCTTTCTGCACCGGCATTGTGTTAGGATAATAAATCAAATATTTTTACCGAGTGCATCTAAAAATCTAAAAAAGAGGTTCTATGTTCGACTGTATGTTTTTTTTTTCACCGATTTCTCCGTCAGTTATGAACCGATTTTGAAAATGTTTTTTTGTTTGGTAGGCTATACGTCAGAGGTGGTCCCATATAAATTTTATCGAAATCGGTTCAGTAGTTTGGTTTTTAAATCAAAATTACTGGAATAATAAATGTAAAATATGAAGATTTAACGAGAGAGATTAGAGATTTAACATCTAATATCACAGGGTGACGAGCGCAGTGCAGTGCGGCGCAGGATTGTGTTAGTAAGTTCACAATTCTCGCACCGCTACTGTCAGGGGCAGGCGTGACGCTTACCACCAGGTGAACGTCTTGCTCGTCTCGTCACTTGAAAGTATAAAAATAAATAAAAATATAATTCATCCAGGTAGTCCAAATTGAAGTCGGTTTTTTTAAAAAGCGTATTATCTAATGAACATTGTATGATGATATTGCAGACAGGGTGAAACAAGCGCTGTCGTTAAATGAACGTGACCAAATAATGCAGAAGTTCGTCGACGAACTCGAAGACTGGAAGGAAAAACAACAGGAGCTTTACAAATATCAAGTAAATTGCAACCTTACATACGTCTTAGTAGTGGTAGGACTCTACTGCAGAGTACGCCTGGGGATGTACCACACCTTTGCCAGTTATTCAAACGTCAAGCAGTAGTGTGCAAGCATTACGGTGTTCCGGTTTGAAGGGCAATGTTACCAGAGAAATTACTGGGTATGAAGAGATTAGACATCTACGGCCTTACTATAAAACGCCGCTCAAACCTTAGTCACTGTTTAAGATGCTCTGACAACTTCTCGCTGACGTGAAATGTCACGTGCGAGAACAAGACAGAGAAGTTTAAGCAGTGACTAAGTTTAAACGGCGTTTTATAGTAACGCCGTTAATATCTAAGGGTGACGAGCGCAGTGCGGCGCGGCGCAGGATTGTATTTGCAAGTTCACAATTCTGGCACTGCTACTGTTATAAGGAGGCGTGACGCTTACCACCAGGCGAACGTCTTGCTCGTCTCGTCACTAGATTGCATAAAAAAACCGAGATCGTGCTCTGGGTTTATAATATAAATAAATAATAGGCATGATGACTAGATTTTTTTTATTAGCTCATAAAAAAGCTGATCATCAATAGAGCCTATCAACGAAAACAACATTTAAAATAATTAAAAAATAAATAAGTTCTAAGTATTTTAATTTCAAGCTAGACAAAGAGCGCGCTATACTGAGCTATGACGTCAAGCCTCAGGCGCGGCAAACAAATGCTATACTAACACGTGCTTTGCGAGAAAGGGATAGAGCATCCCCTCTCTATCCCCACCTAAAACTTTAAACGCTCATATCTCAAAGATTTATCAGCCAATACAATTTATTATTTCAGTATGTGTAATGTATTTAGTTATATTCATCACTAAGCCTATTATTTGTCATACATTAAACATTAGGCCACACGCTTATTGGGTGGATTTTTTTTACATACACAGCGCCATCTAGCCCCAAACTAAGCAAAGCTTGTACTTTGGCTACCAGGGGCCGTACCGTGAACCGTTTATTGCGGGGCCGAACAGGCTCAGCTGCCGACGCTGCGCAACTCTATACATAAGAACTTATAAACACACAAAACATCCAGACACAGAACAAGCATCTATGTTCGTCACAAAAATACTTGTCCTGGGTGGGAATCGAACCAACGCCCTTCAGGTTTGAAGGCAGACATACTACCAATTGAGCTATAAGGCAGTCATAAGCTTTATGGTTTGCATCATTACTCCCCGTCATAATGTTTAAAAATGGTGCGGGTTGTTCATAATAGTCTTACTTAAAAAAACTTCTCAACCGTTAATCACTGCTTAAGATGCTCTGCCATCTTCTCTCTGACGTGAAGTGTAACATGCAAGAACAAGACGGAGAAGTTTAAGCAGTGACTAAGAGAATCGAGATTATTTTAGGTAAGGCTGTAAGTGCCCAATTACGTGCACGAGTGTGGGCAAGTGATATGCTCGTAATGTAGTAAAACATGTATTTTAGTGTTGTTTTAAAAACTGTAAAAACTCACAGTAAGTAAAGTCGCCTCAACTTGAATAGGCCATCACTTGGACTTGAATGTGACTAATTAAGTATTCTATCAGCTATCTGGTTTCCATAATACAAGCTTTGCTTAGTATGGGGCTAGATGGTGCTGTGTGTAAAATGTCTCCCATTTTTTTTTTGTATTACTCACTGTGTATGACTTATTTGACTTGGTACTATAAAAACATTAAAATTACTTTCTGCCTGTAAAATCCAGTGGCATAATGAACAAAGGGCGATGCCAAAAATGAAGGAAAATAAACGGCTCTTAATATTTTCTTTATCCTTACAGCTAAGACGTAAAGAAGAATACCATCTCGAGCTCTTATCTCGAGAATGGACGAAAAAGCGTCTAGAACTGGAATCCAAACTTAGCAAGGGCATAGAGCAATGTCGCAACTTGGCCGCCGACCTTAGCAGGGCTACCGACGACTTCAGACTTAGGGGCTATAGGAACACCGAGCGAGAGAGAAAGGTTTACTTCATCTAGTCTTATTAATCAAATTAGAATAGGATCGACGCAGATGGCATAATAACAGAAAGAAAGGAGGAATAAGGAAGGCTGTGGATGATGATGATGACATCAACTTGTATTATAAACTATTTATTTAGTGAACATACAAAACGGAATGTAATAACATTAGACTAAAATACTTACTATACTAGAATAATTAACCTAAAACTAAAAACCTGTAGAAATATAATATAATAACTAAAATATATCATTAAAAGAAGTCCCTTTAGGCAAGGTTCCGAAGATACTGGCAGCGTTCCCCCTTTGAATAGCTAGACTAATTCAAAAACTTAAACTAATTCTTAAACTTGTATTATGGTTGTCGTCGTCAGCCATAAAAACGTCTATTGCTGGGCCAATGCCTCCCCTGTAATAGAGGGGTGTTGCCATAATCCCCACGCTTGGCAGGCGGCTTGGGGATCGCAGAATGCTCACCACCGTTAACCGAGAGGACGCTGCTGCCCGTCCTCCGGTGGGTCTGGTTGCAGATTAAAGACATACCAACTTGTATTGTCAGCTTGTAATATCAACTTGTATCGTCAACTTGTATTGTCAACTTGTATTATCAATTTGTATTATACAGGGTTAGTTCTAATTAGTTAGCATTCTTTTAAGGGCATATTCTGTACATCAAAACAAACAACTTTTACGACGGCCAACATTGAAATCGCAAAAAAATATCAGCTGTTCCATACAAAAAGTTCATCGACATTAAAAAAAAAACTATTCTGCACGATGTTATGATATTGATAGTGACAGCGATTCGGACATACGCAAATTTTAGACCGAACACACTTAATTTATTCAAAATGTAATTTAAACCTTGCCTACTTCTTAACAAGGTGTTTTTGCCCCTGGCATCTATTCTTTAGCACCACTGAGTTTACTTGACAACTCACTAATACCTGACAGCGAAAAATCAACTTCGTTGCTACGCGTCGAGAGTCCCCATTTATCAAAGCCATCTGAAAACGAGTTTAAAAGCGATCAAGATGACGTCATTTTAATCTACACCTAAAAGGTGACGCTTACAGGCACAGTGTAAAAAAGAGGTAGTACAAGTACAAATTGTTCACCTTGGAATGTCATTTAAACGAATGGAGACTCTCAGTCTGTGGCGACAAAGTACATATTAGGTTTGTCAAGCTATCGACGATTTACGACTCGCTGATTTCTGAAACAACAAATGTTACCTTCTTTTTTAATTTGAAAAAGATCTTGTTTAAAAGAATACAAGGTTCTATTTAAGTTTGAAGATAATTAGTCGATTTTAATTTAGAGAGATGGTGAATCTCCGAGTCGACATCATTATGGTCTCTTGTTTCAGTTATTAGAAGCAAAGAAAGGTCTAGAAGCGCACTACACGGCCAAATACCAGGAGCTCAGAGAGGCGTCTCAGAAAATGGAGGATGAAATGAACCATCGACTAAAAATGAAGGACATGGCCATCGAAGAGCAGGACCTCAAAATCATGCAGTTGGAGAAACAAGTCGATAATCTTAAAGTAACAACTTTGTGATAGTTTCCAGTGTCATCATCGTAATAATCCATAGTCCACTGTTGAAATGGCCTTGGCTGTGACAGTTCTTTGTACAAACTGTACCTGTAGGATACCCGATAAAACCCTTTATCATCAGAAAAAGCAAAAAAAAAACTACGAGGGCAGAACGACTAAAATCCAGAAAGACTAAAATGCAAAACGAATGAGGCCATATCTCGTTAGATTTGTTAAAAAAAAAAAACCGGCAATGTCACATCATCAGCCAAAACTGCTGGACGATGGCTTCCCCCTCAATGGGGAGGGGTTACCATAATCCCCACGCTTCGCAGGCGGCTTGGGGATCGCAAAATGCTCACCACTACTAACCGATGACGCCGCTGACCGTCCTCCGGTGGTTCTGGATGCAGTTTTAGGATATACCCAGGTCCAACAACATAATCCGTATAAAATATCTATCTGACTTTCAGAATAATCTAAAGAATACGGAGAAGGAGGCTGACAGCAAATATTCTGGACTTACCAAAGACCAAACCGCGAGCCTCATACAAGAACTGGTAAGTTTTTAGGGCGTGTCTGTGAGAGTAAATGATCTATGTTTATCAATATTTTTACTTCATTTCTTGTGTTCGAGCTCACTGAAGAGAGAAGTAAATAGAACGGAAATGTGACGGGCCGCGCTAACCGGCATTAGGTGCAATTGCGCTTAATGACAATTCTACCAATATACATTTTTTAAACTGAGAATACTCAAAAAGACAATATAAATAGACGCGCAGGAAACCAAACTACATTGCATCGTAATTAGATCAATTTTAATCTGTTGCAAGATAACATTTCGAGCGTTTTACTTCAACTGCGCGACCAATGATTGGCATTTTTTTTATTTTTTTTGGATAGCAGTGGTTTTCAAACCACTACTTTTCGTATGAGATAGGCGCTTCTGATCCAAGTCGAATGTTGAGTGATTTGATCGAATCACTCACCATTGAGTAAGTGATTTAATTAAATCGGTCACCATTGAGTGAACGATTTGATGGAGTTCACTATTAGGTGAGCTATTTGATTGAATCATTCACTATTACAAATAAGTGTGATTTATTGTATTTCCAGCGTTGTCTAGAAGAGAAGCTCGACAGCGCCGTGCAGTCGAAGGCGTTCTTCAAGGAGCAGTGGGGCCGCGCCGTGCGCGAGCTGCACCTCATCAAGCTGAGCGACCGGCGCCGCTTGCTGCACCAGCTGCACCAGCACCGCCAGGAGATCGGGGACACGTATGTATACCTAGCTGAGCGACCGGCGCCGCTTGCTGCACCAGCTGCACCAGCACCGCCAGGAGATCGGGGACACGTATGTATACCTAGCTGAGCGACCGGCGCCGCTTGCTGCACCAGCTGCACCATCACCGCCAGGAGATCGGGGACACGTATGTATACCTAGCTGAGCGACCGGCGCCGCTTGCTGCACCAGCTGCACCAGCACCGCCAGGAGATCGGGGACACGTATGTATACCTAGCTGAGCGACCGGCGCCGCTTGCTGCACCAGCTGCACCAGCACCGCCAGGAGATCGGGGACACGTATGTATAACTAGCTGAGCGACCGGCGCCGCTTGCTGCACCAGCTGCACCAGCACCGCCAGGAGATCGGGGACACGTATGTATACCTAGCTGAGCGACCGGCGCCGCTTGCTGCACCAGCTGCACCAGCACCGCCAGGAGATCGGGGACACGTATGTATACCTAGCTGAGCGACCGGCGCCGCTTGCTGCACCAGCTGCACCAGCACCGCCAGGAGATCGGGGACACGTATGTATACCTAGCTGAGCGACCGGCGCCGCTTGCTGCACCAGCTGCACCAGCACCGCCAGGAGATCGGGGACACGTATGTATACCTAGCTGAGCGACCGGCGCCGCTTGCTGCACCAGCTGCACCAGCACCGCCAGGAGATCGGGGACACGTATGTATACCTAGCTGAGCGACCGGCGCCGCTTGCTGCACCAGCTGCACCAGCACCGCCAGGAGATCGGGGACACGTATGTATACCTAGCTGAGCGACCGGCGCCGCTTGCTGCACCAGCTGCACCAGCACCGCCAGGAGATCGGGGACACGTATGTATAACTAGCTGAGCGACCGGCGCCGCTTGCTGCACCAGCTGCACCAGCACCGCCAGGAGATCGGGGACACGTATGTATACCTAGCTGAGCGACCGGCGCCGCTTGCTGCACCAGCTGCACCAGCACCGCCAGGAGATCGGGGACACGTATGTATACCTAGCTGAGCGACCGGCGCCGCTTGCTGCACCAGCTGCACCAGCACCGCCAGGAGATCGGGGACACGTATGTATACCTAGCTGAGCGACCGGCGCCGCTTGCTGCACCAGCTGCACCAGCACCGCCAGGAGATCGGGGACACGTATGTATACCTAGCTGAGCGACCGTCGCCGCTTGCTGCACCAGCTGCACCAGCACCGCCAGGAGATCGGGGACACGTATGTATACCTAGCTGAGCGACCGTCGCCGCTTGCTGCACCAGCTGCACCAGCACCGCCAGGAGATCGGGGACACGTATGTATACCTAGCTGAGCGACCGGCGCCGCTTGCTGCACCAGCTGCACCAGCACCGCCAGGAGATCGGGGACACGTATGTATACCTAGCTGAGCGACCGGCGCCGCTTGCTGCACCAGCTGCACCAGCACCGCCAGGAGATCGGGGACACGTATGTATACCTAGCTGAGCGACCGGCGCCGCTTGCTGCACCAGCTGCACCAGCACCGCCAGGAGATCGGGGACACGTATGTATACCTAGCTGAGCGACCGGCGCCGCTTGCTGCACCAGCTGCACCAGCACCGCCAGGAGATCGGGGACACGTATGTATACCTGGCTGAGCGACCGGCGCCGCTTGCTGCACCAGCTGCACCAGCACCGCCAGGAGATCGGGGACACGTATGTATACCTAGCTGAGCGACCGGCGCCGCTTGCTGCACCAGCTGCACCAGCACCGCCAGGAGATCGGGGACACGTATGTATACCTAGCTCAGCGACCGGCGCCGCTTGCTGCACCAGCTGCACCAGCACCGCCAGGAGATCGGGGATACGTATGTATACCTAGCTGAGCGACCGGCGCCGCTTGCTGCACCAGCTGCACCAGCACCGCCAGGAGATCGGGGATACGTATGTATACCTAGCTGAGCGACCGGCGCCGCTTGCTGCACCAGCTGCACCAGCACCGCCAGGAGATCGGGGACACGTATGTATACCTAGCTGAGCGACCGGCGCCGCTTGCTGCACCAGCTGCACCAGCACCGCCAGGAGATCGGGGACACGTATGTATACCTAGCTGAGCGACCGGCGCCGCTTGCTGCACCAGGTGCACCAGCACCGCCAGGAGATCGGGGACACGTATGTATACCTAGCTGAGCGACCGGCGCCGCTTGCTGCACCAGGTGCACCAGCACCGCCAGGAGATCGGGGACACGTATGTATACCTAGCTGAGCGACCGGCGCCGCTTGCTGCACCAGCTGCACCAGCACCGCCAGGAGATCGGGGACACGTATGTATACCTAGCTGAGCGACCGGCGCCGCTTGCTGCACCAGCTGCACCAGCACCGCCAGGAGATCGGGGACACGTATGTATACCTGGCTGAGCGACCGGCGCCGCTTGCTGCACCAGCTGCACCAGCACCGCCAGGAGATCGGGGACACGTATGTATACCTGGCTGAACGACCGGCGCCGCTTGCTGCACCAGCTGCATCAGCACCGCCAGGAGATCGGGGACACGTATGTATACCTAGCTGAGCGACCGGCGCCGCTTGCTGCACCAGCTGCACCAGCACCGCCAGGAGATCGGGGACACGTATGTATACCTAGCTGAGCGACCGGCGCCGCTTGCTGCACCAGCTGCACCAGCACCGCCAGGAGATCGGGACCGCTTACTTGGTACTTGGTGAGCGGGCCTATTCCGCTTTTTTGTATTGAGAACCTCCTCCTACACGTCTACAGTAGACCTAGATTTTATTTAAAAAAAAAGATTGCTCTAGAGGCATCATTCAGGAAGAAAATATGGGAATACGTTTGTATGAAGAAGCGCTCACCCTATTCCCCCTTAAAGGCTGATGCAGTACTTAAGATTTTGAACGCTATTTTCCAGGTTGGAGCCAATAGAAGATCATGATGAGCAGGCGAAGAGTCCGATAGACATAAACAAACTAAAGGATGATTTCTACGTCGACCTCCTGGCAAACACGCCTGCGTTGGAATCACACTCTATGATTAGTAAGTTGCATATACAGTTTGAAGAAAGGTTCTCTCGTGGCGACCGCGAACCGTCCTACGCAGCGTAGGCGCGGCCTCCCACTATATGTATATAGACAGTGTACAAGTCGCGGGTAACCGGTGGATGCAAATGGCAGGTTGTCGTACAGTGTGGCGGTCTAAGGGGGAGGCCTTCGTTCAGCAGTAGACGTCTCCGGGCTGATGATGATGATATACAGTTTACAGGAATACTCACGTTTCATCATCATCATCATTTCGATTCAAAGCCGACAATAGCTTATAATTTTTTTTTGTATATATTTTTTGTATTTTAATCTTTTGTGTATTTTTTTATATTTAAATTAAATTAAAAAAATACTAATTCAATAATTCACGTTTCATTAAATCGGATGCTCCGACTATAGTCGGCAAAAAGTTGCAGTTTACAAGCCCGACACTAACGATACCGTAGTAGCCAAATGGGGTCCACACTGCGTTTTTCTTCCCGCTAGGTGGCGCATCGTCGATGCGTCCATAGTCAACTACGTGTCAATCTCATACATTTTGTTGTTTTTTTACAATTTAATGGTTCTAGTTCGATTATGCTGTGAAATGAGTTCCCGATATTTCGGCGCAGTTGCATTGTTGTTCAAACCGTGATAGTTTAATATATAATAATTAATATATATTAATTATTATTATATATTAATTATTAGTTTAATATACAATACAATACAATACATATTTTTTCCTATTTTCTACCAAATAAACATCTGCACGTATACTTTAACAATTTAAAGTCATAGCTGTTAAAAAGAGGGAAAGATACAAAAATACTAGTTGTAAAATAATAACACAGGAGTCCCTGTCTCCCAAACTAGGATGACCCTGTACTATGGGAGACAGACAAATTAAAACAGACAGTTTAAAACAGTATTTAATGGTTTTACTCTTATTAGACTCGGAATACCAGTGAGAATCTGTATACAGGGTTAAATCTAATCAGTTTAACAAACAACTTTAACTATGGGGCCAACATTGAAACCGCGAAAAAAAAATCAGCTGTTCCATACAAAATGTTCATCGACCTTGGGCAAAATGTATGGAACAGCTGGTTTTTTTTCGCGATTTCAATGTTGGCCCGATAGTAAAAGTTGTTCGTTTTGATGTACAGAATATGCCCTTAAAAGGATGCTAACTGATTAGAACTAACCCTGTATACTGGTTTGTACAGCAATCCTTTGCCTTGCTAATTAAAACTCCGTCCAACATAAAATGTGAACAATAATCTAATCTACAAATCTATTTTCAGGCCGTCAACGGCTGCATAGATTCTTAAAACAAGGCACAGCACCCAGTATGTTTCCTTGGACCACGTTATCGATAACGCGTCATCAAGAGCAGATAGATTAAGCAACGATTAACAAGAAAACTTGACTTTGGCACGTCCGGACCGCTGCTGGCGGTGGCGAAACAGGCAAAACTTCGCAGATAGCTGCGAAATGTTTTGCCTATGGAACCTCACTGGGAGACCGCTTGACTTAAAAGCGCGAGGTCGCGGGTTCAATCCCAGGCTCGTACCATTTAGCACTTTGGCTTTTTTTTTTGAGGATTTTCATACTACAATACAATACATCTTTATGTACAGCAACAGTAAAAGATCTTAAAAATTAATAATTTTACATACATCGGCAGTACAAGGGCGGCCTTATCACCTTAAGCGATTTCTTCCAGGCAACCTTTGGATGGACAGAACAAATAAATTTAGTATTAGGTCGGTGGCGCACATATAAATAAATACAATACATATCATAATTTATATATACCCAATATTAATATATACATACGTACCAATCAGCTTATGGAAACATAATGAGTATAGACAAGATTATTAAAGATAGGAAGAGATTTAGCGTTTCTAATATAAAAAGGGAGCGCATTCCACAGCAGGACAGCTTGCACAGTGAAGGAATACTACTGGCTTTTCGGATGTAAGGATTTTCAAACTACTGGCTTTTCGGTGAAGGAAAACATAGGGAGAATACCTGCATACGCCCGGAGAAGAAATTTGATGGCGTATGTGAATCCACCAACTCACAACTGGGACAGTATGGTGGAAGTAGTCCAATCGCCTTTCGAAGGCATGTCCGTTCAGGCCTGAGGCCAGCACTAGTGGACTATTAAATATACTGATTCTGCTTGTGTTCTATCACAGATAATATTATACTATACTGCTGTATACATTTTTCTTACAGGTGACTCGGGTCCTGAAGCTCTAGATATGTTTGATTTGAAGTAAGTATATAAAATAAAAAACCTGAATCAGTTGTGCGACTTGCAGTACTATTATAATTATAATATATTGTATGCTGAAATCTTTCAGGAATGCTCCAAAAAACCCAGTGAATGACAAAATAAACGAGTTAATATCCCAGCGAAACAGACTGATCCAACAAGACAGCCCGGACGAAGATGTGCTGAAGCAACTCAACCACGAAATCAGGAATTTGCTGCTGAACTGCGGGAACTGAAGATTAAATTTCACTAGAAACAAAAGCTTGGGAAAAAATAGTAGAAATTAATAGGGACGCCACTATCTCAAATAGTTCAAATACAAGCCTGGGTTGCCAGTACGTGTGAAGACGATTGTCCACAGCGTACGGGCGATTTTCTGATAGACAATTTAAAAAAAGTAGCACATTGTATTTCTCTGCTCATTGTAGATAGGGCTGACCAGCGGGATAATCATGTAACTGTTCGGGATCGCGATTTGTCATAAATGTCACTTGTCACTGTCACAGCTTCACGGTATTAAGGAGGGATTTCTCTCGCTATCGTTATTGAACGAATGCATTGATTTCCTTAATTAAGTTATGCAAATCCGTCGGTCTTTTTCGTCCTGCCCGCAGGGTCAAATGAGTTTTAGCAGTGACAGTGACAAGTGTCAATTTTTGACAACTCGTATCCGAATCGCGATCCCGAAAAGTTACATGATAGCTCCGCAGCAGTGGCTGTAATTATCAAGGTTTTTATTTTATTTCAGTGCTACAGATCAAAAATATGATGTTGTTTTTGACTGGCACGTATAGTCGGCGCTGTCTATCGAGTTGAAGAGAACTACTTTTTTTTAAATTGAATACAATACAATAAGAATAAACAAAAAGAGAAGAGAAAGTTTCTATTTCAAGACTTTTTTGCCAAGCTTTAGGTTTAATAATATAAATAATATGGCATAAAAGTATTGAAATGTACATTTTTGTCTCCTAGATTTAATCGTCAGTGGATGAATCATTCAGACTAAACTTTAGTTTACAAACTTGACAAGAATCTTGGCTATTGTGATGATATTTTAATTTGTTGTCAATAAATAATTTATTATTGTTTAACTTGTTATTTTCTTTGAAATTATGTGTGAGTTCATGGTTCATGGTTCAGAACAGGGGCCTTATTTTTTAATCGTGCGCAAAAGTTGCGCTTGTCAGCAGAGCCGACCTTCGAACGATACCTATTTTTTGCTATCGTTCGAAAGGGGGCGTCCATATATTACGTGAGGTGTTTTTTTTAATTTCCTGTTTTTAATCTAAAAATGTTTTGAATTTTTACTCTTTTCTTCATTAACTGCTGATTTACGCGCACGAGAGTGGGCAAGTGATATAATGAAGTGAAACTTTTATTTTTGTGTTGTTTCCAAAACTCCGAAGAAGCTTGTAATAAAGTTGCCACGACTTTACTTCTGTGGCTTTTACTTCTAGAAATTCATCGAAAACTTGATAAATATTTTGGTACTTGACACTGGCAAATGCACAAAGCGCAACGCCATAATCCTTCTATTTATAGGAGGAAAGAAAAACGGCAAGTAGCAGCACCATATTATAAACCTACTTTCTGAGTTTTGGCGGGAACGCGAGAAAATCATGTCGCTGCATTGTATTATTTTCCAAAACTTGTGTTTTTTCGAGTGTTAATGCATAAAAATGGTGGCGTTTTATTCATTAAGTGCTGATTTACGAGCAAAAGTGTGGGCAAGTGATATAATGTAGTGAAACGTGTCTTGTCGTGTTCCAAAACTCCGAAGAAGCTTGTAGTAAAGTTGCCACGACTTTACTAGGGTATGATTGGACTTGACTGTGACTTACTGTGTGTGACTTGGACTGTGACTAGACTCATTTAACTGGAGAAAGAAGGATCGATGAAGAAAAATGTATTCGGCTGAAGGACTAGTATCCATGGCCAGGAACTATTAAAAACAACAACAAAAAACCTACTTTCTCTTTGGGCAAGACTGGCAAATAGTTTGATTTGACGTAATTCTGTTGTCTATTCTCTTCTCTTTCTATTATTTTTCGTGATTTGTTCGATGATCAAAACTAATTACCTATTGTGCTTAAAATACGTATATTGCAGTGTTTTCGTTCTATTAACAGTCCATAAATACTTCGTCCTGAAATTCATGCGTTAGCATGGCGAAAACAAAAGTAACTGGAGCCACGAGTAGATTGAAGCAGGACTATCTACGGTTAAAAAACGACCCCGTTCCCTATGTAACAGCGGAACCAGTGCCTTCCAACATACTAGAATGGCATTATGTTGTGAAAGGGCCCGAAAAGAGTCCATATGAAGGCGGCTACTATCACGGAAAGATCCTATTTCCCAGGGAATTTCCCTTCAAACCTCCGTCTATTTACATGATCACACCTAACGGCAGGTTCAAGACGAATACTCGGCTGTGCCTGAGCATCACGGACTTCCATCCGGACACGTGGAACCCGGCGTGGTCCATCTCTACAATCTTGACAGGCCTGCTTAGTTTTATGCTGGAAAAGACGCCCACACTTGGCTCGATGGAAACTTCTGATTATCAGAAGCGATGTTTTGCAGCAGAGTCGTTAGAGATAAATCTCAAGAACAAGATGTTCTGTGAATTGTTTCCTGACTATGTGGAAGAGATTGAGCTGCTGTTGAAGCAGCGACAAGAAGCTATGCTTCAGGCTGAGCCTCCGGTCTTAGACGGAGAGCTCACTTCAGAACATCAGTCCAATCTGCACTCCATTCTGACAAACTTGTTTGTAGTAGTCGGATTTGTTTTCCTCTCTTACATGGTCAAATATGTAGTAATCTCCATATCTGATTAGAAAATAAACTGATTCATGTGTTAAAAATGTAAATATTGTAATTAATTTTGTAAATATTTTTTGTCTGTAGAATTAAATGTTGTTACTTAAAATGCAAATTTAAGTTCATAAGCCAAATAGTGAGACACCAGGTTACATGCTATAAGTATAGGAGTTTTAAAATTGAGAAACATAATAACGGTAATAATATAACATTTTCTAGGAACTGTATGTTGTTGAATTTTGTACAAAAATATTGCAAGGTTCTAACATTGATAGCGATTGTATAGGCTATTAATTCAGTTCAGATAGACTTGATCAGTTGGATAGTAAGTAGGTAACTATACTGTACAGATTTGTACCACCAAAATTATTACATTGCCATAGCACAGTCATTTAATAGATAGAGAACAAAGGGTTTGTGAAATTTGTTGTTCAAAGCAGTTTATTTGTATTTCTGACAATATAAATAAGACTACAGGGCCAGTTATTCTGTCTATAATAACTTCATAAACATTTATGACCTAATATTACTTACTTTTACTTACTGAAACTAGTTACTTTAGTCTAAATATTTTCTTGGATGAAAGTTATGAAGCTTTTAATTCATAACATTTTAGAATGCACACATTGCACCATTTCTGCCTTAAAAAAATCTGCAATATAAAAAGTTTTGATATCTTTTAGCTGCATGTTTGCTCTGTAGTGGTTTTAATCTTTGTTTCATTGTACTTTGTTACTTGTACATATTGAGATGGACCTGGGTATGTCTTAAAACTGCATCCAGAACAATTGGAGGACAGGCAACAGTGCTCCATGCTACTGGACTCTCAGTTAACGGTGGTGAGCATTATGAAATCCCCAAGCCACCTGCCAAGCATGGGGATTATTGCATTATTAAGGGGTAGGCCTTCGTCCAGCAGTGTATGACTTGTTCATTTCAATTTGTGCTTTATGCACAAATAATATTTTTTATTATTAAATTAAAATTATTATCATATTTACCATAATAGAAACAAAACTTCTCTAGTATAATTATGTAATCTTCCTTCTATATAGTAATAAAAATATTTTTTTTACTGAGAAATAACAAATACAGGCAAGAAGTTGTTAAGTACCTATGCATGAAAATACCAATGTGGTTCTTCTTAGATTATTTCTAATGTTTCTTCTCTATTCTTATGTTGCATTTATGTCTAAACATTGTGTCAATATTAGTTTATATTAGATTGTACAGTTGTGTCCATAAACTTCTCATACTCTCGAGTGTTATGTGTTACCATTGAAATTGTGATTTTTTAATTTGAAATTATTTCCTCTGTGATTCCGGTACATCAGAATTTGTAATGTATATTCCAATAAATGTATTCCATGTATTGTTCTAGTCCCATTTAACTTATTATACCTACCTTTGAACACACTTCGACATTGCGACTAGTCCTTGTTAGATTGAACCAGTTTTTAACCAGCGATTCCCTGATTTAAGCAATGTGACTTACAATTATTTATTACTAATTAGGTTGGTCAATTAAATTTGAAATACATATGATGTACTATACCATACAATGAAAAATTTGACGATAAACAAAATATTTCTCAATTTTATTCAGAAACAATATATACTTAATTATTATATTCCTAACTTCAGTTTTATTGTAATATCTATTCATATTATTCTTTTTTGACTGCACATAATATTCATTTCTGTAAACCTGATTACATTAAGATAGAATTATAAAAAAAAGTGCAGTGCATGAATTGAAAGTGCCTGGTATACAAGTATTTTACCTATTTATTCCTAGCACATTAATTTGCGTCATTGACTACTTTGAAACGTAAATAAAAGTTATTTTTATAACGGAAAAATGGTGTTTCATTTATATTATGAAGGAATAAAAACTCGTCATTAGGTTCATCACAATTTATTTACACAAAGTAAAATACATACACTAAGAGGTGTCATGTTGAATATAAAAAAACCACATGAAATAACTACCTACACTGCAAAATAGATACAAACCACTAATCTCCCTATTTTATAGGGCCATACAAAAACATTAAAACCGAGTTACACTTTATTACAATCTGAATTTTATGTATATAGTAAAAAATACATTACATTCTTACAAGTAACATAGTTTCTACTAATAACTTGAGAAGCCACCTGTAAATTTTATGTTAAATATTGATTAATGATAGCCTTAAGATTATATCATCACGTAAGTAAGCAAATCATAAGTGAGACTTTAAGGTATTTTTGATTTACACAATGTACATTAAATATTTATAATCTTTTGTATATGTGCTACATTATAATACCTATAAATACAAAATACTGCAAAAACGCAAATGAAAAGCAATATCTTATTTGCATTTATTTGTTTTTTACTATGCTGATTGTGACGGACTATCTAAATAGAAATGGTGATTTGTCAATAAACATTATTGGCTATTATTTAGTGAAAAACACTAAATACATAACTACTTTTATAACTTACCATCAAAAAAAAATTATAAACAACTTGCCAAGTACCTACTTATTATCTAATACTACTTTCTACTAAACATAAAATCATACATTCATACTTATGTAATTAAAATTTTGTAAATTAAAGGTAGTGCCATTATTAAGCTAATACAAATTACTGTTTCTATAAAATTTCCTTCCCTTGTTATTTAGAACAATACCAATACTTGCAGATTAGTTCTCATTCTTTATTTTCTTCCTCATCTTCGTCCCAATCACTAACTAAGCTTTTTATTTTATCCTGTTTATCTGGGTTTTCAGTCACAGTAGGCTCAACAGTGGCAGCTTCAACACATTCATCTGGGACAGTTGGTGCATTCTCATTAGCAGAATTATTATCTTGTGAATCATTATCTTCCCAATCGTTTAACAAAGAAGATATTTTTTCTTGTGCAACAACAGGATCTACTGCAACAGAGACAGAAGTTTCCTGAACATAGTCCGATTCATCTTGTGAAGAATTTGCTGCTTCACCTTCATCTGTGATTTCGTTTTCCATTGTTATTTCATCTGTGATTTCATGTTCTCTTTGTGACTCTGATATTTGTTTGTGTACTTCTTGTTGAATGTTTTCAATTGATTCTTCAACTTCACACTCTTCCATATTGTCTTGTTGGTTGATAACTTGAGCATTGCTATCATGATGAGAAGTTATTTCTTCTTGGTTGCTTTCCTGAGGGGCCTGAACGTTTTCTTCTGACCACTCAGAGTTCACAGTTTGGTTCTTTACAGTATCTTCCACTATTTGTTCAGAATCATTAGTAACTTCAGGAATATGGGACACAAGGGCAAGTTCTGTGTGACCTTCCTGATTTTCATCATCAGCAGTTGATTGAATATCATTGATCACTTCTTCAGATTGCTGCTGTACAGTAACATTTGTATTTTCAATGACAGGTTCAATGGTTGCTTCCGTTTCCAAATATGTCTGTGTCTCTATGAGGTCTGGTTGTGTGTATGTCTGTGACTCAATAAGTTCTGTATCTACAACAGTTACACTTTTTGGATCAATCTCTACTGGCTCTATTACAGTTCCGACGGCAATTTCAGCAGGTTCATGAGAGTCTATAGTTTCTTCTACTTGATCTTCTCTTGGACCTTCATTGCTTACCTCCATTAAAGAGGTGTTTTGTGAATTGTCTTCACACCCTGTCTCACTATTTTCAACTACATTGTCTGGCAATATTTGTTCTGTAACAATGTCGTCTTCAGTCTGGTTGACAGGAGTGATATCCATGTCGGTAGTTTCTGTAATATTTGATGGTAGCTCTACCTGAGGTAAATCACTCATGCCATTATTAGATTCTGCAATGTTTGATACTTGCATTTGATTATTTGGTACTTCAATTTCTTGACTGACTGGTGTAATTTCAATATGATCAGTATTTACAATTTGATGAAGATTACTTTGCCAGACATCTTTTTCTAAAGCCTGAGTATTCATAATTGGAGTAGTTGATGTTACTGTTTCGTAATTATGGGTAATCATTGCTGATGATTGAACAAATTGCGCTCCTAAGCCTTGTGTAGTAAGAAGTTGGTACTGTTTATTATCACCAGCTACTTGATGACTATACACCACTACTATGTTTGAGTTCTCTGAAGAAACTGCCTCAGAAACATTCAGAGGATAATTATCTTGTATAATCATCATATCATTTGGTTGAGTGGTGTCCAAATCTATAGTAGTGGTCTCTAAAGTAGATGAGTGAGGAGCAGTCAGCACAGTCAGTGTTTTATTAGAATCACCACTATCAAATATGATAGGCTGGTTAGAAGCCATTAAGGCTTTATATTCTTCTTCATTTGAAACATAAATTGGTATTGACTCAGTTATGTTATCTGGATTCTTGAGTAAAATGTTTGTATGTTGTATATTATCTTGGTCTGTGTATGCCATTGAAGTAGTAGGTGTCACAGACTCTAGGCCATTATCAGACAAAATATATTCCTGTGTCACTTCTTTAGATCTTCGAGGAATAAGTTGGTTATCTCTCATAATGTATTCAACATTATCTATCATGACAATTTCTTCATGTGTATCATTATCAGTTGACAAGGTTACATTTTGAATATATTCATTTTGGGTAGCCTGTGGCCTCTTCACACCTTTAGGTTTATGAGTGTATTCAGAGAAACTTGAATTGAGTATTGTTTGTTTTGCATTTGGAGTTTGTTCAGGAGTTGTCTTAGTGACAATACTTATATTCCCGTCAGGCCTTTGTTGTATTTGATATTGTATATCCATTCCATCCTGAAAATCATTCAATATTGGTTCAGATTTTACAATAGTTTTCTTTTCCTCCTGTTCCTCATCAGAGTCATCAATTATGCCATCTTGTACTGCTTCGGCTTTATGATGAGTTTTTAAATGGGCACACAGGTTGGTTTCTCTCAAGAAGTTCCTTTGGCAATAAATGCACTGAAAGTTTGATTTTCTTTCAGATGAATATTTATGTCCAGTTTGCTGAATATGCACCAACAGTTGGTTGGATGAATGGAAAGCGGCAGGGCAAACATTACAGCGGAACTTTTTAGTTTCAACATGTGTTAATTTATGTTTGACAAGCAGTGCGTCGGATAACGCAACATAACTACAATGGTTACACTTAGGGAAACGATATTGCGGTGGTGGCTCCACACCATGTTTGGTATACAGATGATGGAGTAAGTAATTTCTCTTTGTAGATTTCTGACCACAGTATTCACAAATGTTTAAAACTGGCTTTTCATGATGTACTTCAACCAGATGACGTCTAAACTTGTAATAGCTGGTGAAGTTCATTGCTTTTCCGGGTGTACCACAAATGAGACATATCCAAGGACCATCAATGTTTTCAGCTCCTAGAGCAATCAATTTAGCAGCTTGCATGGAATCCAAAACATCGGTTTCGAAAGTAAAATCTAATTCTTTTTCAACTTTTATTTGTTTGGCTACAGGCAGAACCGGTGATAGTTTTTGCTTCTTACCAGTTTTACTTGGTGTGTTCAGAATTTTTAGTTTAATATTTTTGTTGCTTTTTGCCAGATGAGGATACTTTTTAAGTACTTCACTTATTATTTTAGCATGATCTATGTTTGGAGTAGACTTTGTATTTTTAGTTTCAATAGACAATTTGCTTTCTGCAGTTTTTTCCAAAATTTGATCAAATAGTTGATTGGGGTCTCTTGAAGATCCCGGCCTGCTCTGCGCTGTGAGTTGCTCTGAAAACATGTCTGTTTCGTCTGTAATTACAGTATCTTCAAATAAAGAATCTTCTTGTGGCTTTATCTTATTACACTGCACTATGTCAACAGTGCTTGCTCCAAACTTCTTAGAGGTAGAAGCTTCACCAAGTTTTGGGCGCTTACCATATTGTTTTCGAGTTTCTGGATGTACCATCAAAGGCTGAGATGCATATGAAATATTACAAAAAGAATTTTCAAAAATGTTATCTGAATCCAATTCTTCAGGTAGTTCATACCGAGTAGGACGAGGTTCGCCTAAAATCACCTTTTTGGAATGTCTTTGATCAAGTGGTATTGGTGACGGTTCACGATATGAACGAAAACCATTGTTAGAAGACGACTTATTTATAGGCAGATAAACTTTTTTGTCTCTATATACTGTAGTTCTTTCTCCAAAAGCTTTATTATGAGCCCGCTTGTACGTTATAGGGGAAGTGGTGATCACTTCTGAAGCACTAATGCTTTTGATTGTTTGCTTGACACCTTCAACATGTTTCACTGCTTTTTTCACTGCTGGAACATAGCTTGGAATGGGCTTGGGCTTTGGCCGATGTGAATCGAGAAGTTTGGTCAGCACGGGCATGTTCATTATCTCCGAACATTGATGTAATCTTTCAAGAAGATCCATTTTAAATTCTAATTGACCAGTGTACATGAAATTTACGATTGGGACGACGATGTCAGCCTGCAGGTCTTCCGGCATGACTAAGCAGTCTTCGTACATTTCACATGTTCTTTCCAGTAGCTCGAAGTACTCAGTGCAAGCACTGAGCACTAAACGGTGCACTTTCAGCTGGGCATTATCTTGGAACTGAAGAGTCAAGTCACAGTAGTCTGTGCGATTGAAAAAGTGCTTTAACCTTTGGAGGAAATATATTCCCCAGTTGTCCACTTTCACTTGTTTCACGTCGTCGCCCATCGTCGTTGTTTTACCGTACCATAATATAAAGTTATCGCAGCAATATCGGTACGCTCACCTGAAAAAGACATTGTTTCCATTGAAATTTCGTGAATATAAACATTATTTACTGTATCTACAGAATACAGTAAAAAATCGATTGCCGGGAAGTTGAATGTGGACGGAATACATTGAGGACGCGGTGCAGTGACGCCAAGGGAGAAATTATAACCACGATATAAATGTTTATCTTGAATTTTCCGCCACATTATTAGTGTATGGGTTTGTGAGTACTTACGATTATGAATCCAAACACTTTGTATAGTTCGTATTTCAGTAAAGTGAACTCGTTGCATTAAAACCACCAGAACAAAATTAACTACACCAACTTGTCGACTTGTCGATCAACTTGGCACGGCGCACGCAAGATGGCGGTGTTCATCGACCTCATTTTCTAGACCGCCGCCGCTCGCAGAGAGCTGCTTGCCGCTTGTTTAGCTGACGCAATCATAATCACTACTATTAATGCATAGGAACCTAGACCAAATTTAATCAAATGTATTTTGTAATAATATCTAATTGCTAAAATATTATATGTTTACAGATCCATTTCAAGTAAAACCGCACAATTTTTTATATTTATTATAGTTTATTAGAATTAGAAGTAACAAAAATGACTGCGTAGCTGCTCCACCTGCGCCATCTTCTCAAATCAAAGAAAGCGAGAACTATTGATCGGACGCGTTCTAATTTTACAACGCGGCGGCTGTGATTATATCGAATGACGCATTCCTTTGGGGTACCTATTTTAGTGTACTAGTTTACATAGGTATAGTATCAAACAATAGATGGCTCTGCTATACCTTATCATCATCATCATCATCATCTGTATAAATAACTCAAGACGTCTATAATATTATATTACTTATATCATTTAATTAATAAATAATAGCCATTCCTTTAAAAATGTGTAAATACTTTTTGGTTTGAGAAATGGTGGCTATCACAGGTACTTAATAGGTACCTAAAGAGAGAGAGGTGCTAAATCCTCCAAGCCTAAATGTCTATTATTGAACCTAGCTCACGTCAGCGTCGCCAAGCTCCCATTTACCAGAGGCTAGGATAACCTAGCGGTTATTTACCTTGGTAATAAGGTAGGGGCTGCAATGCCTTGTCGAAATGGAGAAATAATTATACAATAAAATATATACCTATCTTCATAAGTATAAATGGATACATAGAAAATAGAAATCATTGAGTAGATCCATACAGTAGATCGTAAAAATTAATAATAAAAGAGAATAATAAAAGAGTACAAAATATTAATATTTGGTAGTACAGGGGCAGCCTACCTAGGGCCTACCTAGGGGCTTACCTTGAGCAATTTCTTCCAGACAACCTTTGGATGGCATGGATGTTCTTCTATAAGTTGGATGGACAGGACAGGACTGAAGTATTTTGAATTTGGCCGGTGATGTACCTCTGATTAGATATCATACTTAAACATAATTAATACATAATAGAACATGAGCAAGCACAGAACAAATAATAGTTGCTTGCTACTTAGAGTGGATAAGTGTTAGATATCATGTACCTTATTCTTATTTTGTGGAATATTTTGAAAGTACCCAACGAAGTACCTACTTTCTTTTTACCTAGATACCTTTCCACCTACTACTTTATTACACAACCACACAGCGGACAATACCTACCCCTTAGATTAAAATTAAATATAGGTCCGTATATTTATGGGACGTATATTTATTCTAAGACCTACCTATTTTACCTCTGTGAATTTTACTTTAGTGGATGGGCCAGAAAAACGTTGCCAAGAGATGGCGCTATTCAAAATTCAAAATGTTTTTTATTTCGGACAACAAAATCCATCACAAACCTGTCACAAACTACATAATTATTTACCTACCAACTAGAAAACATTTACATTACATTTTGGGACCTGGGTATGTCCTAAAACTGCATCCAGAACCACCGGAGGACGGGCAGCAGCGTCCTCTCAGTTAACGGTGGTAACCATTCTGCGATTCCCAAGCCGCCTGCCAAGCGTGGGGATTATGGCAACACCTCCCTTTAAGGGAGAGGCCTTCGTCCAGCAGTGGACATCTTCCGGCTGTTGATGTGATGTGTAGAAAACATTTACATATTATTTTATTTTAACTTCAAAATTTTGTTTTATTTAAACATCTTGCGCAGAGAGAGAGAGAGAGAGAGAGAGAGAGAGAGAGCTCCTCAGAGAGATCCTCAAAGTACGCAGACGATGTCAAACCACAGAAAAGCGAAGGCCCTACTTTTACTTCTCTTTTCAGTGTGTCAAACTATAGAGTAATTTTTTTTCCCTTTTTTCGTCATCTAAATTTGAAATAGATAAAAAGCATGATCCAATAAAACAAGGTCTGCTCCTCCGGGAGTGACACTTAATTTCTTTGCTTACGTCACTCCAGTTGCCACTTTATGGCAACAAAATTGGAAAATTGGGAATCAAATCTGTTAATAATTTATTAAATTATAAAATACACAAATCATTTAAATTGTAATTTCGCGTCCGCTCAAGCGAAATGAGTCAAGTTAAACACGAATAAACATAGTTTCAACTAAAATCACATAGTTTTATGGGATTCCCACAGGTAATATACGGAGAACAGGGAATTATGATTTCACGCTGCTGGTCATTTCACGTCGATGACGTAGGCTTGTGTCACCCACGTGACCTTTGTCACTCGGGAGTGTCATACCTGGCAGAGTATTATACTTATTATTATGAGGGGCGTTCAATAAAAAGTGAGAATGAGTATGTTGCCGGTAACTTTTATTAAATGTTATTGAATTTTTCGATATAGTCGCCTTTTAGCGTAATACACTTGGAATATCTTTTTTCTAAGCTTAAAGTTCCTATCTTAAAAAACTCTGCTGTACTGCGAACTCTCTCTGTACTGTAGCGACTACTGCTTCATCATTTTCGAATCTCTGTGCTCTCAGAGACTCCTTCAACCTCGGAAATAGATAGAAATCACTACGGCCAAGGTCGGGTGAATATGGAGGATGCTCAAGTATTTCGAAGCCAGCATCATGAATAGGCATGATGACTACTATTTTTTTATTACCTCATTAAAAAGCTGATCATCAACAGAGCCTATCAACGAAAACAAAATTTAAAATAATTCAAAAATAAATAAGTTGCAAGTATTTTAATTTCAAGCTAGACAGAGAGCGCGTTATACTGAGCTATGACGTCAAGCCTCAGGCGCGGCATACAAATACTATACTAACACGTGCTTTGCGAGAAAGGGATAGAGCATCCGCTCTCTATCCCCACCTAAAACTTTAAACGCTCATATCTCAGAGATTTATCAGCCAAAACAATTTATTTTTTCAGTATGTGTAATGTATTTAGTTATATTCATCACTAAGCATGTTATTTGTCATAAATTAAACATTAGGCCACACGCCTATTGTAGCCATAGCAACGGCGGACTTGAGAGCCGAGGCATAATCTTGATGGAACAAAACAATTTAGTTTGGTTGCCTGGAAGAGATCGCTTTTACCGATAAGGCCGCCATTTGTGCACTAGTATTTAATTTATTTAATCCTTTGTATGTATGTTTCTTTGGTGTGAGCAATAAAGAATTAATCTATCTATCTATCTATGCTAGTTTGCCTCGCCGTTTCTCGCGTATTTCGTATCGCAATTATTTTTTCTGCATACAAAGAGCCCGTTACAGTAGCTCGAGATATTCTATCATAACCACCCCTTTACTATCCCAGAAAAGAGATCCCATGATCTTTCCGGCGGAACGACTCACCTTAAATTTCTTAGAGTTGGGGATGATGGTCTTTTCCAAATCATACATTGTAATTTTGTTTCAGGAATGTAATGGTGAAGCCATGTTTCATCCATTGTTATGAATCGAGACAAAAAACGATCAGAATGTTGTTGTAACATTCCCAATGAAGCTCGAGAAATGTTCAGCCTGGTTTGTTTTTGTGCATCGGTAAGCATTCTGGGGACCCAGCGCGCGTATACTTTTTTCATCCCCAAGCGTTCGTGTAAAATGCTATGCACACTACCAGTCGAAATCTTTGTTTCATCGGCTATAAAGCGTACCGTGACACAACGATCTGCTAAAACAATGTTCTCGACTTTTTTTACCATTTCTTCGGTCACTACAGTTATGGAGCGGCCCGGGCGAAGGTCATCTTTGGTGGATGTTCTTCCACGTTTAAATTCCGCACACCAACGAGCAACTGTAGAATAAGGTGGTGCATTTGCTCCTAAAGTATCCTGCAAGTCTTGATTAGTTCGTTCCGTAGTGAAATTTTTCATGCACAGATACTTAATAACCGCACGCAATTTTTTTTTTCCATTTTCGCCAACACTCTACGACAGACTGCAAACAAAAGACTTCAATTTTTTTTAAACAAAAGCTTCAAATTATTTCCTTTTTTTTAATCTTATCAATATTCCAGCTTTACCAGCCAGTATTTACTTTTTTCGGTTCCAAAGAGTTTCTACCTCATTCTCACTTTATAATGAACGCCCTACGTATACCATGGTAAAAAGTACCTAGGTATATAGTTTTGATTGTAAAACGAACATATTTTTTCTGCTGCGTACAGTGAGTTGAAATAAATAGAGTAGTTATGTTATAGTCGAACAAAACTGCTTTAAAAACTGACTAGAAGTTGCCTATATAAATATACTTACGCATGTTACTATGCACTTTGTGAAGAAAAGGAAAGAATATGACCGACTTTATACGCCACACCTGTTGTTAGAAAGAGACAAATATCTAATTTATCTTACGGCGTAATAAGCTACACAAGTTGATTGGCCAGAGCGAGCGCCCTCGCCGCGCCGGTGTGGCTCTCTTTCACTCTCTCACACAAGACTATCTATCTACCTCGGCCATCCATTTCAAAGTGACAACAGTCGCCTTAGATAAAATAAATTTCATTTTTTCCCATTGCAATATAAATACAGTACTTACGCGTGAAATGATTTAAAATGATTTGAAATGGGTAAAAACCTAAGATGTTTTTACCTGAAAACATCTTAGGCTGCGTAGCATTCACTCAGTATCATCATCATCATCATCATCTGGTAAAGGAACGAATATAGCTAGTATTTATCAAGCATGATGACATGTGCGATAGACAATAAAAACTATGGGTGATTTAAAATCACTTTACACACTTACAATAACACAAATCTCTTGCCAGTCCTATAGAAAAAATATTTATAGCGAAAGTTTACTAAATATACATTTACAAAAACGCCATCTAGACTTATTTCATCGAGTTTTATTGCTACTTTTTCAAATAACCACTTTATCAAACAAAATCTTTGAATTTGATTCGTAGATGGAAAATGGAAAGAAAACAGTAAGGTCGCCTAATAGGTGCTGTTGAAGCTCAAAACCAGTAGATGTCGCTATCATTGTATAACTAACAAGGGTTCAAATAGAAGTAGAGATGGTTCATGGTAGTTTTATAAATAAAATAAAACATAAATAACACTACTTTAGATAATTTAGAGAGAAATTTACTACAATAAATTTCTTTGATAATTTACGTTCTATTCATACTTTTTGTGACTGACGAAAATTATTGGTCTCAACTTTTCTAATGAAGTTGAGACCAATAATTTGACCTTGAAGAAGACTTTTGACCACCGTTTTTAGGCAGTATGTACACATACGGCCTTACCTAAAAGATTCTCTTAGTCACTGCTTAAACTTCTCTGTCCTTTTCTAGCACGTGAAACTTCACGTCAGAGAGAAGATGGCAGAGCATCTTAAGCAGTGACTAACGGTTGAAAAGTTTTTTAAAGTAAAGCCGATAGCATGAACCTAGAAAAAAACTTTTTTTATAGGTTCATGGCCGATAGTGCCTTAAAACGGTGGTCAAACTTAAATAAACTAAATATCCACAGCCGTACTATATATAGATATTCGTAGGTATAAATAATGAGAAAAGTAAGGCCCTGAAGAAAGATAATAATTAAAATACTTACTACGTATACTAGTACCCTGAGGTAAGTAGTACTAATATTTATTACGTTTGCTCGCTGCCTACCTATAACGCAGTGTGCATAGAGCAGAGTAATATACTGGGAAGCAGTGTGCCTTAATCGCGTTGTGATTATGCTGTGCTCTGAGTAACATCATAGATTTATCTTTGGTAACATGCAAGTGCAGTTCACACAGTTCAGGGAAAATTTAATAGATGGCGCTGCCCTGCCCTTATAATTTTCAGTGTAACAATAAGCACTGCAGCGCATGAGCCTGTAGAAGGTACTCTATCTCTCTCGTTCGGTGTGGATTAAAACACGTAACGCTATTACTTATGGACATTATGTCATGATTTCCTACACCATATAGCCAGTAGTATGTTTTTTTTCAATTCGTACGTTAATTATGCTGAGAAAAAACAAGAGAAAAAAAACCTTATTTTTAGCAGTTAACATTTTCTGTACCTAGTAAATCCCAAAAATTACATTGGTCGGTCGCGGTTTCGAGCCCACGACCTTACGATGCGATGCCCAGTCCTTTCTTCTGCCGATGGGCCACGTCTGGCCATTTGTAACACGCGATTGTTATTATTTATGAATTTATGATACTAGTGCGGTAAGTTGTTTTTTACAAACGAGTAGACGAATGTATATGGCTTACCATAATAGTCACACCTTTGTAAAAACCAATTCCGCACGTGTGCCATACAACGTTTTACAACACATTTGTGAGAAAACAGATAATGAAACAAACTTTATTATTTTGTTTATAAATATCGGTCAGAAAGTCGCGACTAAACATTTGACACTGGCAAATGCACAAAGTGCGATGCCATAATCCTCATAGGAGGAAAGCAGAAAAAAAATCTTCGTTCTAATGTTCGTCTTCGTTAAAACGTTTCTAATATGAGTGTCTTTTCGTGTTGTTTCCAAAACTCCGAAGAAGCTTGTAGTAAAGTTGCCACGCCTTTACTAGGGCATGACTTTGATTACTAAGTATGACTTTGACTGTGACTTACACTCATTCGACTTGAAATTTATCAAAAACTTGATACAAATAAATACTTGACACTGCCAAAAATTCAAGTGAAATAGGTACTTGACGGAACCCTACAATAAAACAATAGTTTTTATAAGTGTATTCTTTATTAATAAGCACAATAAAACTACAATGTAACACTTACTTGATACTATATATTATATACTTGAAAATGCATAATACTTGATACTGGCTGAATGCACAACGTGCGAAGCCAAAAACCAAAGAAGAAGAAGAAGAAGAGCAAGTATACAGGCTGTTAGTTTGAACACCGTTATCCTTCTAGGATTTCATTGTACTCATCACCATGAACAAGTTTTACTAAGAGGCCAACCTTGAAATCGCGAAAAAAATATCTGCTGTTTCATACATTTTGTCCAAGATCGATGAACCTTTTTGTATGGAACAGCTGTTTTTTTTCGTGATTTCAGGGTTCGCCCCATAGTAAAAGTTGTTCAACGATATCCTAGAAGGATGGACGAAGAAGGACGGTGTTCAAACTAACACTCCGTATAGTATTCTTTGAGTTAGAGTATGGCTGCTCTATGGTATGGTATTGAGCAAAAGCGCTTCCAAGGAGGTTAATTCATTTAGCTTATTTTATTCTCGTAATGTGAATGTGAAACTGCTTGGTGGAATTCTTATATAATATACATTTTAGCTCTGTGTAGTTTTAGTTTTATAGTCATTAATAACACCGTAAGTACCTAAAGGATATGCACGGCGCTATACAACAAGGCGTGCGGTAAACAGGTTTACCGCACGCCTAGCTAAGAGTAGGTACCTATTTTACCGCACATCTAGTTGTATGGTGCGTAATGTCCAACTTTCGAACGATGTATACAGGCCTCGTAAATGCATTTATTGAGCAAATGTGTTGTAAATATAATTAATACCTAAGTATGTAGGTGTTTTAGCGTGCCAATAGGCCGCGGGTAGTATCCAGGTTTTCATCGTCTACAGTTCCACTGTCGTCTCAATTCTCTTTCGGTAAAAGAAAAGATCGCCTGCCTATATAACCACAGATCTACAGAAGACAGAACCGCGGTTACCGCGGTAAGCAGAACTTTGAGTAATGAAAAAAAGTCTAGGCGGCATCGGTGTACATACTTATTGGCGCCACTTTTATCTATTCCTTCGATTTAAGATTGGCTCTCATCTTTTATGCCCTAACAAGTGGACGGGTTGGCGATGTCAGAGAATCCTCTTTGCCTATTATCCTATATCAATAATATTATAAACTACCCGTCATAATGCTAAAACACTAACTAACAAAACTAACTAACTAACAACTAACAAAACTTACACCACTGCAGAAACCTATTTTAGTTAAAAAGTGTCATGTCTTCTTTTTCAAACTCATTCGTAATGGGAAGTTTTCTGATAGCTGTCAAAACGCAGTTATACAGCCAAAAGATAGATGGCGCTGACGAGAACGTGATTCTCTAGTTTTCGCATTTGATTCATGAAAAAGCAAAAACACTACTAATTACAAAATCCGCACATACTAATTTGTGTTGTGGAAAAATAAAAGCATAGAAATTATCATGGGCAACGATCTTATATGTTACACTATAAGATCGTTGATCATGGGTAAATACTTTATTAGACCAACAATAACCACAAAAAGCATGCCAAACAATGATTCTATGTATGTCTATGATGCCAATACAGCAGGGCTATTCACAACTCAATCGGAAAGGTTTCCGTTCGGATCAACATTATCCCTCTCATTCATCTACATTCAGGATGCCAGAGACGGAGAATGTAGATTTGAACGGACACCTTTCCGAATGAGTTGCGAATACCCCTCCTGATGTAAATTAAATAAACTTTATTTTATTTTTTGACCTTTTGACCTTGATTCATTAATTCAAAATCTTCAGAACCACAGACAAGGTAGAGATACTACTTATTCAGAATCACGTTTCACCAACGCCATCTAACGGATTTAAAAAATATATTTGGCGGTCACAAAATTAGGCCATTCGAAAAAAGTGTCAAAACACTTTTTAACTAAGTGTTAAATGTGTATCTGAACCTAAAACTGCATCCAGAACCACCGGAGGACGGGCAGCAGCGTGGTGAACATTCTGCGATCACCAAGCCGCCTGCCAAGCGTTAGGGATTATGCCAACTCCTTCCTATTAAGGGTGAGGCCTTCATCCAGCAGTTGACGTGTTCTGGCTGTTGATGATGAAATGTGAAAGTATGTCCATAATTAGTTACTCATTCACGCTGAAACGGCTGAACGGATTTAGATGAAATTTGGTATAGAAGTAGCTTATACCTTGAAATAAAACATAGACTCTATTTTAAACTATCACTGTTGTTCATTACACTTCTATTATTATTTACGGGATATTTACCATGATTTAGTTGTGAAACGAGCTCCCGATATATGGGCGCAGTTGCATGCACCATGTTCACGGGGCACGGGAGAACATAGACTTTTTATACCAAGAATCGCTGGACGTAATACAATTACCTACTACGCTGATGAAGCATTCACCGTCGCCTAAAGATATCTATGCAATACAGGGCCCTGTTTTATAAAGCTACAAGTCTTGTACTTGTAACAAAATATTGGGTACGGCGGTTTCTAAAGCTACAAGACAACCAGTGTACAAACTACAAGTACTTGTTTATAAGTTATGACAAACTATCTACCTGTAACTGGTAATTTGTAGTTACTGGTACAAGAAGCTAGTACAATTGTAAGCTTGTACTTGTAGCTTTATAAAACAGGGCCCAAGGCACCGCAAATTAATACATTGCCGATCTAAGATACATATGCAAAGCCTTGAACATCGACGTAAGGTGGCTTTTTTTTTCGTAGTGGTTGGCATCGCACTTTGTGCATTCTGCCAGTGTCAAGTTTATGAATTTTCAATTTTTTTATTAAAATCAAGTCAAATATGTCATGAAATCACAGTCAGTCACACGAATTTAGTCATAGTCGAGTCCAAGTCATACCCTAGTAAAGTTGTGGCGACTTTACTATGAGTTTCTACGGAGTTTTGAAAACAACACGAAAATACATGTTTCACCACATTATATCACTTGCCCACACTCGTGCATGTAATTCAACACTCAATGAATAAAACACCACCATTTTTAATCATTAATTCGCGATAAAACACAAGTTTAAGAAAATAATAGAATGCAACGACATGATTTTTCCGTGTTCCCGCCAAAACACGTAAGGTGGCTTGCTTGTCGGGTTTTCTTATACTTTTCAAAGAGTATGCACGCATAACATCACACATCATCAGCCGGAAGACGTCAACTGCTTCAGGACGTCTACAGTTTATAATGGATTAGTTTCCATAATCCTAGGTACAATTTTTGCTGTCTTTAAATCCAGGTTTCCTGCTAGGTAAGCGTGCTCCATCCTACGACGAAGCAGGATGTGGTCAAACGCAAACCTATTTCTTATTTAATAAATAGATTGATAACACGCCTTTTGAAGAACCCAATGTTACAGCTCACAGCTGGAGTTTTGACGGGAGCGAAAAAGCGAAAAATCACGTCGCTGCATTGTATTATTTTCCAAAACTTGGTAAGTAGACTGCTAGGCCGTGATAGCCTACTCGGGAGACCGCTCAACTTGTAATCGTGAGGTCGCGGGTTCAAACCCAGGTCCGTACCAATGATTTCTTTGGAGTTTATTTACGGATTTACATAGGATTTTAGGCCTTCGTTCAGCAGTGGACGTCTCCGGGCTGATGATGATGATGATGATAGGATTTTAGGTGAAGGAAAACCTAACGCCCACGCTGAAACGGCTGTACGGATTCTTATGAAATTTGGTACAGAGAATTTGAATTTGGTTTTGGCTTTTACCTTCGAATAAAATATAGGTTTCTCCAACAGTAGCGGGTAAAACCGCGGGGCAGCTACTACAAATATATTTGGATTCACATCACGCCATTAAACTTCTCGGGACGTATGCACTATGCAGGTTTATATTGTCTTTAAGGCATGTGACATGTTTGGCTTAGTTCATAGAATACAAGGAGGTATGAGAAATTTGTTGCGCTAGAGTCTAGCGCAACAAATTTCTCTAGCGGCTAGACCATCGGCATATGGGAAGTGTCCTAAGCCTTTACCGAGCCTGTAGGCGTGAACTGCTATTTTGCATACATTTTTGTATCGCTTACGTACGCCGTATTTTTTGATAGTTTCTATACAAATAGAACAGTTCTTAAATTTATTAGCTTCAAAATAAATTTTCCATCTTTCACAAGTATCTCAACACGCTGCCATTTTAGTTCTTTTATCTTTTTAATGCGACAATCTAAAACTTTATCTATCCGGTGGCTAAGCCCACTTTGTGTCCGGCCAGTCTTCTACCCGAGGTAAGAAAAGAAGTTTCAGGAGCTCAGCTGATTTGTTGGATCCCGGACCGCCCAGGCGAGTCCCCGCCCACCGGCACTGGGCGGCTTTATGCTTTGGAGTTGGATTTTGAAGTCAGTGTGTGGTAGACCTTGGAACAGAGAGCACGGTGTCAAATTTGTCAGTGTTTTTTCAGTCGAATAAATTTCGTCATTTTGGAGCGGGGTTGCTTTCAAGGTGAGAATCGTTTAGATTTGTACAAGTTGTACACTTTTTATTACAGCCCTTGATCACAGGTTTGGTCGTAATTACAATACTCGACAATTTCATACTGAACGTCAACTTAAAATCGTTAATTTTCCTGAGTGTTTTTTTATTTTTTTGTACAGGGTTACGCAGTAAGGTTGTACTATTATTGAAAGTGAAATGAGTTCATTGTAATCGTCATTTTGCAAACACACATTTTGTTCAACTTTCACAATTTGATCGATTCTGAAATATAAAAAAATATGTTCTCCCATAGAAAAATATAATTCGCACTCTACGAAATGTTGATAAGATAGCAGCTGATTTTTTTTAGACTTCATGGTAGGCCCTATAGTAAAAAAAAACACTATGATGATGAACAATTACCCTCTTTCGTTTTAGTCTACTCTACCCTAAGGCAGTATACCACATCATTTAGTTAAAAAAGTCGGTACATTTGAAAAAGATTTTCGTCTGGTTCTAACTCTCTGGAACTCTCTCGTCTGGAACCAGAGAGTTCCAGAGAGTTAGAACCAGACGCGGAATTCGTCCGAAAATCTTTTTCAAATGCACCGACTTTTTTTAACCAAAAGATGTGGTTACCTTCTCGTTGCTGTTTACAAAATTTCGGCAAGAAAATTTATAATAATAATAAATAATTATTCTGGGTCATGAACTCTAAAACCATGATTTTTACATTGTTAGGTTAGCCGCCGCCGACGCTCGCGCAGCGAATTTTATCGCCCCGCAATACGGTCCGAGGTCCCGCAGCGTCGGCGACTGAACCTAGAGAATGTATTTAACATGTCACAGTACGGCCCTTCAACGCGAGTACCAACATCCATACATACGTACCTACCTTCTGCAGAAACCTTGCTTTTGCGAAGACTTAGGTCGCTTCGCTAGGGTAGGTATCTAAGTTTTCTACATTTTAGGTACGTAGTATATCGAAAAGGAGTTCTAAAGATTACCATAACCAAAAAAAAAATATATACAATGTGTAACAAAAAGGTTCAACAATACTGAAGGGTATGTATGTAATCATCAAAATGAACAACTTTTACTATAGGGCCAACCTTGAAATCGCGAAATAAAAATCTACTGTTCCATACAAAAAGTTCATTGTCTTTGGACAAAATGTATGGAACTTCTGGTTTTTCTTCGCGATTTCATGATTGGCCCCATACTACAAGTTGTTCATATGGTGAGTGCATACATACCCTTCAGTAATGTTGAACTTTTTTGTTACTGTATATACCGTCGAACATAGAACCTCCTCTTTTTTTGAAGTCGTTTAAAAACTCACAAGCTTTATCTCTGTATAATATTAGTGTAGAAGTAAGATAGTGTAGATCTATCACACTCATATAATAACTTACTATAACTTGAGCTAATATAATATACATAAGGTACCGTCTATCTTTAAGACTCTTTATAAAAAGCGCAAAGCTTTTAAAAAGCACGACAGAGGCTGCCTTTTTACCGACAATAATAGAGTTTCAAGAGTAGGGAGGCGAGGTGAGGGGAGGGAGGAAATGCACAATTAAATTATTAAGTGACAGCTGCGGTGAGACGCAGCGGCGCAGTGGTTGTGTGGTGAAAGCCGAGTCAGTTCGATTACACCCAAGAATAATTTACGTAAAACCGAGTATTACGAGAGTGTATCCGATTCACAATGTTATAAAAAAATGTATTGGCAAAGATGAAACGGTTTACTTACTATATAAAAGCACTAAAGAAGGATAGCACAGTCCGCCTACCTCATAGAAAACTCAAATATAGATGTAGACCACATAAACCTCAGAAATATTTCCAATAGATATAATCATATTATGGAAAATCACATAGTATATTTGTAGTTTTCTAAACAAAAAAAAAAAAAAATAAGCTTACAAAAACGACGACACAGGCGAGCGGAACAGAGGTACAAAAAGGATCAGATTTCTAAGCTAATATAAGCTATAGACAGTCCTGGATTTGTCAATAGTCTGTATAGGCCTCGGCAGATTTCAGAGGTTGCTGTCGCCCCTATTATTTTAGAAAAGTACATGGGGCGGCAGAAATAAAGTGGCCTACACTTATAAAAAATATAAACCCGGTACTGGCTATAGATATAGCTTAATTACAAGTTGTAATTGTATTTTCTAATCACTCGCTTAACAATGGCCAGTATAATTACGTCATGTAAATCCTTCGAGACATATTCTCCACGCTTAAATCTAACAGAGTTCTATACCACTGCTGTAATTCTGTATTGATAAACAGAAACATTATCATAGGCCCGGAGACAACTACTGCTGAACATAAAGGCCTCCCCCAGTAACAGAAACACGTAGATACCTAAAGCAGTCTAATTACCCAAAACCGAAAGTCACGACGACAGTCAGTGACGTACAGTCAGGTAACTCCTTAGTAAACTGATTAGTCTTATAATAATTATCTTGACTACCGCGAGTGAAGCTACCGACCCTTCTATTTTTCATTTCCCCAAAGAGCGGAAAAGTTTCGAATTTTTTGGGCATCGCTTCGCTCCGTTCAGCATGACTTGATTTTTAATCACTAAGTAAAAATTAGTTTCTAATTAATGAAAGGTATAATTTCAGGTGTCGTAGTACCTAATTAATATTTATTAAGTCCTGGGTTGCCTGTTTTGTCCACTTTAATAGGTGAATACCTATAATGAAGCAGTTGAACAGAGGAATATGGGAATGTCCCTACTATAGTGGGTTGTTCCCGATAGTTACAATCAGGGCTTAAAAAGAAAGAAAGAAAGAAATATAATTTATTTTGTAACATCATTATAAGTAATAAAACTACAAAAAAAAATACAAAGACACTAGATACTTCCTACAGATGGCGGTACTATTATTTTTTTGGGCTAATGCGTCGTTTTCTTCGTGGCAAGTGTATTTTCGCTAAATATCAGACGAAATGGATGTCAAACGAAATTTATTTCAAAAAAGGAACATGTGAAACAAAATTCATTCACGTTGTATGTTTTATATTTTCTATTCTTTTTCGTGATGGTGAGAGTGATGTTGCCTGTCGCCTTCCTAATTTAGATAAAGACTAACGGTCTTATGCATGAAAATTGCTTAAACAGTTTCATAACAGCTTTATAGTTATAACGCGTTTCATGCATGCATGTCATGCATAATACCGTTAGACTAGACTTCAGACTCACTATACTGTTCCAATCCGTATCTCATATCAGTCGCACCAATCCCACCGCCAAAAATAACAAAAGCCAAAAATTAGCCCGGTCCGTATGCAAATGCGACCAGGAGCGAAATGCTAATTTCCGTGGGAGAGCCGTCAAAGTTTTTAATCTCATGTGACGTCACTCCCTCCCTCCTCCCCACGTCAGAGGGATGATTGAAAACTCCTCATTTGTGTTTTTATTACTTTTTAATTCTTTTTTCTCATCTCCTCGAGTGTCTTGTTAACTTGTTAAAAAAATGTTTTGCTATTTTGTTTAATAAATAATTCAGGAAATTCTGGAACATGGATATATTTCTTATTTTTTGGCAAAATAAATGGCTCAAGCTACATGTATCTTGTTATTTCGAACGAAAATACTTTATTTGCTTATAAAATAACAATTGTCGAACTTGGCGCGCCACGTGATTTGCTGCGAACGCAATTCATAAAAAAATGTTTTTCGGTAGAATCGATAGAGAAACCATAAATCGACAAATAGCTTATAACGCCCTGAGGCTCAACAGAGTGACGTTTACGTAAGACAGCTGGTAGCTAAATCCATACGGAAAAAAGAAGATAAGGGAGTAATGTGGGAGATAAGGCGGTAGGAACTTGTGGCCAGCTGTGGACAATGATAGGTTGATGATGATGATGACGAATTGATATAAAAATAGGTACGTACGTATCCTAATACTGTAATCCTTTTATTATTGTCATAAATGCCAAGGGCCGAGTGCACAGTTGCATTCAGCAGCGCTGGGTATTATTCCACCCCTCGTGAATGTACCGCTCTCGTATGATGTGTCAATCATTTCCAAATTTACATTTTGGAGACGATTATTATGAAGCAAGAAGGCAAAATAATAAAAAAAAAACAATTGTTTGTTTGCCTATGTTAACCTCGAAAGTTCTTCACAAATTGCTTCAAAATATTAACAAAACAACAACGTTCCGTTGAATAGGCGTCAGCATAGTCGAGCTCTGGACCAGAGACAATAAGAGACGAGCAAGACGTTCGCCTGGCGGTAAGCGTCCGCTTGCCCTTAACCACAGAATAAATAATAGTATGCCTTAACAGTTGCAGTGTCAAAATTATGAACTTGCGAACAAAATCATACAAAAAAAAAGTTAGTTCGTATAGGGTTAGTGGCCAGCCCTAGTGTCAGAATTAATGTGCCGCTCGAAGGCCTCTGACATGGATGACGGTTGTTGTTATAGAAACTAGAACAAACAACCGGGACCAGCAATTTAACGTGTCATCCGACCCAGGGTAGCGGTCAGAAATAAATGCCACTCACGGTCACCCATCCCAAGACTGACCGGACCGTCCGTTGCTTAACATCGGTGATCGTTTAGAATCACCTAGACAAGCTACGCCACGAGCTCTGTAACATTATCATCATTATCATCATTTTACATAATTACAAATTTAATTGTTATTGTTTTAATTGGGCCTGGGTCCTAAACTGCATCCAAAACCAGAACCATCGCAGGATAGGATCCAGCGTCCTCTCAGGACGCAAATCGCAACATATCGTGACCAACTACATTATTTACAAGTGAGTAAATTATCGTGCTAAATTTGTAAAAATTTAATGAATACTGCTGTAATGTGTAAAAATAGAGGTGTTTTGGCCAAATTTTTTTTGTTCTTTTCTCAATTTTTCAGAAACATTACAAAAGCGTCACATCACTTCTTACATCATATAGATACAAATATATTTTTTGGGGAAACATAAACTCATAAGAACCGTAAAAAAAACTGCTGTAACTGCAAGCTTTTTTGGCGATTTTCTTAAATCAGGCGCTTTAACGGTGGTGAGCTTGCTGCAATCCCAAAGCCGCCTGCCAAGCGTGGGGATTACAGCAACCTCTCCCTATGAAGTGACGAGAGATAGGTTACGTTATAATACGTAGAAAACAAAAAGATATTTTTATTATATTCAAGGTCAACCCCCAATTTTCCTGGGTTTTAAGCAAAGATCTCCTCTATTTCCTTTAAACTATAGCGACCACCAGATCTGACATAAAATTTTCAGAACGCATAAATTGGTATACTCGGCAACTTTGAAAAAAGGGCAAAATATATGACATTTCCGTAGTTGCAATAACACCGTGACAAATTCAGCTCGTTATCGAAATTACCGCATTTGTGGCCTTTAGCGGACATAACAACCCCTCTGACACCTACTGCACAAATAGCTTGGCAAAAAGAGTAGACATAGGGACTACCGCAAATAGATCAAAGTTTCCTCGACAGTTACTAGCAACCCTGTAGTAGGTACTTTGAGGGAAAATTATACAATACAATTGTTTATTGATAACACCAAAGTTACACGTCAAATTTCATTAGTATGGTTAAAAAAATAATCACTTAATAAAATTAAATAACAAAAATAATCTCTTATTTTAAAATAAGCTTCATTTAATGTTATAAAACACGCTCTTGTAACCACGCTCTCAGCTTGCTGTTAAAGCACGCGGTGGAAGGAGCATCCCGAATGGAAGCTGGTATGCGGTTGTAGATCGCGGGGCCCAGAATATACACTGACCTCTCCGACTTGACAAGATGGTGCGACGGGGTTATAAGTTGGTCTTCCTTTTATTGCTTCGTAAATCAAACGTGCTGTGAACGCCCCTACGTTGGAACGAATAGTTAAGACGATAGGATGAATTTCACCAACTGACCGTGTTATCCCACAGATCTCCATTATAAATGTTATACATAGGTACGAGAGCGTGACGTTCGCATGGTGGTAAGCATCACGCCTGCCCATAACAGTAGTAGTGCAAGAATTAAGAACTTGCGAACTTCTACAGCCAAAGATCGCGCTGACGAGACAAATTATTTTTTATTTTCTTTTTTTCGCATTTGTTTAATGAAAAAGCAAAACACTGCTAAGTAATTACTAATCAACACTAATTTGTGTTGTGGAAGAACAAAGGATATATGAAATACCATGGGCAAGAACTTTGTTAGAGAGACAATAACCACAAAAAAAACATGACAGAACTGAAATGAAATGAAATTAAGCTTTTTTAATTTTTTGATCTTTTGACCTTCATTCATTCATTCAAAATCTTCAGAACCACAGACTAGGTAGTTATACTGTTCAGAATCATGGCTCGTCAACGCCATCCAACGGATTTTTATTATATATATTTTTATTGCCTATCAGGAAACCGCCCATTGGCTGTAATAAGTTTGTAATTTATTAGTACATTATGATACAAGTGTGCTATGTTGGTCATTACAATAGAGGCGGTATTATGCGCGCAAACCGCAGGCGAGCGCGATAAGGAAGTTGAGAGTGTATTGAAATATAGCACAAGAGTTTCATACGACTGTTTTCATCACACTTGCGAGGAAAAAACAAACTTTTTTTGATAATAATCAACCACACAGAGAAAACGTCAACAAACATTTGCGGAAAATGGCGGCCAAACCAGCAATGCGCGCGCAGGTTGATATTTACTTCAGCGGCATAAGAACTCTTTGTTGGTATTACAAAAAAACTGTAAGTAATACCCGGCTATATTAAGAGAGTGCTTCGTATACGTACGTCTAATTGCAGTCACGTACAAACTGGACTTTACCGGGTTATACCTATTATAGCACAAGTGCCGTAATGTAAAGTAATAAGCACGCGTGCCTAATAGCTTGGATTATGAACCTAAAACCGATGCAATAAGACCCACTTTACGAGCAAGTGTGATGAAAATAATATTTATACACACTATGTGCGCATAGTATTATGTTGAGTATTATGTTTGGATTTCGAGAACAAGTATTATGTTTAGTATTGTGTGTATTGAGAGTATTATGTTCTTTCGAGATTTCCTGAAAGGTAATAAAAAAAAGTAGCTCACGATAATAAAACATAATTTTACTCATCATAATACTAATCGCGCACATATGTGATTATGTTGTTATGATATTGACGTACACGTTCTACTTACGAATAATAACTGATAAATGGGTGATAATGTGACATTTCCGTCGCCCCGGTATACCGTGACAAATCTCAACCGTTACCGAAATTACCACGTTTGTGATATTTGGCGACATTTCTCCCCTCTGTGGCCTACCGTAGTGTATTAGCGTCTTTATAAGCATTTTTCGCTTGTGCTTTATTATAGCACAGGAGCCAGCAGTTCGGTTCGATGAGATGATAGGATTTATTTGTAGTCACAAACGTAAAGGCGGCTTAATTTACACGTCTAGAGAGACAATTGCTCTTGCCACTTACACAGTGGCAATAACAGTATTGCGGTGTATTGGTATAAGTACCTACCTAGTTATCGAAACCTAAGCTGTGGTGTTATAGGCATTAACCGCGTATTGTTCTTGCAATTAACCCCTCGTCGCGAAAAATAAAAAATATGTAGGTACTTACCTAGATAATTGATTTCCAGTTCCCTGGAAAAAAAAACATTCAAATGTAGTGAAAAATACTGAAACTTGAATAAGTATGTAAAAAAATATGTCGGTGCACTTTTTTAAGCCAACACACTGTTTGAATTGTGAGTTGGCTTAAAAAATCAGATCAGATTAAAAACTCAGATATACATAAATCTAAACAAGTTTTTAATTATTTTATTACAAACAATAAACATAATATTGCTATGTTTAGGTTTACACACATTTAGTAACCTTATCTTTTTAGGTACTAGCTCTCGCACTAAAACAAGGGTCGCCGCATCCCTACTTAATATGAGGTTACGAACTAATGTCATTACAGCGGGGGCTATTCTCACCCTTCTTTTTAGCGGCTTTGTTCTATAACCAATAATTTCTTTCAATAAAACGTGTCCGATTCGTGCTAACAATGCAGTCACTCGTACAGAATGGTCTGTTTTATTTTACTCGTTGTTCGGGATAGTAGTGTTGGATTTAAAAACAGATAAGTGACAGATGTACCTAGTGTGGTTTGGGGATTAGTCAGTGTCGTTTTGATTATTCCCTAAGTTTTAAATAATTCCCTAAGGACTATAGGATCAGTTCAAAACTTTTTATCATTTATTTGGCTTTACAATACAATAATAGTCGTGGGTACCTGGATTGATCTATTAGGGTATGTTATATTTTTTTACTTCGAGCTTAGACCATTGGAGGGGGCAAGCCAAGGCGTACCCCTCTGCCAAAAGGTGTGTGGTCAGTGTTGTGAGTTTGTTTTATAGTGTGAAAGTACTTACCTTATAAGTAGCAGAAAATGTTGTAGATATGAGTTGATTATTGCCACTGGCATCTCAAATGATATTTTCTCAAAGTTTTTTTAAACTGTTAATGGTTATTTGAAATTTTCCTTACCTTTATCATACATATGCATCACTTCAACGTCGGTGATAGTTGCCGAAAAATTCTGGAAATATCCTATACTTACAAAAGAACATCTTACTCTACCGTAAGAAGTTACTACCGTAAGGGTACCGTATTTTTACATTCACGTTAATAATAATAACGTTTATTTGAACAGTTTACAAGGATGGAGTAAGTACAAGTTAATCTTATGAAACTAACAAGTACATATTTTAATTCTTAGATTTTTTTCTTTACTTTGATATGTTTCTAACGAAATCTGGCACTAATTTGAATCAAAATGAACGGCAAGCAATCAAGGCTTGTTTTAAAAACAATCAAGCAATAATAAAAGGTGTCGGGGGGAAGACGGCATTAATTAGCATTGGAACTTGGAACCGCCAAGACGTCCCCCGTATCCATTAATTCCCCTCAGAATGTTGCCTCCCAAAGTGTCGCTTTATACAAATAAAACTTTGATTTCTGCAGATTTCAGTTAACTTTACGATGGTATGATGGGCCTTTACCAGATTACATAGGCATATCCTTTATGATCTGCCTCGTCCAAGTTTCCTTTATTGCCTCAAGTTGTTATAGAATGTCGTTTCAGCTATACAAACGTAGGGATTTCTTTTCTAAATTTCACGCTTATAGGAGTGTTAAAGTGTTAATTAAAATTACAGTAAGTACACAAATCTTGGATGTTGATGTTAACCTATACCTTCACTTTTAATATTCGCATCTGTTTGAATCTTGTTAAGTTATACTTATTGTTATTGTTATCATACAGCCTAGTTTAGTCTGCTGCTGAACATACATTTTTGGAACGTCTCTTCAAATCTTCGAGCATATAGGTGCCATTGGAAATGCCAAAGGCGATTATCTGCCCTCACAATTTTCCGCCTGTTTTGCTTATACAAGATAAACACGCTAGGCATGCTTTTCAGAAACTATATACTATATACTTTTTTTTAAGACTTTCATCGGTCTGGATACAATCCTTTTGTTTTTTGTTGTGTAGTAGGCTAAGTAGTCTTTGTAGTTTTTTAAAGTAAGCCTTAATATGAATCTAACAATAAAGAATTTGTAACAAAAAAAATATATAACCCAAAGTGTGGCAACACTTCATACAAAATATTCAATGTGTAACTAGTTGAACAATACTAAAGGGTTGAACAACTTTTACTATGGGGCTAACATTGAAATCGCGAACAAAATATCAGCTGTTCCATTACGGTAAGTATACAATGTGTAACAAAAAGGTTCAACAATACTGAAGGGTATGTATGTACTCATCATTATGAACAACTTTTACTATGGGGTCAACCCTGAAATCGCGAAAATATAATCAGCTGCTCCATACATTTTGTCCAAGGTCAATGAACTTTTTGTATGGAACAGCTGTTTTTTTTTTCGTGATTTCAGTGTTGGCCCCATAGTAAAAGTTATTCATAATGATGAGTACATACATACCCGTCAGTATTGTTGAACCTTTTTGTTACACATTGTATACATACAAAAAGTTCACCTTGGACAAAACGTATAGAACAGCTGTTTTTTTTCGCGATTTTCTGGGTTGGTCCCATAATAAAAGTTGTTCATAATGATGAGTACATACATACGCTTATTCAACCAGTATTGGGTATATGTACCCAATACTGTATTGTTCAACCTCTTTGTTACACATTGTATAATTATTGGCAAAGGGCTTGCCCCCCCAATCGGGTAGATGACTGATGTTTATATCGTTGAAACCAATAGCTTTGATGAAGAATTAAAGTAAACATAATATGTGTATTGAAAAAAATATTTAAATCGGTTATTAATGTTCTGATACATAAGCATTTAAAGTTTTTGGTAGAGAAAACTCTGTCCCTTTCCCATAAAACAAAAAATGACGTCACGCCTCTGGGCGCCATACTTGTCAGAATAGAATTTATATGGAGTACAGAGAAGTGGCGTCATAATTTTCTCTCTGTCTAGCATGATTAAAATGCTTATAAGTTGCTTATTATTGATCAGATTTTCATTTTGTTTTCATTATCATGAGCTATATTTATGGGCGACATTTTAATAGGACAATTAAAAAAAACAGTCATCTAGCCTAATGCTCAAAGCGCTTTTACACGCCTCTCAGTCCGATCCTCGGCTTTTCGAGTACGAGTTACGATTCTCTTCATATCTTACTTAATCCAACAAGCAAAAAACTTATACAAAATTGTGCAGAGGTCCAATATCCGAGCAAATATTAATCACCGCTGGATTACAAAATACAAGTAAAACGCAGGGGAGTCTCACAATAAAAACGAAACGAGAGTCTGCAAACAAGAATTCAATCCCTAAATTGTCAGGCCACAAAAGAAGCCATTAGCGGGCAAACTCGCGGGTGGTCATAGTCTCCATGGAAATCAGAGGAAAAGGCGACTTTTGATTAATTAGCTCTATTCTTTCGAAGACGACGCAATAATTGAGTAGAGAATCTATAGAAAAACGTCTCTGATAGCTTCTACATGATCCATGATCCGATATTTTGCAACAGGAAATATTTTTTTATGCAAGAAAAAGACTTATACTTATATATGGCGATGATACTGGGAACGGAGACGGGACGGAGATAGGCATGTTAATATTAAGATTACAATTGGTATCGGGATGGGGATGGGGATGGGGTGGGGATGGGTGGAGATGGGTGGGGATTTGGTGGGGATTTGGTGGGAACAGGTGGGGATGGGATGTGGATGAGGCTGGGAACGGGGATGGGCGTGTCCATATTAAGATAAAAGTTGAAATCGGGATGGGGGTGGGGATGGGATGGGGTGAGGATGGGGATGAGGGAGGGAACGGGGATGGGGACGGGGATGGGCGTGTTCATATTAAAATGACATTTGGTATCGGGATGGGGATGGGGAAGGGGGCCCTTATAGGGATGAGGCTGGGAATGGGGACGGGGATGGGCGTATTTATTGGTCGGCTGAACAGATGGAGCTGTATTTTTGGATAGGTAGTTATAGCACATAAGGTTCGGAAACGGACATAGGCTATTTTTTTGTAGGTCCACGCAGACGACTGTTTGACGGACATAATTATTATAGATACTGTACAGCCTAAGCTGCTAAATTAATTTTTAATATTAAATTAACTTACATTTAAATGCCTAAACTAAATTTTGAGTGGTGTAAACTTACACTCAGCTCAAGCTGTGGTAGCTTCAGTGAGATCAAGCTCGACTCACATTCTTGGGGTCGCGGGTTCGAACCCGGGCGAGCCCGTTCCAATTAGTTCTTTGAAACTTACGCATGGATAATACTGGCTTTTCGGTGAAGGAAAATATCATGAGGAAACCTACATATTTCCGGAGAAGAAATACGATAGTGTATGTGAATCCGCCAACCTGCACTGGGCCAGCGTAGTGAATATGGCCCAATCAGGGTAGGCCGATATACCATTAGTGTTAAGGGCTGATGCAGAGAAACGCACACTCAGCAAGGATTTTGAAAAATTCGCAAGGGGTTCAATGTATCATTAAAATACCATTTTGCCGAAACCATTCATTTAAGGCTGTTAAGTTTTTTGACTTAAGAGATAAGATAAAATAAACATAAACATGTTTCAGAATTTTCAAACTATTTCAAAACCTGGAAGGCCACGGGTCAATTTTTCATTTGAAAAAAAAATGTTATAATTATAGATAAGCTAATAATAATAATAGCTAATCGAGTGGTTATGCGTAAGAAGATAAATGTTTTAAACACATGTACTTGATCCGGTGCACGCACCAAGCACAGCGCTTTCGAACCGTCCATCCCGCGTCGGCTCAGATACGTTAAAACCCGAGTATAATGACGCGCTGTACGTCGAGCGCGCCCCACTCCAACCCACACCGAGCCTACCTAAGCGATCAGTGCAGCACTGTATTTTATCGAAGTTTCGTAATTCTTGCGATATTTTGGTGATCTTTTTGCGTTCTTTGTTATCATACTTTTTCTGCTTAAGCTTATTTCATTTCATTTGTTATTTACATTTCGTATAATTATCGTTATTTGTTCTTTTAATTATTTAGATTGCTATTTAGTTTGTTATTCGTATTTTTTTTAAAATTTTAGTTTAAATTGTTTGTTATTAGGTTTTTTTATATTGTTACTGTTGATATTGTTATTTAGTTTGTTATTTAAAATGCGTAGTGAACTTCTCTTCATTCATGGAGCGAAGGTAAAACACTATGTTGTTCCCATCGTTGGTGATGGAGCGTGTCTTTTTCGTGCGCTTTCTTTTTTAATGCACGGTACCCAAGAAAAGGCAATTGAGGTGCGAAAAAACATCGTTACTCATGTAGTAGCTAATTGGGAGGAGTTTGAAATCATGTCTCATGATTCAAACGGCGACAACTACACCGCTGCGAGTGCATACTTTAATGACATGTCACGGCAGTCGAGTTGGGGCACTGCGTGTGAACTAGCCGCTGCAGGACAAATATATGAGTTTGAGTTTGAAGTTTATGAAAATGGCAAATTGTATGCAAAGTTTGGTACAGCAGGAAGACCTATAAAGCGGCTACGATTTACGGAAAATCATTTTGATGCGTATCTGTTAGAAGACATAGATATAATTTCTAACGGCACTCCACGTGTTCCAGTAGTAGCGAAAAAAATAACTATTGAGGTTCCTACATCTCCAAGTTGCATTCAAACAGAAGATATAAGTTCTGACGCAACTTCTACTTTGCCTTTGTACTTTGATTCTTTAGCTGTAGAGATGCCCAAAAATAATTACAAAACGTCTTCAACTCATACCGTCCAAACTTCTTCAGCCCGATATTTTTCTGAACTGAATTCACCAACATTTACGGCTCAGTCTGATAAATTAATTTCACCTACATTTACGGTACAGCCTACTCAGTTAACAAATGACAAATTAATTTCACCTACATTTACCATCCCAACTATTCCCAGTTCATCACATTCTAATTTACCGACCTGCAGTGATATATCTCCCACATATATTTTTAAAGAAGCCTCACAATCTTCAGAAGTTCCATGTCCATCCATCCATCTATTCTGTCATGTCCATCTGTCTGTCTGTTTAAAATTCAACAAGACGGCTTTGTTTTGAAGTAAGTATTGCAAACGCGACATGCCAAATTTGGACATCCTCAAGCAAACTTAAAGACTTGCAAGCGGCTTGGAAAAAATGCAATAATATACGTATTTTAGTGATTCAATTGAGTTGGGCCCCGATTTAACCGAATTCAAGTATTCAACATTACTACGCGGGCAAAGCCGCGGGCAAAAGCTAGTAATAAAATAAAAATTAGATAATATGATTTTATATAATGAAAAAAAAACAATGAAAAAGTTTTTTTTAAATAGAAACCAATTATTTTTATTCGTACAAAATCAAGCATCAGATTCTAAGCTGTGCTGTAGGGCTTAGATTATAGAGCGACAATATTTATTTATTTTGGCACACAAAACAGAATATAATCAATACATTTCAAAGCAAAAATGAGAATAGGTGCAGAGCTAGACTATATTCCTAAGCGTGTGTACACAACATGATCAAGGTAAAAGCAGCATGTAAACAAAGGTTAACCAAAGGTTAATAGGTACCAAGCAGGTAGGCAAAGATCTGCAAGCCTGCTTTCATAACTTGGAGAATTCATTTTTGTTTTATTTATACGGGAATACTCACGTTTAATTACGTGGTGAGCTCCGCGTGCTGGAATATTCCCGACACCGCACGAGAAGATTCCAGTGATGAAGAGCTCCAGAGAGCGCCGGCGCAGCACGACACTCTACCCGCCCCCACCCCCTCGCCCGCAGAGCAACCGCTGTCATCACGCGCGCGACGCGCAGCGGCCCGCAGTGCTAAGCAGGACGCAGCTGCACGCGCGTCGGGCTGTGTTCACTCTTTGAAAAAGGTCACCGGATGTGATCGAAACTATAGTCGGAGTATCCGATTTAATTAAACGTGAGTATTCCCGTATAAATAAAACAAAAATGTGTCAAAACCACGTCAGTTTTCATAATAAAATTGGAGAATTCAACTCGTACTTACTCGATTATCACCTTCGTTTACGTGCATTATTGTTCGTACTTTAGGTACTTAGTTACACTATTAAGAACAGTTGTGAGCTCTACGAGTACTTTTCAAACAAGCGGCTACTCTGTAGAATTTTCTCCTCAGTGATGCGACGCCGACGCCTTAACTTGAAAACAATATGGCGGACGGAGCCGTTTTATATCGGGACATATCCGGTGGCAGGGAAGGATTAATTTACGTTTATTAATTTGCTTGTTACAAGTTTTACGACTTGGCTGAGTGACGAAGGCAGGGGTAGGATTCGTTATCTTTTTTAAATAATATTCGTTTTCATTTTATTTTAGAAAAGAGATATATTATAAAAAAAATATCAATCTTTCTAGGTACGATTGCAGACGATTGTAGTCATAAGCACAATACACTATCTAGGCAAGGCTAGGTAAATAGTGCCACCATCGACCATGTCGTCAACATCGGTGCGCTGTCGTCTATCCTTTCTAACATAAAACAACACTACGAAAAAAACTATGAGTAAAAAAGAATCGTATAGAAATAATAATTATGAATTTTGATGCACCATATGTTACAAGAGCAATATGATACACACAAGCAGTGCCGTAATTAGCCTTTTCTGCGCTCGGTACGAGTTTCTATACCTAACTGCGCCTTTGAAAAGAAAAATATGCAAACTTTGTCCTGAGGCCGTACTGTGAACTGCTTATAGCGGGACCGAATAGGTTCAGCTGCCGACACTGCGCGACCGCGAACCTTATTGCGAGGCGATAAAATTCACAGTCGCACAGCGTCGGCAGCTGACCGTATTCGGTCCCGCTATAAGCAGTTCACTGCGCGACCGCGAACCTTATTGCGAGGCGATAAAATTCACAGTCGCACAGCGTCGGCAGCTGACCGTATTCGGTCCCGCTATAAGCAGTTCACGGTACGGCCCCTGGTCTGGTAATTTTTGCGCCCCTCTAGGGTCTGCGCCCTGTGCCTGGGCACCGCTGGCACCACAGATAAGCGAAAGCCCTACTTCTAAGGTAGAACGGCTGTCAAAACAATGTTGTAAAGCAACTGTATGGAAAACCGCTGTCGCCACATTCACACAAAATTGCTTAGAAACTACGACGACAAAATGCCAATCATTGGTGGCGCATTTGAAGTAAAACGCTCGAAATGCCATTTGCAACAGATTAAATAAATAATAATAATATTTAATAAATATCTGAATCTGAATCTAAAATTAATCTAATTACGATGCATTGTGGTTTGGTTTCCTACGCGACTATTTAAATTGTTTTTTTTTAGTATTCTCAGTTTAAAAACATGTACGTATATTGGAAGAATTGACAATAGACTTAAGGCGGCTATATAGCGCGGCCCGTCACATTTCCGTTCTCTGCACCGCCCTATTTATGGCACTGCACACAAGTCCTATAGATAGAAACTCTTTATTGTGCAAACCAAAAAAATACAATAGAAAAAAATACAAGAACCTTATGAGCAGCCTTATCGCTAAAAGCGATCTCTTCCAGGCAACCATAAGGAAGAATATACACATGAATAAAGACGGGAGATGCTACAAACACTTTTAAATTATTAAAATATAAATATAATCTACATATAGTTATAGTATAGCTATAGTTTAGGTTTGTAAAGTTAGCCCTAAATCAAAACAACTGAAGCTTACCAAACTAAGGTACAAAGGCACGGAACTTTTTGAATGGAACCTCCCAATGTAAGCACTTACCAAAGAGGCTGTACCCACCAGGATATTATTACCGTATACAACGTAAGTTTCTTTGCATTTATTAATATTGCAGAGATTTATGGAAACAACTTTTTAATATTTATGGCGGGTAATAAATTCTTGGCGACGAGTTTGCGGGGGATAGGGTTTATTTCCTCCTTAGGGTGTTTTTGGGAAATCAACAAGTAGGCAAGTAAGAAGTTTTTTGATTATTTAAATTTTAGAGAAACCAAACATTTGTTACCTTAACCGAAAATAATAATAATGTAGGCAAATTATTACTTACTTATACATCTAAATTTAAATGCATTATACTAAGGAAGCACAACGATGGGTATAAAAAAAGTACCTACATAGACTCTTCAATCACCAAATATTTTATTTGAGACAACCTCACGTATTTCTTGAATATCGCGTAGAAATAATAAAGATATAGCATAAAGAGGATGAAATCCTTAATATTTAGACATCACAAAATATGACAACTCTGCCGACGGCGCTGACCATCATTAGGTAGTCCGCTTGCCTGATAGGTACCTACCATTTTTTATAAACTTTGATGACTACTATAATTCTTTTTCTTTAGTTAATTAACTTTATCTACAACTTAACTTTATCTATAAAACAAACACACAAATTAAAAAAAATGCAACCTGCCCCAAACAAATATGGAACCAACAAATCAAACAAAAAAAAATCAACATCAGTCCACAAAATGACGGAGAAATAGGTGAACATAACCATACATAGAGTCAAACATAGAAACTTATTTTTTGAAGTGGGTTAAAAAACGAAAAGACTCGGCCGACGAATAGTAACATGATAAATAACTGTGACACATTTTCTGAAAAAGTGTTCGATGAAACGCCTAACACTCCAATATTCTGAAAGCCAACTTGCCCCAGTTTACATTCAAATCGTAATTTAATTAAAGTCCAGTTCTCACCCAGGTACTATTAATCATACACAGTATGTCACTGGTCTCCCCTCGGCACTTAGAGATGTCTTGGAGCGGTCTCCCACGTTATCTGCATCTCTACCAGAAGCTCGGGCTTTCACATTGAGCCACATTCAACGCGTAGACTTGCGACCACTGTGGATCTACGAGTGAAGAAGAAAATATATTTTATCTCTTACTTCGTTGTTGGTCAGATGGCATTCCGCGGTGGTCTCATTGAATAACTTTATATATTTTTTTGTTTTAAATTTATTTATCGAATCTTAAAATCAAAAAAAAAATAAAGAAAACAAAAGCAAAAAAAGAGCAAAAAATTTTTTTATTATTATTTTAATTGCAAAGATATAATAGCATACTACTATATATACATACAGCACAATTTACAATTTAGACAAAAAACTACACTCACATCTAAATTGTATTGACCATATTACTAATATGGTCTACTATAATTTCCGGGCGACTGTTACTTTTTTGTATGATCTGGTCTACGAACATGTATAACTGGCTAAAATTTCTCACATTTTGGTCCAGACACATTCTCAATTCGTTCAAACAACTCAGGGGGTTAATTTCCAGAACTTTTAACATAATGTTATCTGTAAGTACAACTGAATTTACACCAAGAAATATAGATTCAATACTTAGACAATTTGAGAGTAAAAATATTACCAGCTGTTCGTCAATATGTCGACATTCTTCCAAAGTTAATGTCTTCAAATTCGTAAACAGTGGAGTATGTAATGTCGAGGTACGCGGTATGTGTTTTGCAAATTCACAATGAGCTATAAATAGATTTTGCAAATTTGGGAACATTCTAGTTAAATACATGAATACATTTAAATCTATCTGTCCGATATACATAAGACGCAAGTTCTCTAAATTATTGCATGTAACTTGCAACACTTCTTTTAAATCTTGCTTGTCTGCATTAAAGTCATTACAGAAAAGTTCTAATTCACGAAAATTCTGTAATTCGTTGAGAGCCTCCAAATAAGTTTGCAAAGTAAGATATTTCTTGAGACTTATCTTTTGTATTAGAGGAAATTTTCGAACAACTGTTTGTAGTTGTTCGTATGTCATTTCAGAATAATTTGCGTATGATTTCAGACTAAATGTCCTACCAGAATGTTCTTCGAGAGTCATAATGTTGTCTACAGCTAGTGCAAGAATGTTTGTACCAATATCAAACTCAATATGTTCGATATGATCGCAAGATATGAGCAGATCTTCGATCCCCCTCTGACTCACTCTTGTTCCACATAGATTGATATATTTCAAATGACGTAACTGTGACAATAAACTTATGCTGTTATCGTTCAAAATTGTTTCGGATAAATGTAAAACTTCGATCATTTTACAGTTCTCTGCTACACATCCTAAAATACTGTCAGTGTCACTAACATAAAAATTTAGTGCCAAATATTTAAGACCATGTAATTCTTTAAGAAACTTCATATCAGTGTCAGCACCCGCGGAACAATTTAACTCCAAATGAATGAGACCAGTGAGCATGTGTGATTTAGAATAAAATGAAGGAAATAGTTTTACTCTGTCTCCGTTTAGTATTAAAGAAGTGAGGTTTTTAGTAAATAACGTTTCCACCATTCGCTTGAGAACATGCCTGAAAGTGCGCCGTTCATCTCCTAACTTTTTGTTATGGCAACGAAATGGTTTGAACTTTTTGTTCCGTTTAATGAGCTCTCGTACTGTTTGATCCATTAACTTATTATGTAACGTTTCCGGCAAGTTATTAAAATAGTTCCGAATGATTTCAATTTGTCTTGAGAGCATGTGTTCGGCTTTGTTTGCGTCGCAACGGTATAGCTCAGGGACTGGTGACGTCATTATCTTTTGCGCTAGCAGTAAGGTACAAGCTCCCAACTTCTTCACCGCCATGCTTTCAAGTGTTTGAGGTTGCTGCATCAGGTAATATCCCAAAAAATCCGCCATTTTTCACTGCAACAACAAAAATATTCGCTGCTTAGGTCTCTAGATATGTGGCATGATGAGATTTGACCACCAAACGAATGTAATTTTCCATGCTGAAAAACCGATCTCACGCGTATTTTTTATAATTATTATATTCCCGGAATTGATGTTATCGTAGTTTTTTATGCTTCGTCCCTGGTGATGGTGTCTTTATAGTTTTTTAGAACCATTTCGGCATCCTCTGCATATCATCGCGGCGGGTACCTACTCAGATTTGGAGTTCTGACCACCCATCATATAGAGCCTAGTAAAAACAACGTGCGGTGTAATCCTTGCCATTGAAGAAGCTAATAGGGGAAATACTAAAATATAGTAGACATGACCGTCGGTGATGGCGCGTTCCTATGAAGTTTCGGGTTTCTTCAGACATAGAAGCAGGCCACAGCGGTAGATTACAATAAAATAAAAAAATTGCAGGTAACAAGACCCATAGAATTAGCAAAATACAATTAACATGTCTAGAAATACAATAATAACTTTCAAATAAGTATAGCAAATGATATAAGTATGTTAGAATAGAATAAAAATGCAACAATAGAATAATAATAATATCAAATCAAATTAATTTATATAAATAAAGTCAAAACAATCAATCAGTATCAATCCCTCATAACTCGTATGTATCCCAACATACCCGGGCTTAGTTAGTATGTTGAGGTACCGGGTCTCCTCATACGTTACATAGCAAACAAACACCTAAAACGGTCACACACACACATGGATAAACTAAAACGAAAATGCAGAACCTTATTATCGGGTTCCATTATCTAATCGGATAAAATTAGCAACCGAGCTATGTAAATATCGATGTATCTGCGCAATAACCATGCAATAACATAACATTCTAATTTTGCGAAAAATTCAGTACTTTCATTTCAATACAGTCTACATACCGATACTGTAGTACGACGACGAGTTACAATCAATTATTAGCCGGTTTTAAAACACACTGAACACTCGTGAGACGTGACACCTTCCTGTGATGTGTAGTGGTCACCAAGTGATCACTCCTCACCTACACAACGGATGTTTTTGTTTATTATAAAAGACCATTTCGTTGTAAAAGACAGACTCGCCGATGACGCATACTATAAGCGCAGAACCACTGATCCAAAAGCTGCACACAAGGTTGCCAGTCGCGTAAACGTACGCGTATAAATACGAGAATTGCAGTCCTCTTTGCAAAGACTTCGCTTCAAAATCTAATATTAGATACAAAGATGAGACAAAAACCTGTGCGTGCAAGACTTGAAGGTTATTTTCTACTAGCTTTTGCCCGCGGCTTTGCCCGCGTAGTAATGTTGAATACTTGAATTCGGTTAAATCGGGGCCCAACTCAATTGAATCACTAAAATACGTATATATTATTGCATTTTTTCCAAGCCGTTTGCAAGTCTTTAAGTTTGCTTGAGGATGTCCAAATTTGGCATGTCGCGTTTGCAATACTTACAAAACAAAGCCGTCTTGTTGAATTTTAAACAGACAGACAGATGGACATGACAGAATAGATGGATGGATGGACATGGAACTTCTGAAGATCGTGAGGCTTCTTTAAAAATATATGTGGGAGATATATCACTGCAGGTCGGTAAATTAGAATGTGATGAACTGGGAATAGTTGGGATGGTAAATGTAGGTGAAATTAATTTGTCATTTGTTAACTGAGTAGGCTGTACCGTAAATGTAGGTGAAATTAATTTATCAGACTGAGCCGTAAATGTTGGTGAATTCAGTTCAGAAAAATATTGGGCTGAAGAAGTTTGGACGGTATGAGTTGAAGACGTTTTGTAATTATTTTTGGGCATCTCTACAGCTAAAGAATCAAAGTACAAAGGCAAAGTAGAAGTTGCGTCAGAACTTATATCTTCTGTTTGAATGCAACTTGGAGATGTGGGAACCTCAACACGTCGCTTAGTTATTTTTTTCGCTACTACTGGAACACGTGGAGTGCCGTTAGAAATTATATCTATGTCTTCTAACAGATACGCATCAAAATGATTTCCCGTAAATCGTAGCCGCTTTATAGGTCTTCCTGCTGTACCAAACTTTGCATACAATTTGCCACTTTCATAAACTTCAAACTCAAACTCATATATTTGTCCTGCAGCGGCTAGTTCACACGCAGTGCCCCAACTCGACTGCCGTGACATGTCATTAAAGTATGCAGTCGCAGCGGTGTAGTTGTCGCCGTTTGAATCATGAGACATGATTTCAAACTCCTCCCAATTAGCTACTACATGAGTAACGATGTTTTTTCGCACCTCAATTGCCTTTTCTTGGGTACCGTGCATTAAAAAAGAAAGCGCACGAAAAAGACACGCTCCATCACCAACGATGGGAACAACATAGTGTTTTACCTTCGCTCCATGAATGAAGAGAAGTTCACTACGCATTTTAAATAACAAACTAAATAACAATATCAACAGTAACAATATAAAAAAACCTAATAACAAACAATGTAAACTAAAATTAAAAAAAAATACGAATAACAAACTAAATAGCAATCTAAATAATTAAAGGAACAAATAACGATAATTATACGAAATCTAAATAACAAATGTAATGAAATAAGCTTAAGCAGAAAAAGTATGATAACAAAGAACGCAAAAAGATCACCAAAATATCGCAAGAATTACGAAACTTCGATAAATACAGTGCTGCACTGATCGCTTAGGTAGGCTCGGTGTGGGTTGGAGTGGGGCGCGCTCGAGGTACAGCGCGTCATTATACTCGGGTTTTAACGTATCTGAGCCGACGCGGGATGGACGGTTCGAAAGCGCTGTGCTTGGTGCGTGCACCGGATCAAGTACATGTGTTTAAAACATTTATCTTCTTACGCATAAACACTCGATTAGCTATTATTATTATTAGCTTATCTATAATTATAACATTTTTTTTTTCAAATGAAAAATTGACCCGTGGCCTTCCAGTTTTGAAATTGTTTGAAAATTCTGAAACATGTTTATATTTATTTTATCTTATCTCTTAAGTCAAAAAACTTAACAGCCTTAAATGAATGGTTTCGGCAAAATGGTATTTTAATGATACATTGAACCCCTTGCGAATTTTTCAAAATCCTTGCTGAGTGTGCGTTTCTCTGCATCTTCACATACACTATCGTATTTCTTCTCCGGAAATATGTAGGTTTCCTCATGATGTTTTCCTTCACCGAAAAGCCAGTGGTATTATCCATGCGTAAGTTTCAAAGAACTAATTGGAACGGGCTCGCCCGGGTTCGAACCCGCGACCCCAAGAATGTGAGTCGAGCTTGATCTCACTGAAGCTACCACAGCTTGAGCTGAGTGTAAGTTTACACCACTCAAAATGTAGTTTAGGCATTTAAAAGTAAGTTAATTTAATATTAAAAATTAATTTAGCAGCTTAGGCTGTACAGTATCTATAATAATTATGTCCGTCAAACAGTCGTCTGCGTGGACCTACAAAAAAATAGCCTATGTCCGTTTCCGAACCTTATGTGCTATAACTACCTATCCAAAAATGCAGCTCCATCTGTTCAGCCGACCAATAAATACGCCCATCCCCGTCCCCATTCCCAGCCTCATCCCTATAAGCGCCCCCTTCCCCATCCCCATCCCGATACCAAATGTCATTTTAATATGAACACGCCCATCCCCGTCCCCATCCCCGTTCCCTCCCTCATCCCCATCCCATCCCCACCCCCATCCCGATTTCAACTTTCATCTTAATATGGACACGCCCATCCCCGTTCCCAGCCTCATCCACATCCCATCCTCACCTGTCCCCACCAAATCCCCACCCCATCCCCATCGGGGTTGATTTTCGAAAAATCCTTTCTTAGTGGGCGTTTACACCTCTCCAAAAACATACCCTGCAAATTTCAAGTCTCTACGTTTAGCGGTTTGGGCTGTACGTTGTCTATATGTCAGTCAGTCAGTCAGTCAGTCAGTCAGTCAGGACAAAGCCTTTTATAGTTATAGATATCTGCAAACGCATGATACGATCTTAGTGTGTGTTTTGTGTTAATGTTGTATGGTACAAGTTGTACCAGTTTGGGTACTGTAATAGATAAAAAAATATTTGTCTGGTAACCCTCCTGCATTATAATTATGTTTATACATTATAATACGGATAACACAGATGGCATTTTTGTAGCATTACAAAAATATACGTACATTCATCGTGCATTACGCATCTCTTTAGAGTTTCGGATATTGTAATGCGCGTGAAACACAAATATTAGGATCATAATTCTAATTATAATGTTTCTCAATAGGGTAGATGACTGATGTTTATATCGTTGAAACCAATAGCTTTAATGAAGAATTTAAGTAAATATAGTATGTTTATTGAAAAAACAATTTAAATCGTTTAATAATATATGTGATTGATTCAGGCGTTACTTTGCGGAAGTCCATTGTTACCAAAATTTGTTTTAATTTCTAGTGTTTTTCCGCTGTAATATCGTTTCGAGTACTTATAGGATGAAGGGACACACTAAAATCTACTGTAACTATCAACGTTAATTGAAATTGAACCTAACCTGAAACAAAAAAAATATTAAACTTGAAACAAAATGTCAATTAATTACGATATTACAGCGGAAAAACACTAGAAATTAAAACAAATTTTGGTCGTTTAATAATGTTCTGATATATGAGCGTTTAAAGTTTTTGTTAGAGACAACTCTGTCCCTTTCCCACAAAACAAAAATTACGTCACGCCTTACTTGTCAGAATAGAATTTATATGGGGTACTGAGAAGTGACGTCACGATTTGCTGTTCGCCTCTCTGTCTAGCATGATATTAAAATGCTTATAAGTTGCTAATTTTTGATCAGTTTTTCATTTTCTTTTCATTAATCTATATTTAGCTATAAGCTATATTTATGGGCCACATTTTAATAGGACAATAAAAAAAAACAGTCATCTAGCCTATTTTATGTACTCTACTCTCCACTAAACTTTGCCGTTATAACATTAGCCATTATATTATACCACCGTTCATTACTCTACTAGGTAGTCTGATCGTATTAAGTACCTACCTAGGCTATTATTTGGGTGATAGAATAGTAGACTACTCACCTAGGGAGCAAAATTAAAGAATCTCTCAGAGCTCATGTATATTGTCTCCCGAAGCAAAGCCGAGGGTGACAAACATGAGATCTGGCTTCTTTACTTGCTCCCGTGGTGTGTATACGATTTTACGTGTCGCTGCGAGGAGGACGTGGGTCCTTTCGCTCCACGTAGCGGGGCTAAAGTAGCCACTTTAGCCCCGCAGGCACGTAAAATCTGTTCTTTACTTTATGACATGGTTTTTTTTACTCTAAACAAAGTACCTAAAATAAATTGTAGGTTTTATGTAAACTCCTGCGTACAACGTGCCTCACTGTGAAACGATCCAACAATCACATTATTAGCTGCGGACAAAGAGTGGCAGACGGCCGCTGGGCTTAGGGTCAAAACCCACAAACACGCACAATTTCTATCTAGTAATATTTTGATCGCCGGGCTGTGCTTATTCTTAGATTATTAGGGTGTATATTCTTAGGTTTTTCTTAGATTTCTCCCGCTATAAAAAAAGTTTGTAAGTAACTTACATATAGGTAGTAATATTTTTTTACGGCGTAAATAGAACTAACCATCGGGCGAGTCAAACATAGAATCTATAATATCTCTTGGAAGAGTCAGCTCTTTCCCCAATCAAAACCTATTCAATAAAAAAAATGTTTCAAAATTTTACTATTGTACTGTTAGGTACAATAGTAAAAGTAGTACTTAGTTACTGTTAGTACTTCACATTTTTTTTCTGTAGTTTAGAAAAATGTTTTTATAATAAAGTAACAAGTACTTAATAAGAGACCGCCTGCCCAATTGCAGCGTAACCCAGAACTTTGAGTAGCAACAACAAAGTCCAGGGCCCGTACCGTAACATTTAAAAACCACGATTGTTAGGTTTAGCCGCCGATTCTGCGCGACTGTCAATTTTATCACCCCGCAATACGGTTCGCGGTCGCGCAGCGTCAGAACGGTAACATCATGGTTATGGCAGTAACGGTTTTAACAAACTATCTACAAACATGCAGTTGCCAATGCAGTAATAACCAGCTAGTATTGCATTGGCGCTCATTACTTGCCTACATAAAAAAAAAAGTGAATTTATGTTTTTAAAGTTTTATTTTAGTGGGTAACGGACTCGATTTCCGAGATGTACTCTCAGATTAAGATTCATCCGAGATGTTTGCCGACGGGCTTCGAAGGTACCCTCCATTGTTTGAACGGTACCGGGCGGCGGCTAATTCCGTTAAAAGACGGACTTCTATCGTTCAGATTATATTTTAAAGGGGTCCATTGTTGGAACGTGATGATACGAGTACCTTAAAAGTATAACTAGCAACGCACCCCAGCTCCGCATGGATCAAACATCAACTTTTCTTTAATTTCTATAATAAAAATACACTCATAAAATTTAGGAAGAAATTCTCTAATGATAGTGAAAACTGATTTAAAATCAGTATTTTTAAGAAGTCGTAGCGCGCTCGTAATTTCTGCGTAGCAAATTAGCAATGCATGCTACACGCCTCCGAGACAGTCTCATAGGAAGATCGCTAGACTAGGATTCGTGAGGTCGTTCAAATCGGGTTCAAATCCCAGGCCCGATTGTCCGAATGTGTAGCGATTTGCCCATTAAGCTATCTCGGAGGCGTGTAGCATGCATTGCTAATTTGCTACACAGAAACTAGGAGCGCGCTACGTCTTCTTAAAAATACTGTAGCTTATTGTAGCTTGCTGCGTACGAAGAAGCTATGAAAGTGGAACGATATTATTAATAGACTTCAAAAAAGCTATGATACAAGTAGTCTTCAAACTATTATGAGACCACCTTGATTATATAGATTTTCAAAATAAAAATAAAATACATTGTGGACATAAGTTAGATTTTTAAGGGGGTTCTATTTTCGTTGAAAAAATTATAATATCATCAAGTGCATACTTAAACGGCACGCAAAAAAAATATATTCCCCTAAAAAGGTCTCAGTTTCAACTCCCGGAGATAACATCATTCTGTAGAGACCGCGGGCGAAAGGAGACTTCCCACTGTCACTCATTATATGGCATACTATGATTTCACACGGAGATAAAATTATGTTGACCCTGGATGAGACAGCGCAGCGTTGCAATTTAGTAGGAATACGAACGAGATGCTTTCCTGATGCATAGATTTACGTAGTGTGCATTTTTGTAGATGAATATAATTATTAAACCATTCAACACAATTATTGTCACTGAAGATATTTTGCATACCAGCACGAGTATGTCATAATACCCTTTTAAAAAAAGAACAACCGACTTCAATTTCGACTACCTGGGTGACATGTTTCCAGTTATGTTGATTTATTCCAGTAATTTTTATTTAAAAACCAAACTACTGAACCGATTTCGATAAAAAAAATATGTGACCGCCTCTGAACACCTACCAAACAAAAAAAGAATCATCAAAATCAATTTATAATTGGCGGAGTAACCGCGTAACATACATACAAACATACAGTCGACTTGAGAACCTCCTTTTTTGAAGTCGGTTGAAAATGAGGAAACAAGGGTGGAAATAAATTTGACGCTATAGAAAGATTGAAGTTTAAATGTAAAATTGGTAACAGAAGTGATGCATCACTAAATAACGTTTTCAGTATGGGAATCATAATTATAAATTAATTTATGTCATGATTGGCTGGAAGTGATTGCTTTTAGCAATAAGGCCGCGAATTGTGGCACTTGTTCCTAAAGTTCTTGTTTCTATTGTTCATTTTTTATTTCCGGTGTGCACAATAAATAGTTTCTACGTATCGAACAAAAACGAAAAATCCTGTTGTAGGTATATAAATCACTAAATACCAAAGGGGAATATCGTATAATCTTACATTAAAATATATATCATAATGTGACTTTAATGAGGACATTTGGTACGAGATGTGTAAGCGAAAACATAAGAACAACGGGTAAAAATAACGGTATATTCATTAATAGTACCGTTTTTAAAAACTTTGGAACACTAAATTAGCTAAATAAAGAAAAGTAGTGGCGTTATTTTATATTTTTCTGACTTAAAGATTTGTATTTGTATTCTTTTTCTAATTCACAAAAAAATACAACTATCACATCTAGTTTTACTAAAGCCATGACCTGTCGAGGCACCAGCTCGTTGTAAAGGCGCGTCCACACGCGCGTCATCCGTAAACAATAAACCTTTCAGCGCTCGTCGCCATTGTCGCGCGCGTCCCGACGTCCATTGTGCACGCGTCTTTATGCAACGCTGGTTAAAAATGTCTCTAATCGCATGGGTTTTGTCGTTCTGTAACTTTGCGTTTTGAAATATGGGAAAATAGTATTGCGCTTTGATGTATTTTATTCCTGGTGTATTAGTTATTCCGGGAGTAAGGGAACCGCTCCCGAAAACGAAGGCGGAGGTAGCTGGTACTTACTAATACGAAAAAATAACCTACAAACAAACAGTTTTTAGATTTTACAGTACATAACCAGCCGGAAGATGGAAGGCGTCCACTGCTGGACGAAGGCCTCCCCCATAATATGGCGGGTGGCATGGGGATCGCAGAGTGGACTAAGACGCTGCTGCCCGTATCCTAAAGTGGTTCTGGATGCAGTTTTAGGACATACCCACCCAGGTCCACATTGTTTTATATTTTTTTCAACTTTTGTTTTTTTCTCGGTAAGTAGCTTTAAAAATTTAAATTCAATAGGGTAGATGACTGATGTTTATATCGTTGAAACCAATAGCTTTGATGAAGAATTTAAGTAAATAAAGTATGTTTATTGAAAAAATAATTTAAATCGGTTAATAATGTTCTGATATATAAGCGTTTAAAGTTTTTGTTAGAGACTCTGTCCCTTTCCCACAAAACAAAAAATGACGTCACGCCTTACTTGTCAGAATATAATTTATATGGCGTACAGAGAAGTGACGTCATGACCGATGATGATGTGATGAAAAAAAACCAGTCATCTAGCCTATTGTTGTTGTTGATATTGTGTCTTCTGTTTTTTGTGTACCTTGGGAGAGGACTAAGGCCACCAGTGGACTAATAACTATACTGATTATGCATAAAAGGTGAAGTATAACATACATATAGTTGGGATGTAAGCTTTTTCCCGTATAGCTTACTCGATTCTAATCGCGACCGAAACGCATATAAATACAATAAAAAAATACAGGAAATGCCAAACAAACAAATGTAACCTCATAAAATCTGCTGTTCTTAAAAATATTATTAATGTTATTGGCTCTTCGATACGAAAAGGACTGTCAGGGTAAATGACGATGTGAGAACGTCGGCATGTGAAAACGTCTACATGGTGACAATGTCTTGACTGGCAAATCGACTTACTAGTAAAACGTCCAAAATGTGAAAACGTCCAAAATGTGAAATACCAGTTATAACGAAATTTTTTCTTTATAAATATATTTTTAGTTAAAATCTTAAACATTAAAAGGAATAAAAATATGTTGTATGCATACAATATACCTAAGTTTAACCATAATCCGGCTACTGGTCTCGAAAACCCCTTTCGAAAGAGTGTATAAAAATCTGAAATGACTTTTTCCCTACCCCACACAAAATACCTACAACAATGAATGCTCCACGACGCGACGGGTGGAAAACCCGTGGTTGGGAAATGTAAACGTTGGTCTCAATTCGTCTCTGTTTGCTCATTAGATCCGGATCCGGAATACTTGATAAGTCTTCTGTCTCGAGTACCGGTGTGTAGGTAAGTGTAGGAAGTTTAGGATTAGATTAATTTCCATGAAACAAATAAATAATAGTTGAATTAATCTGCAAGAACAGCATGATATTTATCATAGTTTCTAAATTATGGAAATTATTAATTAGGCTAACTTGATGAAAGTAATTCGTTTTTGTTTTCTAGTACTTCTATCTATTTATATGTTCCGGTTTCAGATTATGAGGCACTCTCAGTACAAAAAAAATACAGCTGTGAGCGAGTTTTTTTGTAAGTAGAATTTTTTAGGTAATTTGTCACAGATACGTATATTCTAAGAAAATTCAATCAGCTACTGCAGTTCTTAAAATTCAGTCCATTTTGAATGTTGGACGGCCAGAGTCAATCGTAAATGTGCATAGTGAAGTCCCGACGGACATTCATAACCAAATCCAAAATGTTGAGGCCGTAATTCTCAGAATGTTTCCAACGTACCCAGCCCCACTGACGTCCCTACTATAGTCACCGCGTTACCAACTGAGTCGTGCGGCCATAAATCATGGCCGCACGACCCACAAGTGCGACCACAAGCAAGACCCACAAGTGCAAGCGAGATAGACATAGTGACTGATTTATGGCCGCACGACTCAGTTGGTAACGCGGTGACTATAGTAGGGACGTCAGTGGGGCTGGGTACGTTGGAAACATTCTGAGAATTAAGCCCTCAACATTTTGGATTTGGTTATGAATGTCCGTCGGGACTTCACTATGCACATTGACGATTGACTCTGGCCGTCCAACATTGCAACAACGCGGTGACTATAGTTCCCATTTTAGTCTTTTTAGTCCATTTCTAGTGAGAATATTGAAATTAAAAAAATTACTTCTTTCTGGCTTGTGTACAGCAATGTGTTTCGGAGAGTGTGCTCCGGATTTGCATGATCTTACGACCCTTCCCATACTTCTATCGGACGGCCAGGACCTCGAAAAAGCGACAACGTTTCATGGTTAATATACCAAAAACTTGCACGAAACGGTTTGATTCCACTTTCTTTATTCGAACTGCTGAACAGTGGAATGCGCTGCCCGAGTGGGTGTTTCCCGATAATTATAATCTGCCTTCAAGTCGCGAGTGAAACGGTTTCTAGGTAAGCGTGCTCCATCGTAGACTGCATCTTCGTTTAACATCAGACGAGATGGCAGTCAAACGCAAGCCTATAAATAATAAATAAATAAACAGCGGTACAGCAGAAAATTCCAGAAGTGTTCAAAACCAGGGCTAATATACAGGCTGTTAGTTTGAACACCGTTAAATCCTCCTAGGATTTCATTGTACTCATCATTATGAACAACTTTTACTATGGGGCTAACCTTGAAATCGCGAGAATAATATCTGCTGTTCCATACGTTTTGTCCAAGATCGATGAACCTTTTTGTTTGGAAATTCGTGATTTCAGGGTTGGCCCTATAGTAAAAGTTGTTCATAATGATGAGTACAATGATATCCTAGAAGGATAACGGTGTTCAAACTAACACCCCGTATTTAGGTAGCTATAAGCTTTATCATGGTACTCTCTAATCGATATTTTTTCTCAATTTATGTATATTGAATGCTTTCGCGAATATTAGCATATCGAATACATGTGTGAAATCAGATGGGAATCGAGTATCGGATCGGAAAATAAATACATGAGTGAGTTTGCGTGTCACGACGGTATGGTATCGAAATGGGATACTCCCGCAGTGCTAACGTACCCACGTCATAGAGGCGTAACAATTTTACAAGATATGTCTAAGGCTTTAGTTAGGAATGTGCAAGAAATAAGTAGTACATAAATTATAGAAAAATAAAAAAATAAAACACTTTTTATTTATCTTTGCTTGATATTTTATCGTTGTCGATATTTCAGTTTTTTTTTTCTGTCGTTTATGCACTAAGTATTTCTTGCAAATGTCAATGCTAGAGCTTTTGCTTTTCTCGTGATTACATAGAATACACAAACTAATTACCTATGAGTAAGTTCATAATAAAATAGTAGATTATACACTAAAGGAATAAAGCAGTGTCTTAAGTCGCGGGCGGCATATTGAACCCTGAGCGTAACGAGGGCTCTAGGGAGTTATATAGAGTCCTAAGTGAAGCGAGGCGTTTAAGCTGCCCAAGACGAAGACAGGCTTTATTCCAGAGGAGCATACTCAACTTTTCACATCTTCTGCGAGACCATAAAAAGTCAGGGCTTCATAAATTAAAATTCACTGACAATGACAGGACCAAACATTGTCTTTTGTTTCACAAAATTTGTGAACGCACGTTTTTTTTGAGTTCTGCTTATGGTGGCCAGTTCGATTTTCGAATAAACATATATGGGCATTTTTTTACATCGACTTTTCCACGATTTTCCACACGAATTTGACGTTCCAAATTCAAATCACTTTATTCCTTGGGGAGTTTCATACAACTTTATATCCCTTAAGAGGTAATGCTTTACTTTACGTCGAGGTTGCAATGATATGTAATTGGACATTGTCGAGCAGGTGGTGTGAAAAATCCATAATAAACCTCCATGGTAAAAACGTAGATGCAGCTTTTGTAGAGACTGATTTTGCTATATTTATTCTATACAGTCTACGCCGTAGAGCTTCCGTAGAGGCGTAGCACCATTATTGCCTGCGACATGCTACAACACAAAGAAAGCGAGACGCGCGGTTCTGTCGTGGACGTGGGAAACAATTGATATGGTATATCAACCGACTCGGATTATAAATATATCCACTCCACTACAGTCAGATATATTTCTATAAGTACCGCAAAACTTACCAATATTCATAAACCAATTCTGGCATCAGTGTTAAGGACGTCTTTGATAGTTAACCACATTTAATTTATATGAAAATGCATTTTTCACGTTACATACACCTCTCACAAAAATTTGGAGGCTTCAAAATGTTTAAAGTTTTTTTTAACCTTTATTATTGATACAATCTTGGTGTTTTCAAGTCGCGAGTGAATAGGTTTCTTCTGGCCTAGCGTGCTCCATTGAAAACCACATGTAAAAGTGTGGGGGGGTTGCCCAATCACACCTGATGTCAAGCGCCCAAACCCATTATACAATTACAAAAAATGAGGTTCAAAATTGTTTGTGTTGTTCCATCCTTCTTCGACTAGGGGGGAAAATTCGTACATCTTAGCCCCGCGCTTTGACGGAATGTAAACGACAATATGGAATTGTATACCGAGCGATACGATAACGCTTTTATTATTATTAGCCAAGGGAGAATACAAGCTGCGGAATAAGTACCGCCAGTCGTAAATGTATACGTACTCTACGGTACTTCAACGTGAATCGGCGGCTGAAAAGAGAACCTTCGCATTTTTTTAAGCTTTATAGAAAAACAAAATAGAAAAGCTTTCAAATAATTTGCATGCATTATTGTTTTATTCGTACGGGATTACTCACTTTTAATAAGTCCGATGCTCCGACTATAGCTTCGATCACATCCGGTGACCTTTTTAAAGGAGTGAAAACGTAGTCTGACGCGCTTGCGGCCGCGTTCTGCTTTGCTCGGCCCATCAACCAGAAAACGTCCACTGCTGGACGAAGGCCTCCCCTTTATAGGGAGGTTTTGCCATAATCCCAGAATGGCCCGGACCTCATGTACTTATATTGCTTCCCGAGGCGAAGCCGAGGGTGACAAACATGAGATCTGAGGCTTCTTTACTTGCTCCCGTAGTGTGTATACAATTTTACGTGCCGCTGCGGGGACGAAATGGTTCTTTTCGCCCCGCAGGCACGTAAAATATATTTAATCGAATAATTATCCAACCCCACACACGACTCATGAGGGAGAGATATAGGACAAGATGTGTTAATCAAAGACGTGTAACGATCGCGTCATAATTATGTTATTGTACAAGATTATGTTTAAAGGAGTTCTATTAATTATTTACATGCGTTGAGGGTGTTTGAATATTTGTTAATGAACTTAGACGGATTGTTAATTATTATTTTTTAAACTCATTAACGTGGCAAACCTTGTAGTATAAATTGTTTCAGCTCTTAAGCTCGGAGAGAGTGCATAATTGCATTTTGACCCCTAGCGTGGATGGAGTTTTTTAAATTCGAACCTTTCTATTCAATAATTTTCTATACCACCAGTCCACTGAAAACGCTCAGGATTCTATATTTTCAATACAAATACTGCGCCAAAAAACAACTTTGCAGCCTTGCATATCAAATAACTATTTTGCCGTTCCGTAACGCCACGGACTCCAGTATCCGTGACTTATATCAATACTTAACAATGTCAACGAGAGAGAGAGGCGTTATAAATCCTCCAAGTTGTCAACTAATACTTAACATACAATAAAAATAAACGTTTCAAACAATTCACTTATCTTGTAACGAAAGTGAGGCAGATGGATGGTACAATAACCATGCAAACTGCTCTTTATTTACTTTACAAAACATGACTAATTGCATGCTTTACTATGAAAACAGACGTCATTTTGACACATTATTGTTTCATTGAGCAAAGGAGGACCTGGATATGTCCTAAAACTGCAACCAGAACCACTGGAGGACGGGCAACAGCGTCCTCTCTGTTAACGGTGGTGAACATTCTGCGATCCTCAAGCCGCCTTCCAAGCGTGGGGATTAAGGCAATACCTTTTATTTGAGGTTGATATTTTATTTTTCTCCATTGATGTGTTTCCAAACTTTTCTTTACTAATCCGAGTCATAGTAGATTTTCCAATGCCAAGAGCATCAGCAACTCTGTCACATACTTGCGATACTGGCATTAGCGGTCTACCATTTTGATTTTTAGACACCGTTCAAAGTAGACACGCAAGCGAAATTCACAAATTCACGACATTCAAAATGCAAACCGTATTTTTGCCCTTTTTGGGATTGTGTCAACAAAACAATATAACAATAACGACAAATCAACAAAAACTCAATAAATAACTTTACTATAGCAACAGATATTTTATGAAATAAAAACACGTCGCAAAGCGTGAGCACTCGTACTAAATCAAATCACTCAATCAAACAAGATACCGGAATAAGTGAGAGTTTGAGAGTTTTAACAAAAAACAATACAATCTTACATCTTGGCTTAAATTTCCTTTGATATATTTTGACACATAGAAATACTAGCTCCATTTCAAGACATGTTTGCCAAGCTGTAGGTACATGTAACACGGAACGGTGGAGCGCTGTTTTTTTAAATATGGCAGTCACAGAATTTGTGTATTTGCAAAATAAAACGATAGATTATATTTTGTTTTATTTATACGGGAATACTCCCGTTTAATTAAATCGGATACTCCGACTATAGTTTCGATCAAATCCGGTTACCTTTTTCAAAGTGTGAAAACAGAGCCCGGCGCGTGTGCGGCTCGTCCTGCTTTGCACACAAGCAAATAAAACAAAATGTGTCAAAACCACGTCAGTTTTCATATTAAGATAGATTTTATGTTTATTAATTTTACCACATCCCTAGAACTTTATTCATTTTGACGTAACCTTAGGATGTCAGAATGGAAAAATATGATTGATTTCATGTTATTGTTTTGTGATGATCCACGCTAATCAAAATCACGCCCTACAGCTCTGAGGGCAGACATACTAAGTACCAACTGCAGAAAGGATGATTTTTATACTATATCCGTTCTTCAGACAGAGCTATAGTAATATTAGTTAGTATACTGCATTGTGAACTAACGAGTATACCAAATATTATACCACTTCCAATTTCATTTACGAGCATTTTTCACTTACAACTCATTTCCTTATGTCAGCGAATTCTGGAAACGAGCATCGTTCATTCAAGCGTCATTACTTCTTACTTCGTTCATTCATTCTTTTGGTTCACTCGCTGTACGTGGTTATCTGTGATGGATCTCGTTAGGAAATTGGCTACATTCAGGTTTCTGGTTGAGTGGACTGCTTGATTACACAGCGACCAATGCTTATCTACTGAGTTGAATTGTGGAGCCACTGTCGTATTTATTTAACAAACCCGTAAATGTTGATTGGAAAATTGTAGTTTTAGCATTTGGTCAACTCTGCAAAAGAGTTTCTTTGAGTGTCTCTGAGGTCCCGAAAAAAATATGAAAAATTAAACAGCTTATTGAGCATAATCGGAAGCCACATTTATCGTACATATTCCATCAAATACGTACCTAGTACCTACTACAACCTTATAGCTCAGTTGGTAGCATGCCTGCCTTCATAGCTGTAGGGCGTGGGTTCGATCCCCACCAAGAGCAAACATTTATGTGGCGAACATAGATGTTTGTTCTGTGTCTGGATGTAGTATGTATTATAAGTATGTATTTACAAAACATAAAGTATATAAGTATTATATCAGCTATCTAGTTTCCATATTACAAGCTTTGCTTAGTTTGGGGCTAGATGGCGCTGTGTGAAATTAATATCCACCGATATTTATTAATTTTTTATTTATTTACTATAGTTTTTTTTGTTTTTGTAATATGATGATAAATGGTAATGGTACTAATGCGGTCCAGTTTAGCCTCATTTTCTTAGTTATCAAAAGCATTATTTAAAACATTATTATTATTAGTTTGTTCTCTTTCTTCTATATATCTCACAGTTGTGTTACATTGTAGACTGCATCTTGGTCTTGGACAAGATGAATCCTAAAAAAACGTTCTAAAGGTTTAAAAAAATATTTAAATATGTCTGTCTCTTTGAATCTTGTTTTTTTTCCCATCTTGAATGTTAACTTGTGAAATATTGACTAATTTCTAATTATTATTATTGTTATCTTATTCTTAAATTGTTGACACGCACTATTGAATTGGGTAAATCCTGTAATAATAGCTGTAAATTGAATAAATAAATAAATAAATCTCTAGCTCTACCATATTTTAACAAATAGAAATGCTCTTTAAATGTGCAAAACTTTAAAAGGATGGAAACATAGCGCATGAGTACGAGTACGTTCTGAAGTAAATTAGTTCAATAATTCTAATCAGACCGCATCCTTTTAAAGGCATTTTCTGTACATCAAACAAAACAAACAACTTTTACTATGGTCCAATCTTAAAAACCCGAAAAAAAATCAACTGTTCCATTCAACAAATTCAAAGTGTGATCAAAATGCTGGCGTTTATTTGGCCCAATGCATAAGCATTACTATTCAGCGTGGCAATGCCGCCAGCATGCTGGGTACGCTGCCGACTGGTAGTCGGTTTGAGCATTTCGATTGTCTCTAGACTTTCAACAGTCTGGATACAATCCTTTTTTTTTGTGTAGTAGACTAAGTAGTCTTTGTAGTTTGTTGTAATTAATAAAGGCTTATGCTAAAAAAAACAAGTTCATTGATATTGGACAAAACGTATGGAAAAGCTGTTTTTTTTTATCAAGGTAGGCGTCATAGTAAAAATTGTTCATAATGATGAGTACATACTAACCGTTCAGTATTACTATAATACACCTTTTCGTAACATTGTTATATTGCGCTCCGGCCGCGAGGTTCGATCGTGTAGTTCGATCAATCGTATCGTACCACGAGGATTTTGACGTCCTTGTCATTTCACATAGCGCCATCTAGCCCAAACTAAGCAAAGGTTGTATGCACCAGATAGCTGTTTCATTATACTTAGGTATATAATTTCATTATACTTTCTTTTTCATAAATACTTCCTCATAATACATAGATTACGAACCTCCAGTTTCGTACGCGGCCCAAGGGCTATATTAGTCACATAAATGTTCCTGGTGGGAATCGAACCCACGCCTTACAGATATCAAAGAAGATATACTCCCGATTGATCTATCAGGTAAATAGGAAATGTGACAACAACTAGTCAAACCTATCAAATAAAGCTCGCAGAAGACCGCGATAAATCATACTTCGCAAGTACTCGGATAATCGGGGACGTTTTAAAGCCGTCATCGGCTTAGCGCCCCTGTACCCCCAGCCTCCTGCCACCCCTTAGCCCCCGAGACCGGGGGGTGTTCCCCCAACGGTGGCACTTCACGTGCGTTTTGACGCGATTATCATACTGCTCGGTATCTGAGCGCGATATTGTTTGAGTTAGGACGTAAGAAAGACATTTATTTGGAGTCGGTATTAAGCTGTACGTCTGTACGATCAATACAAAGAATATATAATTAGACAAAATATATCCAATTAATTAAAATTAAGTGGTTGTTATTCAAATGTAGGTAAGTAATTAGTTAGATAACGCTACAGCAAACAGAATGATAACCAAGACTGGAAAATAAATCTTAAATTGGATTATTACGTCACTATATAGTAGAGTTTAAGAAACATTTCTATTAATGAATTTTTGGACGTTTCGGAAGTGAAAATGTTTAAATCGATACAAGTATAAATTTGTACAGGTGTGTAAGAAAATTGTACCGTTTAGTGAAAAACGCTAAACCTTTAGTTTCTTATTATAATAATGTAGATATAAACAAAAAATCAGTATAAATTACTTTCTTGTACAAAAGATTTTTTTTATGCCAACCATAACGACTGTAAAGTAAAACTGAAACTAAACTAACGTTAAATCTACATTTGTATCCTTAGTCATAGTCAACTACCGTTAATACCAATGTTTTTTTTATCTTGTATAAGTTGTGTATGGTTTTAATTGGACTTTAGGTTCACAGTGTTCTATTTACTATGTTATTTTCTTGATATAAGATAGCCTTTAGTCTGTATAACTGTACCTTATTAAATAAATAAATAAACTTCCATGGAAAGGGTCTATTATAATTATTGGTTATTGGAAATTGATCAAAGACTATAAACAAGCAATGAAGATCTTAATTGAATAATCATTATTGAAAACCGAACTGTATTGTATCTCTAGTGTATTTCCGCTGTACTATAGTATCGAGTAGGTACTAACAGGGAAAGAGGGCTAAATAATGTTTGCATAAAAATATATTAACGTGATAATCTAATCTGTAATAAAAAGTTATTAAGCCTGAAACAAATATTCAACTAATCTGAAACAAATTATTAATTTAATCTGTAAACAAATAATTTTAAAAACCTGTAACAAATTATTGTTATTAATTATTTTATTAATCTAAATTGATTATTAATTAAACATTTTATAAACAAGGAAACGATGATGAGGTCACATCATTTTTCAATTGTTTTTATTTACAAGGTAACTACAATAACTCGTTTCATTCACGGTAAAATTACAATAAGTCGGTAAAAATTATGCTTTTATTGGTGGATGTTACCACATCCAATTTGTTTAATACTCACAGTTCTTTTTCCACCAACGATGTGGTTTTTGAATCTGCTTCCTTTGTGACGGTTTTAATATGGAAATTAACGTTTGCCGTGAGCCTCAGCGACAGTTTCCATTGTAAACCCAGATTACCTTAATGCGCACAACATACGGTTGAAAATCGTATAAAAATACTTTGCAGGTGTTAAATTTCGCTTGGAACGAATTTGTCGCTAAAATCCGCGCGTTGAAGCCGCCTAATTGAATTTTTTATGTACTTGAACAGAGGCTTTTTTCGTTAAACGCTTTGTAGGTTTGTGTGGCGAGAATTTGAATTGTAAAAAGGTGTTTAAAAACGTATTTAGATTTTTTGTAACAGTTTCTGTGAATACAGCGAAAACTGTATTCGCTGATTAGTTGTAGTTAACACACAACATTAAATAATATTCATTCTTTCATAAATAATTCGAAATGTAGGAAAAATGCAAACGTTTACTTTTACAACCTCGCCCGAGAAAAAATGCAAATTGCCACATTAATCCTCTTAAAAAAGAAGTTTATTTCCATGTCACTAAGAACTATGAGTTTCAAACTAAAACTTAAAATTAACTCTCTCTATTATTATTTTTACGAAAAGAAATGTTTGCTAGTAAAAAAAAAAATTTGGAAGAAAGATACCCATTTCACGCTTCAGTAACCTGTTAAGAGTTCCCAATAATTAACCGGTACACGGCGTCGCTCCGCTATCTTCCCAAACATTTATTTTTATATATTTTTATCAGTGGTCGGTATTCCCGATCCGACATCAAAAGACATCCAGATAATGATCTTTTTCACATCTGTACATTTTGTTTGTGAATGCTAAATAGACGTTGACTACACTGCTATGGAATTTTTTGACTCGTAGCAAGCGCTACGAGTGTTCGTACCAAGTATGGCTTTGTTATTTTTTTATGGACGCTGCGATGGAATTTGTAGACACGTAGCACCGCTACGAGTATTCGTAGCACGTATGGCTTTGTTGATTTTTTATGCCATTTTCATAGAAAATTATTTGGATACATAGATGAAAAGATTGAAAACATGCAGTCATGTGTTATCAGATGCACTCATCAACAGCCAGAAAACGTCCACGTTGACGAAGGCCACCCCTTTAATAAGGAGGGTTTGCCATGATCTCCACGCTTGGCAGGCGGCTTGGTGATCGCAGAATGCTCACTACCGTTAACCGAGAGGACGCTGCTGCCCGTCCTCCGGTGGTTATATGCAGTTTTAGAACATACCCCGGTCCAACCAGGCCAGGTATATCAGATGCATTGTCTATAATAAAATATAGTATCTATAGTTGTAATAAAATACTAAAGCTACTTGCATAGTAGTATGTGTGGTAAATTCGGTCATAAATGACTATACCATAATTTAAGTATCTACATAGCATCTGTTTTTAACCCATGTTTTTTTTTATATTAAGTTGCTCGTAAAGAGTGGTTAAATAGATTTCAACTTGATATCTTCTTTGATAAGCTGGGCAGATTCAGTGCTATACTCTTCGCTCATGTTAGTTACAACATGTAATGATTTGGACCTGTCTGTAAATTACGAGTTTAAATTAAATACAGAATTGAATTGAATTGAAAAAACAGCCTCACGACAGGGCGTTTAAAAATATTATATTAATTTAGATTTCTAACTACTACTTAGATACAATATACTCAGGTTAAGTCCACCTATTTAAATGATGTGCAAAGGGTCGAATGTTTGATCGGTTCTTGAAATGTGCTGTGAATCTTAAGCCCTAAATTTGGATGATCTTTATACAGTGTGTCAGTAGATTCTCGTTATAAAGCTTACATCGACAACTCTCTCAATACCAAAAGATATAAAAAGTCTACATCTCCCAGCGATTAAAGACCTACCTACCTATGGTTGTCACCCACTTATATCTCGGCAGACGTAGGGTAGCCGCGGGGGAGTTCGTCATGTTTGCACGCAAGTCTCGCTTCACGCCGTATCAACTGTTTGAATAGAGATACGCCACTCTGGATTTATTGTGAACAACGAAATGGTAGGGCTGTCACGGCCGTTGATCAATATTATTATTATAAAATCTTATTTATCTGGCGTGGAATAAAATTTAACCAAAATCTACAGCACACTAATATTATAAATGCGAAAGTTTATCGGTATATGTGTGTATGTTTGTTACCTCTTCACGCCAAAACGGCTGAACGGATTTTAATGAAACTCGAAACTAAGATAGCTTAATTAACGGAAAAATTTAAAAGGTTATTTTTATTATCATCATCATCACCGTTTTTTTTATCAACAAACGGGTGAAACCGCGGGGTGCAGCTAGTGATGTATAATAACGTATTCACACCACCTGCTCGACAATGTCTTATTAAATATCATGCAACCTCAACGTAAAGTAAAGTATTATCTCTTAAGGGATATAAAGTTGTAGAAACTCCCTAAGGAATAAAGTGATTTGAACTTGGAACGTCAAATTCATGTGAAGACTCGTGGGAAACTCTAAGTAAAAAAATGCCCATATGGCATTGTAAAGAGGTTTGTTTGAAAATCGAACTGGCCACCAAACGCAGAACTAAAAAAAAGTGTGTTATCAAAGAATGTGAATCATAAGACTGTGTTTGATCCTGTGATTTTCAGTGAATTTTAATTTATGGATCCCTGGCTTTTTATTGTCTCGCGGAAGGTGTAAAAAGTAGAGTATGCTCCTCTGGAATAAAGCCTGTCTTCGTCTTAGTCAGCTTGAGCCCCTGGCTTCACTCAGGACTCTATATAACTCTAGACTCAAAAAATCATGTGAAAGATCTTTTAATTACTGTAAATAATGAAGCCTTGGAAGGTTGAGTTATATTACAATGAGTAAAGTGTTTCTGATTGTGGTTGTGACAATAGTAGTAGTGTAGTTGTCTCACTGACTAATATATCGGTAGTTGGGTAACCAGGGGGAGTTTTGTCTTGCATGACGCAAGATTTTCTTCAGGTCAACTAGTACGAAACGGCTTGATTCCACTTTCATTTTTCGAACTGCTAAACAGTGGAATGCGTTGCCCGAGAGTGTGTTTCGCGATAATTATAATCTGGGTATATTCAAGTCGCGAGTGAATCGGTTTCTTCTAGCATCTGCATCTTCGTTTAACATCAGGTGAGATGGCAGTCAAACGCAAGCCTATTAAGTAATAAAAAAAAGGTCAGCTTATTTTTCTTTTTAATACTGATGTTTCGCTGTTTTTATGACAAACTTAGATGGTCGATATTACACACGTTTTGGAACTCCTGCACGATGTGTTTGGGTGCATACTTTTGCTCGTCTTGTACAATTTGCAGTACTTTAAGCATTCTAGGTACAAGCGACATTTATATAAGTAAGAGAGAAGACTAATAATATAAAACACTCGACACTCTCCGTGTCTGTATAAGTAAATGCAAAAAAAAATACGGTACAGGTTCTGTTGTTGACTTCCCGAAATATAATGATGTATGTAGACTATCTCTGAAAACGTGTAGAAAAAAAAACACTATGAGTTGTAAAACGTTATTTCAATAAACAACATGAAATATCAAAGAGACAACTTCAATACAACATGTTACTTAAATAAATTTAATCTGTTTGCTCAGTTATATCTTCTGTAAACCCTATCTGCCACCCTACCCCTCTCCACCCCCATTTATTGTCCCACAAATCCGATGTATCGCTTTCACTTCAAACTCAGCGATATGTTAATGTGACATTTAATTCCTATCATTCAGGGATCCCGTATTAATACGAGCGTTTGTGTAGGATACTTTAGTGTGCGTGGCAGCCCTGTAATGTTTATAAGTTTCAAGATGGTGTGTGTGGCTGTGAAGCCTTTGTTGATTGAATTGTGGAGGACTTTGGGTAACGAGGTTGCTATACCTATAACTATAAAACAAACGATACATCAGCTTTGTAATGTTCATAGGCGTTATCACTACCAAGCTACCAGCTCAAGTGACGATGAGTTCTAAAATTGATCGTCGATATCGAATAGCGTATAACACATATACGCTAGCCTGGAATGGGAACTGACTCTTAAGTGAGGCTACCGTATTAGGTAGGTACATCATTAGATGGTTGGGCGAAAGGCTTTTAACTTGCAGCTGCAAACTTCAGCTCTGGTAGCCTAGTAGCCCTGCCTGCTACTTAATGTATGGTTTCCTCACTATGGGATTGTAGTGGTAGGACTCTACTGCACAGTCCGTCTGGAGAAGTACCACACCTTTGCCAGTTATTGTGTTGAGTTGTTGTGTGCAAGCATTACTGTGTTCCGTTTTGAAGGGCAATGTTACCAGATAATCTACTGGGTATGAAGAGATTTAACATCTAATATCTCAGGGTGACGACCGCAGTGCAGTGCGGCGCAGGTTTGTGTTCGCAAGTTCACAATTCTGACTGCTACTGTTAGTGGCAGGCGTGACGCTTACCACCAGGTGAAAGTCTTGCTAGTCACGTCACTTAAAGGTATAAAAAACCTTCAACAGCAGCTCGAGCCTCAAGCTACGGCGTTCAAACCGAAGGCGCTAACTACTGAGCTTTCATCGCAACCAAACTTCGAGCATAAATTATACCAATGGAGGTGGTAAGCCAAGGTATCCCTCTACCAAAAGGTATAATATGGTCATTCACCATACATGCTTGTGACCATATATGTGTGTTGTAGGTTTGTTTTAGTGTGCGTTCATACTAAGAGGAATGTATTTATTAGACTGAGAGTAATAGTGTGCCATGCGTGGTTTACCTGGTGTATAAAAAATGTATTTACCTACTAATTATGCAGATTATGGCTATTGGATTTTTAATTGGTTTATGCTCTAAGCATCAAACTACAAATATTGGCGAATACTTCGTCATGTATATCTAACATTTTCAATTGGCGCGCGTCCGCCGCGAACCCACGTTCCTATATATCGAATATATCCCTCTATGAAACCGAATAAAAAAGCCTAAATCCGGTCTCAAAGCCTCGAACACGGATATGCAGGCCGTCACTCGAATATTGCCAATAAAACAGCGGTGAGCTGAAAAATCGATGTCGACAGACGAACACATCGCAGGGTATCGTTTCCTATAGCGTAGCTCGTGTTGGTGTAGCTGAATGTGTCGTGTTTTGAATTTTAAATTTGAAATCTTTTTGAAAGGATGTTTTTCTAGGCGTTGGTGCTGGTGTACTATAAAAAAGTATGTTAGGTCAAGATGAATTTGCCCTTTAGCAACGATGATGTAGTCTCAGCCTTTAGTATCCAATGCTAGTTGAACCCGGCCACGCGTTTCTGTGGCTCATATTCCTACTAATTTATTACAAATGTCCAAATTTTGTATGTTTGTATGTTTGTTACTCAACCACGCAAAATCGTCTGGACGAATTTAGATGAAATTTTGGTATAGAGGTAGCTTATACCTTGGAATACTAACACAGACTACTTTTTATTCCAGGAATCGCAGGTCAAACCGCGGGACACTTCTAGTATTATTCTATTTGGCATTACTATAAAATATAGACTAAAGCACTCAGGGATAGTGTAGTTACTCAGGGATATTTTGTCTAAATTGATTCGTAAATGGAAAATAGATAAGTTATAAGATAGACTATCGACACTATGACGAATACTGAGATCTCCCAGGTCACAATTCCCAAGTCTGTGCTTGTAACTCGTCGGAGATAAATCCTACCAAGTGCAGTTCTCAGGTACCTACACAATGGAGGGAGAGCATTGTTCGTACAGCGATAATCACCGACCGACAGGCTTGCTTCATTTACACTCCACGACCAACTCTACGATTTGCTAGTTTTGTAGTAAAGTTGCCACGACTGTACTCGGGCGTGATGGCCGCACAACTTTGAATAACTGACGGTAAAGTCCAATCATTGATTGGACTTCGCCGAAGTGTGGCCGACGGTGTGGACGAAGGTGGAACACGTCGATATCGAAGATATCTATACAAAACCAACTAGCATTGAAGAGGCCCAGATTACACATTAGACATTTGCTTTACGGAAATCTTAAAGGAATAGATAACTATTTAAAAGTTGTAGTTGGAGAACTATTATTTATTCTGTGGTTGTAGGTAGCGTTAGTACAATTATTGGCCACAATATAGTATCTGCACAAACGTTATCTCTTTAGATACACCAAAAGTATCGGCCTACGTATAATTAAAAATTCTTACATTTTTACGTGTACGCAACTTGTCATTGAATTTAAGGTCATTTTACATTTTTAACCATGAATTGGAAAGGCTTTAAATAAAAGGTCAAAAAAGGTAGTAGAGTCGCTGACAAATTAAAATATCTTGCCGTTTTCTATTATCGGATGGCCAGACGAACGCCATCAGTAGGTATAGTTATGTGTTCCCGTGATAGTACAAGTTGAGTGGTGTCTACAAATCTAGAGTAAAGGTCCTTCTAGATGGTCAAAGGTCACAACAAAGGTCAAAGGACACAAACCCATTCCGGTAAAAAAAATACCTAATCAGTTTATCCACCCTTAGGAACAATAATGGAGGTTACACAGAAAAGCGAAAGCCTTACTTTTACTTCTCCCTTCAGTGGGAGGTTATTGTAGAAGAAATCGGTCTGTGTAAATAACCGTTCCGCGCAGACATGTCACCCCATTCATTCGTGCGTCCCATTCATATAGAGTCCGCTCGCTCATTTGCTGATTGATTTACATCTACCCTTTTGTTACAGATGAGCTCCGTTCAGGAAGAAAAGCCACCATCTGAAGTGCCAAAAACAAGCGTACGAGATATCAGAAATACTGAACTTGTGTCCCGCCTTTTAGCTGCAACACCGCCATATTTGTACAGCGCTTTACCTCTTCAGCCGCATGCATTTTTCTTCAGCGAGATGTTAAGATCCTTTGTCAGCGCGCGCCACGGATGTCGCCCGCCTCATTACCAGCGCAGATTCAAACGAAGAACCCACAAATACTTTGCAGAGAACGAAAGCGAATGGCGACGAGACTGGCCGAAACAGGAGGAAGAAAAGAAAGAAGAAATTCGTCCAGAAGTTCCTTTGGAATTGACGGTGGAGAAGCATCCTAGGGTACGCGAGCCGTCACCAAGAAGGCTGTCGCCGAAAACAGAACACGTAAAGCCGAGCAGTCCCGCCCCTAGCCGACAGTCTTCTTACGTTGACGTTGGAACAGAAGAACTTCCGAAACCTTCCCCTATAGGAAGGAACACCCAAGACAGTTCTGTACCACAACCGAATTTGATTTTACCCCCACCGCCGCCCATGTGGTATCCACCGCTCTACAACCCCCAGTTTGGGGTGGATCCTCTTAATTTCTTCATCGACTTACGCGTCTCAGGGCATATTTATGATAGAAAACGCATAGAGGGCGACGCGAATGGCCAAGAGGTTCTCCCGGCTGATATTGGGCTAGACAAGCGTTTGGGCAGAGATTTTGGGCAGCGCCCTCGGCATGTTTCAGCGTTTTCCGTGCCAGTTCGGAGCGGTCCACCAGATGGAGGTGAAAAGTTTGTTGACGCTAAATCTGGGATGCTGAACGGGACTTCATACATAATGAGGAATTTAAAACGTGTATATCAGGAGCTGCATACGTCTCGTGACAGCAAGGATGAAGGCAATAAAGACGAGGATCCGAAGGTGGAATCATCGGATGTAGACGATGATGATATTATAGATTAGCCTTGTATAAAATTACCTACTTATATTCCTATTTTGAAAATGTAACATGTTGTTAAATGCAGCCACAGTGATAATGGAATGGACGGGCCCAGCGCTTGCAAATCGTTCAAAATTAACAAGTCAATACAATCAAGCATACCTAGCTAAAAGAATGCATATTACATTTGCCAGAAAATAGAGATAGCGAATCTAGTTACTGCATGACAAAAAGAGAACACATGTACGTACATGTATCAGAAGTTTGTATTGCCATATCGTACGGCTCGCATGTCGCAACGCTGGCGCCCATCATTTTATCTTTGTCGCTGGTTAAATGTACCTTTTCGTAATCTCGCATTGCAGAGTATGAAGTCTTTATGTATGAATATTATGTCTACCTACTGTTACCACAGAAAACTTAATAGTAGGACCTCTGTTCTTGTAACTTTTAATTTTGGTGTTATCATTATAATAGGTACTGTACCTTCTCTAAGTTATGTTAACAATATTTATGGATTACCTACCTAAATTGATTCTAGTCAAAATAATATTTTTATTTCAAAATTAAAACGCGTAATAAATTATTATCCAACGTAATAGAATATCACCTACTAAAAATTAAACTAAAAAGTTATTAAATAAATACATACCTACATAACTTAATTGTTTTCTTTTATCTGAGCCAAAATATTACATCTCAAGCCATCAAAACCAAATAAAGCTTACCATAGTCACGTGTTTGCAAAAACCAATTCCGCACGTGTGCCATACAACGTCATACAACACATTTGCGAGAAAACAGATAACAGAAGTACAACAGATAATGAAACAAACTCTATTATTTTGTTTATAAATATTGGTCGCAAAGTCTCAACTAAATACTTGACACTGGCAAATGCACAAAGTGCGATGCCATAATCCTCCTAGGAGGAAAGAAGAAAAAAATACTTCGTTCTAAAGTTCATCTTCGTTATAACTTTTCTAATAAGAGTGTCTTTTCGTGTTGTTTCCAAAACTCCGAAGAAGCTTGTAGTAAAGTTGCCACGACTTTACTAGGGCATGACTAGACTTAACTGTGGCTTACTAAGTGTGACTTTATCTGTGACTTAGACTCATTCGACTTTGAAATGATCAAAAGCTTGATACGAATAAATACTTGACACTGGCAAATGATCTAAGTGCGACGCCATAATCCTCCTAGGAGGAAAGATGAATTGGCGCGAAATAATAAATGGCGCTACGTGCGTGTGGTGAAAATGAGAACTACATCTTTCTTTACATTTTCTCTTTAGTATTAAAGTCTTGGAGAATCTAGCTCTATTAAAGTGCAACGAAATGTCTTGAGCAAAAGCGCTTCCAAGGAGGTTTGATCATTTATTAGCTTATTTATTCTCGTAATGTGAAACTCCTTAGTAGAATTCTTATATATTTTATGGAAATTATAAAAATACCGTATTTAAAGTTGACGCACGGCGCGTTAGATAACTGAGCGTGCGGTAAAATAGGTACTTAGCTGAGAGTACCAACTTTACCACACGCTCCGTTGTATGGTGCGTAATGTTTAACTTTCGAACGATGTATACCTACAGGCTTCGTAAATGCACTTTTTGAGCAAATGTGTTGTAAAAAAATAAAATACCTAAAAGTACCTATACTTACATAAACTAAATACAACGAACCTCATTGCACCTCACATACATGTGAGGTGCAATGAGGATCCACAAGCAAAACAGATGGCAAAACAGATTCGCAGATGGCGCCAGCAGCGGTGCGGCGGGCCGGTTGTCGTTAATCTAGTCCAAGGAAAAATACTGGGTAGGTTAGGTTAGGCCTACTGATCTATGCAGGCCTGAAAATAGATATGTAGGTTAGATTTAGATACCTTACATTGCTTTAATTAGCAAGTCAAAGGATTGCTGTAAAAACCAGTATAATGCAGATTCTCTCTGGTATTCACTGCAAAAACAAAACAAAAAACAACAAAATGCATGAGCATGAATGTGTGATGTATGTAACAAAGTGTATGACAAAAATGTGTTAAACCCACGTCAGTTTTCATCAGAGGTTTATATAATAAAACATAATAAAAATGTATGAGATTAACAGATGCGCCACCTAGCGGAAAAAGTCGCAGTGAGGATCTCGGTGGATCCCCATTGCCAAGGCATCTCAGTCAATTGGAGGATCTAGCTCTATTTCTCTCCTCACTGATAACATAAATATTATATTATAATTATAATGAAATCAATAACTATTAGTATTACCCTACTAGATTATTTTAATAAATAGGTACTATACTATATTATTACATTATAGGTACTAAACTTAAAATAAATATTTAAACTAACTATAAACTACTTTCAATAAAATATATATATATACATAAATATATTATTATTATTTTTAAACCCTTGTACCTATAACACAAAAACGCTGTCTAGACCGCCACTATGCGGTAGGGGTGTACAAAGACCATTGATAATGTACGTAGGCACTTGGAGGATCTAGCCCTCATATAATTATAATGTATAGATGATGTTTCAATAAATGTTATTATTATACTCGTATTTATTTCATTTCTTAGTTACTTATAAGTTTTTTTACAATAAATACAAAAATACAAATTATAAAAAACTTAAAAAGTATGGTGCCGCCAGCAGCGGGGCAGGCCTCAAGCTGCCGGTGGTTAGGGCTGCAGAGTGAGGAACCTCCTGACAATGCGTGCCGTGTCAAGGACCATTGCCTTTTGTACCTGACCCTTGACCCAACCGCCTAGCGAGAGCCTCTTGAGGTATTGGTCGAGGCTCTTCGCTATAAGACCGTTTGCCGAAACGACTATCGGGACAACGATCGTCGAGTCAACATCCCAGATGGCGGTAATCTCGAAGGCCAAGTCAAGATACTTGCTGAGTTTGTCCTTCTTGGCCTTAGCGAGATTCTCGTCATGTGGGATGGTGATGGTGACGTCGACGAGCACTGCCCGGCGCTGGGACCGATCCACCATCACGATATCAGGCTTATTGGCGACAATAGTCCTGTCCGTGATGATGGGCGGTCCCAGTAGAGCAAAGCACGACCATTCCCGAGAACTGGAGCTGGTGCGTACTTATAGTACGGCACTTCGACTCGACAAGGCCGTATTGAAGAGCAAGTTGCTGGTGGATGATCCTGGCCAATTAGTTATGCCTGTGCAAATACTTGCCGTTAGCAAGATGCGAGCAACCGGAAATTATATGTCGGAGAGATTCCTCGGGACAGTGGCATGCCCGATAGATGTCGACCGTACCGTCCTTCATGATATATTTCCAATAATTGTTCGTCTTGATAACTTCGTCCGCAATTGCACAGGCAAACCCCTTGGTTTCCCCAAAGAGATCCCCGAAGCGCAACCAGTTCACCGACGCGAGCAAGTACACATCGGGGCCCGTTAAGGCCCGATAGAACCGCCCGTGTAGCTCCTTGCTCTTCCATATTTCCTTGCGGTCATCAATGCTTAGCACCGATGGTCTGCGACAGTTCTCGTTTGCCAAGGAAAGCGGCGTGAGCCCCTTGTCAACTGTCACTACATCGCGATGCATCCCACACACATTGTTAAGGAAATATTCCCTAAGACTGCACATTTTACGATTGTGGAGGTTCTTGGCGTTTAAAAAGCCACGACCCCCCCACTTCCGTGGAATGTACAGTCTTATAACAGACTAGCTTTTGCCCGCGGCTTTGCCCGCGTAGTAATGTTGAATACTGGAATTCGGTTAAATCGGGGCCCAACTCAATTGAATCACTAAAATACGTATATTATTGCATTTTTTCCAAGCCGCTTGCAAGTCTTTAAGTTTTCTTGAGGATGACCAAATTTGGCATGTCGCGTTTGCAATACTTACTTCAAAACAAAGCCGTCTTGTTGAATTTTAAACAGACAGACAGATGGACATGACAAACTTATAAGAATTCCTCGTAATACTACGGAACCCTAAAAATGTCTGCTAATGACGCTATAGTTGCCGGGGCCTTTGACCCGAAAGATTACAATATTTCTTTGTAGACAACGTTTTTGATTTTTTTGTTGGAAGGTGCTAAAATAGCCAGGCTTTCAGGGGAGCTAACTCGCGAGCAGGCCACATAGAACTGACCATGCGAAAAACAGTCCTGCCTTAAATCAATACCAGCGTATTTTAAAGTTTGACCCTGAGCCTTATTGATGGCCATGGCAAAACAAACTTTTAGAGGAAATTGAAGCCTTTTGGAGTCATAAGGTAAGTCACTGGGAATCATGGGAATACGCGGCACAAACACTGTTTCGCCATGGGCACACCTAGTCAAAATGATGGCCTCAACCAGATTACGATGCAGCATTTTTACTTGTAACCTGGTTCCATTACACAATTTGGGTGGTCTTAAATTCCGAAGGAGCATGACGGGTGTACCTTTCTTCAGGATAAGCCTCTGATATGGTAGCCCCGCTGGTCTTAATGAATTTAAAAACTCAACTGGATAGTTTACAGCATCATCATTATTGCATACCGTATCAACAGAGTCAATGAAATGAAATAAGCTTAAGCAGAAAAAGTATGATAACAAAGAACGTAAAAAGATTACCAAAATATCGCAAGAATTACGAAACTTCGATAAAATACAGTGCTGCACTGATCGCTTAGGTAGACTCGGTGTGGGTTGGAGTGGGGCGCGCTCGAGGTACAGCGCGTCATACTCGGGTTTTAACGTATCTGAGCCGACGCGGGATGGACGTTTCGAAAGCGCTGTGCTTGGTGCGTGCACCGGGTCAAGTACATGTGTTTAAAATATTTATCTTCTTACGCATAAACACTCGATTAGCTAATCTATAAATATAACTTAATTTTTTCAAATGAAAAACTGACCCGTGGCCTTCCAGTTTTGAAATTGTTTGAAAATTCTGAAACATGCTTATGTTTATTTTATCTTATCTCTTAAGTCAAAAAACTTAACAGCCTTAAATGAATGGTTTCGGCAAAATGGTATTTTAATGATACATTGAACCCCTTGCGAATTTTTCAAAATCGTTGCTGAGTGTGCGTTTCTCTGCATCAGCCCTTAACACTAATGGTATATCGGCCTACCCTGATTGGGCCATATTCACTACGCTGGCCCAGTGCAGGTTGGCGGATTCACATACACTATCGTATTTCTTCTCCGGAAATATGTAGGTTTCCTCATGATGTTTTCCTTCACCGAAAAGCCAGTGGTATTATCCATGCGTAAGTTTCAAAGAACTAATTGGAACGGGCTCGCCCGGGTTCGAACCCGCGACCCCAAGAATGTGAGTCGAGCTTGATTTCACTGAAGCTACCACAGCTTGAGCTGAGTGTAAGTTTACACCACTCAAAATTTAGTTTAGGCATTTAAAAGTAAGTTAATTTAATATTAAAAATTAATTTAGCAGCTTAGGCTGTACAGTATCTATAATAATTATGTCCGTCAAACAGTCGTCTGCGTGGACCTACAAAAAAATAGCCTATGTCCGTTTCCGAACCTTATGCTATAACTACCTATCCAAAAATGCAGCTCCATCTGTTCAGCCGACCAATAAATACGCCCATCCCCGTCCCCATTCCCAGCCTCATCCCTATAAGCGCCCCCTTCCCCATCCCTATCCCGATACCAAATGTCATTTTAATATGAACACGCCCATCCCCGTCCACATCCCCGTTCCCTCTCTCATCCCCATCCCGAACCCCATCCCATCCCCACCCCCATCCCGATTTCAACTTTCATCTTAATATGGACACGGCCATCCCCGTTCCCAGCCTCATCCACATCCGCATCCCATCCCCACCTGTCCCCACCAAATCCCCACCCATCCCCACCCATCCCCACCCATCCCCATCCCATCCCCACCCCATCCCCACCCCATCCCCATCCCCACCCCATCCCCATCCCCATCCCGATACCAATTGTAATCTTAATATTAACATGCCTATCTCCGTCCCGTCTCCGTTCCCAGTATCATCGCCACCCCCACCCCCACCCCCATCCCCACATCTATCCCCATCCCTATACCAAATTTCATTTTAATATGTACAGCCGTTACAAAGTTAAGGAGAAACAAACGTACTATCACTAAAACTTCGTTTTTTTTTTTATACTAACGGGAGCTGATTTTGAAAAAACTGTGACACCCGTATCTTCTTATTTTTATAGTAGAATATGTATACCAAGTTTTGTATCAATCGAACCAGAGAATAAAAAGTTTCATACAAACTTTAACACCCCATTTAACCCCCTTCGGGGTTGATTTTCGAAAAATCCTTTCTTAGTGGGCGTTTACACCTCTCCAAAAACATACCCTCCAAATTTCAAGTCTCTACGTTTAGCGGTTTGGGCTGTACGTTGTCTATATGTCAGTCAGTCAGTCAGTCAGTCAGTCAGTCAGGACAAAGCCTTTTATAGTTATAGATAGATGAGCGTGGGTGTAACATGCAATGCGCAGTGAGCAGTTGCGCGGCAGTTGGAGCAGAGTGGACGGACTCTTCTATCCAGGGCGTCCAGCTCAGTCTGAGTACACCTTAGTATGCCAAAAGAATATATCAATAGGGGCATCACCCAACCATTGAAGGCGCGCGCCTTGTTGCCGCCAGACAAAAGACTATTGAGTACTTTTGTTAAGGACAAAAGAAGCGCTAATTCACTGATTTCTTGATGTCCACTATACTGATATACCCAACGACTTTGACATACCTAGATACTTGTAGCTCTCGGCCTCAGAAAGAGATCTGAATCAAATCAAAATCAAAATCAAAATATATTTTTCATCACACTTGCTCGTAAAGTAGATCTTATCACATCGCTTTTAGGCTCATAATCCAAGCTATTACACACGCGTGCTTTTTACTTTACATTACGGCACTTGTACTATAATAGGTATTACCCGGTAAAGTCAAGTTTGTACGTGACTGCAATTAGACGTACGTATACGAAGCACTCTTAATATAGCCGGGTAATACTTACAGTTTTTTTGTAATACCAACAAAGAGTTCTTATGCCGCTGAAGTACATGTCAACCTGCGCGCGCATTACTGATTTGGGCGCCATTTTCCGCAAATGTTTGTTGACGTTTTGGCTGTGTGGTTGATTATTATCAAAAAAAAATTGTTTTTTCCTCGCAAGTGTGACGAAAACAGTCGTATGGAACTCTTGTGCTATTAGTCATTACGCTCTCGGCTTCCTTATCGCGCTCGCCTGCGGCTCGCGCGTAATACCGCCTCTAGTGTAATGACCAACATAGCACACTCGTATCATAATGTACTATATTGCAGTTTGTTGGTAAAACTAGATGTGACATACAGAGTATAATCTGTTTTTAAAGAGCTCCGAAAACAAACTTGTCTCTAAATAGACATGCAATATTAGCCCTGGCATATTCATTACTTGCTAATTATAAGTTATTAGTATTGTTAGTGTACAAAGAAAATGTCATAATATAGTAGTTATGTCAAGTTAAATACAATGTCCACAATGTTATAATGTCATTATTAGTTAGTCAATGTTAGTATTCCAATTAGGTAAATCCCTTATCATTAATAAATTCTTTTACGGTGTAATAGCACTTAGTCAGTAGTATTTTTTTTAATTTCAATTTGAACAGATTAGTATTTAGATCTTTAAGGTTTCTTGGCATCTTATTATAGATTACCGGTCCCATACAAAAAATGCTATCATTTAATAATTTCTTATTACGGTTTACTATGAGAAGCTTGTGTTTGTCACGTCTATTACGTTTAGATTTATCATTTGTAAGAGGAAAATAGTTCGGGTTATTTTTAGCAAAGCATGCTACTTCAAAGATGTAAAGTGACGGAAGTGATAGAATTTTATATTCAATAAATTTTGGTCTACAGCTATCAGTGCTGTTAAGTCCAAACATTACTCTAATGCATCGTTTTTGAAATCTCAGAAAGTTGTAAATCCGGAGAATTATTATTATTTTTTCTATTTAATTTGAAACTCGGGTCTAACCCCGGACCTTTAAGAGGCATTGGTGGAGCCGAAGCCAACACCAAGAGGCTCTGTTAGATACAAAAATAACATTATAAAACTATTACATAGGTGTGAATCACTGAAGAGAGAAGTAAAAGTAGGGCCTTCGCTTTTCTGTGGTGTGAATAGAATATGATACACAATTTAAAAAAAATTAAAAGGTAAGGTGTGCTGCACTTTCACTAAACGCTACACCCTGGAGCTTAGGTAGAGCTTACCTTGTCCTCGTCCTGTCTTCCAGCTTATTATTATGCACATATTTATTTTCTTTCTTAATTCTAAGTTTTTTACAATATAAATTTAAAAACATAAATATTATAAAAAACCTAAACCGGCGGCACTCTAGCCGCCGGCAGCGGGGCAGGGCTCAAGCTGTCGGTGGGTAGGGCTGCAGAGTGAGGAATAGAATATAATAGAATTTTTATTTATTTTTGATTTTATTTTTCACACGTGTTTATTTCATTTCTTAGGTTTTTTACAATAAATATAAGAATACAAAAATACAAATTATAAAAAACTTAAAAACTAGGGTGCCGCCAGCAGCGGGGCAGGGCTCAAGCTGCCGGTAGTTAGGGCTGCAGAGTGAGGAACGGAACCTCCTGACAATGCGTGCCGTGTCAAGGTACAGATAAATAAACTATTCTTTGCTAATGTATGATAATAAATGCCTCTGAAATTGTATAGATGGCGCTAATATAAAGTATTGTCAAAACTAATGACAGCATATGTCAAATGGTTATTTGAAATTGCCAGTAACGAAATTATAGTAGATTTTACGATATTCTACCGGGTGCTATGTAGAGGGTTAGGCCATATTATGCTCACGGTGAAATCCACAGAGTACCTACGCGACTGAAATGCGAACCCTAGGTCGCCTACTAGAATACAATTCTTTCGACGTGGTTTCAGCACACGACACTACTTTGATTCGGATTTATTCTTCAATTCTTCTTCTTTCCTCCTAAGAGAATTATAGCGTCGCAATTTGCGCATTTGCCAGTGTCAAGTACCTATTTTGTTTCATATTGTTTTTTGTCCAACTTCAGACCAATTTTTATCTTTCCTCATATATTTTGATATTGTATAATCATGCAAGGATGGGTATTTTTCAACTTCAAGCACAAATTAATAGATAGATTTATCTTTGGACGCCATTTTGAAGCGACGCGTACCTACTCGCCTGACGCCTCGCGTAGCGTGTGACCAGCACAGCACTGCTAGTAGCGCGTGACTGGCAGACGTGTTGTCGACACGTCGCGTCGTGTGCAGAACATGGCAAAATTGTGAGGCGGCGAAACTGACGAGCAACTAGTAGGACACACGTACAGTACTCGAGTACTTGTCGATTTCGCCGTGGGAGGGCCTTAGGGTGGGCATTCACGATGCTGCCAGATGGACGACTTCCAAGTGGATTAATCCAAACGGATGCCTTCCATTTTTGTAACCCACTGACGATCGATCCATGGTAGACATCCACGGTTACGAAGTAAGGTTGAGGTGCGATCCGGCGCGCATCGGCACCGGACGGACGCTGTGAGAAATTTCTTGCCGTGTGCCTAGTACAAAAACGGAGTGCCTTCGGACGAAACCGGACGGTTTTTCTTACGGTTGTTCTCGTCGTATGCGCCCGGCCTAAAACTATGTATTTACCAAATCAATAGGTAGGTAGTAATGGGTGAAGTGACGCGTTTAGTAGTTGTGACAACCGCTTTGATAAATAAAATTAACGGCCTTACCTAAAATAATCTCGATTCACTTAGTCACTGCTTAAACTTCTCTGTCCTTTTCTAGCACGTGCAACTTCACGTCAGAGAGAAGATGGCAGAGCATCTTAAGCAGTGACTAACGGTTGAAAAGTTTTTTTAAGTAAGGCCGTAAATGTCCAAAGGAGAATCGTTTGCCGTACGTAACCGCGAACGAATTAGTAACTAATATTTGAATAATACTGAGTAACATAAATGGTCGTGGTCGTTGGAATAGCATGACACAATATATTTATGACCTTAGATTTTGTTATTTAAACAGATGATAACGAATATAAAATATTAATTAATATTAAGTGGTGGTATTTATTTTGTAAGCTAGACTAGCAACACTAGTCACCACGCGATTTTCGTAAATTTCTTTTCTTTTGAAAGTTCTTCTCGAAAGATTATAATTGATTCACGGAAAATATTCGCATTAATATTTTATCAAAATGTACGGACAACAACCTGTTTTAGTTCTGAGTGAGTATTTCACATGATTTATTTGTTGAAAATAAGTAATTTTTACTCTAACAGTGAAACAACTATGATATATTTACAGGCCAAAACACAAAACGTGAGTCCGGCCGGAAAGTTCAAATCGAAAATATAAACGCTGGAAAGGTAATTTGGTCTAAAACTTATCCTAACTTAATATTTCTACTGATATGAATTCATTTTAGAACTAAAAGTTGTGGTTTTATGTGTATTTTAGACAATAGCAGACGTTATTCGAACATGCCTTGGGCCGCAATCAATGTTGAAAATGTTGATGGATCCAATGGGCGGTATCGTGATGACAAACGATGGAAACGCTATCCTCCGTGAGATCACTGTGCAGCACCCGGCGGCCAAAACTATGATCGAAATCGCCAGAACTCAAGACGAAGAGGTTAGAATTTGAATTATTTTTTATTATAAATTCTCATTCAATTTCAATTTATTTATCACCATAAAAACTTAACTAACACTTTTCTTTCCTTAACGCAATATATCTTAAATAATTTAGTAAACACAATAAAATTACATAGACATGTTAGAAATTTCGTTGGCAGCTGTACTAGGTAACCCTGTATTACAGCTACCACGATTCTACCTCCGGCATATGTCCCTAAAACGATATTAAGTGATTTTTGGCATAATTTTTTACAAAATAAAAAACATCGCCTGGCACATCCCAAACAACACAAGAAACAAAAGGTAATAATAGTTTTAAGAGCGTTGTTATAAATAACAGTTATAAGTATTAAAGTATCTCTGGACTTATGCTAGGAAATTGGATCTATTTATAAATTTTAATTGTTTTATTATTTTTACATTGTTATTTTTGATAGTAATTTTAATGACATATTATGTGGGTAGGTGCAGCAAGGGTATGGTGTTATGGTGTGTGGTCCAAGAATAAGTTTGGCATTGATACCATTATGTTATCGGGCAGAGAGAGTGCTCGAGATATTAAATATACACATAAATATATTTCATTGTCTTTCATAGTAAGTACGGCAGGACATTAATGAGCTTATTTCGTTCTTGGAAATAGCACAAAACGCTACAAAATAACAATAAGGTTTTCTTTACAAGTTAGATAGAGTTTGTAAAATAAATTTATGCTTTACTGGTGCAGTTAATAATTCAAAAGTGAATTTTTATTTACCTCATTACTTTTTTACAGTAGAATAGAAAGAGTACTAAACTTGCAAGTTTAACATACAAAAATAGACCTGTTTTTATTTTTATTTTATACAATCATGTGATGAGACGAGCAAGACGAGGCATGACGCTTACAACCAGGTGAACTGGTTGTAAGCGTCATGCCTGCCACTAACACAATCCTGCGCCGCACTGCACTGCGCTCGTCACTCAGAGATATTTGATGTTAAATCTCTTCATACAAACAAACAACGTCGTTATCATCAGACGAGATGGCAGTCAAACGCAAGCCTATATCATATTAAAAAAAAAAAAAAACAATGAGAAAAGGGTTTTCGTTCAGCTGTTTGCAATATACAGCAGCTGTCAACAGTCACCTGATACCAAATATGACGAATATACTACTTAGGTTTAGGTTTAAACATATTTAATCTCATATAAGACATTACATCACTTCCATGAGAACACTGCTATAATATTTTTATGTAGTTCATTGTCGCAAGATGCAGCTAATATACATTTATAACACATAATAGGTATACAATGCAAATCGAATTATTAAATTAATGTAGGTCAATTGAAATATTGATATCTTGGTACCCCAGAGATGGGAAGAGATCAAGGGGACGACCACAGAGAAGGTGGGAAGATGACCTACCAAAAGGGTGGCGCAGAATAGCCAGAGATAGAGAGGAGTGGCGTCTTTTAGAGGAGGCCTATGTCCAGGGAGGACAACCTGATGGGGAAACCAGTGCTGGTGTTATAGTTTAGTAATAAAACAAATATTAAAAGATGTATTATATAGGAACTAGTACCTAAAACACTGTTTTAAACTATCACGGTTGTTTACTAAAGTCATATTATTATTAACGGGATATTTACCGTGATTATGTTGTGAAATGAGAAATATTTCGGCGCAGTTGCATGCACCATGTTCACGAGTAGACACACAACATAATCACGGTAAATATCCCGTTAATAATAATATAACACTAGTACCTAATACCGTAATAGTTGTAATATGTAATGTCAGAGAATAAAGGCTATTTTAATTTTTTTATTTTTAGGTCAATTGAAACAAAACTTATTATAATAAACCTACATATCAGCATATCTTCTGTTTTTCTAAGATGCTGGGGTCATAAGTCTTGCACTGAAGTATCTTGGCGCATATTGTACAGCCAGCATCTATCAAAGCTAATCCAACTCAATGAAGTACTAACTTCAGTAGATCTATATGTATTGATTTCTTATTCCAGGTTGGTGATGGCACCACATCAGTCATCGTCCTTGCTGGAGAGATGCTTGCTGTGGCCGAACAATTTCTGCAACAGAACATCCACCCAACAGTCATTATCAGGGAGTACAGGCAGGCCTTGGAAGATGCTGTTAAACTGCTGCAAGACAAGATCTCGGTGCCCATTGACATGAATGACAGGGACAAGCTGAGAGAAGTTGTGAGTATTTGTAAGATTCATTCATTAAAGGATGATTTTTCAGCAAATATCCCAAGGCTTACACAGAACTATCTAACTGTCAATTCCCTTATTCCTAGTCAAAGATAAAATAAAACTGTTTTCAACTAAATACAAAAAGGGTCTGACTATGCATTGGAACCCTCAATTGACACAGCTTACTACCATCAGCTATTCAAAGAGGCTACGTAGGCAACATATCATAGTATTGGATGGAAATGATGAATAGTTATATGATGTATGTATAATATAGTTTGCCAGTTATAACAGCTAAGCAGTAGTGTGCAAGCATTACAGTGTTCCGGCTTGAAGGGCAATGTTACTAGAGAAATAACTGGATTTAACATCTAATATCTCAGGGTGACGAGTGTAGTGCAGCGCAGGATTGTGTTTGCAAGTTCACAATTCTGGCACTGCTACTGTTAGTGGCAGGCGTGACGCTTACCAGCAGGCGAACATCTTGTTCGTCTTGTCACTTGATTGTATATTTTAAAAAAAATATAAGGACGATTGCTCACTGGATCACTTCTTCTACATGACCAAAATACTACAAGAAAATTGCTCATACTCTGAAAACTGATCGCATTTGAACACAAAAAAAAAGTGTTCCTGTTGACACCAGGCAATGTTGGTTAGGATTAGGAGGTTGTCACATCATTGAAATGTAGATCAGGAACTTGATTGGAACAATTTGAAAAAAAGCTTGAGTTTTTAACACATTGTCTTTTAGCAAATTTTTATGTTACAGGAGAAATTTCTGTATCATAAAAATTTGCTCCTGCTCATGAAAGTTTTTTTTTGGGTTTTGGTCTTTAGATCAAAAGAATTAGATGGTGATCAAATGTAAGCCGAACTAAAACTTAAAGCAACTAGTATTATTAAATATCGTCCATTTTACAGGTCCGTTCGTGTGTGGGAACCAAATACATCGGCCGCTGGGCTGATCTCGCTGTAGATATAGCTTTGGACGCCGTGAATACCGTTACCGTCAATGATAATGGCAGGGTAGAGGTTGACATCAAGAAGTAAGTGTCTTTTAAAATACCATGACCAAGCAACTTCCCTTTCATCCCTCCTGAAGGAATATCATGTCGTACATTAGGCAGCAGATAGTCATCATCGTCATCATCCGCCCAGAAACGTCCACTGTACGACAACCTGCCATTTGCATCCACCGGTTGCCCGCGACTTAGTCATCATCGTCATCATCAGCCCAGAGAAGTCCACTGTACGACAACCTGCCATTTGCATCAACCGGTTGCCCATGACTTTCGAAATGTCGTCGGTCCACCTAGTGGGAGGCCGCGCCTACGCTGTGTCTTCCAGTACATGGTCGCAACTCAAGAACCTTGAACCAGCAGATAATATCAACTATCATTAGGGTGATACTGTTCTGAAAAAAACTTGTCAAAAATTGACAAATTTGACAAAACACTTTTTTATTTAAATTAGGTTTGAAATATGTTTTAGCGTTTTATGCATGACGGACAGACAGTATGAAAAATTAAAATGCCTAGTAGGACTTGAACCAGCATAAAAGCAGTCTACTGGGTTCCCAGGTGGGTGGGATTGGCAAGGCAGTCGGGACATACACCTGGAAATTGCTCATATACAGGTTCATATCCTACCAGATGACTTAATTTTTTATATGCATTAATAACATAGAAATACCCATATGCCCTCTTCATACAAATACCCACCCACTTCACCCACCCACACACAAAACCCACACCACACCCACTTCATATAAATATTCTTTCATTCCAATAATGCTCAAAGTCTATGACTGATAAATTTCTTTGCAAAGTGCCATTGAGCTAATATCTAAAGAGTCACAATCTCTAAGTGAAAACAGTCAAAAAACGTCAGAGTGCCGTTGTACATACGTATACGTGCATTATATAGTTTACAATTGTTCGAATTTAGACGTTATGTCGCTTGTAATCGTGTTCAATGTATGCTTGGGCGCTTGTGCGTTATCGTAGTTCAAGTCGTTTAAAGTCGGCGCGGAAATGTTTTTGCACGTTTGCGACTCCATAGATATTATCTCAATGCAAAGTGCTAAATATTGTATACTTATTTGTTCCTCAGCTACGCGAAAATCGAGAAGATCCCCGGCGGCAGTATCGAGGAGTCGTGCGTGCTGAGCGGCGTGATGGTGAACAAGGACGTGACGCACCCCAAGATGCGGCGCTACATCGAGAACCCTCGCATCATCCTGCTGGACTGCCCGCTCGAGTACAAGAAGGGAGAGAGCCAGACCAACATTGAGATTGTAGGAGAACAGGTACTAAACATTTCAATTTTAGCAGATTTTGCTAAATTTAATAACCTTACCAGACGAGCATTACGATACATACACGGCTAATGCCTGATTTAAACTTTGTTAATTCGATCCCCAAGCCGCCTGCCAAGCGTGGGGTCCCTAATAAGAGAGAGGCCTTCGTCCAGCAGTGGACGTCTTCCGACTGATAATGTGAAGTATCAAGTGCGAGTGACAAAAGTAATTTTTAATACCAACAACGCTAAAATAATGTTTGTAGTAAAATCATTTCTTACGTTTATGCTAGATTCAAATTTAAAAAAAAACAAAATTACTTTATTATCTATGTTATTAAATTCAAAATACATTACAGTGGACCCCAAACTCGGCTCAGCCAATATTCTGAGGTCCTACGAGAGAATTTTACTGTCTAGAATTACAGCGCGCGTTAACTAGTTTTTATGATTTAAATATACTTACTAAAATAACCTAAGACAATAAAAAAAAAAAAAGAAAAAAAAAAAAGGAAATTAAATTATTTAGATGCTAATGTTTTTCTGGTTACTTATGACTATTTACAGCCAGCCTTATAGCTCAGTCGGTAGCATGTCTGCCTTCAGAGCCGTAGGGCGTGGGTTCGATCCCCACCCAGGACAAAAAATGTATGTGACTAACATACATGTTTGTTCTTTGTCTGGGTGAGTATGTATTATAAGTATGTATTTACGAAAAAAAACTAGTATACAGGGTTAGTTCAAATCACAGGGGGGGTTCTAATCAGTTAGCATCCTTTTAAGGGCATATTCTATATATCAAAACAAACAACTTTTACTATGGGACCGACATTGAAATCGAGAAAAATATATCAGCTGTTCAATACAAAAAGTCAAAGTCAAAGTCAAAATTGTTTATTGCACATTATGCTGCTTATGTAGCTAGCATTAGCTACATAAGCAGCATAGCTTAGTATGCTAGCATTACTAACCTAATGACCCAAATGAGGGTATGGCAATTTAGTGTGGAGCGGTACGATCTGTTTTTTGCTTGAAGTTCATCGACCTTGGGCTAAAAGGTATGGAACAGCTGTTTTTATTTCGATTTTAGTGTTAGTCCCATAGTAAAACTTGTTTGTTTTGATGTACAGAATATGCCATTAAAATGATGCTAACTGATTAGAACTAACCCTATATAAGTATTCTATCAGCTATCTGGTTTCCATAATACAAGCTTTGCTTAGTACGGGGCTAGATGGCGCTGTGTGTAAAATGTCCCCCCAATATTTATTTATTTATTTTACCAGGATTTCACGAAACTGCTGCAACTGGAAGAGGAGCACGTGCAGCGCCAGTGCGAGGACATCATCGCCCTGAAGCCGGACGTCGTGTTCACTGAGAAGGGAGTCTCGGACCTGGCGCAGCACTACCTCGTGAAGGCGGGCATCACTGCCATTCGCAGGTTAGTGCTCCGCCACAGATTATACAAGCTGTTTTGCATCCCAGCCATATTTACAGGGTTAGATATACTCATCGTTATGAACAACTTCTTCTATGGGGCCAACCCATATATCTCAAGGCCATAAGGCTCATAGGCCTCAAGGGCCAGACGCATAAAAATCTTAAAACATACGGGATTTATATATTTTTTCCGGGACAGGAAAAAAACATTGCATTTCCAGTTGCATTTTTGTGATTATACAATAAGTGTAAATATTTGATTGCAAATTAAAAAAAAGCAATGTTGTATTAATAATTATTATCATCGAACATTCGAAACTAGAAAGATACGACATCTTTCTACCAAATACTGAAAAAAGTTGTAATTAAATTGATGAAAGTCGTTTATTGTAGATTCTTTCGCGGCTGTGTTAAAACCGCCAAGAGATTGCGGGCTTGAACTGACTGTGGAAAAAGTTGTAATGTGCGCCAAACAACCAGAAGTTAAAAGTTTATGTAGTTAATAAGTTCATTCATTCGCGTGGCTGCGGCTAGTCCCCGTTGTTTTTTTTGCGATATGTTCGCCTGGTGGCATCATGCATCACGCCTGCCCATAACAGCAGCAGTGCTAGAATTGTGAACTTGCGAACAAAATCCTTCGCTCCACTGCACTGTGCTTTTCACCCAGACTTATTAGACGTCAAATCTCGTCATGCCCAGTAAATTTATCTGGTGACTTTGCCCTTGAAACGGAAACAGCATTTTTGTTAATAGTGCATATTACAAAAAAAACGTGTTTTATAAATATTATATAATAAATAAAAATTTAAGCATAATAATGTAAAATATTTTGATGTAGCATTGGGTATGTATTCAGCAAAATACGGGACATTGAAATTTATACAAGTAATACGGGACATTCCGTGGCATATGGAACGGTTGGCAAAGCTATGTTCCACACAACAACACACTGAAAAAATATGTCTCCAAATAAATAAAATTGAAGCCGGTTTTTTTTGTGTTTTATACTCAAGTTTTTTTTAATAATTCTATTGTTTTTGGTACATACATGACAGTCCCATCGTATATATTGTTAACTTAATGCTAAACTAATAGGCACATCTATATAATTAAAAAATTGGCGGTGCGGGTCACTTAATGCGACACACAACTGAACAGCTCTCGAGCTGCGTCAGAGCCGGTTAAATCTCCCGACATCCAGCATGTTCAAATGGTTCCCATCAGCCAGAAAACGTCCACTGCTGGACGAAGGCCTCACCCTTAATAGGGAGGTGTTGCCATAATCCCCACGCTTGGCAGGCGGCTTGGGGATCACAGAATGTTTACCACCGTTAACAGAGAGGACGCTGCTGCCCGTCCTCTGGTGGTTCTGGTTGCAGTTTTAGGACATGCCCAGGTCCCCCCAGGTTCAAATGGTTATACTTAAGCTATAGGGTATTTGACTACTATTGGGAAATTGTTTTAAATAATTTGTTACTATATTTAATGCTCACCACATCAATATTTCCTTGAGATCTGTCGTATTTTCGGTAAAAATCGATGTGAAAGTTTAAATGAGAAAAAAACGCGCTATATCGCGATTTGGATCACGTGACATTATCTGACATCACATCTGTGGTAACTCACTTGAAAATAGCTATCACATCAACAGCCGGAAGACGTCCACTGCTGGACGAAGGCCTCCCCCTAATAGAAGGGGATGCCATAATCCCCACGCTTGGCAGGCGGCTTGGAGATCGCACTGTGTTACCAACGTTAATTTAGAGGACGCTGCTGCCCGTCCTCCGGCGGTTCTGGATGCAGTTTTAGGACATACCCAGGTACAAAATAGCACAAAATTCACTGTAATCGTGATGAAAATGCACGTTAGATCTCTTTGTTTACTTCGGTGTGACGTCACAAAAGTTGCCACCAATCAGTGTTTCGCATCACGTGACCAACCTTCAAAATAAATACATTTTATTTTCGTTTTTTTTTGCAGAATATAAACTTATTTTAGTCTAAAAATAAATAGATATGCTTTTTTACGCTGCAATTTATTAGGATTATATCATGTTGTAGCATATTTTCAATAGAGTCAAATTGCCTATTTTACCTGTTTTCAGACTCCGCAAGACGGACAACACGCGCCTGGCCCGCGCCTGCGGAGCCACCATCATCAACCGCACCGAGGAGCTCAAGGAATCCGACGTCGGCACACAAGCAGGGAAATTCGAGATCAAGAAAATCGGCGACGAATATTTCACCTTCGTCACCGAATGCAAGAACCCTAAAGCCTGCACCATTCTGCTTAGAGGCGCTTCTAAGGATGTGCTAAACGAGATTGAGAGGAATCTTCAGGACGCGCTACATGTTTCCAAGAATCTGGTAAGTTCCATCAATGTAAAAAGGTCATTGTAAACAGAGCCAACCCTCAACATTGGCTCCTATATTGAGTCAAAGGCTAAATTGGCTGCTAAAACGCTGGGTATTCTCTCAAAGATGTTTCACGTCGTTTATTATACTTTTTACCTTATATCCGGTGTTTTGAAAGACTTTGTAGGTCTTTTACCTACAATAAAAATAAAAATAAAACTACAACCGACTTCAATTTTGACTACCTGGATGACATCTTTTTTCTCAGTTATTTTGATGTAAAAACTAAACCACTGAACCGATTTCGATAAAATGTATATGAAGTATGGCCTACCAAACAAAAAAAATAAAATTATCATCAAAATCTATTCATAATTGGCGGAGTAATCGCGTAATATACATACAATAGAATAGGGTAGATGACTGATGTTTATATCGTTGAAACCAATAGCTTTGATGAAGAATTTAAGTAAATATCGTATGTTTATTGAAAAAATAATTAATGTTCTGATATATGAGCGTTTAAAGTTTTTGTTAGAGACAACTCTGTTCCTTTCCCACAAAACAAAAATGACGTCACGCCTTACTTGTCAGAATATAATTTATATGGCGTACAGAGAAGTGACGTCACGATTTGCTGTTTCGCCTCTGTCTAGCATGATATTAAAATGCTTATAAGTTGCTTATTTTTGATCAGATTTTCGTTTTCTTTTCATTAATCAGCTATATTTATGGGCCACATTTTATAAGGTCAATAAAAAAAAACCAGCCTATTGAAATCTTTTTTTGAAGTCGGTTGAAAAGAACTAGATAGATCATTATAAAGTCGGTTGATAGAGCTAGAGACGGTAGTTGGGTATCGCTCCACCCGGTGCCCGGTGCCCGGTGCCCGGTGCCCGGTGCCCGGTGCCCGGTGCCCGGAGCCAGTTGTCGGTGTTGTATGAGGGCCGTGTCGCAGGTGCTGAACCCGCGGCTGGTGGCGGGCGGCGGCGCGGTGGAGATGGCGGTCTCGCAGCTGCTGGCGGTCAACGCGGCCCACAACACGCCGTACCGCGCTGTCGCGCAGGCTCTAGGTAATTAAATTAATTTCCATTACTTATACTCGGAAAGTAGGTCTGAAGTTGCCTGAGGAGCGGGTTGAAAGTAATACATTTCAGTCCTAGGCAGAATCACTTTCAACTGACCGTGACAGTTGACAAATGACAGACACTCAAATTATTTAAAAAAAACTAGTTCTATTTTTACATAAATTTGTATTGAACCATGTTCCAAGTTTTTTTTTCTCAGTGCATTATGGTCCCGCACTTTTCGTGCATTTCCCAGTGTCAGTTCATGTTTTTATTTTTAGTTTAATTGTATTCGTAATGATAAGCACAGTGTTTACCTCCGGGTTAAAGACTTATTTAGTCCCTCGAACTATTAGCGCCAAAAGGGTTTTATAATTAGGGTTTAGTAGCTAAACCCCGTCTCGGGACTAAATAAGTTACTTTCACCCCTAGGATAACAATGTACTATTATATGCATGCGGGATGAAACTGGATACTTTCGCCCCACTACTCGGGGCAAAGGTATCATTTCCTTCCCGCAGCAGCATATAAAATCCTATACACACCACGGAAGCCTCAGATCTCATGTTTGTCATCTCAGTAATTTTTTTACTTTTTATCCCTAGGTGTGTAATATTTTGTCACATCTATTCAATAAGAGCTACTTTGTTACTCTCAAATATGGCAATAAAGAGCTCTTTTTGGCCCTAGAGGTGAAAAGTGAATTGAATTTGGAAGGTGGTATTGTTATATAGTAAAAGTTCCAATCACCAAAGAGATTAACCACGGTCATTGTATGAAGAAGTAACCAAACAGGATTTAAACACTATGTTCTACAAGTAACGGGATTTATGAAAAAGGAAGGCACGCGAAAATTAAAAATTAAAGTTTGTGAAAAAATAAATAACGCGCGAAATGCATTCCACCTTCGTTCGTGATTGTGTACTTTAAATTCGGATGTTACTTAGTTTTATTTTAACTGAGTGTATCTTCCTCAATAAAAAGTGAGAAGTGAGTGTGAGTAGTGAGAATGAATAAACGTAGGCACTATTCTTATTCATAAGTTGCACTTACTTATTTTCTCATAGAGGGTGATAATAAGTAGAGAGTTCACCTCGGGATCAACACTATTTAAGCTCGAGTACTTTAAATCCCTCGCCTTAAAAATTGTTGTTTGGTCCCTTGGTAAAAAATCTACTATTATTGCACTAAAAAGGAAAGCGATAATCCCAAAATCTTCTTACCACAATAACAAGGAGGCCTTCGTTCACACAGTGGACGTCTTCCAGCTTATGATGATGTGATTCCACAAAAAATGTGTACAAATAACTTGATCGTGTTGATAGGCGTAATCCATCTATTTTGCCATTCATTGGCAAGTGAAAATTTTAAAACTAAAGCCAAATATTACAATACATTACATTGTGCTTGTTTAGTAGCTCTTTCAAGCAATTTTTTTTAGTCAATTTTGTTCGAAACTGATCATAAGGAAAAAAAGGAGAGGGAGGTTAACCCCTTAACCTCCCCTTCCCCTTTTTCCTTATGACGCTGGACGGACGAAGGCCTCCCCAGGCCTTCGTCCAGCAGTGAACGTCTTCTGGCTGATGTATGTGTGTGGAACATAAGGATGTTTTTTTAATGACACTGGTAATATGATAAATAGCGCGAACCTTGGTGGCCGTTCAATAATTATTCCTTTTGTCATGTTGTGCATGTCTTGGATAGAGGTCGGCGTTTTAAACCCCATAAACGTGCGATACCTGGGCCTGGGCTTGGACCTGGGTATGTCCTTAAACTGCAACCAGACCCACCGGAGGACGGGCCGCAGCGTCCTCTTGGTTAACGGTGGTGAGCATTCTGTGATCCCCAAGCCGCCTGTCAAGCGTGGGGATTATGGCAACACCCCTCTATAAAGGGGGAGGCCTTCGTCCAGCAGTGGACGTCTTATGGCTGACGACGTAAACGTGCGATAAGCTAAGGGGTCCTCCATTAATCCGCGGCCGACTAACCTTCACACTGCTCTGTCACACTGGTGTGACGGTTAAGAAGAAAATGTCCTAACCATCATACTGTTTGTATAACAGTAATAAGGTAAAGTTTGTTTTCCTTATGTTCATACTAGCGTGGACCTGGGCATCTCCTTAAACTGCAACCAGACCCACCGGAGGACGGGCAGCAGCGTCCTCTTCGTTAACGGTGGTGAGCATTCTGCGATCCCCAAGCCGCCTGCCAAGCGTGGGGATTATGGCAACACCCCTCTATTGGGAGGCCTTCGTCCAGCAGTGGACGTCTTATGGCTGATGACGATACTAGTGTGTAGGATAGGAATTCTCTTTCCTTACCTTAACACCGTTGCGATTAATCACGTGATGTTTTTAGCAACTTTTCCTTGACGTCGGTTTCATTTAAAAAAAGGTAGAATATAATCACAGTATTACCTCAAGCTTATCATCATCATCATCATCATCACCCCGGAGACGTCCACTGCTGAATTGAAATTCTTGGAAAGGTCAGTATTGTTATTAGTCATTATAAGAGCTTATCATTCAAATAAGTTCAGTCATGAAGTAAAGACTAAATTAAGTAGAAAAAAACATAACATTACAACTATTGCACTTAATTTCTAACCGTCTTAAGCATAAAACGCTAAAGCGTATTTCAAACCTATTTTAGTTGAAAAGTGTTTTGTCAAATTTCTTTTGAATTACCATTTGAGTTTGAATAAAGAAGATTTATTTTTGGTATTTTATGCATAACCGTCTTCATCATCAGCCCGGAGACGTCCACTGCTGAACGCAGGCCTCCCCCTTAGACCGCCACACTGTACGACAACCTGCCATTTACATCCACCGGTTGCCCGCGACTTTTACAATGTCGTCGGTCCACCTATATATATATATATAGTGGGAGGCCTTCCTACGCTGCGTCTTCCGGTTCGCGGTCGCCACTCAAGAACCTTTCTTCCCCATCGGTTGTCAGTTCTTCGAGCGATGTGTCCTGCCCACAGCCACTTCAACTTGCAAACCTTGCGAGCTATGTCGGTAACTTTGGTTCTTTGGCGAATATCCTCGTTCCGGATTCTATCGCGCAAAGGAACTCCGAGCATAACTCTCCCCATTGCCCGTTGCGTGATTCTGAGCAGTTAAAGACCACGTTTCAGCTCCACGTTCAAGCTTGTCGCTTGAGGTAAAACTAATAATAACACTGTGATTAAAATTCATTTCACAAATAGGTCAGGTATACACAGTTTGGTCAATGAGGTACACGCCGCGCCTGCTTTTGTGAGTCTGTCGTGCAACTGTGTCACTGTTGCAATAATCTCACGCTCCATATTATTGTGAATTTCATATGCGTTACTGTACTTGTTTTTGAAAAATAACTGCGGTGTGGGATGCATCATAATAGGGAATAACTATTTAATCACATATTCATTGAAAAAAAACTGTGAAACTGAGCACTATGAAAATGTATGTCATCGGCTGAGCGCGTCTGTCGTAGACACTGACCTCTATTACAGAGGTCAGTGGTCGTAGACCTCAGAAGTGGCGCCATACATTTTCATAGTGCTAGTATTGACGTATGTTACTCTATGATGACATCACTCAAGAGTTGTTGATTAGTTATTCATGATCACCTTACTAATATTACACAGGCTTAAAAAAAAAAACTATTAAAAAAAAAGTTACAGCCGACTTCAAAGGAAAATACGCAATTTCGTTTCCTTGGATGACTTCTATGAGATCAATCTGAAAGAATATCTTTTCAAATAACAAAAATTTTTTTCAAATTGGGTCATAACTGACGGACTTCTGAGGCATAGTAGCCTCCAAACAAGTTGTCAAACTGTCGGCATGGAATGGGTGAGGGTTTAATAAGTTATAATATTTTTTCTTCGCATCTCCACTTTTCACAACTTGCGTGGCGATTAGGTACTGTAACAAATATTGAACAAAAAAAAAACACCTAATTGAGAACTTCCTCCTTTTTCGAAATCGTTTATAATCATCAACAGCCAGAAAACGGCCACTGTTGGACGAAGGCCTCCCCTTTAATGAGGGGTTTGCCATAATCCCCACGCTTGGCTGGCTTGGGGATCACAGAATGCTCACCACCGTTAACTAAGGGACGCTGCTGCTCGTCCTCCGGTGGTTCTGGATGTAGTTTTAGGACATACCAGGTCCAATCCCCCGCTCGCATGCGAGCGGAGCCGGCTTTAGAACGATATTGTTTGGAATAAGTTTCAATATCGTTTAAAAGTCGGCTCCACTCGCAGGCGCAACTATGAGCACGATTAAAAAATAAAACCCCAGGTGAAATCGATAAAAAATCTAAAAAAATATCGTTTGTTTATATTATAAATGTAATACTTCAGAGATCATCCCGCGCACGCTGGCGCAGAACTGCGGCGCGAACACGATCCGCACGCTGACGGCGCTGCGCGCGCGCCACGCGGCCGGCGGCTCCACGGCCGGCATCGACGGCGAGACCGGCGAGATCGTCGACATGGCCGTCAAGGGCATCTGGGAACCGCTCGCTGTCAAGCTGCAGGTATATATAACGTTTGTACTGCCCTAAGCTCTGAAGACAGGCATCGCGTTCTGTGGGTATGTCCCCTCTACGAGGAGATGCGTGTGAGATTGATGGACGGGGTCTCCTGCCCTGAGGCCGTCCCAGTCTACTTCTAGCATGCCCCAGAAGGGGGAGAGTGCGAAGACCCTTCAACACCGTAAAGTACGGCCGTCATGTAAATGACGGCTCCGCTACTTTACGTTACGGCGGCAAACAATTGTCTCTAGAAACCACGCCATCTTGTTTTCATAGCCAAAGCAAAGTTGCAGTGACGTCATTCAACGCTATAAAGCGGCCGCTATATGACGCCCTTAGACCGGCCACACTACGACAACCTGCCATTTGCATCCACCGGTTGCCCGCGACTTGTACAATGTCGGCGGTCCACCTATATATATATATGTAGTGGGAGGCCGCGCCTACTAAACTACTAAGCAATAAGCGAGACGCGCGCTATCCCTTTTGCTCTCATAAAAGTGCTATCTTCTTTCGCACTCCGGCGCAACTCGTAAACATGACGGCCGGGAGACATTTTCAAACGTTGTTTTATTACGCGATGGCGCATCTTTCGTAATCTTTGGTACTAGTATACAGGGTTAGTTCTAATCAGTTAGCATCCTTTTTTTCCATATTCTGTACATCAAAATAAACAACTTTTACTATGGGGCCAACATTGAAATCGCGAAAAAATTATCAGCCGTTCCATACAAAAAGTTCATCGACCTTGGGCAAAATGTATGGACCAGCTGTTATTTTTTTGCGATTTCAATGTTGGCCCCATAGTAAAAGTTTTTTGTTTTGATGTACATACTATGCCCTTAAAAGGATGCTTACTGATTAGAATTAACCCTGTATATATACTACTATACTGTGTATATTTACTTACCTACTATTTATTTCTTTTAAGGTGTACAAGACCGCGATAGAGACAGCGATCCTCCTGCTGCGAATCGACGACATCGTGTCCGGATCTAAGAAGAGGGACCGCGAAGATGTCCCCACGCCGGCCGCCATGGCGCAGCACGAATAGAACGTTCTAGAACGCGCCAGAACATTCTCGAACCTGCTAGGAAATTCTAGAAACAACTAGGACATGCTAGTATAACTAATTTACTTTAATATTACTGTTCAGGGAGGAAATCAATGAAATACCAAAGCGTTACACTTTTCCTTTGTAACATTGGGGTTAAATATTGTCCGGGACCACAGTTGCTTATAAGATGGGTGTGGCCAAAATTAGAACACTTTACTTTCATTCGTACTTCTGATGCTATTAGCAATTTTAGTAACTTCAGATAAAAAATAATCTCCAGTTCATATAATTTACGTGTACCATACAAATTCTCTATACGTTAATAATTTGTCTGGGAGGCAATAATGTGCGGCCAATAATGTACAGCCAATAATACGTGTACAATTACATGACTTTGTTTTGTCAATTTGTGAAGTATACACTGACTATTGGCTGTACGATGTAGTGACTAGTATATCCAATGAGGAAATATTATAAATAATCCCTTCGTGTTTTTATTGGAGTTGCAAAACATCTTCAAAAAAGCCAATACAAATAAAGAAAAACCTCTCCTTATTTCTTGATTCCTTCCCCAAACAATTAAATATTGTATTAAAACCCAGCTTGTTGATCAGTCAAGCTTGAAATTAAATTGATTAGCTATTTTCAAGCGACACTGATATTGTGCTACGGCTTCAATTGCGCTTACGCTTTATTTGTAGGTAGCACTATAATCAGAGGAGACAAAACCACTTCAAAATATGAAACCAAAGTGTTCATTTCGTACTCACTATGACGTTACGAGAGCAGTTTTGAGTTCGACTCCTGACAAAAAACACGTAAAAGGCATCTTTGGTGAGTTGTGACCTAGCGCGCTATATATTTAGGGACGCAATAGGCCGCAAGTGAAGTCGTAGCGTTACCTGTTGTCCTACGTGAGCGACGGAAAGCTACAATTTGCAATGCATCTATGAATTTAGTATAAAGTGATAATTTGGTATAAATTATATTGTGTGACATAATATGGGAAAGGCTCCGAAATACAGTGAACACCTAGTGATTAGGAGCCACTGGGTTCAAATCTAATATTTTGCTTGTATAAGTCAAATAAAATGTATTTGTATAATCTATGCGACAACGCAAGTCACGCGAACGACTGCTTGTTTTTTTTTGCGTCTGGCATTGTGTTGTGTTGCCGCATTTTGCGTCTCGCATTGTGTCGTGTTGCCGCATTTTGCGTCTCGCATTGTGCCGTGTTGCCGCATTTTGCGTCTCGCAATGTGTTGTGTTGCCGCATTTTGCGTCTCGCGTTGTGTCGTGTTGCCGCATTTTGCGTCTCGCATTGTGTCGTGTTGCCGCATTTTGCGTCTCGCATTGTGTCGTGTTGCCGCATTTTGCGTCTCGCATTGTGTCGTGTTGCCGCATTTTGCGTCTCGCATTGTGCCGTGTTGCCGCATTTTGCGTCTCGCATTGTGTCGTGTTGCCGCATTTTGCGTCTCGCATTGTGTCGTGTTGCCGCATTTTGCGCTCGCGTAGGACACCGGGATACAATACAAACTTAGCTTTCTTGTAATTTAGTGCTAACTACGATGCCTTATTTATAGTTCCAAATGAACTCTGTATTTAACTATTGAAGTAACATTTTGTTTGTTGAAATCTTATATTTATGGTCACACATTACGAATATTACAGGAGTGCATTTAAGTTTTCAAATGAATGTTTTGAAAGAACAATAATAGTATTAAAAATTTACATAAACTCACTAAAGGTTTGTTTAATTTTTCTAACACTACCCTTAGCATAAAATTAAGGGTTACACAGACAACGAAATTAATTCACTAACAAGTGAAAATTAAATACTTTAATACGTAGGTAGTTAGGAACACTACAATAAGAAGTAGGGTTTTCGCTTTTCTGTGGTTGGAGCTATGATGCCACAGAACATATAACAGATGGGTTTTTGTTTGTTAACATGCATCGTAAAGTGCAAATGTCATAATTATAAGTAATCGGTACTTTATCAGATAAATTTCGGAGAGTGCTTCGGATTTGCATGATCGACACCGTTTCATTGCTAATATACAAAAAAGGAAACGGTTTGATTCCACTTTCATTGTTCGAAGTGCTAAACAGTGGAAAGTGTTGCCCGAGTATAGGTGGTTAGAATCTAGAGTTACAATCTGAGTGTCTTCAAGTCGCAAGTGAATCGGTTTCTTCACTTAACATCAGGTGAGATGGCAGTCAAACGAAAGCCAAGAATAAAATTATATTCTACTTGTTAAAAAATTCGTTCATGTTGAATGAAACGTACTGAGTTTTATCCAGACTTTTATACTAACCTGAGCGCCTAACATGCGCACCGCGAGAAAATTTTCTCGATTCTACAAAACAGGACAAGGCTACGAATCTGTATAAGTTTGTCTCGTTTTCGCACGACATAAAGACACGACAAAATTTTCTCGCGGTGCGCATGTTAGCCCAGCAGGATAAAGTAATCGGTATATTATCCATCCTTTGCAAGAACCATATAACTAAATACATATAATACATAGGTTACTTATTTTAATATTACTTTGAACTGTGTCTTGCAAGATAGAGTAAGATTATAGCAAGAATATTTTGAGCTTATGGTGCGACCCAAGCCAATTTTTTTTCCTAGTACTTGGCATCGCATGTTGTGCATTCTGCCAGTGTCAAGTTTATGAATTTTCAAGTATTTTTATTGAAACAAAGTCAAATATGTCATGCAATCACAGTCAGCTACACGAAATTAGTCATAGGCAAGTCCAAGTCATGCCCAGTAAAGTTGTGGCGACTTTACTATGAGCTTCTACGGAGTTTTGTAAACAACACAAAAATACATGTTTCATCACATTATATCACTTGCTCGTGCATGGAATTCAACACTCAATGAATAAAACACCACCATTTTAAATCATTAATTCGAGAAAAAACACAAGATTAAGAAAATAATACAATGCAACGACATGATTTTTCCGTGCCCCGCCAAAACTCCCCAAGGCTATTGTTATGTATTATCGACGAAACATAGTTTTCCGTGGTCATTGTTCCGGCCTCACCAATGTCAAATGCATACTAGATTAGATTAAACAATTACACGAATCTGCTTAACTTACATAAAGACAAAAGTTTTATTTCATTTTGCAGAGTTTATTAAACTCGTATGAATCCGACAGATGTTCGGATAAACTAATCATTTATTTATCATGGATTCCGCGACAGGCGACACGCATTTAGACCGCATTGTTTGAAAACCTACACCAAAAATTGGATAGAACGGTTATTTGAGCGCGTTTCCACTTTCTGTGTTGAAACGATTTAGAGGACTAGTTTTAAGCGTAGGTATTTGTTTTAACGACACTATTACGTGGTTTACAAATTACCTACTATTATGAATAATAATTTATGTTCATAGTTCATATAATTTTATTTAATCGTTTAAAAAGCAATCTGTCTATAGTTACCATTGAACAATTTTTTTGCTAGTAAGTATATTGTCTATGACTTGTGAGGAATGTGCTTAGTAGCATATCCTGCTTCATTTTATTATCTAGGTCTTGGCTTGGGGCATAGGTAAAGCGTTTTCTTGTCATTAAAGTGTTTGCTAACTCGTATGGTTGATTATATAGACTTTAACTGTAGTTCATAAACTTAACTTAACAATATTTTAAGGACCGAATCGCTAGTTGCACTGAATTTAGTGATGAAATATGGTAACGGTAAATATCCTGTAAATAATCATATCATTATTACTGTCATGTGTGTAACAACAATGATAATTTAAAACTTTGTTTCAATTTTGTTCCACACGGCTACCTAGTTGGTTAATTATCCTATGATAATACAAATGTATATACCTAACTAATAATGTATATAATGTAATATGTAAGTGATTAGTTATTGTATATTAGGATACGATGAGGCTGACATAGACGGATAGTCTAAAAGTCCCTAAAATATAAAGAATAAAAAAATAATATATATGTTGAGTACCCACTTAGATTACAAAGGTTCACTCACTCACTCATCAGCCAGAAGACATCCACTGCTGGACGAACGCCTTCCCCTTAATAGGGAAGGATAGCCTTAATCCCCACGCTTGCCGGCGGCTTGGGGATCGCAAAATGCACACCACCGTTGACCGAGAGGACGCTGCTGCCCGTCCTCCGGTGGTTCTGGGTGCAGTTTTAGGACATACAAACAAAGGTTCATCAAAAATTTTTTTTGTCCCGTCTATATAAACTGGGCAAAACTCAAATCTAGTTCTATCTAATCTAGTATTATCTAGTTTGAGTTCTAAAACTGACATGGCTTGACTTTAGCTGTGATTGGACAATCAGGAACAACAATCGAACACGTCATGTGACCCATGCTACTAATGCAAGTGAAGAATATTCAGAACCCAGTGGACACACGATCTGATTGTGGGGACAAACAATAAGCCTGCGCGGCGTGACCATCGCGCCACGGGACCGCTTACTGCCATTGTGGCGGTGGACCCCGAGCTGACTGCTGCTTCATATGTGCAGGTAAGAAAGATTTGTTTAAAAATAGTCAAAAGTTTATGCCATAGCCACCATCGTAGTCCATTGCTAGAGAGGCCTCTCCACGAAGCACGCTACTGAGTCCAATCTACGGTCGGTAATTGTCTTACGATGTTATTAAATTAATTATTTTTCATCACACTTGCTCGTAAAGTGGATCTTATTACATCGGTTTTAGGCTCATAATCCAAGCTATTACAGACGCGTGCGTTTACATTAGGGCACTAGTGCTATAATAGGTATAACCCGGTAAAGTCAAGTTTGTACGTGACTGCAATTAGACGTATGTATACGAAGCACTGTTAATATTGCCGGGTAATACTTACAGTTTTTTTTTTTAATACCAACAAAGAGTTCGTATGCCGCTGAAGTAAATGTCAACCTGCGCGCGCATTGCTGATTTGGGCGCCATTTTCCGCAAATGTTTGTTGACGTTTTCGCTGTGTGGTTGATTATTATCAAAAAAAGTTTGTTTTTTTCTCGCAAGTGTGATGAAAACAGTCGTATGAAACTCTTGTGCTATGTTAGTCATTACACTCTCGACTTCCTTATCGCCTCCGCCTCTAGTGTAATGACCAACATAGCACACTTGTATCATTATGTACTATTATAATCTAGGCGACCGTCTCACTCGTCTCATCACTCAATTCGATAAAAAAAACCTATTTTGTTATATTGCGTATGCAATCATTTTTTTCACTTATTTTGGCTTCTTCCCAGTATTTAATGGGTTAGTCGCGATTATATCCAAGTCCTAAATCAGTAAAGGTGCGAAGATTTATGTTTAGTGACTAACTACCGGAATTAAATGTACTAGCACACTTGACTCGGCCACTAAACGCCACCGCCTGAAGCTAGAAGCTACTTCTGAAAAGGAGAAGCGCGCGACAGCCACTTCTACCGTATGCGCCGAGTTCATAATATATAATACGCTTTTTAAAAAAATACAACCGTCTTCAACTTCGAATACCTGGATGACATCTTCATATTGTCTTGTAATTGTGTTTTAAAAACCAAACTACTGAACCGATTTCGATAAAAAGGACCACCTCTGAAGCAAAAAAATAACCATCAAAATCAGTTCAAAATATTGGAGTCGTAATCGAAAACACCAAAGTTACCGACATAGCTCGCAAGGTTTGCAAGTTGAAGTGGCAATGGGCAGGCCACATCGCTCGAAGAACTGACAACCGATGGGGAAGCAAGGTTCTTGAGTGGTGACCGCGAACCGGAAGACGCAGCGTAGGAAGGCCTCCCACTAGGTGGACCGACAACATTGTAAAAGTCGCGGGCAACCGGTGGATGCAAATGGCAGGTTGTCGTACAGTGTGGCGGTCTAAGGGGGAGGCCTTCGTTCAGCAGTGGACGTCTCCGTGCCGATGATGATGAATCGAAAACATACATAAAAAAAACTGTCGAATTGCAACCTCCTTTTTAGAAGTCGGTTGAAAATGTATGAAAACAGTAGGGTGTCCGCAGCTCGGTGGAGGCATCTAGTGGTTGCGGTGCGTGTCCCATGTGCGGCTAGACTTCTGTTTAGTTCTGAAAATTACGGCAAAATACAAGTTTCATTTCACCACTTATATAAAATGGTTTACAGTCATGCACGTAATCGAATAAAAATACGTTCTTTCCTTTGTAATTTTAGTTACAAAGTTACCTCGAGCGCAGAAATAGTATAAAGCTAAGGGAATAAAGCAGTTTCTTGCGTCGCGGGCGACATATTGAACCCTGAGCGTAACGAGGGAGTTATCTTTGTTTATACCCAGAGCTAGATTCTCCAAGAATTATAGAGTCCTGAGTGAAGCGAGGAGTTCAAGCTGCCTAAGACTAAGACAGACTCTAGTTTAAGACTCTACTTTTCACACCTTCTGCGAGACAATAAAAAGCCAGGGTTCCATAAATTAAAATTCACTGACAACCACAGGACCAAACACCGTCTTTCGTTTCACATTCTTTGAGAACGCACCTTTTTTTTGAGTTCTGCCTATGGTGGACAGTTCGATATTCGAACAAACCTCTTTGCTATGCCATATGGGCGTTTTTTACTTAGAGTTTCCCACGAGTTTTCACACGAATTTGACGTTCCAAATTCAAATCACGTTATGCCATAGGGAGTTTCATACAACTTTATATCCTTTAAGAGATAACTCTAAGAGATTGCTTTACTTTACGTTGAGGTTGCATGATATATAATTGGACATTGTCGAGCAGGTGGCGTGAAAACGTTATTATACATCACTAGCTGCACCCCGCGGTTTCACCCGTTTGTTGAAAAAAAACGGTGAGGATGATGATAATAAAAATAACTTTTTAAATTTTTCCGTTAATTAAGCTATCTTTATTTCGAGTTTCATTAAAATCCGTTCAGCCGTTTTGGCGTTTTTAACAAACATACACACATATACCGATAAACTTTCGCATTTATAATATTAGTGTGTTGTAGATTTTGGTTAAATTTTATTCCACGCCAGATAAATAAGATTAAATAATAATATAATAATTGTTACAAGACAGAAACCGATGCTATGATTAACCAGGCATCATGAAATGTAACTATTTTATTAAAACCCTGCACCACCATTCCATAGTCTTATGCTGAAATCATCCACTTGAACCCTAAATTAAAAAACGAGAGTTTTGGCGGGAACACGGAAAAATCATGTCGTTGCATTCTATTATTTTCTTAAACTTGTGTTTTTTCGCGAATTAATGATTCAAAATGGTGGTGTTTTATTCATTGAGTGTTGAATTACATGCACGAGTGTGGGCAAGTGATATAATGTGGTGAAACATGTCTTTTTGTGTTGTTTTCAAAACTCCGTAGAAGCTCATAGTAAAGTCGCCACAACTTTACTAGGGCATGACTTGGACTCAACTATGACTAATTTCGTGTGACTGACTGTGATATCATGACATATTTGACTTGATTTTAATATAAATACTTGAAAAAATCATATACTTGACACTGGCAGAATGCACAACGTGCGATGCCAAGAACAAAGAAAAAAAAAAAAAAATTAAAAAACTATATCGAGTAGGTACGAAAAAAAAAAATTCGTGGCGTGGCTATCTGTGTCTTTTGTGAACCGATTTACATGTTTCTTCTATATGATCGACTTTGGTGCTCTTTGTGTTTTCATCTGTTTTTGGTATTTTTTTTATCCGGCTCGATCGAACAATATAAATAATGTCTCACACTTCTTTGAAATCATTTGTTTTAAAATATTTTTTATTCCATAGAATCGAAAACAAGCAGACAGGGTACTCTGATTGCAAGCTATTACCATCGCCTATCAATGCCTCAATAGGTACCACACTACAATTACGTTGCCGACCTTTTAAGACTCTTAATGTTTATTACATAAGGTTTACTATTAAAATTACCTAATCTGTCTACAGGATTTGTTCCAGACAAAACCTATTGATTATTTATTATCTCACACATCATCATCATCATCATCTTCTTGACCATATCCCACAAGGTGTGGTCGGCGCAGCAACTTTCATCCTCAACTTCCTCAGATGCTTGTTATAGCGGCTTTGGTTCTATGGTCGCCTGGTCGGCCACCTGCCTGACGTCAGCCCTCTTTGGAAATGCAATCGTTTTGGTGAAATTATTATCAGCCGTCATTTGAGAGAGAAGGGGGTGCATAGAATGATATGCGGCCTCTGATAGTCACTAAGCCAGTGTCAGTATACCTTCAGTTAGGGCCGTTTCTCGTACGAGCGGCCGAGCCGCTGTCGCTATAACTGGACGCGTAATCGTTTCGTGTAAAATCACAGTGCATCGGCTGCGCCGCTTGGCCGTGCGGACGCATATGTTTAGTCCCCTAGAGGTGTAGGTACTGCTCTGCGACCCACCCTCAGATGGTGCTTACCTATGTTACCCGCGGGAAGAAAAGAGGCTGCTTATTCTAGGCCGAAAAACCTAGATGACGATGGTATAGATGACGTTGCAAATCCCGTGTCCATCGACCCGGCCCTGGCTGCACCTATAACTAGGCCATTCGCCTTCGAACTCGCATAACGGTGATTGATAGTAAATAGACAATTGTCAATAGGTAAATAGCTGGGTATGTGGGGCGTGACGGCTAGGCACTATCGCCGAACCCGTGGGAGTATTTCGGTATTGTTGACATTTCAGCAGTCAGCTGGTAGGAGAGTTGGCTGGCGGTATTGTTTGGGTATTAGTAGCTATCAAGAATAATATTTACTGTGGTTTTCTTCTACCTCTGGTGGGTATGGTTATTATTGAGCAACGATCCATAATTCTTGTTTTAGTTGCGTTGACTTTTAAATTTGATATTTATAGTACTTATCTATTGCAATCGACCCACTCTTGAGTCTAAGGCTACCATTTTTCTACGTCTCTTCTAATATTTCTCGTCTAATTAAAGTATTACTCGTAACCTTTAAAACAATAGCCGAGAACCTCTTCTCTCCTGTCGCTGGGCATTTTGTGCAGACGACGGTCAGAAAGGAGTCGCTGAAGTTTGACATCGTCTGCGCAAAATGTTTTAAAATGAAACAAAATGTTGATTTATTTAAATAAAATATTATTGGTTTTTAGTTTTAGGTAGTATTTGGCTAGTTAGTAAGTAAATAATTGTAATTTTATAATTTTGTAATGGATTTTGTTGTCCGAAATAAAAACACTTTCATTTGATTTTGATTTTACTCATTTTATTAATGTGCTTTCATACAAAAAAACATTAACGTAGACATTTATTTTAGAGGTTACTTTTTTATTATTTTTATTATTATCATACATTTTATTAGAAATCTAATAAAATGTATGATGGGTTTGATATCCGGTATTTCAATTTCGCCTAACGCTGGTAAACATTTTGTAACATGAGGCATCGGATCACCTCGCTCATAATGATAGTTATTATGCCAAATATTAGGTAAAAGCGAGGTCGGAGTGTTTACAATATGGACAGATAACGTTCATGGTCCGACGGCTCCGCCCGAGCTGCTTCCGTTTGATTTCATCACGTTTCCGTCAACGAATACCGCGGGCTGACTGCCGGGCTAGAGGTAGAAATGCTACTTTCCTAATTGTGGTATGATAGATAAACATATACAGGGTTAATTCTAATCAGTTAGCATCCTTTTAAGGGCATATCATCAACAGCCGGAAGCCGTCCACTGCTGGACGAAGGCCTTTCCCTTAAAGGGAGGTGTTGCCATAATCCCCACGCTTGGCAGGCGGCTTGGGGATCGCAGATAATAAGGGCATATCCTGTACATCAAAACAAAACAACATGTACTACGGGGCCAACATTGAAATAGCAAAAAAAAAATAAGCTGTTTCATTCAAGTTCATCGACCTTGGGCTAAATGTCAAAGTCGAAGTAAAAAATGGTTAATTGCACATTATGCTGCTTAACTAACTAACATTACTAACATAATGACCCATATGTATGGAACAGCTGTTTTTTTTGCTATTACAATTTTGGCCCCATAGTAAAAGTTGTTTGTTTTGATGTACAGAATATGCCATTAAAAGGATGCTAACTGATTAGAACTAACCCTGTATATTAAATAAACTCTTATGAATACCTTGCGTTTGACCGCCAACACGCTTGATGTTAAACGAAGATGCGGTCTATACGCTATAAAAACTAAAACAAAACAAAAGCTAAAATACTAAAGGTACAAAATATCAGTTTCTATATATACTTATTTACCAAAATGTTTAACATTTCTATATTTACCAAAATGTTTAACATTTCTATATTTACCAAAATGTTTAACATTGAGTAGGGCTTTTGAACTTATTTTTGTACCTTTAGTATTTTGGCTCTCCGAACTTATACCATAGAATAAATAATAGTGCTACGTACTCATACGTCCACTATTTATGTTTCTATTTCATTCTTACTATTCTGATGAGAGCGCGAGACAATATAATTCAGTGTGATAGAATGAGGAGACAAAATAATAGTTGCGACGAAATTGTGGAATGTCCAAGAATCCACGAATGGACAAGAGTAGAGTTTATTTAAGTACGAGTACTTATTTATTATATATATTTCATGTTTGCAGAAGCTCTTCGGAAAGATGAAAAATCCAAGAGCGATGATTTTGTGGTGGAGCTTCCTCCTGCCAACTGCAATATGTATCGACCTGCAAAATGGGTTCGAAGCGCACACTGAGGTATGAAATATAATTATGTTTTAAACAACCTTGTCTAAACCTAAGATATAGGCAGGCAGGGGTGTAGCTATGTCTTTCACATGGGGGGAGTCCGAGGGTCCAAAAATGTATAAAGGTACAATAGTTTTGCGGGGGGGGGTATTATAATATTTGTCGAATACTATGTCACAGAAAAACACCCATTTTTATATTTTCGTCAGATGCCAGGGGGGGGGAGGGGGGGGGGTTGTCTGGACCTCCTAATTATATACGCCCATATAGGCAGTTATGGTAGATGAAGACCATCAATCTATGGACAGTAAATTATATACTGAGATACTGGGTTAAAAAATAACAGATCAGATGAAAGTATCTAATCTAACTATCTATCTACCTGATAGAAAAGAAAAAAGTTAAATTAAATTGGATACGCTGAATGTAGTTTCGGTCACATCCGGTGATCTTTTTCGAGGAGTGCGTCCTGCTTCGCACCAAACAAAATAGACATTGTCAAAACCACGTCAATTTTCAGAGTAAGGATTAAAGTTTATCCTAGGAAGATGATACGTAGTATAAGTATACAACATTTTTTATACTTTTTTATAAAACGACTGAGCGGGTACTTCCCAAAATAGAACACTTTGGTAAACACAACATTTATTTTCAGATCAATGTAGACTCCGACCCAGTGCGAGACCGTCGCGGCGTCATCGAAGAAGAAAAGTTCTTCAACGTCCACACCGACCACCGGCAGCAAATGAACCAGCCGACTCCCTGGATCCCCGGCCCTCTACCACCCGAGGACCCCACCACCAGGATATCTCTCACAAACGACGTCAAGGAGGCCCTACCACTGTTTCAGACCACTGAAAGAATCACAGACAAGCCGACTGGACGTGGCGCTAGAGCTTCCAATGAAAACTGGATCAAACTTCCTTTCCCCGGCCATGATGACTCTCAATCAGGAGACATACTAACCCCCCCACAGCCGTCAGGAGACCTGATCAACTCTCGAATGCCTCGCGTCAATTTCGTCACCCAAAACAAAGTTCTAGAAGCTTCCGAATCACGCAATGATAAAGAGGCGATCCAAAGAGCGACAAGAAAGGAGGAACTGAGAACTGAATTCGTGAGACCTGAAGAGGAAGACAGAGTGAGGTACAAACCAGTTTACCCAAGACAAGCAGTGTTCTATCCCGACGAATCTCGGCGTCAGTACTATGATGACCGTTTCTACCCCGAGGATGATATGTATAGACGTTCTGATCCTTATTATCCTGTCTATGACCAGAGACGCTTCTACCCTGCTTATCCTGGAGGGGCCCCAAGAGTTGATAGGTACGATGAGCCTTACGACAACACTGTGCCGAGGAAACCAAAGAGGATCATCTACTATGCTCACTTACCTGAAGTTGTAAGAACACCGCCTAGCGTTGATCTGAGGTACCGCTACTCCGTCGACCCTTACAGGCGATTTGATGACGACGTTTATGCAAGAAATGGTCGCTACGACTACAGATTTAGGAACAGGTATCCGTATGGTTCCTTGAGAAAAGAAGAGAGAAATTATAGAGACCTCGCTCCGGCAGCTACCGTTCCCAAAGACAAAAAGATAGAAGACAAAGTGACTCCTACACCGGTGCTTCCACAGAAAGAAGATAAGACTCGCAATATTGCAAATAATAGAGCGAACGTAAACAGGAATCTGATTAATAGCCATCAATACCACGGCAGTGGCGATAGTTATACCGACGCAGCGAAGGCGTATCATAATTCGATGAGATCTAATGACGGATATCTAAGGTTCGAGGAACCGCTATTCCAATCTCCAGTTGAAGACCCGTATCAACGGAAATACTGATCAAAAACACAGTTCCCAGCTTTTATTCTATGCAAAAAATGCCAGTAACTCTTTATCGTAGTATTTATTAATAGACGTCATTTGTAAACATTTCACGCGTTGTCCGATCCTGTCGCGAATAAACGTAATAGCGTAACTCTGTTTTAATTATTCCACGACAAATTGTACAAGCAATAAATCGGCCGTTTAATTTAAAACAAGCCGGGGGTGAAGATGAATTTCATTAAGAATTAATTAATGTCATTCTTAAGCCGTTGTTTTTCCACGCGAATAAAAAACATCTGTCGGCGCGTGGAGACGAGTTTCTTGAGGTAATTAAGCAATAAATTTTGCGGCAACATCCGAGGTAGGGGCCGATTACGCCAGGCGTTTAAGAAAATGGATCTTCAGAACAACGTAGAAACCGACGTGACTAATTAGAATTGAGGGTTTAGAAAAAATCCTACGACGTGACAGCTTGTAATCAAGGGGATAGATTTGGTGTTTTTTTGAGTTTTAATGTTGGGGCTAGAGCGGTTTGCGGATTAATGCGAGGGCTATAAATTAGGCAGTAATTAAATGTCTCATCTGAGGGCCCGCGGGCGCGGCTGTGGTCTGGGACGGGAGCTGGGCTTAAATCATTTCGACGAGATCTAACAACTAATAGCTGTCTTTACTTATGTTACAAGTGCTGTTGCCATCTTAATTTATTCAATTCAATTTATTAATAAATTAGTTAAGTTATCATATTAAGTAAGTAAGTTAGTTCGTATAGGCTGAGTGGCCAGCCCTAGTGTCAGAGTTAATGTGCCGCCCGAAGGCCTCTGACATTGCTGACAGTTGTTGTTATAGAAACTAGAACAAACAACCGGGACCAACAATTTAACGTGTCATCCGACCCACGGTAGCGCTCAGAAATAAATGCCACTCACGGTCACCCATCCGAAGACTGACCGGACCGTCCGTTGCTTAACATCGGTGATCGTTTAGAATCACCTAGACAAGCTAAGTACGCCACGAGCGTCATATTGCAATGAATAGATACATTTCGTCTGTAGGTATAGGATTGCAACTGGTGGATGCAAATGGCAGGTTGTCGTACAGTGTGGCTGTCTAAGGGGGATGCCTTCGTTCAGCAGTGGACGTCTCTGGGCTAATGGTAAGGTATATATTTATAACTAAGCTTTTTTATCAAATAATCAGAAGAACCCTATTCAGGCTGAGTGTCATTGGCGTATATAAGAGATTCGTTAGTAGACGACGACGTTGTTTGTTCTAGTTTCTATAACAACAACCGTCAGCCATGTCAGAGGCCTTCGGGACGGCACATTAACTCTGACACTAGGGCTGGCCACTCAGCCTATACGAACTTACTTACTTACTTAGTAGACGACCGCGGTACCTATACAACGTGTAACAAAAAGGTTCAACAGTACTGAAGGGTATGTATGTACTCATCATTATGAACAACTTTTACTATGGGCCCAACCCTGAAATCGCGAAAATTAAAACAGCTGTTTCATACATTTTGTTCAAGGTCAATGAACTTGTATGGAACAGCAATATTTTTTTTCGCGAATTCAGGGTTGCGGTTGGCCCCTTAGTAAAAGTTGTTTATAATAATAAGTACATAATATATACCCTTCAGTATTGTTGAACCCTTCTATTACTCTGCGGTTGAACCTTTTTGTTATATGTTGTACTCGTATATACGATTTATATTAAATTAAAAAACCCATTACTACTATGATACTATGATTGCTTATTATGCAAAACTGCGTTAACAAAATGGTTACTATCTTTTAATTACGATAAAACTGAATCCCTTCTTACAATCATCGCCTAGCTAAATACCTAATCTGGTACTCACCTTCAAGCTGTAGACGATCAGTATAGTTTATTTCTCCTTCCAGTCCCCCCTCTTAAACCCATTCAATATATCTTTTTCTCTCCCGGCAAGCATTTTTGTAGTCATTATATATGTTTAGTAGTTATATAATATGTTTTTATTATTATAATTTTTTTGGTTATTGATTTTCGTTTACATAACTTTCAAATTATTTGACTGAAAGTTCTATTATAGATAATCTTAAATAATGTTAGTTATTACGTTAATTTTCTAAATTTACACGCTTTTTACCTTACAGTTTTTTTTTACTTAAATGTTTGGATTTATCTGATCTGTAATTTGCTCGTTGTCTAAATTTTATACCACTCTAAAAGTGGAGGAAGGCCTTGGTATACCATATTACAGGGCAATCCTAGTTTGGGTACCATAGTCATCCAATCAGGATTATTAATTTAGGAATTGTAAATAGATGATGTTTGTAGATGCGAAATAAACATTATTATTATTATTGCCAGTGCCATGTTTGGTATGCACTGATGATGGTGAGTTGCAGGTACATACCTAATAATACCTGTACCTACATACTTAAGAAATTCAATTCTATAAGTATCTAAATAACTGATCTCTAGAGTTCTATTATTCGAAGGCTGGTAGAGTTAATAAACTATTGACACCTAGCCGCAAACCTCTACAAACGTATATCTACGCTACGTATACATAGTGCTACAATACTTTATGTAAACACCTCAAGCCCCAGGGTACCACAATCGGGACTTGATTAACTAATACATTATTATTATCGAGTCGATTCACGATCTGTGGACTCTATCAACTCTATGAGGACGTCATTAAGGAGTATATTATTGTGAAAGTGCCTTCCTTAAGTCGTGATGGTCACTTACTTCAAGTGTTTTCATATAAACGGCTCAAGACGGTTAATTTATTATTACAACTATCTAAGTTATGTATAGTAAGTATGTTCGTATATGCTGAGTGGCCAGTCTGATATCAGAGATTAGGTATGTCACCCTGAAGGACTTTGAAATAGCTTTACGCTGCTTAGAACACATATCTCGTACTGGCAATTTAACCTGTCATCTAAGCCACGGCAGCGCTCAACTATAAATGCTACTCATGGTTACCAATCCGAAGAATGACCAGACCGTCCGTTGCTCTTTCTGAACACCTAATAATAAACGAATACTTACTGCATCAGCTTTAAACATCCCACTGCAAGGAAAAGGTAAGTATATTAAGTTACTTAAATGCGACCAATAGACCAAGCCACGCCAGCGCTCATTTGTAAATGCTACACGGTCACCCATCTGAAGAAGAATGACCATGTCCATTGCTCTTCAGGAACACCTATCAAAAACACGGTATCTATGTTATGTTATATTAGAGGACCCCGCGACTTCGTCCGCGTACGGAAGAAATTCGGCCCGCTCCCAAAATTCACCACTTTAAATCATCCCGAGCAAATTTTTTTACACCCCCCAATCTCCCTTGAATGTACTACCTAAGTTCTCAATTTCATCACTATAACTTCAAAAACAAAGAACTTTCCATACAACATTCCCCCCCCCTCCTCCCCCCTCAAATTAAATCATCCCTGTCAAAAAATATTGAAAACAGCATTTTTTTTAAATGAACTATTCAAATCCAAATTTTTCCAAACTTTCATACAAAAGTTTCCCCCCTTTACCCCCCTTAGGGCAAAAATTTCGAAAAATACTTTCTTAGTACACCCCTACGCATCAAGACGAATACACCCTACAAATTTCAAGTCTGTACGACATGCGGTTTAGGATCAGTCAGCCAGGCAGTCAGACAAAGATTCTTTTAGTATTCGATGAGACCAGGCTATGCTCAAAGACAAATAGGTAATTCAGTAAAAACCTTTCGGCGCATCCTTAAGGAAGGTGGTCGAGGGTTAGTATAAGCATTACGTGAGAAGCTCCAACAAAGGGTTCCGTAGCTAATTGGGCGCTTGTTGCGGTAACCGAATAAAGGGTTATTGTACCTACCTGTGCCATTGTGTGGCCTGATTATTATGTCTGGGAGAAAAACTGGGAAAACATAATTTCACATAGGCTGGAAACTTTTTCAAAATGAAGGAACATTGAAGTTTTAACAAGTAAGCAGTAAGCACATGTTAGTATCTTGTTAGTACGATGTTTTAGGTAAAGATTAGGTAAAGCTTTGGTATGTAAAAAAGTTTTTTAACTTGTGACTTTTGTTTTCAAGGTATTTTTTTTATTTGAAATTACTGGGTATGAAGATATTTAACATCTAATATCTCAGGGTGACGAGCGCAGTGCAGTGCAGCGCAGGTTTGTGTTCGCAAGTTCACAATTCTGGCACTGCTACTGTTAGTGGCAGGCGTGACGTTTACCATGAAGCGAACGTCTTGCTCTACTCCTTCGGAAAAAAAAACCCTTCAGCCACATTCGTAACTAAAAGTCCTAAACTATAGGTACGAAAATAAATTTTCTTCGCTGTTTCATAACTAGCTATAAAACAAGACTCTTTGTTTCCGTTTTCATAATTACGAAATCCTTCCATTTTAATTCTTTGAGGCGGAATCGACAATATGTTGTAAACAGATGCTCGGTTACAAGGTTGATATTTAAAGAAAATAAACAAGATCACGAAAGAAATAGAGCCTTATAAACACCCTTTAAAAAAAAAAAAAAAAGGTGATATTTTAGCTCCTTTACATACTGTCGTGCTGAATGAAAAGAAACCATAACGATCGACTATAACGATAATTACTTACTCAAAAATCGAGCATATCTCTGAAGACTTGCTCGATTTTGTTTCTTCCTCCTTTAGGTACTCGGCGACAGACTTTCGATTTGGTAGCTAGCTAGCAGAGTACTGAAAATACCCTATTACCATGCTTTGGTTATGGTTTCCATGTGGACGACCACATTCATTGTACTATGTAAAAAGTACACGATGTAGAGAACATACAGGATGTTAGTTTGAACACCGTTATCCTTCTAGGATTTCATTGTACTCATCATTATGAACAACTTTAACTATGGGGCCAACATTGAAATCGCGAAAAAAATATCTGCTGTTCCACACATTTTGTCCAAGATCGATGATCCTTTTTTTTCTTCTTAATCCTCCGAAGAGGACTTGCACAACCTGTCGCACATCCTGTGCATTTGCCAGTGTTCGATGAACCTTTTTGTATGGAACAGCTGTTTTTTTTCGTAATTTCAGGGGTGGCCCCATAGTAAAAGTTGTTCATAATGATGAGTACAATGATTTTGAATATTTTTGTATGAAGTGATTCCACACTTATGGTATTTCTATGTTTTTAAAGCTTAAACAGGAAGAAAAATTATGACCTCCGGCAGGACTCGAACCTGCATACGAGCAGTCGCTATGGGTTTCCGTCCCAACTGCTTTGCCAATTAAGCTACAGAAGTCTCTGCCTGAGAAGCCAAATTTCCGAACCTGTTATAAGCTACCAACTAAGCGTTGGTGGCGCCATCTGTAAATTTTTGTAACACAAATATTTACCCAAGCCGAAACCGTTGCAGGTTCCAAGGCCTGACGAGAGAAGTCGCACTGGCTATACTATTTTGAATATTTTTGTATGAAGTGATTCCACACTTATGGTATTTCTATGTTTTTAAAGCTTAAACAGGAAGAAAAATTATGACCTCCGGCAGGACTCGAACCTGCATACGAGCAGTCGCTATGGGTTTCCGTCCCAACTGCTTTGCCAATTAAGCTACAGAAGTCTCTGCCTGAGAAGCCAAATTTCCGAACCTGTTATAACCAGTGCGACTTCTCTCGTCAGGCCTTGGAACCTGCAACGGTTTCGGCTTGGGTAAATATTTGTGTTACAAAAATTTACAGATGGCGCCACCAACGCTTAGTTGGTAGCTTATAACAGGTTCGGAAATTTGGCTTCTCAGGCAGAGACTTCTGTAGCTTAATTGGCAAAGCAGTTGGGACGGAAACCCATAGCGACTGCTCGTATGCAGGTTCGAGTCCTGCCGGAGGTCATAATTTTTCTTCCTGTTTAAGCTTTAAAAACATAGAAATACCATAAGTGTGGAATCACTTCATACAAAAATATTCAAAATAGTATAGCCAGTGCGACTTCTCTCGTCAGGCCTTGGAACCTGCAACGGTTTCGGCTTGGGTAAATATTTGTGTTACAAAAATTTACAGATGGCGCCACCAACGCTTAGTTGGTAGCTTATAACAGGTTCGGAAATTTGGCTTCTCAGGCAGAGACTTCTGTAGCTTAATTGGCAAAGCAGTTGGGACGGAAACCCATAGCGACTGCTCGTATGCAGGTTCGAGTCCTGCCGGAGGTCATAATTTTTCTTCCTGTTTAAGCTTTAAAAACATAGGAGTACAATGATATCCTAGAAGGATAACGGTGTTCAAACTAACAGCCGGTATATTTTGTATCTTTATTTAAAATAAATGTACATCCTCAGTTTCCTAGATAATATAATTATATTGAAAGTGGTACTGCCGGGGAGCATACTCCGTGGTGGGACAACATTTTCTTTACCCTGTTTTCTTTCACCGGCAGCTCTAGCTCATTGCTGGGATTCGAACCTGCGAAATGCAAGCCTAAGTATAAAGTCCATTGAAACCAAAATAATTGCACAAAGTACTGACAAACTGCTTAACCCTCTGGGTTATGGTTTAACCCAAAACGTAACCCTTCACTAAATACCCACAAAGTCCTTAAAATGGTCATAAAGTTATCCAAAATGAGGTTATAAAGTCACCGTAACAAACTGTATTGGTAACCGGAGGTTACGAGCTCGGAGTGTCTATTAACATGTCAATAACAATTTGGCGAATTGCTTTTATGAATGTGCATCATGTAGGTACCTATAGGGTAACGTGTGTGTGTGTGTGATATGAGACTGCCGCTGGCAAAGGGGTGACTTCAGGGTTGGTTATACGTACCAAATATTTAAATTTCCTTGATACTTCCAATTTCAATTTATTATGAAAACTGACGTGGTTATGACACATTTTTGTTTTATTTATACGGGAATACTCACGTTTAATTAAATCGGATGCTCCGACTATAGTTTCGATCACATCCGGAGACCTTTTTCAAAGAGTGAAAACATAGCCCGACGCGCGTGCAGATGCGTCCTGCTTGCACTTAAACTTAAACGTGAGTAGATATTCCCGTATAAAAAAATAAAAAAATTAGATCATAACGAATGAAACGGTTGATTTTCTTTAGCGTCTTTTGGCTGATTCTTGCATTTTCAAGATTATTCACTTACAGAATGTATTATTATGTGCTTCATATAAGCTATATTTTTTCGGCAAATTGCGAAAATCTTCTGATTTTTTGCAGTTTGGTCAAACATATTTTTTGATGATTAGCCGGGAACTTCAGGAAGCAAGCATTGACCTAACTACCTGCAATATTTTTATTATAATTACAAATTCGCTCTACTTGGAACTTTTTTGTCCAGGGAAAACTCATTATGGATACCACAGTCCTAGAAAGCATTTTTTATCTGAAGAGCGTATAAAACCTTGGTTTATGCAAGAACGATGCATGCAAGAATCCACCCAAAGTTCGATCTAGATACCGGTGTTTGATTAGATGTCGTATTTTTCCAGGATAATATCATTGAACTTATTCCTAACGATCAACTTTCAAATTTATGATCAACTTTTACTATAATCCTATATTCAAATTAAAATTCAAAATTCAAAATTTATTTATTTCAGGTTAAGGTACCCATATGCGATAGAAAATCATTATTATATAGAATATATTACGATAGAAAATCAACAGTGAATTTTGTTGAGGCTAAATCACTTTTTTTACCAGAAATAGTTAATATTTTTTAGCAATTTCAGATAAAGGGCCATAGTAAAACTTATTCACAATAATGATTAGTGATATCCTAGAATTTGCCCGTTTAATCAAACACCTGGTATGTTGTCAACCCTACCGAGCCAAACTCTGTCCTAAAGTCAAGGGTCGTCCCGGAGACTTCACTAAATTGATAATTTTCTGCCCCCTAATAACATAACCGTTACATCACTTATTCACTACCGGAGATATGATCCCGGTATTCCAAATTAATATTTATTCCCGGTTGTCCCTTGTCCCGGGACTTTAAATTAATTCGGGAATTGTTCCCGGGTCACGTTAATAGTTATGATTGTTTAGTGAAATGGGGATTTGGATAGTTTTGGCGTGCTGGTTAATTAGTTTGGGAATTGTCCTTATTTGGCTATTGTTTGGGATTGAAGCGTTTTGACATTGAAGTTGTTGGGAAAGAAAGTATTTGGTTGGTTTAATTAAAATCACAATAACACCCAGTGAGTCGTTACATTATGGTTTTAGAATGTTTTTTAAGGATAGAAATAACAATATGAGTACCTAGATCAAAACTTATCTTAGCTTTATTAATACCGCCATCTACATATACAACGTGTAACATAAAGGTTCAACAATACTGAAGAGTATGTATACGTAGCTATAAATACACGTATACGCTATACGTAGCGTGTATGTGTAGCTGTATTTTTTTTGCGATTTCAATGTTGGCCTTGGAGTTGGCTTTTCCATTGTTTCAATGGAAAAGTTGTTCATGAGTAAATACATACTCTTTAGTATTGTTGAATCTTGTTTTGATGTACAGAATATGCCCTTAAAAGGATGCTAGCTGATTAGAACTATCCTCTTATTACAATTCCAATTCCTACGTATATTACATACCTACTTAAATATAATAATATGAAATGGGTTCATGTTTCTATTTTTCGTTACAAACGTCATAGACGTCAACGAACGTCATACATAACTGAACGTCATACATAACTGCATAGTTGGGAGTTTTGGCGGGAACATGGAAAAATCATGTCGTTGCATTCTATTATTTTCTTTAAATTGTGTTTTTTCGCGAATTATTGATTAAAAATGGTGGTGTTTTATTCATTGAGTGTTGAATTACGTGCACGAGTGTGGGCAAGTGATATAATGTGGTGGAGCATGTCTTTTCGTGTTGTTTCCAAAACTCCGTAGAAGCTCATAGTAAAGTCGCCACAACTTTACTAGGGCATGACTTGGACTCGACTATGACTAACTTCGTGTGACTGACTGTGATTTCATGACATATTTAACTTGGTTTTAGTAAAAAAACTTGTAAATTCATTAACTTGACACTGGCAGAATGAACAACGTGCGATGCCAATAATAAAAAATAATAAAAAAAAGACTGCATAGTTGCTGTATCAGATTGCCAATTTGCGCGTGTTTCATAATATAGTTACTATATTACGAAACACTGCTATATTGTAGTAGATAGTGTATAAGAGACTAAAATAGTATTCAGTATTCAGTATCTTTATTGCACCAAGCATCTTAGTCTAGTACAGAACTAACAATACATGGACCCTGTAAGGGTGTGGCAAAATAAATCTTAACTGGCTAGGTACATGTTAGATAAACAATATTTGTGTTAAAGAGTTTGAAACGTTTTTTCGTCTAAGTAATCTTTAATACTGTAATAACAGTTGGTTATTAAGATATTTATAACTTTACTTTTAAAAACTGATTCTGTAGGCTCGTTTCTAATTTCTTTTGGTAGTTTGTTATATATTTTTATTAGCATGTATTCCGGTCCCTTTCTAACAATTTCTAGTAGCGGTTCCGGCGCCACGAGCTGGTTTAGTCTGCGGGCGTTAGTAGTGGTGATAAATAGATATGGGTGTTTTCTTACAAACATTACCGCTTCTAGTATATATATGCTGGGTAGAGTCAGCATTCTTTGCTCTTTGAAGTGAGGTTTGCAACTATCTCGTCGGTGGATGTTCATTATTATTCGGAGACATAGTCTATACGTACCTACTTCATCGCATATGCTCGGGTGATACATATGCCTAGGTATTTAGGATGGCCAAAAACCTCATAAATAACTTCAAACCGCGTGTGTCATACGACATCGACGACAAAGTATCAATTTCCGCGAAAGCCTTAAAACCCTATATCTCATATCCCGATGATCTCGCTTATTTTACTTTATGTGGCATTTTATTAGACCTTTTAAAATGACAAAGGAATTTCGCTTCTTAGAATATTTTTTGTCCTCGGATGAGACATTAAAGGTTATTTGCATATTTTGTTGCGTATGGGAATTTATGATGAGGTATTAAGCGATGAGTCGAGGCAGTTTGCGGCGCGCTAACGAGAGTTATCATAAGCCTAACTAAGATATTAATATTTTATCATGTTTTACATGTAGGAATTTCTACTAGATTTTATTTTATAGGGTTTTTGAAATCCTTAGTACTTAGTAAAATGAAGGCCAAAGTTTATTTGTTTTGAAAAGTAGTCTCTTAATTATTAAATAGGATATAAAAATAGGTATAATACAGGGTGTTAGTTTGAACACCGTTATCCTTCTAGGATATCATTGTACTCATCATTATGAACAACTTTTACTATGAGGCCAACCCTGAAATCACGAAAAAAAAACAGCTGTTCCATACAAAAAGGTTAATCGATCTTGGACAAAATGTGCACACTACTTCTTGGCGGTTGAATAAATACAATATTTAATCCACGTTACGAAATTAAGCCATGCATCATTCATGTTTACGATTATTGACCGCGAAACCAGCATAAAGCTCTTCCGTTGGCCGTGGCTTGTCGCACGTCACCGCGCGGCGTCGCAGCGATACGCATGATAAACGCAGCCGCCGCCGCGCGACAAAGACCCCATTAAACTATACGACATGACTATAAAGTAGCGCTCACTGTGCGATGATGACGTGCTATGAGACTGGTAAGGTACTCCACTTCGATATTAACGTCAAAATATTTATTTTGAAGCGGGAACACTGTCTGCGTTTATCTGAATCTGTCTGAATCTTTCTCTAGAGCAATTTTTTAAATATAATCAAGGTCTACTGTAGACACATGTGTCTGTCATTTCTTCAGACAAAGAACACACCCTCCAAATTTCATGTCTCTAGGACCAGCGGTTTAGGCTGTGCGTTGATATCTCAGTCAGGACTTTAAATTTTATATATACAGATTAAATAAGTATCCTTTTGACACGACTTTTTTTATTGTATTTTAATTTGTCGGCCATTTTTGCTTACAGAAGAAATTCTCTATACGTATGATAGTGAAAAGCATTTCAAAGTCCATTGCGTAACGACAAAAACGACTCTATTTTCTGGTAAATAGTGATATTGAAAAAGTAAAACCTGGTGTGGTTGCAGTAGAAAATCTGAAGTATATCAAACAAGTTATAGTAACCGACAAAGTGGGGTGAGTAGGTAGAGCATGCTGCCAGCCGATGCGCATGCGCAATATTTCGCACCGTACACGCATTATGGCGATCATTGCACGTTAAATTGCCGATACGTCCACGTTTGAACCTGAAGTCGACGACAGGCCTGTTTTTTACAAAAGTATTTTTGTCAGTAAAATAAAGCAAAATTAAAACAAATAAAATAGAGCAATCGGTAAAACGCCATTGCAGAGAAAATTAATTTCTTCTTTCTTTTCTGGATTATGGCGTCGCTTTTTGGGCATTTGCCAGTATCAAGTATTTTTAACCGACTTCAAAAAAGGAGGAGGTTCTATGTTCAACGGTACATTAGTTACACGGTACGGCTATGTTTATTTTTGTTTATGTTCACCGATTTCTCAGTCAATTGTTATTTGTATATAGTCTCCATATAAATATGAAATCGGTTGTTTTTTTTTAATGAAAAAGTTACTTGTTAGTTTACGAAAGTTTTCTTTTAAAAAACCTATGAAATTTTCAACTCTTTTTTCTCGATCTTTCATACCCAAATCCCTGTAGGGCATAAAATGGGTTTATAGCATTTTTTTGTTTTCCCCCATATATCATACCCAAAATTCTTACCTATAGCTACCTAAAGCTAGATCGAATTCTACACAGTAAAAACTTTTCAAATGTTAAAGTTAATGTTTCATACAATTAATTTTCTACGGGACTTAACATTATAATTTAACCTAAGTTAACTGTTAACTTTTAGTTAACTAACCAGAAATCTATAAACGAATTAATTATTCAAATAGACAACGTTGCTTTAATAAATTCTGAAAATGTATTTTCGGGACCGTTACGATAAAAGCCAAAGTTTAATCAGCCGTTAAAAAATAAATCAATCATTGGTCAACAGCCATCATTTAACGGAGTGCCCGAAAGTTATTTGTCAATCGTTTTTCACCAGAAGGGGTTGCAATAAATTACGGACTTAAACACACCAAACCTCACTTTGAACTTTAATACCCGGAGATAAGAATCAAAACAAGTTTCAGAGTCACGTCAACATTGTTCGTACAAAGTTTTCCATTAGGGTTTTCAAAGAAAAATGGGTTTTAAGATCTTTGTAGTAAAGATGGAGCTTATTGTAAGAGGAATGTGGTAAAAGTAGGGTGGCAATAAATTGAGTCTCGGAATCTAGGAGTATTCGTATCGGTCACTGATAAAAGTCCTCTTTGCACGACCGTCTTACGATCTTTCATTAGTGTTGTCTTACGGTCGCAAATTATCGATAAAATTGCTGATAGCATAGGCTCGTTCCTATTTATTATTTTCTATCTTAGTTGGGGTTATTTTTAATAGAGTGTCGATGATTCTGTTACACAAATTGAACTAAACTTGATTGTTTTCAAATTGTTTCCTTTTCTCTCATTCTGAAATGAAATGGGACGCAGATAAATAAAGCCAAATTAGGCGAGTTTCATGAGTACTTAGGTACCTAGTACAACAAACCAACGCTAGTTATAAAAAAGCTATTGTGAATAAAGTCTTAGGACATTTCCCACACGCAGGTGGCCTAGTGGTACATATTTCCAATACCTTCTTCTATGGACTAGGAAAGAATTTTAATAATTTTGTATACTCGTACCTGGTACTCGGCTCGTACCTGGTGCAAAGGTTAGCCATTGCTATCCAACGCGGCAACGCGGCCAGCGTTATGGGCACCTTTGCACCTGGTACGCTTAATGGTGGGTTATTTATTTAGTTTAAGGCTTTAATATGTGATATTATTATTATTGTATTTTTATTTCTGACATTGACTTTTTGAATTATTAATTATTGTTATTAGTATTTAAATGACTAACAATTAAAATTAAATACAAATTTTTTTGTATATAAGTCAAAGTTTAAAAGAAAATAGTTTTTTTTTTAAATTATTTATTAGCTCCACGGACTGTAGGTCCGTGCCTTTTGTCAACTTTAACATTTTTTTATAAACTAAATTTTACACTTAATAACTTAAAAGCTGAAGGCTTTACAAAAAGAATATACCAAAGGAACCTAACTAAGTATTACTAATTATTGCTAGAATTGCGTGTATACTCCGAGCAGTCCAGCTCCCGCAAGCAGCACCCGTTCACGAGTTGACGCATGTGCCAGCCATCGCTCTCCTCAACCATATTGGAGGTATGAGGGCGACCCGACACACGACGCCGCCGCAAGAAGAAGCTTTTTAGTGAGCGTGAGTGCTCCGGGTATACACGCAATGCCTACAACAGTACGATTACTTACTTTATTAATTATACTATACTGTTTTACTCTAGTATTTTTTTTTCCTCTTGTCAATTAAAACAATCACCAGTAGATCCAAGAAAATAGTTTCCCTGAGGTTGTTTTTTTTTAAAGAAAATTTACTGTTATTTCAGATAACAAAAACATAGGTTAGTAATATAAAAGGAAAAACCAATTTAAAAAAAAACACGACTGCCCTCAGTGTCACTCGGGATGATGTACGAATTCTAACGATACCACATCCATCCAAATCTGTTACGGCATTTAGAACGTTAGGTGGTATATAGAAAAACTTACATGAACCTTGAAAACGTTACAATCCTTTTTTGGGCAGTCGTATAACAAGTAAGTTTGCCGCTAAGTTAAATCAGAAATGATAAGAGGAAAATTATAATAAACATTAAAGGATACCGAAAGGAAAGTTAGAGTAAGATAAGATACCTACTTGTGAGAAGCCTTATAGCCAACTTCAATTATGATAGCGATAAAACATGGAAGTCGTGCTCAAGACCACTGGTATTTAGATAGCCCTGCAACCATTAGCTGATAAACACTTGTTCACAATCAAGAAACATATTTTTATAAGTTAGTATTAGCCCCTGCCTAAATGACAGATCAATATTATTGACAATACAAGATCAATTTTTTTTTTACTAAATATATCTGTTAGATATTTTTGCTTAGCGTTTATGTTATTCAACATATCAATTATTTTAATGGTAGACATACTCAATTTGTTTATTAAAACATTGTTTATTATTATTTGTTTTATTTTAAATATCTAGTATTTTATATGGAGTATGTTTATTTGTTTATACAAACAATATATATATATGACGTGGCAGGTTTGTCGATATCGAGAGTTGATCATTAATTTTGAACTGATTTAAAAACGGAATATACCATTATGCAAATAAAACAAACAAAACAATATATATATATATCTATATTTATATATATATATATATATATCTATATTTATTTCTACATAATGGTATATTCCATTTTTAAATCAGTTCAACATTAATGATCAACTCTCGATATCGATAAACCTGTCACGTCTCTAAATCTTCGTGTTTCTAAGCACGTCCTGATCAGCTGCGAGCCTTTGTCTGTTTTCTTTTTAATTACGCTCAATAAATACCCTCTTCCGAGCCTCTATTTAAGATGGGGAGTTTGGTGTCCCTGATCGATTTCCTTGGGGAGAGACAAAGGTGGCTCGTGGTCACACTCAATATTCGATAGATGGACATTGAGAACAAATTATGCGTCACGTCATTATGTAGTTCATTTTGAGAAATTATTATGACTGTTGTCATCATCATCAGCCCGGAAACGTCCACTGCTGAACGAAAGCCCCCCTTAAGCCGCCACACTGTACGACAACCTGCCATTTGCATCCACCGGTTGCCCGCAACTTTTACAATGTCGTCGGTCCACCTAGTGGGAGGCCTTCCTACGCTGCGTCTTCCGGTTCGCGGTCGCCACTCAAGAACCTTTCTTCCCCATTGGTTGTCAGCTTTCGAGCGATGTGGCCTGCGTATTGCCACTTCAACTTGCAAACCTTGCAAGTTGAAGGGCCTGATGACTGTGTAAGGGAAGCTAAATCGTCTTTGTATAGAAGCGCTATAGTAGGTACGCGTTATATTACGTTTTTGTGAAGTTTCAATCAAATCCATTCACCCTTGCCAACATTATAATAAAATAAAAAAAATTAAACATTTTGGGAAACGAATTCAGGTTTTTTTTTTATCTGTTTTAAAATAATAAATGTTTTTTTTCTCGCTAGATGGCGCATCGTCGTTGCGACCACAGTCAGCTGTTATCTCATACATATGTATATTTTTTTAATTTAATGGGTTTACCTTATTCTGGCACTGCTACTGTTATTGGGATGCGTGACGCTTACTACGAAAACGAAATGTCTCGTCACTTCAACAAACATTTTTTTTTTCAGGTACCTATGAAACGGTAGAAATAAGGCAGTTCTTCGATGTCGCCAGTTTTTTCGGTGGCAACACTATTGTGACTGCACTATTCGATTTTAAACTCGATTCCTCAAGTGTGCCGATCGATTTACCGCATATTTGAAGGCACGAACTTAGCTTTATAGGATGGCTGGTGGTCACGCTTATATTTGATTACACAGGCAGTTGTCCTGAATGATGGTGACGCTTGAAACTGTTGAGTTGTAGAGAAAATGAAGAAATATTGCTTTACAAACAGATTTCTTTGATTATTTTTGGTGTCCTGTGTCTTACAGGCCCTTATAGTCTCATAGAGGTCCCTTATGCACCCTTTATGTAGAGTGTGTTAGGCGAAAAATGTGAGCACTTTTCTTATCGTTGATTGAATGAAATGAAACCAATCGCGGATTATTTATGGGCATACAAGTCAGCAGGGCAAGAAGGATAGGCTAGCCTGATGGTAACCTTTATCTATCTCTATCTATCTATCTATGGATAATTGGACACCTGTGACACTAGAGACTATAGTTCATTACCAACCCGGGACGAGGCGAATAGAGTGTGCCTGACGGCGACTAATCGCTTGCGACAAACTTCTGGAGCAATGAAATTCCACTACTTGTAGGTACAAGAGCGCGGAAAGAATAAGCAACACAAGTTATGGTGTGGCAAAGGCATGTTGCAGACGTAGAGGTGAATGAGAATTTTGATGACGACATGATGTGCGGTGTACCTACTGCTTTTGTTTTAATTTTGCGGCACTAAAGTAATATCGGGTCATAGTAAACTCGCCCAATGTAAATTTGCCACACATAAAACATATGTACATGTGTAGCTCGTCCCAGTCCAATTTTTTATTTATAGTTGTTTCGCCACAATTATTTTCAACTTTTGTAAGATTGCCACACTGCTCATGTCGTGGTAGTTACACTATACGTTAAAGAAAAGTAATAATCGTTTATTTATTTTCAGGCAGATTATAACCCATTACAATTTCTTACAATTTACAATTTATTTTTATAAAACATTCAACTAAAATAAATTACTTCAAAAAAATAAAATTATGACAATTTTAATTAGCTGAGTAACCAACAAACAAAGGAAAAAAAAAAAAAAAACCGATACTGAATACACAATTTCGTTTTCATTTCGTCGTTCATTTTTCTTTTCGTATAGGTTTTTTTTTTCTTTTTTTTCGCTGGTCTCCGCACTAGGATTCCCTGTATTGCGGAAACCAGAAGAATTAGAAATGATTTCTTACATAGGTACATAGTGAAAATAGGGTAGGGTAGTAGGTATATGAATACATGATCAATCATCATCATTATCAGCCAGGAGACGTCCAATGCTGGACGAAGGCCTCCCCCGTAATAGGGAGGGGTTGCCATAATCCCCACGCTTGGCAAGATCTATGCATCTTATTAATTAATACCTATTTTAAATGTGAAAGTTGATAAGCTTGGATGTTTCTTACTTAATTACCAACGCAAAAAAAGCTGAACGAATTAAGGTGAAATTTGGTTTAGCGATAGCTTGTACATTGTAAAAGCATTACAGGTTACTTTTCATCCTTGGGAGGAGTGCATGAGGGTGAAACTGCGGGGCACTTCTAGTCTAGCAGTAAGTATATAAAATTGGCTACAGCTCGTCTGACTTTTGCCATAGAGTTCGGAAACAAAGGAAACTATAATTTTCCAATAAGACTCTGCCTTCGACTTGTCTGTACAAGATAGCCGATTTATCCTTGCATATCTCACAGGTGACAATATTCCTTGCAGCCACGTTATCGAATTTCGATTTACGGCGGCGCCGGTATCTGTCGAAGCTCATGTCGCGTTCGCTTTTTATCTTTTGCCTTATGTTGACCGCAGAAATATTTGTCGCCCGGCCATATTTATTATGAGGTTGGATGGCGACAAACGTTTTGTTTTATTTTAGAGGTACTTTATGCTTGGCTAGGTTCTCTGTGGTAGAGATGATTACATGACAAATGTCATCAGTATATATTCAGTTATTAATGGTTATTATCAATGATGTTATATGTGTCGCAATCGAGTCGTATCCGGGACGCCAGCGCCACCTGGTGGCACTCGATGGAGTTGGTGACGTGCGCGCCGTCGATCGGTGACTTCACTTTCCCATTGGCGAGCGGCGCGTGCGGTGGGCTGAACCATCGCGCGTTCTGTGATACGTACCTACCTACAACTTGTGTGCCTACCTGATTACTGTACTGTACCTGTGAAGATTATAATTCGATTGATTGTACGAGCTTGTTTTCTTCATCCGACACTACCCACCGACGACGCCCACTGCTAAGAGGATCAACGAAGAATGCTGATGATGATGGCGAAAGGACCCTCCTCCGTCCGTCCGTCATCAGAAGTGGGATCAGTGTTGGATCAGAACCTAGAAGACAAACATCTGGCAAGCCACGTTTGAACAACAAGATAAGAACACGCGAGCATTGATTGAGACGCTACAATCACCGAAACCAGCCTACCGTGAAGAACTATCTGCATTCGATCCTGAAAAAAGAGATACCGACTCAAGATCATTGTGCGCGACGGCAGATTTGTGTTTCGCCAAAAATCCACCAAGCGGCGGTCGTCATCTTCTGGCGGTCAGCAAGGCGCTAAAAGGTAAAGCATCGACGTGGCTATCACAAATCGCATACGAAGGAATGACATGGCACGAGTCTATGATAATTTTCACGACACGGTTTATTTCGACGGGCGAAACCCCATTGGCGGGTACCCTCATTAAAATTAACGGCGAAAAACTGAGTGAAAACGAAACACTACCCACGTTCGCGAGTCGTTTGATTTGTTCACTGACTAATCATTGGAAAGATGTGAACAAGGAGGAAATTGCCGTAGCAACAGTACTCGCACACATTTCACAGTTTGACCCGTGACTTCAAAGAATTGCGTTCACTACAAACGTTATATTGAGGGACAAAAGCAGCAGGAACTGAACACATTTTCACACCTGAAGCGCTAGAGCACCATCGGACAAAGCGAATTGAGTGCAGAAGCAATCCCATCAAGAAGCAAGCAGTGGCAGACCTGCACCACCTACATCATCAAGTCGAGCAGCGCAGCAGCCGACAGCGAAGCTCTTGGCGTGCTTTCAATGTGGCAAGCCGGGTCACATAGCCATCCGGTGCACGAGCGACGGCGGCGGCGACGGCGGCAGTGGCAGAAGCGGCAACGGCGGTGGCGGCAGAAGCGGCGGCGGCAGAGGCGGCAGCGGTGGAAGCGGCGGCGGTGGCGGCGGCAGTGGCGGCGGCAGCAGCGGGCGGCTGACGTCGGCGGCACGCGCAGCGAGCGGCGCGTTGATGTCTGCGTCGTACAACCACCATCGGGCGTGTTACATCACAAAGGTGAACTGATATGCTTTGCTTATGATTCTGGCGCTGAATGCTCGTTGGTAAAAGAAAGTTTCGCTTCGAAATTTAGTGGTAAACGTGCTAGTAATGTTGTTGCTATGACTGGTAATTGGTCAAACCCGAGTGTTTAGTACAGAGCAGATTTTATTGTGTAGTGATTAACGATCACTCTCTCGAAATTTTGTTGCATGTTTTGCTCGACAACTATTTGCAAAGTGACAAGGTCGCGAGATTTTAAACCAGGGTTTTTCTATAAACATAGAGGCAACGGAGCTTTCGTTATCTAAAGTTCTTTGTGTAAATTCGATGAGTCATAATAATGATACCACGCTTCAATCAGATTTAACTGCTACTCGTATCGTGACTGCAGTAGGTAACAGGCAATGATAAGTCTAGGCTTTGTTTTTTTTTAATTAACGGTTTACCTACGACGAGTTTAAGATTAAGCTGATCGATCCGAATCACACGGTGCAGCGGCGACCGTATAGGATGTCTGCGGATGAACGTAGCGTTGATAGACGAATGGTAGTGAAGGTAGACTGCCATGAGAGATTTTCGGGTTCGAGTCTTGACTTCAGAAGATGCCTTTGGGTCACGTACCAGTCGATGTTGGTGATAATAAGCAAGCTCGAGTTGTTGCTAGAAATTCGAGTAGTGTGCTCTATCGGCCGTATTGTAGTGTGTAGCCAGGGGGTGCACACGGGCGATCCATTCGATGGATATGCGTACAGTGTTGATCCATTCGCTGGATGTGTGAGAGCAATGCGATTGCTAGTCGGCTGGAGAGCCGTGGCGTTAGAGGTTTTACTCGAAGGATTCTGTAAGCTTGGCGGTATCTGTTCTGTTGTAGAGTCTGAAAAGTTGATTCGAACGACTGTGGTACACGGCCCAGGCTACTGATGTTTGTATTTTCGGTTATTCTAATTTAACATTATTGATTAAGAAATAAAAATGTAGAGTTCGTTTTCGTTCGTAGAGTTTGTTCGTTATTCATCGGGTAAATGAATCTAGAGTTTGGTCAGGAGTGACCGAGTGGAACAAATTTCTGTCGTAGACTATTTGTTCGCAGGGTAACCATCACACGAGGACGTGTGCAAGCAGGATGACCGTGTCGCAATCGAGTCGTATCCGGGACGCCAGCGCCACCTGGTGGCACTCGATGGAGTTGGTGACGTGCGCGCCGTCGATCGGTGACTTCACTTTCCCATTGGCGAGCGGCGCGTGCGGTGGGCTGAACCATCGCGCGTTCTGTGATACGTACCTACCTACAACTTGTGTGCCTACCTGATTACAATACAATACAATACAATACAAAAAAGTTTATTCATTACAAAAACACAGATGCACACAAAAACAAACAAAAAATAACACAGATATTTATACACAAAAAACCAATTTAAAAAAATAAACTAATATAAAAATAAAATACAAAATTGACCTAATCACAGCTACAAGATATGTAATACTTATATAAATACGAGTATATAAGCACATACAAAATGATGTAATATCTACATAAATGATGGAGTATCTATAATTTTTGTCATGAACCCGGTCCCAACTCAGCGTGATGCTGGTTGTAAACAACCAGCGCTGGTTTTCTGTTGGCACCGGCAAGTGACATCACGCCCACTAATAAACAATTTAATGAACAAGAAGAGAAGCTCAAAACAAAAACAAAACACGTGCCAGGTTGATGATAGGCCGCAGTAACAAATGTGGATGTAAAAACAAGCATATCATCAAACAATACAATACACACTGAGCAACAAAGTATAAAACAAACTTACATCTAGACGCAGTAACACGTTATAAAATATTTCACCGGAAATAGGACAACTTATGACAAGAATGCATAATGTTATGGCATTAAAACACTCAGTACCTACAAGCATAATGAACAAAGGCAGACACACCAGTATACCGGGCTAGCATGCGCCTCGCGACAAACCTATTGTCGTGTCTTTATATCGTGCGACAATGAGACGGACTTACACAGAGTCGTAACCTAGACCTGCCGTTAAAAATCGAGAAAAAAAACTGTCACGTTCCGCCTGCCTGTAGGTAAGACACCACTAATTTGACCTTAAAATTAATAAACAAAACCAACACAACTTCTAAAGTAATATTAAAACTTATATTAAAAATTTATATTGCACTGGTGTCGTTTTTAAACAGTTCCTCACTTTTTTGATGAAGATACACAAAAAATTTAAGTTTTTTTCTAAAAGTGTAAATATTCTGCAGGTCCCTTATAGGTGGCGGAATGTTGTTCCAACATTTGGTCGCAGCATAACGAAAACTGCCTCTAAAGGCTGCTGAGTTATGTCGCTCCGTCCTGAGCTGCGACAACTTTGAACATACACGGACTAAGTGAGGGTTACTACTCGACTTCCATGATAATTTATCGTACAGATACCTCGGAGTTTTGTATTTTACCACACCAAACAGAAGACATGCTAAATGTAACTTACGACGATTCATCATTTTTAGCAGGCAATTCTTATTCAGAAAAGGAGTCACATGCGACCTGTACGGAATGTCAAAACAATAACGTGCACACGCATTTTGAACTCTTTGTATCAGTTTTTTTGTTTTAGCTAGAAGCCGTGGACCATAAACCACATCCATATAATTTAATTTTGATAAAATTAATGATTCCGTTAGTTGGATCCTTAACTCCTCTTTTATATACGGTCTCATACGATATAACACTTTAAGCTTATAAAAACAATTTTTAACACAGTTTACTACATGTTGTTCGTATCTCAGATCACAGTCCATGTGTAAACCTAAATTACGTGCTTCAAAAACACGCTCAATCGGTTCACCCATAAGCGAAACGCTTGCAGAAGGATTGAGGTTAGCTAGTTGATGCCTACTACCAAAAATAAGGTATTTAGTTTTAAGTGGATTAAGCAGCAGGCAGTTATGTGTAGCCCACGCAGCAATTCTATCAAGATCCTCATTTAGTTTCATGATGGCAGTTTCAATATCGGACGGTTTACATGAAATATATACTTGAGTATCATCCGCGTATATATGATATTTACAATGCTTAATCTGAGTTATAATATCAGCGGAATACAAGGGAAACAGTATAGACCCAGCAATGGATCCCTGCGGCACCCCTCTGTTAACAGGTAGCTTGTCAGATAGCACTGACGAAGACCCATCCTCACGAATAATCTTAACAGATTGAGATCGATCTGTAAGGTAACTATCAAACCAGCGTATAGCCTGATCGTCGAAACCATAAAAACTACACTTAGATAGGAGAAGGTTAGTATTTAAAGAGTCATATGCTCTGGAAAAATCCAATAGCACCAATATTGTACACATTCCATTGTCTTGTGCACTAAGTATGTTGTCCGTGACATCAAGCATGGCTGTTGTAGTACTACGGCCCTTCCTAAAACCGGACTGAACTTCAGGCAAAATACTATTATTTTCGAGGAACTCTGTTAACTGTATGCATACCGCCTTTTCCAATATCTTAGATAAACATGGCAATATGCTTATTGGCCTCAGATCTTTTAAATCGGTAGGATTTGAATTTTTTGGCAAAGGTCGAACAATTGCATGCTTCCAACCATCCGGAAACGTACTATTCTCAATGGACTTATTTATAAGTGCCTGTATAGTGTCTATTGTAAATGGAAATGTCATTATTAACATATCCAAACTAAGTCCATCACTGCCTTCGGCGTTCGATTTCAAGCTCCTAATTATCTTATTTAATTGAGTTAGACCAACTTTATTTATATGGAATACCGCATTACTATACTTGTGAAACTCGAAGTATGTTAGATGTGATATGGATGTGATATTACTGTACTGTACCTGTGAAGATTATAATTCGATTGATTGTACGAGCTTGTTTTCTTCATCCGACACTACCCACCGACGACGCCCACTGCTAAGAGGATCAACGAATAATGCTGATGATGATGGCGAAAGGACCCTTCTCCTCCTCCGTCATATGGTTATTATAGTATATGATTTAGTTATTCCTGACCATGGATACTAGTCCTTCAGCCGAATACATATTTCTTCATCGATCCTTCTTTCTGCAGTTAAATGAGTCGTAGTCATAGTCCAAGTCTCACACAGTAAGTCACAGTCAAGTCCAATCATGCCGTAGTAAAATCGTGGCAACTTTACTACAAGCTTCTTCGGAGTTTTGGAAACAACACGAAAAGACACGTTTCACTACATTATATCAATTACTCATGCACGTCAGTCGGCACTTAATGAATAAAACGCCACCATTTTTATGCATTAGCACTCGAAAAAACACAAGTTTTGGAAAATAATACAATGCGCCGACATGATTTTTTCATGTTCCCGCCAAAACTCTCTATGGTTATTATAGTGTATAGCGTTGTCTGTTGCGTTGTTATAAGAGGACGCTTGCTTTATAAAAGGGACAGTTGCTCGTCAAATTGAGTTATGCAAAAAAACATGCTTGTAATCTTTCTTTTGCCAATCCTAGGCAGTGAACGGAATAAAAAAATTGCTTATTTTCAAGCCGATGCAAAAGTTGTGGAAGCTGGTTCAACCATATCATACAGTACATACCTACTTAACTTGGGGTCGGTAAGGAAAGGTTTGAATTTTGGATAAAGGGCTGAATTAAGGACTGAATTTATACTAAAATTATAAAATTATTCCCATTGCCAAGTTAAAAACTTAACCAGACAGATGGGATCTAATTGTAAAATTTTAAAGTGCAATTAAACTTTCTTATTCATAAAAAAATTCATAAAGGCTTGAAAAGCTTAAAATTAATTTCGATGGAGCTTATAAATGGGTCAGATAAACAGAAACTAATAATCAATCGTAATCACCACATGGATGTTTACCTTGGCCTCCGCAAAAAATGGCAGATAATGTAGGCAGATTATAACCATTGGCAATTTGGCAACTCCTATGTCTGTAGTACGCGATACCCGAATTACGAGATACAGATACCTATCAGGGATTTTAAACTGTAATCACTTTGGACGTCACTTTCGTATCCTAAGTCCGCCACCATTTGGCCATCAATACTAACGGTGGTGCCCTCGAGAGTCGTACTCAGTCGCGGAAATGATTCCTCCGAAATATCAATAAAACACAAACGCGCTTCGCCGCTGGGAGCCGTTCGCGTCGCCCCCGCATTACAAATAGGCGCAAATACGGCCCTGCCCTTTTGATGGGACACTTTATTTTGTGGTAGGTAGATTTTAGTTAAGAAAATCATAAAGCTAGTAAAACTTTTCATATAATTTTCTATGAAGTTACATACATTTTCAAAGTACCATAACGGCAGAAGTTCTAGGCTGGAGGTATGAATTTCCTACATTGAATTTTATCCTAGCCAAAATCTCAATTAATCTCCTTCATAGTGTTGATTTCATTTTTGTTTAAGTAGCGTGATGAGCGAGACGGTCGCCTGGTGGTAAGCGTCACGCCTGCCTATAACTGCAGCTGTGCCAGAATTGTTAACGTACATAAGGAGTCATCAACATCAGCCCGTAGACGTCCACTGCTGAACGAAGGCCTCCCCCTTAGACCGCCACACTGTACGACAACCTGCCATTTGCATCCACCGGTTGCCCGCGACTTTTATAATGTCGTCGGGCCACCTAGTAGGAGGCCTTCCTACGCTGCGTCTTCCGGTTCGCGGTCGCCACTCAAGAACCTTTCTTCCCCATCGGTTGTCAGTTCTTCGAGCGATGTGGCCTGCCCATTGCCACTTTAACTTGTAAACCTTGCGAGCTATGTTTGCTTACTTTGGGTTCTTTGGCGAATATCCTCGTTCCGGATTCTATCGTGCAAAGTAACTCCGAGCATAGCTCTCTCCATTGCATAAGGAGTATCTATTATTTAATCAAGGCCATAAAACCATGACTGGGATCCAACCGAAGTAGGAATCAGACCGGAAATTTACTTTAAAAATAAATGGCATGGCATCAGGTTTTGGGTTCCGAACGGAGTACACCAGTATAATAAACTGGTGTACTGTATTAAAAATTGTTATGAAATACTTTCCACAATTTAAAGCAGTGTTATCAAAACTTGCCGTGATAAGCTTGTCGATATTAATCAGTACGTTTCCAGTTTTCACGGTCTGTCGTCTTGCTACAGTAGCATATTGCTACAGTAGAGTTTGCTATAAAACATTCAGCGATAACGGTGATCTTTGTCGCCACCAGAATAGCTAGCAAAAATGGAACTTGAACAAGGTTTTCTTGGGGCATAAACATCGCTTCTGGACCTGAGTAATTGAGTATGTTATGTCTTAAAACTGTATCCGAAACCACCGGAGGACGGGCAGCACCGTCCTCTCGGTTAACGGTGTAGGGTTAGTATTCTGCGGTCTTCAAGCTTCCTCGTAACTAACCTTTTATGCACCCGGTGCGAGCTTATAATAATATACCTGAACCCAGGCATGACCCAAATAATTTCTGCGCCCCTCCAGGGTCTGCGCCCTGGGCACCGCTGGCACCGCCCTAGGTACCTAGGGAACGGTTAAGGTTAGTATTCTGCGGTCTTCAAGCCGCCCAGTGACGTAACTAGCCTTTCAAGCGCCGGGTGCGAGCTTATATAACTGTGCCTATACATGACCCAAAACTTGGTCCTGGTCTGGTCATTTCTGCGCCCCTCCAGGGTCTACGCCCTGTCTTGGGTACCACTGGCACCGCTGGCACCGCCCTAGGTACCTACGGAACGGTTAAGGTTAGTATTCTGCGGTCTTCAAGCCGCCCAGTGACGTAACTAGCCTTTCAAGCGCTGGGTGCGAGTTTATATAACTGTGCCTATACATGACCCAAAACTTGGTCCTGCACTGGTAATTTCTGCGCCCCTTTAGGGTTTGCGCCCTGGGCACCACTGGCACCGCTGTCACCACTGGCACCGCCTTAGGTACGTCACTGCGCCTGAAACGTCGCTTCTTATCCGAAATCTACTCTCCCGACAGGGCCGCACCAAGAGCCATTTTTTCCCGTCCATTGCGGCCGCAACCTGACGTTTTTGCTCCAGCATTATGAGATTTACATTTAGTAATGTCGTTTTATTGCCGCCATAACGGTAAGGTATCGCCATAATCGGTAATGTTAGAGGGAAAATCACTTTGGCCGTGTGAAAAATTCAGTAAGTGCCTCGAAATATGGCGGCATATTGGTTTTATGTATGTCATACGGATAGTGAACTAAGTGATATAGCTGTGGCTGAGAAAGTGAGGAGAAATATAAATATTTTAGCGGGTAAGGGTAAGGTATCTTGAAAAGATCTCTAAAGATCTCTTACCTACTGTTTACCACCGAAAATATAATAGTAGGTACTACGTAAAGAAGTTTCACTCACATAGAAAACGCGCCTAAATATAGTAGGACCACATTACTCACTAACCAACCCACTACCAACCACTTATGTACCTACCTACTTACTACCAATAGCTACTCACTCACTCATCCAGAAGACGTCCACTGCTGGACGAAGGCCTCCCGCTTAATAGGGAGGGGTTGCCATAATCCCCACGCTTGGCAGGCGGCTTGGGGATCGCAGGGTGTTACCACCGTGAACTAAGAGGACGCTGCTGCCCGTCCTCCGGTGGTTCTGGATGCTGTTTTAGGACATACCCGGGTCCCAACTACACTCATGTCATATTAAATGCAAGCTAATTGTACTCTATCTGTGAAATTTGTTTGTTTATATTTTAGTTATGTTATCTAAAAGTTGTTTGTTTTGATGTACAGAATATGGCCTCAAAAGGATGCTAACTGATTAGAACTAACCCTGTATAATGTGTAACAAAAAGGTTCAACAATACTGAAGGGTAATATGTATGTACTCATCATTGTGAACAATTTATTTAAGAGTCAACAAACAGTATTTTGCTGTGTACTGTTTGTTGACTCTTTAATAAATTAAAAAAAAAGAAGTTCGTCGACCTTGGGCAAAATGTATGGAACAGCTGATAATTTTTTCGCGATTTCAATGTTGGCCCTATAGTAAAAGTTGTTTGTTTTGATTTACAGAATATGCCCTTAAAAGATGCTTGATTGATTAGAACTGATTAGAAACTTATTTTTGACAATATCTGTGTACACTATAGAAGCAATAAATATCTGAATCTACTGTATATTGGCTGCCCTAATAGACGTTATCCAATAGATGCAATCTAGTATCTTCAAATCACAAGTGAATTCGTTTCTTTTAAGCGAGCGTGCTTCATCGTAGACTGCATCTTGGTGACGGTCAAACAACTCTATTATCACATAAAAACCTTTTAAAAGTAGAATTGATTACTTTGCCCACTTTGGGCGTATTTTTCTCTGAACATCCTTTAGCACTAGGTAAACACGCGATATATCGGATAACAATGAATCTCGCTATCGCGCGGTATTGTCGCCTGATAAACTCCCTCGCTGATATCTCTGAGTGGGCATCCTTGTACGCCTTCCTTGGACACCGACAGGCTAGCGGTTACCTTTAATACAGTACTGCAGATCGATAGAGCTATAATACCGGGTGTTAGTTTGAACACCGTTATCCTTCTAGAATATCATTGTACTCATCATTATGAACAACTTTTACTATGGGGCCAACCCTGAAATCACGAAACATACATTTAGTCCAAGATCGATGAACCTTTTTGTATGGAACAGTTGTTTTTTTTTTCGTGATTTCAGGGTTGGCCCCATAGTAAAAGTTGTTTATAATGATGAGTACAATGATATCCTAGAAGGATAACGGTGTTCAAACTAACAGCCTGTATTAAAGTTATATTATTATTAACGGGATATTTACCGTGATTATGTTGTTGAAATGAGCTCCCGATATTTCGGCGCAGTTGCATGCACCATGTTCACGAGTAGACTTCGAAGTCAAAATGGGACCTAGTAGACTTCGAAGTCTACTCGTAAACAACCGTGATAGCTTAAACAGAGTTATAATATTATAATAAACATTTATTGACTAAAACTTAAGATCTAGGTAATTACAATTTGTTTGGTAATGAATGTATGAGCTAAACGTAGTAATATCCACTTAAGTTATAAATTGTTAAATTTTATGGGATCTGCGGAACTGGCTGGCACCCGTACTATAGTAATAAAACTGTGCTACGAGAGCCAGATCCCTCCGTAGGTAGGTCTATGCCATAGTTAAACATAATAATAGAAAAGAAGTTGGGGGTTATTAAGTTTAAACGATTTAATTTTGTCATCATTGGCCGACAGCTCATTCTCATTCGCTTCATTGACAAATCTTGGTAGGCTATTGGGAGACGACGCGCATCAAAATTGTGAGGTCGTTCGATCCCGGCCCGTACCAATGAGTTATTTGAAATGTATTGAGTTCTTTGGATTGTAAAAAATCTTATCACTGGCTTTTCGGCGAAGGAAAACATTGTGAGGACCTGGGGCCTCATTTTTGAATCGTGCGCAAAGTTGCGCATGCGAAAGGAGCCGACTTTCAAACGATATTGAACCTTATTCCAAACAGTATCGTTCGAAGGTCAGCTCCTTTAGCATGCGCTACGCTTGCGTACGATTCAAAAATAAGGCTCCTGGGTTCCTACTCCGGACATATGCAGATTTTCTCACGATGTTTTTCTTTACCGAAAAGCCATAGTGGTATTAAAATGCCTACATAAACTCCAAACAGCTCATTGTTACGGGCTTAGGTTTGAACCCACGACCTCACGGTTTCAAGTCGTGCGGTCTATTAGGCGCAGGACACGCTGAACTGGCGTCAGGCATGGGCATGGCACGGGCGGCTTACTGACCCATTCTAATTTCATAATAAACACATCGAAATAAGCGAAATAAGGCGCAATTTAGGACTCACCGAGTTACTTTCATCGGACGCGCCCGATGCGTCCGATCGGACTTGACGTGTCTTAAATTGCGCCTTATTTCAATGTGTTTAGTATGAAATTAGGATGGGGTGGCAAGCCGCCCATGCCATGCCCTCCCCCGACGCCAGATCAGTGTGTCCTGTACCTTAGGCTACGACGGCTTATTTTTTTTACTTCGTAACTATTGTTTAATCTGTGCCCCTGTTTTCATTCGACACAGCTAACATAGCTCCAAGCAGAATTCACCAGCCTTACTCCACTGTATGTTGTTATAAGAAAGTGGCGCGAGTGCTTTACCGCCGGCCGGCTGTCGATTTATGCGCTCGCGCACCCGTCCGCGTAGATTAGCCTGATCGATGTGGGACCGCGACGCTTTGTGCGCTGCGACTCCACTTGTACTGCTCGCCTTGACAAAACACCTATCGTAGAACTTGATTTGCTATAGGCAGTTTATTCTAGCACTAGATGTTGTTCTGTAGTGGCAGGACTCTATTGCAAGGTCCGCCTGGGGAAGTATCACGTATTGCCAGTCATTCAACCGCCAAGCAGTATAGTGTGCAAATTACTATGGAAATGAAGAGATTTGACATCTAATATCTCAGGGTGACGAGGGCGGTGCAGTGCGGCGCAGGATTCTTCTGTTATGGGCAGGCGTGGTGCTTACCACTAGGCGAACGTCTCGCTCGTCTCGTTTCTCCATTGCATAAAAAAAGAAGAACCCTAAAATTTTATAATTTGTGTGTATTGTATAGCCAGCACATGTAGAATATATCTAATAATGTATAGAGCAAAGCTATAAAAATCTTCATTACATCGTTTTTAGGTACGACTATTACTACCGACTTATAACTAGATGATTTGTAAAAAAAATGTTTTTGGTCATGCTTCTTTAGAGTTTGATACGATATCTACGAAGATTTTTTTGATATTTATTCTACTAGACTAGAGGTAAAAAGCGTACCTACGGCAGAGTATGTTGGAAGGCATTGAAATAGTTTGGCAAGTGTGGCACTTGGACTTGTGTTTTCAGACAGGGTGTTCACAAAACAAAGTGCAGTAATTAGTCAATAGGGGAGGCCGGGGCAAGTCGTAACAAGTTATTCGGCACTGCCATTTCACCGCCGTGTTTATTAGCCCTGCTGTCCCCAACTAATTTATTGGGCCCTTAACGCCCTTTGCCTCTGGATGGATCACCTAATTTAACATTAACGCCACCTTGAGGAGTTGCCTATGGATCATCATAATTCTCGTTTTCTAAGACATTTGTTTAGTAACTTCTTGTTGCAGTTGCCTGTACATACAGCTATTTAACAGCTCGATTTGTCTTGGAATAAAACATTACTACTGATGTGTTCATAGCTTTACAGGCTTGATAGGTTACACTTGGCTTGTTTGACTTGGCTAAACGGATTGAGAGACTATGGTAGAAATGGGCAAGAAAAACCTGATCTCAAGGTGGAACAAAGCACCAGAATGGAAACTGATCCTCAGACTGTATCAGCCACATTTATATCGATGGACTCAGCTCGTTGGCCGGATAACATTTAGTCTAGGAAAGCAGTGGACGGGATTGATAAAAGTGAGGAAAAGATGAAGTACGGAAGAGGAGATCGAAGGACAGGAATAAGAAATATTTATCTTTTTAACCGGCTTCATAAAAGGAGGAGGTTCTATGTTCGACGTTATGCCATTTTTTTAAATATTTTTTTTGTACTGATTTCTCCGTTAATTGTGGACCGATTTTGAAAATTATTTTTTATTTGAAAGGGTATACTCCCGAGGTGGTCCCATATTAATTAGAACTCAGTTGTTTTTTTTTTTACTTTTTTGTATTGATTGACGTCACTATGTAAAAGTTGAAATCTCATTTCGAGTCTTCTATCGCCAACGTTCATACCACGTTGAAAACACCGGTTCTCGTCCGATCACCGAAGTTAAGCAACGTCGGGCGCGGTCAGTACTTGGATGGGTGACCGCCTGGGAACACCACGTAATGTTGGCTTTTTGCTGTTCTCTTTTTTCTATACGAGTATTTTTTAAATAAATTATAGTGTTAACTTAATTTAACAACGAGTTTGTTTAATGGGTAGATTGATTAGTTGTTTTTTTTTTTTGTTAAAGTGTCTTGTTAAGGTGTACCTTTGACTTGACTAGATGACCCGGTGACTTCCTACCACCAAATCTTTTTCCTAAACCAGCCCAGAATTGAAAGGAATAAAACAAAAAAAAACGATCGAGCAACTTGCGAGGTTTTGCGTTTTTGGTTATTTGCGAGACTAATTAGCATGGCAATTGATTTTTATATAGATAGATAGATAGAAACTCTTTATTGTGCACACCAGAAATAAAAACAACAATAGAAACAAGAGTCTTATGAATTAGTGCCAAATGGCGGCCTTATCGCAAACAGCGATCCCTTCCAGGCAACCATGATACATAGAAAATCTAGATAACAAAATACTTATAAGGAAAATAATAATTTCCAATTCGAACTCTGCGCAAGTACGATAGAAATAAAATAATTTTTGAAAATAAAACATTCGCAACACGAAAAAGGTCATCTAAACACGCCAATAATTTTGTCACGTCCCCAAATAAATATCGTTTTATTTATCGCTCGCACAAGACAAAGGTCGATGGTCGTCGTAATTACCTGGAAGTGTCCTGGGCTCCGACATTGTGGGGACTCCCTGCGGAGTGACAATCACGCACGAACTTGTATTATGAGCACAGATAACATAATAGTACTAAGTACAGATGACTCTCTTACATAGAAAACGCGTCTTCGCGTCGTCAAAGAAAATCTGTACCTCAGAGGAATTCAATAATAACTACGTTTATTCGAAATTACGTTTTGTACATCTGTGCTTCGTAGAAAAACACAACGGAGTTCGTGAATTCGCCAAACAACATCGGGACAGCATGGTGGAGATTTATTGACCAAGCACTTACGTAAATTCTCGTAGATCTACAGGGTTACTCCTGTAGATATACATCACCAACAGTCATCTCCTTTCTTTCGTGCCTCTTCCTTACTTAACTCTTTACTGACCATTCAAGACGTGCGGTTACTGCAGAGGTCTAGGGGAGCAGAGGGTAAAGACGTCCCAACATTAATTATCTCGAAGACCAACCACAGATTGCCAACTTCGGATTCTTGCGAATCTTACTGTTTGTTTATTAGTTCACGCACGGATGATGGTTTTATAACTTTGCTACGAGTTTGTTGGCAGGAGTCAACTATATTGTTGTATGTTGTATGAGCGATCGAGCAATTTCTGGGAAAAACACGGGAAAATGGTGGAGTTTTGTTTATTAAGTGCCGATTTATGCACATGAGTGTATGCAAATGATATACTTAATGTGGTCAATTTTGAAAGCTTTAGAAAATATTTCTGTCACTTTTTTACTAGGCATGTTAGCTAAGGACAGCAATACTTAGTTTAGTTCTGTCAACTAAAACCTTCAAAATCGACCACAATGTGGTGAAACATGTCTCTTTATGTTATTTTCAAAACGCCGAAGAAGCTTGTTGTAGTAAAGTTTGTGGCACAAATTACGACGCCATAATCCTGTTAGGAGGAAAGATGAAAAAAAGCCTGACTCGGACTTAGTCAGTTGGTACCTAGATTTTACATTGTAATTAGGTGATTTGCGATCTTAATTTAAAGCTTCATCAAAACTGACAGATGACGAAATTAGTTGGTAAGGAATTGTTGGATACCTTTCGAGTACGGACTCTTCAGACGGTTTGTAATTGCAAAAAATATGCAAATATTAATATTTATGAAGTAAGTACCATTATATAAATATCAAAAAATATTTTGGGTCGAATCCACCAAATGTAGGATGAAAGCAGATTTTTCGATCTGGATCGAAACTACGTGGTGAAAGAAGAATGAATACACAAAACATACAATTGTACTACGTAGTATCTAATACTCTAAAAAGGTAAAAAATTTAGCTTTTCTGAGTTCAGAGATATACGGCCCAAGTTATGTAGAACTTGTCTTCTTTTTTGAGCATTCTAATAATAATTCGTGTTTAGTAACATCGAAACCACTTCCGAAATTAATAAAACCTTCATAAATATGTATGAGGAACTCCATGTCATGTCCCACTTTGGAGGACGTTTTGAAGAGCGGAAATTATACGCATTATCGGGTTATGATGGTTATGATGGTTATGATGGACATTTGTGATTATCATAATTTGGGAGGTGATCGCTACATACCACAGAGAGCTAAGCATATACAGACAGAGACAGTCACAGAAAAGCGAAAGCCCTAGTGGAGACATGCCTGAGATTTCGACTCAAAATGACGTGTCAACAAAGATTTTTTTTTATGTCTTTAGATAAGTCCCCGAGTTGTTCTATTAGCTGCATTTTTGTAACCAGTGTCAACTTCTTTATTATGCTTGTATTAATTTTCTATGGAATTCTCATTTGAATTATATTAAAACTTTTCACAGGTTACAAAATGAAGTATAAGTAGGTATAAGTAACTTATACACTATTTACATAACATAGGTACAGTTAAATTGTATATTTTCAGGGCTGTTATGGCTATTGGGTCTTTTTGTCAGCTATCTCTCGCTCGCATATAAATTTGAGTTTTTTTTGGTTATTTTTAAGTTAAAATTATTGATAATAATATTAAAAAATAATATTCAGTGCATCTTACTATACAGAGTTAGTTCTAACTAATCAGTTAGCACCCTTTTAAGGACATATTCTGTACATCAAAACAATCAACTTTTACTATGGGGCCAACATTGAAATCGCGCAAAAATTGTCAGCTGTTCTCAGCACAAAAAGTTCATCGACCTTGGACAAAATGTATGGAACATTTTTTTTCCCCGATTTCAATGTTGGCCCTATAGTAAAAGTTGTTTGCTTTGATGTACAGAATGTGCCCTTAAAATAATGCTAATTGATTAGAGCTAACCCTATACACGAAAAAAAAATGTTTTTCTTCGAACTGGTTTAATTATTCTGTGACCACGTATAATGAAATGCTCAATGCACGTGATGTCACGGTATCGTTTTGTACAAGTTTATGCGAACGGTGCTCATCAATACTAGCTCGAGGCGGTGTCCGCTCGCGGGACATCCAAGCCATTTTTCAACGTAGGGTTGGCATGGTTGACTCGCCGCAGAAGAACATTTTATCATGAAAATAATTGAATGCTTCGCCCAGTCGGCCAGCTTGGCCTAGCAGGCAAATCTTTGGGCGGTTCTTCGATACGCATCCCTATACATTTAATATGCAAGGAAGCCGATCGCCAGAGAAAGAGCTAAATCCTCCATGATCGCAGTGTAGTCCAGCGCAGGATTTTCTTCGTAAGTTCACAAGTCTAGCACTGCTACTGTTATGAGCGTGATTCTTACCACCAGGCGAACGTCGCTCTCGTCTCTTCACACCTAGAAAAAAAAAATGTGCCTGAAAAATTGTGGAAATGTGTGTTATTGCTCAGTTGGCAGCATGTCTTCCTTCAGAGCTTCGATGGGACCCAGGGCAAACATTTATGTGACGAACATAGATGTTTGTACTGTATCTGGGTGTAGTACTTATGTGTTATAAGTATGTATTAACAAAAAAAAATTGTATTTAAGTATTCTATAAGCTATCTGGTTACCATTGTAAAAGCTTTGCTTAGTTTGGGGCTAGATGGCGTTGTGTGAAAAATGTCCACCGATATTTATTTATTTATTTATTAAGTTTGGAATTTTAAAACCACAACTAGGTACTTGAACTTTTTGCTGTCCCATGAAGATACTAAAACTCAATCCAGTCCTTTTCAACTATAAATATTATCTAGTCATTACACACTCATGGCATTAGTTACTTTGGACGATTAGGTTGTTTTTAAATCCTGGAGTAGTAATAGTGGGAAATTTTAAAGGGTAATTATTGAGCTACGAGTACAATTTTATTCCTTGGCAACCCTGAAATACAATGAGTATCAAGAGTGACCGTTCGTAAATTATTTGTTCAAATTTAGAACAGGATCGGTTAAACGTTTCGGGGTACCAATAAGTAATGAACTCGCCAGATTATCGAGACCTTCCACGCACCCTTCAATACGATCAAGTTATTTAAAGATACTGGGGTAAGGAAGAAAGTGAGGGGTCTAGTTAAGCTGGTCGAAAGCTCGCAATTACTTGGACGGTCCATCCAGTGACAAATGTTTATGAGTTTGTCACTTGAGCAGGAGCAAAGGGGATTTAATGCAGTTGTTCTGAGAGCTTGGGGTACGGAGCTTGCGACGATTGATGTTAGTTGATACTTTACGGTTTACAATACACGGTTAAACAGAACGCTCGTACTAAGTAGAAAGGACGTCATTGTAATATTTGTAATATGTCATTATGAACAACTGTTACCATGGGACAACCCTGAAACCGAGCTAATAACACTCCTTTTTTTTGGGCAGTCGTGTAAAAACACGTGTTCCAGACATTTTGTCGAGAGTGAAAGATTATTTCAATGAGCCGTTTTTATTTGTGATTTCAGGGTTGACCCATAATAAAATTACCTAGTTCACAATGATGACTGCAGTAACCTTTATTCGGTTTAGTAACCCCATAACCATATCTAACGACAATAAACAAAGCTAATAAAAAAAAAAAAAAAATAATAATATATAAAAAAAAATATACAAAAGTTTATAACATAAATATGAAACTGTCTTTAGTGTTTCCTCATTTAAAAGATAAATTTGTAATTCACTGAGAAAATAAACGTGTAATAAATCATAAAATCCGTTTCCTACGGATTTGGTTTCTATTTATAAAAAAAGATGAAACCCTTAGTACGTACTAAAACAAGAATTAGACCAGGATAATCTAATTCCATATAAGTTGAAATTGCATAGAGAAAAAGCTTCCGCCGAAGCTTCTACCCCGTATACTATGGGGCCATCCATAAAGTACGTCACATGTAAAGGGGGGGGGGGGGGGGGGGTCGACCAAATGTGACATGGTGTGACAAAGGGTGCTTTCCTAGTTTTGTGACATCACATTTCAAATTTAATAAATAGAATCGCGAAATTTGAAATATAAAATTATTTAAATTAATAAGCTAGACGTGCCAGAGAAATTCTTTTGTTTGGATGATATAAATGATGATGCCATATGGTTGGATGAAGAAGATGTAGACACCACAAATGTTCCCCCCCGTGGGTATCCGCCTTGTCGGGGCGGGGGGGCTTAGTAGCCGTGGGGAGTGTCCCCACGGTGAAGCTAAGAGGTACCCGAGGTGGGGCCGCGGAAGCGGCCACAGTGGTGGGGGCTAGGCCACTGCACGAGCCTGAGGGATGGAGACAGGCCAGAGGGGCCAGAGCTCTCCATTCCCAAGGGCCACGGTGGTGGCTGGGCCCTTACTGAGGGTCCGGACTTGGTCCGGACATGAGGGCTCTCCGCGTGTCCCTCTGATCAGCAGAGGGCACAGTGGAGAGCGAGGAGGGACGGCCAGGTGGTGGCCTCATCAAGGGCTTTCCTTGAGGGGGCACCCACCGGGTGTGTTGTGGTGGGGCTGCGGGATGGGGACAGGCCAGAGGGGCCAGAGCTCCCCATCGCCAACGGTCGAAGTGGCAGGCGGCGGGGCCACTCACCTGACCCGCCGCATGGAGGCCAGGGCGTTCGGACGTAGGGCCGTCCGGCGCCCATCTCGCTGGCATGGCCTCCGAGGTGGATGCACGATGTGTCTGGGTGTTCGGACACATCGTCATCGGTGCGGGAGGAGCTTCGGCTCCCCGTGGTGGGCCCGAAAGGGCGGCGCCGTCGAGGTCGCGGATGAATGCGAGAGCGTACCCGTGACCTCGACAATAGGCGCAGTGTGGGAACACCGTTGGGTTTTTAGTCGGTAGGGGTGCCATCGAGTCTCACTCTGGCATCGAGTCCGACATAACCCTCCTGCGCCCTGGCAGGAGGGTATGCGTAAGTGCATTTCCCAACGTAAAAAAAAAAAAAAAAAAAAAAAGACACCACAAATGTTGCTGACGTTAACAACTCCAATGAGAACGAACTGACTTCTATGCCAATTATAAATAATTTAAAGGAATGGATTCAGAGTCCATGGACTGAAGACAACTAAGTTCCTTTCTTTTTCTTCAATTAATAGTTTATTAATTTGTAATTTTTTCAAATATTTGATGTTGATTTCACAAAAAAAAAGTAATTTGAATGGAAATGAAACTGATTGTGGAACTGCTGTTTTAATAAAAAATTTTTAGATGTAAAATTACAAATTTATGACGTCACACCAGGGAGGGGGGGGGGGGGGGTCTCACTAATGTGACCACCTGTGACAAGGAGGGGGGAGGGGTCTAAAAATCATCAAATTCGTGTGACGTACTTTATGGATGGCCCCTATGTAACTATACTTCGAGTTAATGTTCCTTCTCTACTTCGGGATTAGTCTAGCTGTGTGTAAGTATTTTCAACAGACTTCAAAAAACTTTCAAACGACTTCTTTCTATTTAGTCTTGATACTTAAACATTTTATTGGTAGAGAGTTGAAACGACTGAGAAACTATGTAGCGAGTGAAACACAAAGCTATTTAGCTATAGCTATGTGTGCATGTATGTATGGATAGAACAAGAATAGTTTGTGTGCGAACAGCGAAATGCGTCCATAAACAAGTTGTTGTGTTACCCGCTGCCGAATGACATTACGGAGTACGTGCTTACTTCAGCAGGCCAGAAAACTAGCGGAAACAGTTGAATTATATCAGCAACAATTTTTTTTTTGTTTTTGTTTTTTTTTTTTGTTTCTCAAGACCTTCATTTAGCCACATATGTTGCAATAAATGACTGAGTATTGAGTAAATTGAAAACTGAAAAAAACCCTAATTGTGTTGTAGCTAAAGGCCGTCACATACGATGAAGATGATATAATATTTAATGTTAAGATCAAATATAGCACGCTATACAATTTTGATACAAAAATACCTATATATTATCTTCGACATTTGCGCTGTCAATGAAACGTCATGAGTGATATTTATTTTATTTTATAAGCACACAATACAAATTACAACCAAAAAATATACATAATAACAACATAGGAAGTTGTGATCTGGATCGCAATACAACATAATTATGTGTACAAGCAAAAACCGTAGTTAACTTCTAAAATAAAATGGTTAGCCAAATTAAACAGTTAATTGAACTAATTGATATTGAAATATATTCTCAGATAACATAATAATATATTATAGCATCTTCGTGCATGTGACGGCCTTTAGAACACTCTCTATCAAATTATATGCCAAACAATAAAAAAACTAAATTAATATCAATTCATCGAATTCATCCTCGGAGGAAGGATTTCCCTCTTGGAAGTCATCTGTTTGGGAGCTACAATGCAACAGAGAGATACATCTCGTAGATACACAATTGTTTGCGTTGGGAGTTTCTAATAAGAAACAACTTTTATTCTAGGTTAGGTAGGAATTTTAATAATTCGCATATGAAAATCGATTGTTACATACATTGTAGAAAACTACCAGCTATCTATGGTTCCCAAAGTACAAGCTTTGCTTGATTTGGGCTTGATGGCGCTTGTGTCAAAAACGTCCACCAATATTTATTTATTTTATTTTATTGTGTAAGAAATGTATAACGACAAAATAGATTTTATATTAGTATAAAACAGCCGTTTTTATGCTAATCGTTGAAGGTCGTAAAAAAGTTTTGCTAAAAATGAAGCGTATTCTGAAGAATAGGGAATAATAATCAAAAATATACTGCTAGTGTAGTGGCCTCACGGCGTAAGTCCGAGAGTCGTTATAGCGCTGCAATCATTCTCTCGTGAGCTCCGACTATCGCACGTAATTAACCAATGTCCGCCGTCTCCTTCGCCACACCCTTAGCTTTACTAGATAAGACTATAAGGTAAAAAATTACGAGATGTAAGTTGGAAAAGGCACCTGTAGGTTGAAAAACGGCAACATGTAGGGTGAAAAACAACAACATGTAGGTAGGTTAAAAATGACAAGATGTTGGTTGAAAAACAGCAACATGTCGGTTGAAAAACAGCAACAAGTAGGTTTGAAAAATGACAAGATGTAGGTTGAAAAACAGCAACATGTAGGTTGAAAAACAGCAACAAGTAGTTTGAAAAATGACAAGATGTAGGTTGAAAAACAGCAACATGTAGGTTGAAAAACAGCAACAAGTAGGTTGAAAAATGACAAGATGTAGGTTGAAAAACAGCAACATGTACGTTGAAAAACAGCAACAAGTACGTTGAAAAACAGCAACAAGTAGGTTGAAAAACAGCAACATGTAGGTTGAAAAACAGCAACAAGTCGGGTGAAAAATAACGAGATGTATTTTAAAAACGGCAACACGTAGGTTGAAAAATGACAAGATCTACATTTCGTGTCTCCGGGCTGATGATGAGTCTTGTTAATTACTAGAGTTAAAAATACTTCTTCGTATTCTGCGCTGCCACTGCCCCATCCAGCTCTTGATCACAAGGTCGCCAGTTGGTCACTCCCTGCCAATTCGTGGTTCATTAGCCATTTCGGCTAACGACCGGACCGAGGACACCACGCGGCGTGTTTTACCCCCACGGTGATGGAATGGTGTCCAATCTTGCACAACAAATGAGGAAATGAACGGACGGCATGTTGTTTCGTACTTCTTCCTCGTTTACTTTTCTGAAGAAATGTATCGTGACCACCGCCTAGATTACTAAACGCCAATTAGAACGAAGAACCCTATACAAAGATCTATACAGGTATTGAGTAGGTAATTGAGTATAAACTACTGAGTGTCTAGTGCCAGTTTTTCCAAGAGCGTTTACGTATTCGTTCACGTTAACGTAAACTACAATTTGTATGAAATAAGAGCAGCGCCACCTAGTGTCAAACATATTTGTAGTTTACGTTTGAACGAATACGTAAACGCTCTTGGAAAAAGTGGCACTAGACACTCTGCATCAGTATTTGACATCAGTACCTATTTGATATTTGCGATATTACAATATTTTACAACACATTTGCTCAAAAAGTGCATTTACGAAGCCTGTATACATCGTTCGAAAGTTAAACATTAGGCACCATACAACGGAGCGTGCGGAAAAGCCTTTACCGCACACTTCCTTGTATAGCGCCGTGCGTAAACTTTACGGTATTTTTTTAATTACCATAATAATAATATAAGAACTCCACCAAAGAGTTTCACATTACGAAAATAAAAATAATCTGAATGATCGAACCTCCTTGGAAGCGCTTTTGCTCAATACGTTTGTCTTACTTTAATATTAAACAGAAAATGTAACGAAATAAATTCTCACCACTACTTTATTTTATTTTCTAATTTTCACCACGCGCACTTAGCGCCATTTGTTATTTCGCGCCATTTCATCTTACCTCCTAGGAGGATTATGGCGTCGCACTTTGTGCATTTGCCAGTGTCAAGTATTTATTTGTATCAAGTGTTTGATAATTTTCATTTCGAATGAGTCTAAGTCACAGTCAAAGTGATGTCACACTTAGTAAGTCATGCCCTAGTAAAGTCGTGGCAACTTTACTATAAGCTTCTTTGGAGTTTTGTAAACAACACGAAAAGACACTCATATTAGAAACGTTTTAACGAAGACGAACTTTAGAACGAAGATTTTTTTTCTTCTTTCCCTCTAGGAAGGTTATGGCATCGCACTTTGAGCATGTGCCAGTGTCAAGTAGGAATTTAGTTGCGACTTTCCGTCCGATATAATAAAAACAAAATAATAAAGTTTGGCTCATTATCTGTTGTAAGTACTTCTGTTATCTGTTTTCTCGCAAATGTGTAGTAAAACGTCGTATGGCACTCATGCGGTATTGGTTTTTACAAACTCGTGACTATGGTAAGCCCTCGACTTCATCTCGGGCTTACATTCGTCTACTCGTTTGTAAAAACCAACTTACCGCACTAGTATCATAAATAACTATTACCGACAAGTTTAACTAGTTTAAATGAAACATCTTTTAAAGCAACCATTAAAAGATTTTTACTTAAAAAGGCATATTATCCTGTTGAAGACTTTGTAGAGGACAAGCGTGCCTGGAAGTCTTGGATAGATGATTGATACTTAATATCATAGCTTAATATTATACAGAACATGACATTTTATTCAATACAATTAATAATGTATAAATATTTTTTATGTTAAATCTGACGTTTCAAAAGTGTACCTAACTGTACCAAATTGAAATAAATGATTGATTGATTGATTGACATTTCGCTCCTTGGCATAGGTCTATTCAAATGGCCATTGACCCATATTTGAAACACGCTTGTCCGGTACCGGAATTCGTCACTTCTCCAGATCTTTGCAGATTTCGTCACGATCTTTCCTTTTTCCTAAAAGCCAGCCGTATGAGTTTTTTAAATCCGTACCCAAATTCCAGACAAGTCATTGGTCATTGCATGGTATCGAACCCACAACAACATAAAAAATCTATGTTTTTAAAGTTGAAACAGTAAGAAAAACTATGACCTCTGGCAGAACCTGCAATTAATGAGGTTCCATCCCAACGGCTTCGCCAATTATGCTACAAAAGCTACCATACCTGCCATAATTCTCAAACTGTTTAAACTATCAACTGAAGCCAGGCGCGGATCCAGGATTTTGTTGAGGGGGGGGCAATTTATGTGTGATATTTTCTTCCAGAAAATTCGTTATAAATAAAAATAATAATACTTTTATTATAGTACTTGTATTATTGTTCGTGCCTGCAGGGCTAAAGTGGCTACTTAAGCCCCGCTACGCGGAGCGAAAGAAACCACTTCCTCCCCACAGCAGCACGTAAAATCGTATACACACCAAAGGAGCACATAAAGAAGCCTCAGATCTCATGTATGTCACCCTCGGATTGGCCTCGGGAGACATATACATGTGGTCTCAGACATTCTTTACTTTTGCTCCCTAGGTGAGTCCCCTATTTTATTTCAATATTAGCTTGCAATGGCAATGACCGCTATCTCTTCTGATGTTAAGCGAAGTGCAGTCTACGGTTTTGCACGCTTGCCTAGAAGAAACCGATTCACTCGCGACTTCAAGAATGAATACTTTTTAGCAATTCGCAAAATAAGGGTGGAATCGAACCGTTTTGTGCGTGTTTTTGGAATATCAACCATGAAACGGGGGTCCATATACCAACGCAGAAAAACAAATGTCATAATGACGATTAGCATTACAACTTTACGCAGAAAAATCATTACGTATAAAAAGCAAGCCGCATAAATCCTTGCGCATTAAGTTTATACGCATAGCAATTATCACCATAATCATCAAAAAGCATAAAAATATGTCGCCTAAATCAAACGAAAATAACTACAAATATCCCTAATTATTAAAAAGCATAAATATCACAAAACCATAAAACAAACTATTTCGATCAAAAAATACCAACCTAACCCACACGTATGGCTCGCTCCCTTCAGGACCTCCCTTGAGCTTCTGGCTCCCATGCTTTTTATGTACACTCTAATGGTAGGGACCACAAGACTAGGTGGAGTCAGGGTGCTCTGATTCGGATCTGTCACTCATTTCAAACCTAACCAACTTAAATTTGACTCCAGGTGAGCTTCCGCCAGAAGCTCTTGCGGTCACTCCTGAGAGTACTCGGCCTTCGCTTCGCTCACCACCTCCCCCTTCGCTACACTCAGCCTCGAATGACTTGCTCCACTCAGGACCTCCCTTGAGCTTCTGGCTCCCGCGCTTTTTATGTACACTCTAAGGGTAGGGACCACAAGACTAGGTGGAGTCGGGGTGCTCTGATTCGGATCTGTCACTCATTTCAAACCTAACCAACTCAAATCGGGGTGAAAAAACTAACCCATTGCTATTATGACAATTAACAATACAAGCAATATTATGCCTAATATCAATAAAAGCCAAACTAATAACATGCAAAATAATTTAAGGCCTAACAATAAGTATGCCTTAAAACCATATACTCCAAAGAAACCTTTCTACTAAGATACCATTATGCAAAACAAATGTTTGCCGAACAATTTCCGCCAAACAATTTTACAGTAATTTTAGGAATAAAAAGTGTCTGCGTATCAAGGGGCACCCATGAAGGGTCCATATACCAACGCAGAAAAACAAATGTCATAATGACGATTAGCATTACAACTTTACGCATAAAAAGCAAGCCGCATAAATCCTGGCGCATAAAGTTTATACGCATAGCAATTATCACCATAATCATCAAAAAGCATAAAAATATATCGCCTAAATCAAACAAGCATAACTACAAATATCCCTAATAAATAAAAAGCATAAATATAAAAAAAAAACTATTTCCATCGAAAAATACCAACCTAACCCACACGTATGGCTTGCTCCCTTCAGGACCTCCCTTGAGCTTCTGGCCCCCGCGCTTTTTATATAAACTCTAGGGGTAGGGATCACAAGCCTAGGTGGAGTCGGGGTGCTCTTATTCGGATCTGTTCAAACCTAACCAACTCAAATTTGAATCCGGGTGGGCTCCCGCGCTTTTTATATACACTAGAAGTAGACTAGTTGGGAGACGGGGTGCTCTGATTCGGATCTGTCACCCATTACAAAACTAACCAACTCAAATCGGGGGGAAAAACTAATCCAGTGCTTTTTATGACAATTAACAATACAAGCAATATTATGCCTAATAAATCAATGCCAAAATAATACATGCTAAATAATATAAGTATGCCTAAAAACATGTACAAAGAAGAAACCTTTCTGCTAAGATACCATTATGCAAAACAAATTTATGCCGAACAATTTCCGCCAAACAATTTTAGGAATAAACAGTTTCAACGTATCAAGGGGCACCCCGTTCCAATACTTGTTTTTTTTTGTATGGAGAAAAAACAAGCGCCTCTAGCGAATGTATGGCGAGCCTAAATTTTCAATACAAAAAGCATAACTATAACAGAAAGTTTTCCGGTTTCCGTAAGTTTTCGAGTTTGCAAAATACAACTATTCAGCATGTCTGTTTAAAAAAAATTCAATAAGAACACACAATGCAAAATAAACTATCAGAAAACCAAAGATATTGTATTGCCGTGCCAAAAAGGCCAAAGATAACCAGTGCTTATACAGATTCCAAGCACTCGGTGAATTTCAGTCGCGCACGGATTGACAAGCGAACGCAATGCCGAAGTGCTCCGTGAAAAACGAAAATAACACACTAGCGGTGTTTTTAACAGCAATTTAAAGTAAAAAACATTGATCGATCGATGTACTTAATCTAGATAATATAAGTTAGGAATGAGTTAATAACGATTCTTGTAAACAAGTCTCTATGAGGAATTTTGATGATGGCGTCAGGGGGGGGCAATTGCACCCATTGCCCCCCCCCTGTATCCGCGCCTGACTGAAGCGTTGAATCCTGCCAGAGGTCATACTTTTTCTTTACTGTTTAAACTACCCAAAGTGTGGAAACACTTCATATTAAAATATTCAATTAAAAATCTATTTGTATTCTGATTCTCATCCTTATTTCTGATACATGCCCATCCAAAGCACTCTTACAGCCGTCTTTAGACAAATAAATGTAGCTCGAATTACTCACCCGATTTAGATACACAGGAAGCGTCCGGTCGCGCGTGGAAATGGCGCAGCGGCGTCAACCGGATGTCGCGATGGCATCGGACAGTGTTGCCAACAGCGTAGGGCGTGAAAACGCCATTTTTCACACCATAAGTAGCCTAAAGTAGCCGAGTTTCAGCGTTTACCAAAAGTAGCCTAAAGTAGCCTGCCAAAACATCACTTTATATTTTAAAAAAATATGTTCATATAGGTTTTTTATTTGTAATCTTAGATAAAAATACGAATAAATAACTTGTCAATAGTTAAAATTTTAAGTTTTGTATTTTTTATTATGTAGGGGTTGTTTTTACTAGGTAGGGTTTATTTAGTTGTTAGTTAGTTATAATTTAATTTTAGTGTATAATTGTATTTTATTTGCAAATAAACTCCTACCTTGTCCCTAAAGTAGCCTAAAAGGCGACCAGTCACTTTTCAGTTTTTTTCATGGTCGATCGTCGTCGTCGTGAGTAGTCTAAATAGCGATAAATCGCCTACGTTGACCATACTGGCGTCGGATTGTGTGCTGGGGAAGACAGAATGTGATGGAACTAGGTTTCCAGAGCTAGGATGGCTGGGTAGTCAGTCTGGGATCACAAAAAAAAAACGACAAGTGGGACGTGAAACTAGATTTTGTCGCTATTTTTAGAATAGATAGATCAACACTTTATTGGTTACATCAATGTTTATCACATCACATCACACTAATATTATAAATGTGAAAGTTTGTGGGTATGTGTGTCCCGCTTTGTATGCCGTGTTCGCCCCAAAAATATTTAATTTAAAAATTCTCATTTCGTACCACTTTACAGCTCCACATTCGGCCCAAGTTTATTTATATGGGTAAATTATGATTATTTCATTACAGTGACGCGACAAGTTTGTTCACTTGACTTTCTATGTTTTTAAAATGATTTCGACGTTAAAAAAAACGAGATAATCTAAACCTATTCAGCATTGAACGTCTCCGGGCTGATGATGATACAATTAGACTAGACAGCATCATATAATGTTTTGATTTTCTACGATCACTGTTTTCCTAGATAGGGAATGGTTTTTCGTCATGTTTTACATATTCTGCCAGAAACAAAACTTAATGAAAAACAATCCACTTGCATCTTCACATTCCTCTCTCTAGTTCGTACCTACAACCTTCGTCGTTCTTTGTATAAAATGCATAAATAACTTTGTTTTACTTATTAAAAATTTGACAAAGCATCCGCAATCAAAGAACGTAATCCTACAGCGACAAAGATTGTTAGAATAATGGATAGCCACAAAGCTAAAGAATTCCCACAGAACAAACAACAAAGACAGAAAGTTATTTCAGCAGAATATTAGTAGCGGTAAAATATTACCCGGGAAAAGTTTCCGGAAATTTGGAGGTTTTGAACCGCGAGACATTTGCGGGATGCCAAGTGAACATTGACGAAAGTCCGACTTTTTGCTTAAAGAAAATTGTATTTGGCATGTAGTCACAAATAATATGGTAACACAAATTTTTTTTATTTTTTTTCTTTCTTTGTTTTTGGCATCGCACTTCGTGCATTCTGCCAGTATCAAGTATTATACATTTTCAAGTATTTAAAGTTTCAAGTCAGATAATATACATGTTATACCATCACAGTTAGTCAAGTTACAGGTATATTTTATATATTTATAGTATAGTATATTTTTCGACTTGTATTAAGTCACGAGCATATTTTTTTGTAGAAAGTATATTTAGCTAAGTATCAAAAGAAATACTCAAATAATTGATAAAAAAAATAACAACATAAATGCTTAATATAATAAACCACATCTTACAAGGGTAAAATAAGCGAATGCCAGATAAGGTGTATATTTCTGCGGGAAGCCAAGGAAAACGGCCTCCTGTCGCGATGATGAATCCATAGACACGACGCGATACACAACTTTACCCTACCATACCCTACTCTGTTTGCGGCCAATACTTTGTCCGGAAATGAAACATACACAAACGATTTTCAAACTTATCGCAAAGTCATAGAGTACATTTTTTGTTCTTTGCGAGAAATAATATTGTTTGATAAAAATTAATATTTCAGATTTTTTAATATCGAAGACACAAAGTCGTATTTACGAGAATTTGTTGAGTCCATAAAACGTCATCGTCGCGTCGGATAAATTAATTTATGGACGGTTTTTATTATATTAGATATCGTTTGTTATTAACAGAAACAGAACATCTAAACTATTTATTTATTTTTTCCTCTTGTATTTAGCATCCCATTTTGTGTACTTATATAAAGTCAAATATCACACACACACTAAGTACACAAGTAAGTGTAGTCACAGTCAAAGTGTGCAAAGCAAGTCGCGTTCAAGTGCAAGTCAAGCAGAAGTAAAGTAGTGAGACTTGTCAGAACCTACTACAGAGTTGTAAAAATAAAATTACATTATATCACTCACGTCTTAGACTACTTTATACGTCAATGACTACGTATCGTGTAAGTATTTCGGCCCTCAGAGAATAAAACACCACAATTTTTAACACTTAAATATTATTATACAGGGTTAGTTCTATTCAGTTAGCATCCTTTTAAAAGCATAATGCTGTACATCAAAACAAACAACCTTTACTAAGGCCGAACATTAAACTCGCAAAAAAACAGTTGTTTCATACATTTTGCCCAAGGTCGATGAACTTTTTGTATGGAACAGCTGATATTTTTTTCGCGATTGCAATGTTGGCCCTATAGTAAAAGTTGTTTGTTTTGATGTACAGAATATGCCCTTAAAAGGATGCTAACTGATTAGAACTAACCCTGTGTACTCGAAAAATGTAGTTTTGGTAAATAAAATACTTGTACCTACCGAACATAGGTTAGTTTCTTAAAAAAAGGTCGCATTATAATTTCAAATTATAATCTTAAAAAAATATAGGAAGAAAACTTAGCTTCGTTCAAAAATTTAAGGGCTATCAATCCACACTCGAGTTAGCTGTCTAAGAGTAATGTAAGTACATTTGACCGGCCGCGGTTAATCTACCGTGAGGACACGTCGCTCTGACGTGAAATTCAATTGGAAACCGGATTTTTCCGGTTCTGCTCGAGGGGAAATTCTTTAAGCGATGTTTTGGATGTTCTTGGTAGATTAAGCTTGTGTTGACTTGTGTTATGGGATAATGGTACTGAATTATTGATAAGAGTTATAGGGGTAAAAAAAAAGTGAAAATATTGGAAAAAAGTACTTATGCGTTTGCACCTAGTCCACCTAGGACTGACGACATTGTGAATGTCGCTGGCAACCGGTGCGGTGGATGTAAATAGCAGGTTGTCGTACAGTGTGGCAGTAAGGGAGGCCTTTGTTCAGCAGTGGACGTCTCCGGGCTGATGATGATAACTTATGCGTTTATTTAGAGTGTTCTGTCAAATGGCGATAAGATATGTTTTAGGGTATCTTTGTACGTTCTAGTCATCATTATGAACAAGTTTTACTTCGGAATTAATAAAACATAATATACAATAGTCTTGGACGATCTAGCTCTCGTATATAATCAAAGACTGTAGTGGATCATTGGTTTTGAACCTCTAAGTTTCAAATAGGGTGAATGATTTTCTTCTATGGGACTTCCTGATATTTTTTTAGTATTGGTGTTTGTAAAAAGAGTGTGGTCTTTTTTTTCTAATATAAGTACAAACGTTGCCAAAGATGGAGTGGAGAACCTTTATGCCTGTAGTGATTGCAGAGATACGTATATATGTAGTTTACGTAGTACTAATAAATATGTATGGTATTTTGTAAGACTACAACTAAAATATAGGGGAAAACATCCTAACGTTTCCCAACCTCAACTTTAAAAGTGGCATCAATTTCAAGTTCCCCAATACTTATTTTGTAAGTGGCTCTTGCAGTTCCCTAAGTAAACTTCCCCCAATAAAACTATTAGAATGTATGTCACGGGCCCCAAAGAGGCCACATTTCACCCCAAAACGAGGGGGCACGTCTCTTGCGGATTTTAAAGTATTCGATAGCTTTGACTTGTGCGAATTGCTTTTTGAAGCAGATAGGTAAGCACCGATAAAAGCTTGGCATGTGACTTGAATGATAAAAAATAAAATAATTGTAAACCATACACTAGTAATGTCAGAAAAAAAATGTGGTGATATATAACTCATATATATATATACTCACTGACTAAACACGAAATCTCGAAAACTACTTGATCCCTGAAGCTGAAATTTGGCAGGTAGGTAGTTTATAGGTAGGTGACGTCAGCTAAGAACTTTGGAGGATTTTGCGACAGGGGGGATTAAGGGGGTGGAACGGGGGATATAACTTTACATGGAAAGTTCTTTGTTTTTGAAGTTAAAGTCAGCGATTTTTATCATTTCGCCGTTTTTCTTCATCACGCTGGTGGAACACCGGGGCACAGCTAATACTATATATGTACCTACGTGTCGAATTGATAAATTCCTTTTTTTGAAGTCGGTCTAAAATGGGTATTTACCCCCGTGCAAAGCTGAGACGGTCCTTAAACTGCAACCAGACCCACCGGAGGACGGGCAGCAGCATCCTCTTGGTTAACGGTAGTGACCATTCTGCGATCCCCAAGCCGCCTGCCAAGCGTGGGGATTATGGCACCACCCCTCTATAAAGGGGGAGGCCTTCGTCCAGCAGTGGACGTTTTATGGCTGACGACGAAAGCCGAGACGGGTCAGCTAGTATAATAATAAAATTATTCTGTTTGCATAAAATTTTACCATAAAAACTTTGTAGCAAGAAGGTTTAGAATGAGTTTGTGCACAAACGCGACAGAAAGGCAATTTGGAGTTCACAAAAGGCAAAAACATTGCCCTCTCCAATTTCACAGAGAGCCCCTACAAAAGATCACTCACGTTAACTATGAATGGACGAAAACAAGCTCGCATAGACCCGAATGAAAATTAAAAAGAAATACATTTCGAAAACGGAACTGAAAACAGGAATTGAATTTAAGTACATTTTAAATTCCAAACCCCCGGCTTTGACTGGTCGAAATAATAGAATCCCCGTGTTCGAAATACGAATCCTTTTTGATCTTTTTCGCGTATTGTATCCCCTTAACGACCGAGGCATTTGCGCGGCACGCAACTAATGGATTATTTTCTTCGTGTGTTCTTTTTTTGTGAAGCGATTTGGGTCTTTTTAGGTGGCGCTGTTGATTCCTTTATGCGTTGCAACCACTTCGGAGAGACCCCTCTTGTTTCTTGTTTCGAGTATGACAGTTTGTGGCTGTCTATGGTTGAAGAGATCTTGTTTAGGTGGTGGTTTCCAAAAGAGGAAACAAAACGTTGACAAGGACGGGGTGTGATTGGATTAAGGAGGGTTGACTTTATAGTCGTCGGGCAATTTGGAAATTGACTTTTGGAATCTGTTTTTGCATGCTGCGGCTTTGGTCGTTTGTTTGTTGCGGTTGGTGTCAATTTATCAATTGTTATTGGGTTTGAATACTTACTGAAAGCAATTTTGTGGATTACAAGGGTTCTGCTGAAGTTGTACACTCTGACAGAGTGTAGATGATGCTTACGAGTACGTACTCACAACTTTTATTGGTCAGTTATAAGAAAAAAAAAACATGTTGAAAAGAGATAACGCGACTGCCCATTTCTATTGTAGAGCTCTAGAGAGTGTAGGGCATCATTCGGCCCTACTACTAAAAGACATTGGATGTTGAGCCTTACTAGCTTACTAGAAATTAATAGTTTGACTTTTTTACCATACAGATATTTTTGTAGTGCGGCTGACTTTGCAGTAGAGTCCTACACTCTACTGCAAACTCCGCCTAGGGACTTCCTTACAACTCTTTACAACGGAATCAAGACTATAATACCCTTACCATTTACAAAAAAAATGTATTCGATGTGTATAAAATACTAATTTTTATACAAGGTTACTGGTACCTCGACGTATTTAACGTTTTTTTGTAGTGGTAGGATGTACTGCTGAGTCCGCCTGGGGAAGTACTCAAGTACCACAACTTTTACAGTTATTCAACCGCCAAGCAGTAGTGTGCAAGCATTACTGTGTTCCGGTTGTTGTTGTTTTTAATAGTTCCTGGCCATGGATACTAGTCCTTCAGCCGAATACATTTTTCTTCATCGATCCTTCTTTCTCCAGTTAAATGAGTCGTAGTCACAGTCCAAGTCACACACAGTAAGTCACAGTCAAGTCCAATCATACCCTAGTAAAGTCGTGGCAACTTTACTACAAGCTTCTTCGGAGTTTTGGAAACAACACGAAAAGACACGTTTCAGTACATTATATCACTTGCCCACACTCTTGCTCGTAAATCAGCACTTAATGAATAAAACGCCACCATTTTTATGCATTAACACTAGAAAAAACACAAGTTTTGGAAAATAACACAATGCAGCGACATGATTTTCTCGCGTTCCCGCCAAAACCTCTGTGTTCCGGTTTGTAGGGCAATGTTACCAGATACATTACTGGGTATGAAGAGATTTAACATCTAATATCTCAGTATGACGAGTGCAGTGCGGCGCAGGATTGTGTTCGCAAGTTCAAAATTCTGGCACTGCTACTGTTAGTGGCAGGCGTAATGCTTACCACCACGCGAACGTCTTGTGCGTCTCGTCACTTGAATATATAAAAAAAAGAAAAGAAAAAGATATCTCCTACTTAAGATATTTTAGCTCATCGCGTTTCCTTAGAAATATTGATTTAGTAAAAGTTTGATTATTTTTAGTCCTAATACTTTTTTAGACCTGGACATGGGTATGTCTTAAAACCGCCGGACGACGGAGGACGGGCAGCAGTGTCCTCTTAATTACTTAGCGGTGTTGAGTATCCTACGACCCCCAAGCCGCCGGACAAGCGTGGGGATTATGGCAACCAGTCCCTATTACGGGGGAGGCCTTCGTCGAGCAAAGGATTTCTTCTCGCTGTTGATGCTGATAATTTTGTAGAAACACCATTAGCTCAATTCGCGACGGACATTTTATGAGACATCAGTTTGAATAGATTACCTACTGTTAGTTCTGATTACTGACACGGTACAAGCAAGTTAGGAGCGCAGTTTATCCCCAAACATACAGCCGTATCGTCACCCTAGTAATCGTGCAATGATGGATAGTCCATCACAAAGGGGACGCGACAGTAAAGCGATAGTGTTCGGGTAAATTCGGAAAACTCTGAAATTAACGCGTGCCGCGATTCATTAACTTAACAATAAAATATATTATAACATAGCCACTTTATTGAGAAACTATAATTATGAATTTATGATAATATATTTTTACTCTCCAATACAAACTTACAAAATTCTGTATACGTACATCTAACATAAAAATACTATTGAAAATTTCATAGTAGATAAATAATTATAACAAGCTTTGCTTTGTTTGAGGCTAGATGGCGCTGTGTGAAAAAAGACCACCGATATTTATTTATTTTATTTTAAGTTATATATCGTTGGAGACTAGCAGTGGGATAAAGAAGGCTGAGGGTGAGGCTGAGGGGATGAAGACGACGTAATCAGTCTAAAATTTATGAATAAAGGAGTTTGCGTTTACACATTTCCTATAAGTAAGTGGCAAGTAATTTTTGATCGTTTTTGAGATAGTGTAAAGGAGGAATCTCTTAATGACAAGTCCTCTATTGGAAGTGGAAAACTGAAAATGGAGCCGAGTGGCGTGCCTTCGGAGAGGCACACACACCGCTAGACATATTATGTATTTCGTATAGAAGTGTACCATGACAGGTTAGTAAGATCATGATACAATAACCTGGAGCTTGAGTTGTAATGTTTTTTAATGGAATATAATTATGCTTGCTTTTTACTACTATCTTATCTCGTCTGATGTTAAGTGAAGATGCTGTATATAGAGCACGCTTATCTAGAAGTAATCGATACACACACCAGCCAGAAGACAGCCACTACTGGACGAAAGCCTCTCTCCAAGCATGTCAGGGCTTGGGGATCGCAGAGTGCTCGCCACGTCTAACCGAGACGACGCTGCTGCCCGTCTTTAGGTGGTTCTGGATGCAAAACTACCTAAGGAAGAAATCTATACACTTACGACTTAATCAGTATTTTGTGTATTTCTTATCTTCGATTCTATAACTGGGTAGGTAAAGACTAAAACGAATAAACTATTCCGAAGCTACTCCAGGGCCCTATGTGTTTCACATAACCATTCCCAAATCTTAGCATAGCGTCCAACAAACAAAACTGTAAACAACAGCATTACTTTCATAACTTATTGATATATCGCAGAACTCGTAACACGAATATATCATTGGGAGCCTCGTCAGTCCCCGGGCGGGCGGATGACGTGGGCACATTAAAAAGTTTCTGCTGGCAACACTGGACCGCTAGCAACATTAGCACAACAATACTCCGCCGATCCGTCATCGTATGACTACTGATATATTTTAATGGAGATGTAGTTTTGTCCGGGAATGTACTTCGTGTTAAGGATTTTGGATTCGATGCTCCAAAAATTAATAATTAGTCATCACACTTTAAGTGACGAAAGCACGAATCGGCAAATGTATAGACTGTAGAATGCCCTTGAGACTAAATTGAGTGATTATTTGTTACACAAGACAGTAGCTGGCAGTCAAGTATAGCAAACAGAAAACTGAGAATCGGCATCAGTGGCGTACCTACCTTTTGGAGGCCAATGACTAATAGTGGACTATGTTAAACTTATGATAATTTCCACTATGTCCTAAATTCCAAATGGCGCTATTATGAGGAAACAACGTGACGCTAGTAGGCAAGCTACTTATTCGTCACTTATTTAGGCAGGCAGGCAGTTTTATTAATGTTTCAGTCAGTGTTTGTTAGGAAGGATTTTCCCATGCAAGTAATAAGCTTAGAGGATGTATAGAAAACGGAACCAAACATTTTTTGTTAAAATTCAAATAAAGTAATAAAATACTACAAAACCGTCAAATGCAAAATAGGCTTTGATTTTTAGTGAAGCATTTCATGTACTTTTTAAATCTGTACCCTACAGTTAGAATCGAAAAATATCGTGAGCAATTTATTTCATTTGTTTTCGTAGTGCTTACCTACATATTTTTTGATGGTTTTGGACGGGTTACAGATTTAACGAAGTGCAAATGCTAGGTATAGAGGAAACAAGCTAGGTATACAGGAAACAGGCTATATAGGTATAGTGGAAACATATTATTAAAGTTAAAAGAAATACTTAATGGAGCGACGGCCTGCGGAAGAGCGCTGGAAGCAAAGTGGGTGCGTAGATCAGAAAAACGTGATATTTGTGGCGCCCTATAGAAGCCTACGTCCAGCATTAGACGGACATGAAAATAATAATAATAATAATATGATAATTATTATGATGATGATGAAAGAAATGCCAATTGTTAGAAATCTAGAGCTTTACTTAGTGTAGAGCTAATTGCAGAGCTAAGAAATATATATATTTTTAACAAATATTTGTAATATAATAATAAGTATTTTATACACATACCGTCTTATGCATTGAAAAAAACACAAAAAAGTATTTCAAACCTATTTTTGTTTTAAAAAGTGTTTAGTCTTCTTTTTTCAAACTCAAATCGTTATTCGAAAGAAATTTGACAAAACTTAAAAAAAAAACTACCGACTTCAAATTAATATGGGATCAACTCGGGACTATAGCCTTTCAAATATTTTTTTTTTTTAAATCGGTCTACAATTGACGGGGAAATCAGTGAAAGTACATTTAAAAAAAAAAACATACATACCGTCGAACATAGAACCGCCTCCTTTTATGAAGTAGGTTAAATAAAGGGTTGAAATACGTTTTAGCGTTTTATGCATTTTTTTAAATAAATGGTTTATTATTATTTATTATAGTCATGATTCCGTTGTAAAGATCTTAAACTTTATTAATAACGAATGCTTCAGCATCAACGCGAGCGCTTCCACAAGGCGGCCTCTATCAATCACTTACGGAAACCTATCAGGGCGTATCCATTATGCAAGAGATAAGTTCTTACAATACTCGTGGTACTTACCTTGAACAGAGGGTAAGGACACTGGATACTTACTGCTTAATTTAATAATCAAAGAAATGTTGTGGTCTAAAGTGTATACTTCTAGGAAAGCGTGTTCACCGATCACCTGGCATCATCATCATCACCATCTCTTCATCTGGCGAGATGGTAGTCAAACGAAAGCTCATTTTGTGGCGTATCTGGCCATGCGCTATCAATGATTAGGTTTTAGGTTTTATTTTAGAATAATGCCGAATGTCTTTTGTATTTTATTTGTTTTGTCAGTTTTTGCATAGCTAACCAAATAAATAACATTTGTTAATACGAAAATGTGTGTTTGAGGCAAAAACTCAAAAAAAGATAAACAAAACAAAACAAAAAAAAAGATATTGAAATGATTGCAATAGAAATCCTGACAAAGGAAATCCGGACCTGAGTAATTGGGTATGTCCTAAAACTACACCCAGAAGGACCGGATGGTGGGCAGCAGCGTCTTCTCGATTAACGGCGTTGAGTGTTCTGGGATTCCCTAGCTGCCTGCCAAGCGTGGGAATTATGGCAATCCCTTAAAGGGGGAGGCCTTCGTCCAGCAGTTGACGTCTTCTGACTGTTGATGATGATTGGTGAATAGAAATACGGATTTGTATTGATCAATCATCACCAATAAAGGAAAAGAACGGAATGTACCTATGTAATTAAAAGCTATAGCGTGGTAAAAGAGTTCTTACTGTTTATGCTTTAAAAACATACAAATACCGAAAGTGTGGAAACAATTAAAAATATGCAACGGTCTCCTAATAGTTTGAAGTCGTTTTGTTTAAATCTAATATTGTTGTATAAATGTAATGTAATATGTTAATCATGAATAGCTCAACGTTTATTTTGAATCATCAACACTATGAAATTACAAAAAGCTAAAACAAACATTTACATAGGAATCTGTAGGAACTAAAAAACATCACATTTCCACACTCATATTAACCCTTAAAGTGTCAAGAAAGCACTATAACATCCGTCTTACATACACCCCCAAACCCTACGGAAGTCTCGATATAACCCCTTAACATTACCATAACCTTTATGGGAAGGAAAAAATAATGGGCCATTGGTGAAATGGCTAGTCCGGGGTCAATAGAAGTTTTGTCGTTACGGAAAACAGACGGTGAATAAAGGTTAAGATAGTGACAAAGCGGTTAATTTACTGACGGATATTTACACTTACAATAAAATAAAAACTAGTGTGGAAGACCTGAATTCCCAAGTTAAACAAAATAAATATTTTTCAATTTAAAATCAGCAAACGCTAAAAAAAATCAATGAGGTTTTTTCATGAAATATCTGTTGTTCGTTTTGTTACATCGTAATATATCTACTTATATACGTATCGTATATCTACTGCAGAGTCCGCCTGGGGAAGTACCACACCTTTGCCAGTTATTCAACCGCCAAACAGTAGTGTGCAAGCATTACTGTGTTCCGGTTTGAAGGGCAATGTTACCAGAGAAATTACTGGGTATGAAGAGATTTAACATCTACAGCCTTACCTAATATAATCTCGATTCTCTTAGTCACTGCTTAAACTTCCCTGTCTTGTTCTTGCATGTTACACTTCACGTCAGAGAGAAGATGGCAGAGCATCTTAAACAGTACTAACGGTTGAAAAGTTTTTTTAAGTTAGGCCCCTAATATTTCAGGGTGACGAGCGCAGTGCAGAGCGGCGCACGATTGTGTTCGCAAGTTCACAATTCTAGCACTGCTACTGTTAGTGGCAGGTGTGACGCTTACCACCAGGCGAACGCCTTGCTCGTCTTGTCACTTGATAGAAAAAAAAAATGCCGTGTATACTGAGTGGTCTTATTTTAATTTCTAAAGTATCGTTAGACTTTGTCTAGAAAGACAGGGACCAGCACTATATGTGGACCAAAACTAAGAGATCTTGCAATTTGGTTAAGAAGACCTGAAATCAAATATCCTTCCAAAGGGCACTAGTCCTCTACACACTTGCACTAGAATTGTCCCCTTCGCACGCGTGATGAAATGCGACAATCGAAATGACGTGTGACACACACGTGGCGGAGGGTTACTTGCGTAACACACGACACAAAGAGATGACGAGCAAAACTGAAACAAAACACAAAAATGATGATGATGGTGATGGTGAATGGTGATGTGTAAACCTTTATGCAAGAAGCCGTGATAGCCTAATAGGGATTTTCTGATAGGCAATTAAAAAAAAGAATCTTATTGTAGATCTCTGACTTTGCGCAGACCAGATGTGGCTGTTATTGTCAAGTTTTTTAATTTATTTTATATGCCACATAACAAAAATATTATACTGTTGTTGACTGGCACGTATGGCGACGCTATCTATCCAGTTAAAAAAAACTAGTAAAAAAAAATGATTGGTAAATCGCTCATTGGGAGGCCGCTCGACTTGAAATCGTTAGGTTGCGGGTTCCAAACCCGGGCCCGTACAAATGTTTTTTGTAAAGTTTATGTACAGATTTTCTTTCTAGGTGCTGGCTTTTTTGGTGACGAAAAGCATCGTGAGGAAACCTCACGCCTGAAGAAGAAATTCAATGGGTATGAATCCACCAACCTCCAACTGGGTCAGCGCAGCGTAGTGTATATGGCCGAATCGCTCTTATAGGTAAATCCAACACTGAATTACAAACTACTAGTACAATATTGTACTTGGTATTTACAGGTAAATCCAACTACTAGTACAATTGTACTTGGTACTTACAGGTAGTAGTTTGTAGTTCACTGTTGGATTTCAACAGTGAACTATAAACTACTAGTACAATTGTTACTAGTACGATTTTGGTTCACCGAATTGTACTTTCATTCTTTCTTTCATCACTTGCGATTCTAGCAAGGCGTACATGACCACTTGGGAAAATTAGATTTTTAATACTTTTAACTTAATTGCAACTGTCAGCAATCATTGCATAGTGAACGGACCACGCTGAAAAGGGTTTGAAAAAGAACATTTATATTTTATACGTCTCAAAATGTGGTTCGCTCTAATTGCTCGTGTGTCACACAAAAGACAGAGGGACTGCGTTGCCCTCAAGCTAGGGATCCCGGGTGCGCCGTGGGATTTGAAGAATTCTCCCGACACAGAGGTGAGCTACTTTACAGCCAAGATTGGACTTGTGAGAAATTCCTTTACATTTAGTTGAGAGGAAATAGATCGATTGACTTTGGATTGGACGAACTCAGTTTAACCCCAGTATATTGTAAAAAACAAGTCGGTAAATTACAATTTCAGCTTCATTGCCACCAAAGAAGTGGTCTGGTCTATTACGATGTAATTGTGTGACGATGTCGGCCCTAAATAATTCAAGAAGATCAGAGTCTATATAGCAATATTTTTTTTAAAGAATTAAGTAGTACCTATGTAGTAGGGTAAAAAAAATGATAGAAGGATTGATCAGCGTCGTTAACGGGCGTAAATTGAAACTGAAAATACGCGAAACACAATCTTAATATAACTCTTTTTAACTTTTTTTTTCTTTTCATTAGTATAGTACATTGTTAAATAATTAAACTATAAGTGATTTTTGTAACGAAAACTTACAGAATGATAGACTTGTTCATCGCTTCAAAACAGTCAAACGTTATGTCACCAATTACTGAATATGTAGATATCCAAGTGGTCATCGTCATTATCAGCCCGGAGACGTCCACTGCTGAACGAAGGCCTCTCCCTTAGACCGCCACACTGTACGACAACCTGCCATTTGCATCCACCGGTTGCCAGCGACTTTCACAATGTCCACGTAGTGGGAGGCCTGCCTACGCTGCGTCTTCCGGTTCTCGTCCTGTGGTTGCCATCCAAAACCCGAAGATTTTGGATCTTGATACCCGTGTACGAGTAATGTGATTCATATTAGTTAAGTCTAGACGCAGTGTATGTAAGGTTATTTTTTCTTAGTTATTGGCATCGCACGTTGTGCATTCTGCCAGTGTCAAGTTTCTGAATTTTCAAGTTTTTTAATTCAAATCAAGTCTAATATGTCTTGAATCACAGTCAGTCACACGAAATTAGTCATAGTCGAGTCCAAGTCATGTCCTAGTAAAGTTGTGGCGACTTTACTATGAGCTTCTACGGAGTTTTGAAAACAACACGAAAAGACACGATTCACCACATTATATCACTTGCCCACACTCGTGCATGTAATTCAACACTCAATGAATAAAACACCACCATTTTAAATCATTAATTCGCGAAAAAACACAAGTTTAAGAAAATAATAGAATGCTACGCCATGATTTTTCCGTGTTCCCGCCAAAACTCTATGTAAGGATTATAATGGGAAGTTTTCTGACAGCTGTCAAAACGCAGTTTTTTTTTTCTTAGTTCTTGGCATCGCACGTTGTGCATTCTGCCAGTGTCAAGTTTATGATTTTTTCAAGTATTTATATTAAAATCAAGTCAAATATGTCATGATATCACAGTCAGTCACACGAAATTAGTCATAGTCGAGTCCAAGTCATGCCCTAGTAAAGTTGTGGCGACTTTACTATGAGCTTCTACGGAGTTTTGAAAACAACACAAAAAGACATGTTTCACCACATTATATCACTTGCCCACACTCGTGCATGTAATTCAACACTCAATGAATAAAACACCACCATTTTTAATCATTAATTCGCGAAAAAACGCAAGTTTAAGAAAATAATAGAATGCAACGACATGATTTTTCCGTGTTCCCGCCAAAACTCTATGTAAGGATTATAATGGGAAGTTTTCTGACAGCTGTCAAAACGCAGTTTTACAGCCAAAGGATAGACGGCGCTGGCGAGATATGGCCCACTTTGTATCGCATTTTTCTTGTGAAAAAGCAGTTCACTCACCTTCACTGCTTCACTCCACAGTTCGCAATCGTCAGTGAAGTGCTTTTCCAAGTTTTCTTGTATCATTTTGCTGTAATTCTGATAAATTGTTGTTGTTACTTTACGTTATTGTTATGTTATTATTTTTTGTTGATAATAATTGTCATATTTATTGATAGTAATTAATTAATTAATTGGCAAGGCGCACTTACAAATTTGTGTAGAATAATGAAACCTTAAGAAATAATATGGGCAAGTACTTAGTTATGCAAACAATAACCACAAAAGTGCAAGACAGATCTGATATAAATGAAATAAGGTTACTTTATATTTTTGACCTTTTTACTTTGTTTCATTCGTTCAAAATCACAGACAAGATAGTGAAACTGTTCAGGGCCATGTCTCTTCATTGCCATCGAACGGATTTTTATGAACTATATATTTTTTTAATTGGCTGTCAGAAAATCGCCCATTGCAACGATCAATTCCAATTTCAAAACATTATAAGCACAATGATAGGCACCAACTTTCAAAAAAATATTCATAAATTCAAGTTTAGAACGTGCACCGTATATAAACACTGGTAACCAGCCAGCAATATTTCGCTTACGAGCTACACCGAAGAGTTGTTTACAACGGTCGAAGCGTCCCAAGGGAGGGGGTGACTTCTCAGGAAGGGGTGATCCGATAGATTACCGTTTTTCCAATTAGGCAAATAGCTGACCCATAGTTTCGCTGTAGCACAGATAAACCAATAAATAATACTAAGTTAGTTTATAAGCCCATGAAAGAGTGAAAAGTGGAAACTCTTTGTGTGATGACTGTGTAAAAATGAAGACTGTCAAGTAAAACCAGCGACGGTGATAATGGAATTGACGGGCCCTGCGCTTGCAAATCGATCAAAATTAACAAGACAGCACCAAGCATACCTAGCTAAAAGTATGCATATTACATTTGCCGGAAAATAGAAATAGCGAATCTAATTACTGCATGACAAAAAGAGAACACATGTACTTTCATGTATTAGAAGTTTGTATTGTCGTATCGTACTCTGCCTTTGCGACATGCGAGCCGCATGTCGCAAAGGCAGAGTATGACTGAAGCGAGTGGAGAGCTGGCGCTCAAGATATAATCTTCAAAATCCGTGCGCTTATTTCCCGTCCATTCATCTTATCATTGTCGCTGAGTAAAATACATTGAATAGGTTTTTATATTCCACAATCGATAGGAACAGGATCACCTTGATGTTAGAACAAAACTCTCGACGTAAGAGACGTGCTCGTGACATATTTGGTCGAGAATTTTACCACATAATGCCAAAATTATCGGCTATTATACTATCTTTGGACCAGGGTATGTCCTAAAACTGCAACTAGAACCACTGGAGGATGGGCAGCAGCGTCCTCTCCGTTAACTATGGTGAAAATTCTGCGATTCCCAAGCTGCCTGCCGAGCGTGGGGATTATGGCAACACCTCCCTATTAAGGCCAGGATATTCCACGTTTCAAGTACATTTTATATTGCAATCGATCATTAGTATAATGTTGTATCAGGTAGGGTCACATTTAGCGGAGCAAAAATATGACAGTTTTGTGAATGTCAAGCTTAGATTTTTGAAGTTTTTCTCAGATTACTCGAAAACTATCGAAATTAATATTTTTTCAACTAAAGAAAGTTCTCCAAAATACTATTCTTTTCTAATAAATGATTTTTTAATGTGACTATGTGCTGTAATTAGGACATATAACCGTAAAAAGTATAAAAATTGCCACTGTTTCGGTATTTTTTTCTATCGAGGAAAGTATGATTAAGTATGAGATTTCGTGTTTTCGACCAAAGAAATAATTAAGACGGATGTTCGTCTGTAACATATATATTTTTTGGCATTAATTATAGCAATTTGAGTAAATAAAATAAATTTTTTGAGGGGCAACTTTGGAATATAGGACCCTTAAGAGTCGTCCAGATCTTCGTCCAGCAGTTGACGTTTTCTGGCTGATGGGCGGGTCATACTATCCCTAGTTGTCTTTATCGTTAGTATACCTTAGTCTGCGTCTCGACATGAGCCTCTCCTAAAGCACGTTATTAGTTCTTAACTTTAAGCTTTATGTCGCTGTCCACTATCTTACGTTTTAAACATCTTTACAAAGGATTTAGGGCGACCGACCTACTCTTCATTTTGTTATTTGTGGTTTCTTGCTTATTCATAGTTGGAAACGAGTTTTTGACTTTATGTCTGCAATTCATAAGGTCAACTTTTCATTGCATGGCATATTATAACAAGCAAAACCTTTCTAGTCAACTCAGACTAGAAAGTCATTAGAATTCTAAAGTGTGAGTTTTTCGTTTTAGTCTCTAGTTATTAGATACTCATTTTATATTTTAAATTGATTTTTTCGTCTATCTTCAAGCCGTAAATTATCAACAGGCAAGACAAGTATGATCAAATTAGGATAAGTAAAAGGTAAAATAACCTTTTTCTCTAAACAAGGAAGATTGTCCAATGAGGGATGAGGCTTTGACCTACAGTGGGCTAAAAAGCTGCCAATGATAAGAATGAGACCCTTTTAACTATAGTTTACATTTAAATATACTCTTTTCCTCCCAATTCAGTCAATTTTCAACAATGTATGTTCCCCAATGCCAAACAAAAAGAACAAAAAGGCTGTTACCCGAAAACGCAGGCTTACTGTAGTTTCGCATGCGATACGATGGCAGACAACATAAAATATATCCTCCAGGCGTAAAACAGGTAGCCTCCGATCATTTCATTAGGTCGCGACTCGCTAGTACCGAGGAAGGAAAATCTTGATACTTATTCAGATGATCGTACCCTGATAATTTATTTTGACATTTGAAAAGAAAGAACATTTAAAAACACAAAAAAAAAACAAGCTAGGTGTAAACGATTTCAAGTAGGTTTTAAAAATTTGAGTACGGAACTCGACCTGTTTATCTGAGGATGTCTTGTGATGACAATACTTTCTTTACTGGATGTTCAATTTCCTAACTTATAGCGAAAACTACTATTTTTATTTGCAACATTTTTCGTACGCTTGTATGCGTGTCAAAGAAAGTAATTACACATTTAAGTAGGTATATTGATAGTTTTTACGCACATTTTGATTGCTATATAGCTATAAAAAAGTTATGTCTTGAAGCTGCGTCATGAGCTGTCAAAAAGCGATTAACGTCGACAGAGTAAAGGATAGTATTTATAAATAAACCAAGAATACAAGGCTCCGTATCGAAAGAACTATCAGGGTAAATGACGATGTTTGCAGAACTTCGGCACGTGAAAACGTCTACACGGTGACAATGTATTGAGTGGCAAAACGACTTACTAGTAAAACAATATGTTTAATCTTCCAAATCCAATCATACTTTCAAGTATCAAAATTACATTTATCGGATGTTGAATTCGGATGAAAGTATCCAAAATAATGCCAGCAACCAATAATGGCTGTTTATTGAAAAACGGCGATTATTTTAATAGGACATCCGGTGCCGAATGTTCTGCAGATCAGGCTAATGGCAACCACCATCTACCTTAGAATAATGTTCGGATATCGATACTAAATTAACGGTTTAGACCAATCTGGCCTCTAATTACACGCATATAAATGCTAATTTCGTATGCTAATTCGCAGGTGTGTGATGCCTTTGTGGCTACTTGTGCAATACTTACTTTCCTTCGTTAAGAAACAAAGGTATTGTTTTGCATGCATTAGTAAGAAGAAAGAGTTGGTTCATCACGCAACCCTCTTAATTTGGAAGTTAAACATAGCTGGAGACTGCAAAGTTCGGAAATTGTAGTGAACAGATATGCTAATTGTGTAACTGCATTTTTGACGAAGTTTAGTCATACGTCTACTTCTCGCTAAGCATAGATAGGTACTGACATAGTTAGGGCTGAAGCCGTTTCGTTGTTGTCTGTATATAGTATATCTTTTACTAGCTGTAGCCCGTCTACGCGTGGCATTTTTTTTTAAATGCAATGGAATGACAAGTCTAGCGAGACATTCGCCTGGTGGTAAGCATCACGCCTGCCCATAACAGTAGCAGTTTCTGAATTGTGAACTTGCGAACAAAATCCTGCGCCCCACTGCAATGCGTCGTCGCTCTGAGATATTAAATTCATTGCGTTGATTTCCCAATTAAATATAGCTTATAGAGTAGCTTTCTGCTTGGTGCAAAGTTTGTGTAAATCGTATTAGTTGTGTTCCGAAATTTTCTCGAACCAACAAACAAAATAACAATTATGTTTGTGACATTTAAATTTAAATTACCACTTTACAATATCATTGTGGATTTTTATGTAAGTTTGTAACCGCAGCATCTCTTATTTGTACGCCTCTGCAGGCTTAATAACATGAAGGATAACAAAATCCAACATTTTTTTATTTACTAAATTAAATAACGAAATGTTCGTGACTCTTCTAACTCAGAAAACGTATCCAACAAAACAAACGTATAGCCAATCTGCATAAAAACAACAGAGACACCGCCCCATGGCAATCGTCTCCGAAGCAGTCTCGTTCGCTTCAAATATTAAAATTTAATCGGGCGGTGTCGCGCGTCGAATTAGGCTCTCTTTGGGGAATGCTCTAGAAGAGACGAGGGTGTAGAAAAGACAGCTTAGAATTTAGGTAGATGATTTACCTAGTTTTTTTAAATCATTTTAATACTCTTGTTTGTAATCAAGATTAAATTGATGCACACGTTGGGAAGGCCCCCCAAATTACAGGTGTTAATTAGCTCCTGAGAATTAATTCTAAATTACCTAAACTTTTTACCATGCTTGTGATCTTTAATCTCACAATTCCAATTTTAAACAGTCATGATAAGCTACTAAATCAAAATGAACCAATGAGGCCAGCCCTTTGCAGCATTTTGCAACGTAGAGGCTAAGTACCTTGCTTAAAGAGTACCTAGCCAATTAGCAATGTGTAGTGAGTATTGCCATTCAATGTGGAAATGGGGTCGATTTGAAAAATTCATAAAAATGAAAAATTATTGTGTCAAAATGCACGTCTCTTCTGCTATCTAGCTAATCTCTGGTTCGCGCAGTGATACGGACAACACAGTAATTGCCGCCGAGACGAAGAAAAGTTATATTAATTCCGTTCGCGCTTCCATAACGCGATTCTGAATGATTTACAAGACATCCTGTCCGGGCAGGTATTAACTCCAATTTCAACTTAATATTTCATTTGTGACCCTGGGGAAGCGTTTGAAGACAGTCTATTGTTTTTGTTGTCGTTGGTAAATTTTTATTGCGTTGTCGAACGATTTGTTTCGGGAAATTCGTAGCTCATTTGTTTTTGTTATGTTCGGTCTTCGAATCAATATTATCCGGTTATCCATTTTTCTCGCCAAGCGTTACAGTGGAAAATTTACACTATCTTAAATACATAGAGTTAAAAATAGTTTGCAATGAGTATGACGTTGTTATAGTTTTAAACCTGCAATTAAACCTGCCCTGATATAAATGTAAATTTTTCACTACCTATGTTACAGAAAACTCCATAATATACGTCAGCCAGCCGTGATAGCCTAATTAGAAGACCGCTCGACTTGTAACTGTGAGGTCGCGGGTTCAAGTCCCAGGCTCGGAGCTTTTTAGAGTTTATGTAGGGATTTTCGTTCACTGGCTTTTCGGTGAAGAAAAAAGTTTTTCCCACTTATATCTCTATAGAGTATATTGTTTGACATTAACAAAAAAGTGCAAAAAAAAGTATTAGTCAAGTATCAGTTACTTTACAAGTAGTAGTATTAAGTGCAAGAGAAAAAACAATTGTTTCCTTTGGACAAGCAATACTTAGAAATATAATTGACAAGCAATAGACAGCAATAGTTGGCTTCTTAACAGAACTATTTTATTCACAACGAGTGTTCATCTTGGTCCTATGCTGTCGCTTTGCAATAGGGATAAAGACAAAAATAAAATATAAAATAAAATAAAACAATAATAATATAAAACTACACTAAAACAAAAATAATTACATAAAACTGATTTATAAGTTAAGTTGGCTTTGATTTGAAAGTTTTAGGACATGTTGTATGTAGATTGTAGGCGAATAAATTCCACAAGATTAATAGAAAAAGTCGCCCCTGTTCACCTGGGTGTTTTAATTCCAAGGTGAACAAAGGACACCAATAATGTCGAAACATATCACCTAGGTGCAATAACTCCAAGGTAAAATAAAGAGACTTTAATTTCGACTTTGTTCACCTGGGTGAATTCACCCAGTTTTAAGACATGTTGTATGTAGATTGTAGGTGATTAAATTCCACAAGATTAATAGAAAAAGTGGCCCCTATTCACCTGGGTGTTTTAATTCCAAGGTGAACAAAGGAGACCAATAATGTCGAAACATATCACCTAGGTACAATAAGTCCAAGGTGAAATAAAGAGACTTTAATTTCCACTTTGTTCACCTGGGTGAATTCACCCAGTTATAAAACATGTTGTATGTAGATTGTAGGTGATTAAATTCCACAAGATTAATAGAAAAAGTCGCCCCTGTTCACCTGGGTGTTTTAATTCCAAAGTGAACAAAGGAAACCAATAATGTCGATACATATCACCTAGGTGCAATAAGTCCAAGGTGAAATAAAGAGACTTTAATTTCGATTTTGTTCACCTGAATTCTGGTGAATTCACCCAGGTGAACAAAGTGGAACAAACCAAGAAAAACATCGCGAGGAAACCTGCGTACGTCCGGATAAGAAATTCAATGGCGTATGTGAATTCACCAATCCGCAACAGGGCAAGATTTGTGGATAATATGATCCAATCGCCCTTCGAAATTAGGCCTGAGTCTAGCAGTAGATTATTTAAAAGGTTGGTTAAGCTAAGCAACATATAGATGGTATTTCAGGTTTTTTAATTTATATTTGTTTTATACAATCAAGTGACGAGAAGAGCAGTTCGCCTGGTGGTAAGCGTCACGCCTGCCACTAACAGTAGCAGTGCCAGAAGTTTGAACTTGTGAACACAATCCTGCGCCGCACTGCACTGCGCTCGTTACCCTGAGATATTAGATGTTAAGGTCACCGATGTGATCGAAACTATAGTCGGAGTATCCGACGTAATTACATATGAGTATTCCCGTATAAATAAAAGAAAAATGTGTAAAAACCACGTCAGTTTTCATAATAAAACATAGATGGTATTTCAGGTTTTTCTTTAATTTCATACAATCAAGTGAAGAGAAGAGCAATACGTTCGCCTGGTGGTAAGCCTCACGCCTGCCACTAACAGTAGCAGTGCCAGAAGTTTGAACTTGTGAACACAATCCTGCGCCGCACTGCACTGCGCTCATCAGCCTGAGACATTAGATGTTAAATCTCTTCATACCCAGTAATTTATCTGGTAAAGGTTCGCCAATAGCTTCGCTCTTTATTCAGTCCGCTTCTGAACTCGCTCCTCCTATCACCAAACCCGCACCCATCCATGTGACCCGGCCATGTCGCCGGTCGCTACGATCGATACAGCCTCCTGCACTTGAGCTTTTTGCTACCCCCTACCCCCACCCCTTAGGGGGACCTACTGGGGACTCCCTCTTTACCCCCAGTCTTGGGCGGAGAGGTTATGTTGCCGTTTTTATGTTTATTCCAGTTTTATTCGGGAAAAAGGTAAGTGAATTAGTTGCTTTGTTGAATGTACTTAGAGACGTTAGGGATACAAGGCATATTAAAGCCTTACATAAGGTTTACTTTGAATTCTATTACTTAAGTATTGTTAGGTAAGACGCATTTTTAATGTGTCGACTTTGTAGGTGTCTAAAGATTTATATTAAGCTACGAAATGGTTTGTTTAGCAATAAGACGAGCAAGATGTTCACCTGATGGTAACTAAGAGTATACTCCTGCCCATGAAAGTTGCTATAGTACCCAGAATTTATAAATTTAGTGCTTATATAATGTTGGTTTTGGTCTTATAATGTTCAAATGCTTATATTGTACTGGTTATCTCCTAAAACTGCATCCAGTACCACCGGAGGACGGGCAGCAGCGTCTTCTCGGTTAACGGTGGTGAGCATTCTCCGATCCCCGAGCCGCCAAGCGTGGGGATTATGGCAACCCCTCCCTATTAAGGGGAAGGCCTTCATCTTGTAGTGGACGTCTATATCAACAGTACTGACTAACTTAGTCATTATTATCCTTATCCTTCCTTAACCTACTAACGGGTATATGCTTTTCTTGTGTTGCTATTTGATTTAAAACTGTCTTCATCATCATCATTAGCCTTCTTCAACACAACGCTGGGCATAGGTAGGTACTGTGTTAATCTAGTACGAATCCACTTCTGATTTAGTTAGACAGTAAATGTCATCTTCCCATCTAATTGTAGCTGAACGCTGGGCATTTGCTTGCCTACCTATTGTGTCTCTCTGTCTTAGTTTCGATGAGTTAGCTTAAACACATTTTTATTGATTATTTCATGTGTACAGATGTACTCACACAGAAACTGAGGAAGAAATTAGACACACTTACATAATCTTGCTAGTACACTTACTAACCAATATCAACCTTATGTCATAAAGAAGTGTACACACCGCGATCCCTCCCAAGGCTTTTTAAGCAGTGACAAACCCGAGTTGTCTCTCTCTGCCACGCCCTTTGGCGACAAAGCCTCAAGCCACGCCTTTCGCGACAATTTCCACCAATCGCGGACGGGCGGTTTTTTATAGCTCTTGTAATCTTGGGATGTGAAAACTTTAATGCGGTCTCTGGGCGGGTTTCTTCGGGAATAAAGGTAGGATGTGTTTGGTGTGGGCGTTTATGGTTACGTGAGGTTCATGAAACGTTTTATATTATATTATTTGCTTTATACTGCTATATTTTACCTAGGCTACAGATATCAAATTAGCTATATGATAAATGTATAGTACAGATTTTGTAATGTAATATTAATCGGTTCACCAGTAGGTCCTGCCAGATTGGTATCAATCGCAGAACCGATAACCTTTTGAGTTTACGTCTAGTGTTAGCACTCTTCCCGATCTTTAGCGTTACCGTGTTGGTTTACGTTACATAGTGGAGCACACAAAGCAGCTAATATTGTCCTTCGTCATCAGCCCGGAGTCGCCAGATAACTGAACGAAGGCCTCCCCTTAGATCGCTACACTGTTCGACAACCTGCCATTTGCATCCACCGGTTGCCCGCGACTTTTACAATGTCGTCGGTCCACCTAGTGGGAGGCCGCGGCTACGCTGCCGCTTCCGGTTCGCGGTCGCCACTCAAGAACCTTTCTTATAAATCAGTGTGAGTGTGTGTTTGTTACCTCTTCACCCCAAAATCGCTGAACGGATTGGAATAGAGATAGACTATTTATCATCATTATTATTACCATTTTTCATCATCACATCGCCGGTTAAACCGCGGGGTGCAGTAAAACACAATACTTTTATTGACTTACAGAATTGAATTATATTTTTTAAGCAAAATAATACCATACCTTTGATTCAGCCATCATGTTTTTATTTATAACATTAGAATAAGAATGAAGTATCATCAAACGCCAGAAAACACACCATTGGATGAAGGCCCTTAATAGAAGGGGTTTGCCAGAATTCCACGCTTAGCAGGCGGCTTAGGGATTGCAGAATGCTCACCACCGTTAACCGAGAGGACGCTGCTGCCCGTCCTCCGGTGGTTCTGGATTTAGCTTTAGGACATACCAGGTCCAGGTATAAGAATGGAGTAAATTGTGAATATTATAATTATCACCTCTTACCATACGCTCTTCACTTACGCACTTTACGCCACATTCCCACAGAGCGTACGTATACAGATAAAACAAATGACGTATAACGGCACCCCCTCCCACCTCTCGCCCCGGCGGGGTCAGGGGGTGGTGGACCTTCCGGCACTCCTTTTATTCCGCTCCGGAGCCTTTGTTCCGAACCTCCTGAAAAAAGAAGTTAAATTTCGTTCTTTTATTTGTAAGAAGTCGTTGGGTCAGGTTTTCTGAATCAGATATGTAGGTATTATTAAAACTATTTTTAGTTTAGAAAGGTAGCGAATAAAAACTTTATAAAATATCCTGATGAACAATGTTTATGCTGATAAGTTTCATAATTTTTAAAATGAGTGCATTTTTAAGAATTTCGTTGAAAATAACTCAAGGGTAGGTTTAGTGAAGGCATAAGTTTATTTTTCATTTTTACCTATGATGGAACGGAAAAAGATTTTTCGTGTAGGAGGCCGTGTGCGCAAAAAACAAATGTTCCCATAGATCTCCAAAATTGTTTGAACGAGTTAGGTACGGTTTTCTGTAACAGGTTTGTGATTCGTCGGGACTACCTAGACTACCCACAGAATACAAGCCGAGAAAACATTCAACCTTTTCACGTGAAATTAATAACCATAATTTGGGAGGATGACGCAAACGAATCTCGTTATTTATCAAGCAGCAACTCAATTCGATATTGTATACTTTGTATACTTAACCCTAAAGTACACGGAGCCTTCATTTATATTCGCTCCGGGCCCATTCAGCCACCTACACTTAATTTGTATATTTTTTCTTTATGTAAGAAAAGGGTGACCATGTTTTAGTTGGATATATCTTATCGAGATTTTTGAACCAAAAAGCTCCAGAGAATCATAACACTCAGTTATGTAAATAACTTGTGTGTGCTATTTTGTTTCAGTAACTAGAATTAACTAGTTATAGTCAATTCTAGTTTCTACGTCATCCACTGATAAAAAAAATATCCTAAATATTTTATCCACTGATGAAATTTTCACATACTTTCTTGTACTTAACTACCTAAGCTCAAATGTGCTATGCTTCTTATGATGTAGTCAGAAATAAATAAATAAATATTGGGGGATTACTTTATATTATTTTTACACACAGCGCCATCTAGCCGCATACTAAGCAAAGCTTGTATTATGGAAACCAGATAGCTGATAGAATACTTATATACATATTTTTTTTCGTAAATACATACTTATAACACATACTACACCCAAACACAGAACAAATATCTATGTCCGTCACATAAATGTTTGCCCTGGGTGGGGATCGAACCCACGCCCTACAGCTCTGAAGGCAGACATGCTACCAACTGAGCTATAAGGCTGTCTGTAAATGTTGAGACGCGTAATTTTGTGGCAGATAAAATTTACGAGGATGACTCAAAAATATCACATTTAGAATTAAGTTTAATGTTTACTTTTTGTATGATATTGATTGATTTTTGTTTTTTGGTTTCTCTCTGATTATATTTGTATTTTTTTTCTCTATATATATAAATATAATATTCTTCTATAAGTGTACTCATAATGTCACTGAATTCTTTTTAAGCGGTTGGGCCGATTTTAGTGTTTTTTTGTGTTGTTTTCAAGTGGGGTGCCTGGATGATTTTGATTAACATTTGAACCCGGTAGGTAGCGCTGCAATCGGGTTCTAGATTATTATTTTTTGAGTGCAGGACGACATTGCCAGGTCTGTAATAAATAAAAATAAGTAGATACATAATATATTCGTTCGATTATAAAAATAAATTATATGTAGTTCTGATCTAAAGCTTATTAAAAATATGTATACACTACTCCATATAAACTATGTAAAGCTTAATAGTATAAGTATTTTATAAATGATTGTACTTTTCGTCTTATATAAACGCAAAATTTCCGAAGAAAACCCTACAAATTATAGCGACCCTATCCTTACCGGAGCTTCTTTTTTGATAAAAAGCTCTTTCACCGGCGATACATTTTAATAAATGTATACATGTCTTGAATAACGTCTGAGTGGGTCGTTTTCGGTCTCAATTAGAGTAGCTACAAAAGAAAAGGTAACTAAGTACATCCATAGGTATACAAAGTCTAGTACTTTGTGTTTGGTCAGAACGACCCTTCGTATTCACAGGGTTTTCACATTCGCATGTTATGAATGTGTATTTGGTTTGGAGTTATTTTTTAGTGAAGTCCTTTTGACGTTATAAAGGGCTGTTGCATAGTATGATGTCAGTACTATAAACCGTCAGTTGCATTTATTTTAGCAGAGAGGATTGTTCGTATTCGTTTTTCCACATGAAGCAAATACTTCTCAATTCTTCTGTGAAACTCCCTGTGAGACTGATAGATAGATTGTAAATTCAATAATAAAACTAAGATTCATCATAATTATTTTAAAACCACCAGGGAGGTTAACTTTTGACGGCTTGACTACCATATTAGCCTAGCTAATATGGTAGTCTCTGATTTGTGTCTAAAAACAGAATTATCTAAATAAATATCATATAAGATATTTAACTATAAAAAAAAAATATATGTATTTTATTCTATTTTTTTATTATATTATTATTTTTATTTTTGTTATATTATTTAAATATTATTATATATTATTTTTTTCTTATATTTTTTTATTTTTGATTTAACTTAGTGACTTCCCTTAAAAATATTATCATACAGTATTATGCGTTTGTTGCAAGATGTTGTTTAAGGCAAAATGACGTAGAGAATTAGGCCCAGCCACTTTACGATGTCACGTGGATTTGTCACAGCTATTGAGGCTATAATAAAGGAGTAGTACTTACTCTAGTTTAACGGGATACCATACCATTATTATAAATAACAAGCTACTCCTATAACATTAAGGGCTATTGTCTTGCATGATATGACCGTGCAAACTCGAGATTGCTTTGTAATAGACCACTAATGGTATGACAAAACAGGTCGTAGGAAATGATGGGATTTAACACTGAAGGAATCTCGCTTGAAATTGCTTTGCAGTCGAAAATAGTTGTTTATGATACTAGTGCGGTAAGTTGTTTTTTACAAACGAGAACTCGAGGGCTTACCGTAGTCACTAGTTTGTGAAAACCAATTCCGCACGTGTACGTTGTACGTTTAACAACACATTTGTGAGAAAACAGTACAATGAAACAAACACTATTATTTTGTTTATAAATATCAGACAGAAAGTCGCAACTAAATACTTGACACTGGCAAATGCACAAAGTGCGATGCCATAATCCTCTTATGAGGAAAGAAGAGAAAAAATCTTTGTTAATTCTAATATGAAAATAGCGCGAATTTGCAAATGGCAATGGTTGTAAAATTTTGTATGACACACGCGCGGAATTGGTTTTTACAAACGAGTAGACGAATGTAAGCCCGAGACGAAGTTGAGGACTTACCAAAGTCACGATTACTTACCACACTAGTTCCATAAATAACTATAATCGATTTTAAGACTTTTTAGTTGTTAAGTTCTTAAGCCTTCTACTTTAGTCTTATTTTTTTCTTAGTTTTTTAAGGGGGAACAAGGTAAGTGTTTAGCCACAGCTCACTTGATCTGAAGTGAAAGAATGGACAGAGATGAAAAAAAAACGCCGGCAAGTGCGAGTTAGACTCGTGCAACGAAGGTTCCGTATTACCGCAAGCCACAAGAACTACCAAACGTTCATTTTACTATGCATTTGCGGATGGCATGGTGATTTTTAGTCTACTCCATAGTACAAAACATTATATGAAAGCTACCTATTATGGTTCACGAGATAAACGTCGTTATAAGGGTTCCTTTTTTTCTTTTGATGTACGATACCCTAGAAACATCAAAGAGTAGGGAATTGGTTCTAAAGTGAGGTTTTCGGAAAACATCCTTAATGTTTAGCGGCAGATTTTCAAGTTGAGGGTGATAAGGTGATAGGTAGCCAACGGAGCACCTACCTACTATAGAAAATATGTATCAGCTGCTAGCTGCGCTCCGCGGTTTCACCCGCGTGATGATGTAAAACAGTGGTGATGACGATGATAAAATGGACCCTATATGTTATTCCGGTAAATAAGCTATATCTGTTCCTAATTTCATCCAAATCCATTCGGTCGTTTTGGCGTGAAGAGGTTGTCATAAGAAAATTGTGATTTGACAAAGAAAGACAAAACAAATAACAAAAAAATAAAACAAAAAAGTTAGGGTTCCTGGATACGTATCAGTCACGAAACATCAGACCTCTGGAGTACAGGGGGCCTCTTGTTGAAAATGAAATTGATGATTTATAATTTACCTATCTATCTTGTGCTAAAGTTATATGGGAGAAAAAAGAACAAAAGATTATTTGAGGTTACAATGCGTTTACTATTTTGATAAGTCCTAATACAATATTAATATTAAAACGCTGATGGCGATAGTCCAATGGATGACGGCAACGAGAAAAATTGGGAAAATAAAATAAATGAAAGGAGGTTATCTGATGGATCCTTTGCTGATGGTGTCTTCTGCAGGATCATCCGATTCTCGAACGCTTCATGGAGCTCCTCCAGTGAAATGACATTGCCTTGTCTTCAAAGCTTCAAATGAGAATTTCGCTCGAGTTCCTTAGTTTGGTGACCGCATGGCGCGTCACAAAATAATTCTTGAAAGTTGGAGTTTTACGTCATCTCAGACGGAAATATGGACCTGGTGTCCCCTGCGGGATCGGCGTTGGCTCCCTCAGGTCATTCTCTTCTCAAAAAGATGTAAAAAAATCCAAAAGGTGATTCACCCCGTAACACGCGCAACGGCGGCTCCGACGTGAATGTCTATTTTTCAAAATGGTCTCCTCGATCTAGCTTCTCTTTCTCGCTTATGGAAGAATTCTTCGAGTGCGAGCGAGTCAGCGTATATGACGTCATGTCGTAATACGGCTTCCAACAGATAACCAAATATTTTGTATAAAGCTATCCGATAGATTCTAAATTTGAAACTAATTTTATTACTAGTTTACAATTCCAAAATAAATGCTTAAAAAATCCTAATTTGTTATTTAAATACAATTTTGATAATTAATTTCACACCAACATTTTATGTTGGTTCCTGATATATTTTATGGAGCAAAGCACAAGCCATCCTGTGCGCCAATTTGCAAAATGGGAGCTAATAAAATAAAGTAATAATATAATTTAAAGATTATATGACAATATCCCCCTTTTGAAACAAAAGACAGTTTACTGTCTGAACAGACGGGGTAGGCATGAAAAGAAACTTTTTGTTATAGGTTGGAATCCTGAAATATAGTGAGGTTGATACTTCAGCAAGCTTCTTACATTCCATCTAGCAAAATAAACTGTTATTCCACTTTCATAAAATAAATCACTCACATTCTTTCATACATAGGTACCTATAAGGAATTCAAATAATATTCACACTGCCTAGTTCTTACAAAATCACCACTCACACCTTTAAACTTACATCGAACTTCATAAATCTCCTTGCATCTCATAGTTAAATTGAGCTATTCTGACATACTTGCTTCACTTTTCATAATCCTCATGACTCCATACATAACATGATGGTATAGGATATACCTATAGAAATAACACATTGTGTAATAAAACAAAAGTATTATATAGCAAGTAGCTTAAAAGGTAACTGTTAATATAAATATCCATTCACTCTTATGTAGGTGCGGACAAAACTTATCTGAAAAACAATGATATCTAAATGGTTTTAAACGGTAAGTAAATATGTGTTAGTATGTTTGTAATTCTTATAATAATCTATACCCTACAGTTTGGGTTTTCTAGTAATGACCTAATTCTATGAGAATAAAGTCTCACTATTGTCTAATAGTATGAAGTGAAAACTTCTAATGTTTAAAGTAAATATCTATCGTTGTAAACATTAGATAAACTAAGTATAAGCTTTAATTAAGTACAGGTAAATCTTAATTATTTAAACCTAAATTAAATCTACGCAGTGAATCCGTGCACTAGATGCTGCTAACTATAATTAAAGACTAATTGTTAATCTTAGAAGGTTCACAGACAACCTTTGGTATCTACAAGACAAAAAGGTAAGTTTGGTATGTATGTATGTATGTAGATCTACTAAATATTGCTAGCATGTCCGAGTGTTTTAACTCAGCCATAAGAAAACATTTTAAGTCATACTAGGTATAAACTTGTCGTTAGTCAAATCCGGTATGTATGTTAGCATGTAACAAAAAGACTAGAACTAAATCGTTCCCAAATAATTAGCTAATAAGCTATAGTTAATGGTAGGTTGCCTTTAAATAGGATCCTCCAGAAAATTGCCCAATATGTAGGCTAAGAACTAATAAGCACACGAAAATATGCATTATTGAACGTTTGGTTTATTGTTGGTTATGTAAAAATAATTACTCATACTTAACCTTAAAAATATTGCATCACAGACTTGGTTTTAACAAAAATTACCAAGTCTCAAAACACAAAAAAATGGTATTAACCTTAAAAAATTGCTTCACAGACTTGGTTTTAACAAAAATTACCAAGTCTCAAAACACAAAAAAAATGGTATTAAATATACTGCTTTTGCTTTATATAGCAATGGATACTTGTCCAAAACAAAACAATAGCTTTGAATACTGTTATTAAGTTAATTCAAAGTAAGTATTTAAGTCTTTCCCTGAATGTAGGTCAACACTTTGTTAATACTTGAAACTTGTCTTTGAGACAGAAAAAGAATCGTCTTTTCTATACAAATTGGAAATCAAAATAAGTAAATTCTTGTATAAATAACGCTTAAGTAGTTCAATGTCTGAATAGAAGTCATACTTAGTCTGAGTATAGACCATATAGTATGTCATTTTACCTACATGAACTTGTTGGTTTACAAGGAAAATTGCAATGTTTAAATTCTAAACTTGTTTGTAAAGAAATAATTATTGATTTTATGTTTTTATCAGTATTTGTTATGGATTTACAGTATCCTAAAGTATCCGTAGAAATAATAATGTGGGTAAAAACGCAAACTTAAAACTTATGTGTTTCTTTTTTACTTTTGAGAATTTTGGTTGTGAACATACGGTTTTCATTTTAATTTGAATAATACTGAACCGATAGCCAAAATTGTGTATCTATAGGTAGCTAGATATGCGTAGGTACGATAAATCAAAAATAATTGTCTGTAACTACAATTTTGAAAAAGTTATAAGCGCCGCCATATGTGTGTTTACATACTGCATTGCTTTGAATAAATAAATATTGTTTTTGTTTATATTTCAAAAACTATTGATCTGAATTTTGCAATAAAAGTATACATTGACTTCTGTTAGCGTCTACTATGGGTAGTAAACAAAATATTTTATTAAAAAGTTTGAGAAGAGAGTGGGTAACGAATGGCGAACTGATCTGTAAAATTTCAGAGCAGTGCCTTCTAACAGCTCTGAAAAACCTCTCAACAGTACACTTTCACACACATCTCTTGCTAACTTAATTTCGTTCACTCGATTCAAAAATTCAACAACACACGTATCACCACTATACTTCAGTCCCCAGGACTTCAAATTGGAGTTGTAACTGTTATTAATTGCATATGTTACCTGGGTGACTGGTACATGACTGTTTTGTGTCGAGTGCCTTTGTTTCATAAATGGAATATACTTGTCACCGTCTGTGGCTGGATCTATAACACTAGTGCTAGGATTTGTGTGGATATTTTTGCATAATGGCGACTGGATTGTTCCTTGAGCCATCCTCACATCGGTATTGACATAATTCATTTCTTCTGAATCTGAAACAGGTATATCTATTAAGCTCTGTGAATTTTGGAGTTCTGGTTGAGGTGAATCTGACGTTTGCTCCGCTGTTAACTTACGGTCAACAGACGGTGTACTATACATCTTTACAAGATAAATTGTTACACAAATTCAATAACACAATTGTGAAAATACCTACTTCTACAGTAGATTAAATTGTAATCTTTTGTTTATAAATTCCAACATACACCTTTGCACAAGATAAAATTGGTTTGTTTTTAAGTTAAATTCTAAGTAAATAATTGTTCGGGCGCCATTTGTCATAAGAAAATTGTGATTTGGAGAAGAGAAATAAATTTTTTGCAAAGTTACAATATGTTGGAATAATATTTAAATAAGCTGATTGCTATTGTTTCGATGGAAGATAATGACGAGAAAACTTGGTAAAATAAAATAAATGAAAGGAGGTTATCTGATGGATCCTTTGCTGATGGTGTCTTCTGCAGGATCATCCGATTCTCGAACGCTTCATGGAGCTCCTCCAGTGAAATGACATTGCCTTGTCTTCAAAGCTTCAAATGAGAATTTCGCTCGAGTTCCTTAGTTTGGTGACCGCATGGCGCGTCACAAAATAATTCTTGAAAGTTGGAGTTTTACGTCATCTCAGACGGAAATATGGACCTGGTGTCCCCTGCGGGATCGGCGTTGGCTCCCTCAGGTCATTCTCTTCTCAAAAAGATGTAAAAAAATCCAAAAGGTGATTCACCCCGTAACACGCGCAACGGCGGCTCCGACGTGAATGTCTATTTTTCAAAATGGTCTCCTCGATCTAGCTTCTCTTTCTCGCTTATGGAAGAATTCTTCGAGTGCGAGCGAGTCAGCGTATATGACGTCATGTCGTAATACGGCTTCCAACAGATAACCAAATATTTTGTATAAAGCTATCCGATAGATTCTAAATTTGAAACTAATTTTATTACTAGTTTACAATTCCAAAATAAATGCTTAAAAAATCCTAATTTGTTATTTAAATACAATTTTGATAATTAATTTCACACCAACATTTTATGTTGGTTCCTGATATATTTTATGGAGCAAAGCACAAGCCATCCTGTGCGCCAATTTGCAAAATGGGAGCTAATAAAATAAAGTAATAATATAATTTAAAGATTATATGACAAGGTACACACAGACATACCGAGAAACTTTTGTATTTATGATATTAGCGTGTTCATAATGTTTTTAAATTTAGATCTTTCGTCTATGCGGGAGGAAATTTTTTTAACTCCCTAGAGGAAAAAAACCCGTCGGTATTTATAATCTTTTCTCAAGATTTTTTCTCATCTAGTTAATGAACCTCTATTTATCAGAAATATTACTAAAATCAAATAAAGAGAGTGTAACTCAGGTATATTTGATCATCTTACGCGAAATTTCACAATTGTTTCCAAGCTTCATCGTTCCATAACAATATCATCTATACACCCTTCACGAGAAATAAGTAAAGAGCGAAACGGCTTCTGACCCTAACTTAATAGCCTCTTCATACTAAGCTAGTTTATAAACCCAGTTATAGGTCGCGTCATGTAAAAAGAACGCTGGCGGTTAAGCTGCGCAGTAGGCGATTTATCGGTCTATTTGGTGGTATGAGGCGCGGTATGAGTAATAACCAATATACGAAGCTGCGAGCAAAAGGCTAATTAATAATTATTTAAAACAATAGGCCTGGTACTTTTGTGCGCAAGTGTACACATGCGCAAACACACCCCCTCTACTTTCTTCCAGCGTTCTTTTTACATGACGCGACCTATAGTTAGCTAGCTTTTTGTTTGTCTCTGTTTTTTTTGCACAATCAAGTCACGAGACTAGCAAGTCGTTCGCCTGGTCGTTTATTTCGTTTGCCTGAAATAAACGATTATTATTATAATTACTATTTTAAATATTATAGGATCATTTTGCTATTGATCCCTAACGTGGGCACGAAAGACAAATCGGTTGTAAAGATAGACATGTGACATTTTGGCCTAGTTGATATAAGGAGGCCATTAGACCACCTGAGTGTGGGAAATTTCCTAAGCCTTTTCATCGTAGACGAAAGACATTTTCCTCTGGATTAACAGAAATGATGTTTTTGGCGTTTTCAGGTTTGGTTCCATAGTGAAGTAGTTTACATTGAAATTCTTGGAAAGGTCGATATTGTTATAAGTCATTATAAGAGCTTATCTTTCATCCAAATAAGTTCAGTCATGAAGTAAAGACTAAATTAAGTAGAAAAAAACATAACATTACATTACAACTATTGCACTTAATTTCTAACTAAGCATAAAAAAGCGTATTTCAAACCTATTTTAGTTGAAAAGTGTTTTGTCAAATTTCTTTCGAATTACTATTTGAGTTTGAAAAAAGAAGATGTCTTTTAGGTGTTCTTTTTTTTTTTTTTTAGTTCTTGGCATCGCACGTTGTGCATTCTGCCAGTGTCAAGTTTATGATTTTTTTCAAGTATTTATATTAAAATCAAGTCAAATATGTCATGGTATCACAGTCAGTCACACGAAATTAGTCATAGTCAAGTCCAAGTCATGCCCTAGTAAAGTTATGGCGACTTTACTATGAGCTTCTACGGAGTTTTGAAAACAAAAAGACATGTTTCACCACATTATATCACTTGCCCACACTCGTGCATGTAATTCAACACTCAATGAATAAAACAACACCATTTTTAATCATTAATTCGCGAAAAAACACAAGGTTAAGAAAATAATAGAATGCAACGACATGATTTTTCCGTGTTCCCGCCAAAACTTTTTTGGTGTTATATGCATAACCGTCTTACGTCTTATGTTTTTCTTAATTTAATATAAAGACTACAAATATTATAAACAAGGATGCCGCCGGCAGCGGGGCAAGACAATCTCAAACTGCCGGTGATAATGTCTGTAGAGAGAGGAACCTACTGACGTGACGATGCGTGCTGTTTCAAGGATCAGCTCTTTGGATCAGCCCCTTTTAGCGAGAGCCTCTTAACTGTCTCTGGTTGCGACAATATACTTGTAAAATGATTAGGATCATTTATGTAATAGTGTATTGCGATTGAAGCGTACTCTGAAGGGCTCTTTACAGCATAAAGATGCAGATCAATAACGGAACATCCTCTTTACATCTCTCGCTAATTGCCTAAGAAAAATTAATTCCCAGAAAGGGTTCCGTATCCGAAACGACGCCCTAAGGACTGTTATTAGGGTACAGTAGCAAAAGTGAGCCGTTATACGCACTCAAATAATTGAACATTGTAGACAAAAATATGCAAATGAGATTTTGCCCCGTGAAAATTAACTTTTTCATCATGAATTATGTCCTTGACTGTGTCTTCGGTATGTCTTCAGGGAGTTTTTCGAGATTTTACGGCTTTTAGTTAAAGAAGGGTTATTTTATGGCAGGGGAAAAAATCCAGCGAAGGGTTAAATGTTTTGAGTTCGAAAGTTTGAGTTGATCTGATGAGGGTTTGTTATATTGTACACCTGATAAACTTAATAACAGATTGTTTTCAGATATTTCATTTTTGCCGACAATGTGAACGGTTTTGAAGTTTTAAGTTAACAGAACTAAGCTAACTAAAGTACTGCTGTCCTTAGCTAACATGTCTGATAAAAAAGAGAAAGCTTTATTTTAATTACTTAGTTTAGATTTCTGTCAACTAAAGCCATTGTAACACACATTGGCCACTGTAAAGTGATACTGTACTTATACAGGATTAGTTCTAATCAGTTAGCATCCTTTTAAGGGCATATTCTGTACATCAAAACAAACAACTTTTACTATGGGGCCAACATGAAAATCGCAAAAAAATTATCAACTGTTCCATACAAAATGTTCATCGACCTTGGGCAAAACGTATGGAAAACTGTTGTTTTTTTGGCGACTTCAATGTTGACCCAATAGTAAAAGCTTTTTGTTTTGATCTATAGTTTATGCCCTTAAAAGGATGCGATCTGATCAGAACTAACCCTGTATACTGTATCACTAGTTGTGGTGAACTTTTTTGCTTTTTCAAATATATTTTTTCTTTCTAACGTAGTAAGTTTCTTTCCACCTAAAGGATAACGTTTTATGTAAATTCCATTCACCTTGCACTCACTCTACAATTCATATTTTTGTTCTCACGCAAAGAGATTCTGACTCACCGATGCCTTTGTTTTGCGTCGATATCAATACTCTTTGTGATGGGTTTAATTATGGTATACTTAATTATAATATCAAACACTCCCTCGAGTAATGTCTCAATTAACATGTGGGAGGAATTGATTTGGTTATGGAGAATTTCCTGTCGTCTGTTTGTGTTATAGCGATTTTGGTAATTGGAAAATGATCACACGAATTTTTGGGAACTATAAAGCCGTCTATAAATAAATAAACAAATATTGGGGGACATTTTACACACAGCGCCATCTAGCCCCATACTAAGCAAATCTTGTAGTATGGAAACCAGATAGCTGGTAGAATATTTATGTACTTTTTCTTTGGTAAATACATACTTACACCCAGACAACTCTGTACTCAAGTACACAACTCCAACTGATTGCGTATTTTGATGTACCTTTTAGTTGTGATATGACTACCAACAGTTTCAGTAGAGAAAACATCTACAAGCGCTACAAAGGAAGTTTTTCATGTTAATTAGTAGTCCACGCTGATGGGGAAGTAAATGGATGTTGGAAAAATATTCTACTTTAGACGCTGTCAAAAAAAAGGAGTGTAAGTTTTAAGGGTTCATGTATGATGTATGTTAGGTGAGTTGTTCCACCGAACATCCTTACATCATCCGAAGTGACATAGGCAATTTCTTTTTAAATATTTTTGATTATTTAAATATTTTTATGGTAATGGCGCCTTACAGCCCATTTATAATTGTGAATAATTTTTTCCCAATCTTTAACTTTTTAGTACGTTTTTCGTACACAGTTTTTTTAAATTTATTTTATTCGATATCTCAGTTTAATCTTACGGAAGTAAAGAAACATGTAATTAAATATTAAACTAAAGATCTTTTTACAAACATAACATAGCTTTCAGTTTCTATACAGTGTTGAGAAACACTACGGATTTACAAATCAATATTTGCTCGCACCATCAGTACAGTAAAACGTACCTACTAATTTACAAATCCAATCACAAAGGTCCATCCCATTGAATATTTCAATATAATAATCAACAATGGCGATAAAGTGTTGATAATGCACCCACAGCCTTTACCAAATTATCCAAACAGTCAAGCGAGGGCACCACTATTGAAACTCTTAACAAAACTGACAGCTTTTTTGTGGAAAATTATAGTTGATTCATTTGGTCAACTGTGTAAGTAACTTGGGGTTTCATAAACATTATTGCGCTCTCGCCGCAATGTGCTAACGTCTTAATCGGTGCATTCATTGAATTCTCACTTGTTCATTCATTCGAGTCGTAAATGTATTGAGTGAATGATTGTTATCGATTCGATCGGTCGTCGTAGGGTGCAGTTATAAGCCGTTTATGCAAAGCAAGGAGAATTTATTAGACTACTCACTTCATCATCTACAGCCCAGAGACGTCCACTACTGGACGAAGGCCTCCCCCTTAATAGGGAGTTGCCATAATCACCACGCTTGGCAGGCGGCTCGTGGATCGGGGATCTCACCACCGTTAACCAAGAGGACGCAGCTGCCCGTCCTCCAGTGGGTCTGGATACAGTTAAATTATAGCTTAGGACCTGGGTATGTCCTAAAACATATCCAGGTCCAATAATTTGTAAAGCTTAACGGTCAAACAAACTCGTTTGTTCCCGTCGTGGTCAACCTCTGGCCCTAATGTGAAAATGTGTGCCGACATATTTCAACTGTGACCCGAGAGCCTTAGATCTACAAATGCATTATATAAAAAGCCGTCAAGTGCGAGTCTGACTCACGTAATGAGAGTCCCGTCAACTGATACCATCGAAAATTGCTCTATTTGGAAAATAATAATATAGTTTTGTCCACATATCAATATATCTCACGAATCTCACGATCGATTCTTTAACTGGCATGTAAGTTTGTAATTGCACAAAAAAACGATTACCAGATTTTTCCCTTTACTTTTGCTATAAGACCTTGCTTCTTGTTGCTTCTTGCTTCTTCTTCTTCACATTTCACAATTTTAAATCATCGGGAAGTACACTATGAATTTTTATTTAAATCAATTAATGATCAATGATCATCCAGAAGACGTCAACTGCTGGACAAAAACCTCCCCCTTAGTAGGGAGAGAATAGGGAATCTTTGTTTAATTGAAGAATATTTTTTTCACATTTTCACTTTTTTTTTGTTCAGACGATAAATTAATTTAAAAAAATAAAAATGTAGCCTATGTCACTCACGATGATGTACGGATTCTAACATTACCCCATACCTGTATCTAAATCTGTTTAGACATTGAAAAGTCATGGTTCAACAAAGAAACTCACATACATAGATACAATACACTTCTTTCTTTGGGCAGCCGTGTGAAAATGGCTGTATTTTGGCTGTATTTTTTGGTTGCGTTGACTTAGAAGCATAATTTTTTACATCTACATGTGACCGTATACCTACGTATCTGATATTAATTTATCATCTTGATATCACCACGCTCTGAGAAAAAATATTTAACACTGACAAACAGGCGGAGAACGGTTCCTTTCCTTTTAAGGCACGGAACCCTAGAACGCAGTGTTTGAACCATTATGTAATAATTATTCCTTGGTTATAACAAAAGCAGCTCATTATGTAAAACTCAATAAAAATTGCAGTTTTACAAAAAAACCTATCTTCATAAATATAAAATTATAAAAAGTCCCTGAACGCTTGAAACGCTACGAAAATTCGTAGCTCCTGCTTACGCTACGCTTTGCTACAGATAGTGCTCACTCATTGGAAATAATTACTAACAGACGAGGGGTTAAAAGTGCTACTTGTTATACGATGATAGGAAAGTTTAGGATATTCTTTGATATAGGCATATGCCTAAACTCGACGGAAGTTAAAAAAAAGATTAATAATGGTGCACAATTTCAGCTGTCTAGCCTCAAACTGTATTTTTTATTTTTTATTATTATTAATAGTCTTGTTTGACTGCCATCTCGACTGATGATAAACGAAGATGCAGTCTACGATGGAGCACGCTTGCCTAGAAGAAACCGATTCACTCGCGACTTGAAGACACCCAGATTATAATTATCGGGAAACACCTACTCGGGCAGCGCATTCCACTGTTTAGCAGTTCGAATAAAGAAAGTGGGATCAAACTGTTTCGTAAGTACGAGTTATCCGTTTCTATGCAAAGCTTGTATACTATGCGAACCAGTAGATAGCTGATAATTATATATTTTTTGATTTTAAATTGAGTCTGGGCCACGAAGGCCAGGGGTGGGATAAGGAATTCACCTTCGTTATTAAATTTCTTCCTCGGGCATATTGCAGGTAACCTTACAAGGTTTTTCTTCTCCTTTCTTTTTTTTATTTGTTCTTCTTTTTCTTTGGTTTTTTTTCTTGTTCTTTTTTTTTTTTTTTTTTACTGATATTCCTATGAAATTTTACAATCTGTATGTAAATTCCAAATACTTCATTGGTACGGGGCTGGGATCAAATCCACAACCTCGCGATACCGTGGCTCATTTTCTATCAATAGACTTCTTTCTACCTTGGAGGATCTAGCTCTCTCTCCCAGACTTCCACGACTTATTATTGATGATAGTCACGACATTTTTTATTTTTATACAGTCAAGTGACGAGACTAGCAAGACTTTTACCTGATGGTAAGCGTCACGCCTGCCACTAACAGTAGCAGTTGTCGAATTGTGAACTTGCGAACATAATCTTGCACCGCACTACACTGCGCTCGTCACCCTGAGATATTAGATGTTAAATCTCTTCATACCCAGTAATTTATCTGGTAACATTGCCCTTCAAACCGAAACACAGTAATGCTTGCACACTACTGCTTGGCGGTTGAGCAACTGGCAAAGGTGTGGTACTTCCCCAGGCGGACTCTGCAGTAGAGTCCTACCACTACAAAACAGGCTTAATACAATTATATAACAGCTGATTTTTACGATTGTCTACTTTTTGTGAAGATTCTCCTTTTGGCTTGGCACTATCGATAAGCGAAGCCCCAGATTTCTGTGACGTTCATTTTTAACCAAAGTACAAAATGAAACTAAAATCTCCCTCTGTCGCAACTAGCAACACTAAACACGTTGTCTAACGTGCCTTTGAAATAAGAATGACGTGTATTTACCGCTAATAAGAAAACTCAGTGTTGCCATTAAACACGCAGTCCGCAGGCCCTTCGGGAATGAATCACATGGTTTATTCAGGGCGACCCTTGGCAGATACGAGAAATACTATACGACGAAATGTGGTACAACTTTCCATGACTACTGAAAAATTAATGTTTTTTTTACTCTTGATGTGACCCAAGTTTAGCAAGTGGTAATCTTATGTGTGTAATCTTGTGTGTGTTCGGAAAATTGCGTACTTAATATCTTCTCGTCCAAAATCCTGCAGTGTTTGAAGACAAGGGTATACGACCAGTGTGTGTTGCCAGTGATGACATGTGGAACTGAAACGTGGTCTTTAACTGCTGGCCTTTTGGAGAAACTTAGAGTCACGCAACAGGCAATGGAGAGAACTATGCTCGGAGTTACTTTGCGCGATAGAATCCGGAACGAGGATATTCGCCAAAGAACCAAAGTTACCGACATAGCTCGCAAGATTTGCAAGTTGAAGTGGCAATGGGCAGGCCACATCGCTCGAAGAACTGACAACCGATGGGGAAGAAAGGTGCTTGAGTGGCGACCGCGAACCGGAAGACGCAGCGTAGGAAGGCCTCCCACTAGTGTACCGACGACATTGTTAAAGTCACGGGCAACTGGTGGATGCAAATGGCAGGTTGTCGTACAGTGTGGCGGTCTAAGGGAGAGGCCTTCGTTCAGCAGTGGACGTCTCCGGGCTGATGATGATGATGAATCTTATGTGAATACCGCTGGGCTCGGAATCGTGATGTCGTGGGTTTAATCCTGTGCCCTTACCTCACCTTACCTTACCTTAGCTCTAGTAGTGTAGTTTATCCATGGATTTTCATACAACTGTTTTACGGTGAAGACAACTGAAAACATCCGGAGAAGAAATTCAATGGTGTATGTGAATGCGCCAACTGGAACAGGGCCAGCGTGGTGGAGTAACGCCCAAAAGCTTTTAGAGGGTAAGCGGAGGGTATGTTGGAGGGTACGAAAATGCATCTATAATTGCCTATACCTCTACGGTCGTTAGCATCAGGATTTTAATAAACAACGCAGATAAAATGATTACGTTGCTTTTTTAGCCGTAGAACTCTATTGCAGAGTCCGCAGAAGTACCAAACCTATGCTAGTTATTCAATCGCCAAGCAGTAGTGTGCAAGCATTATTGTGTTTCGAACTAAAGGGGAATGTTAGCAGAGAAATTACTGAGCATGAAGAGACATTGACATATAATATCTCAGGTTGATTCGAAACATGAAACAACGGGTGCAGTGTAGTGCGGTAATTTTGTTCGCATTTTTACAATTCTGGCACTGCTTCTGTTATGGGAAAGAATGACACTTACCACCAGGCGAACGTCTCGCTCGTCTCGTCACTTCATTGCAAAAAAGAATAAAATGCTTACTCGTGCATGTTTTAATAAAGTCGCACCCTATCATAGCGAGTTTCCTGTAGTCCTGGTAAAATTTTCAGCGAGTCCATGTTTATTAATTAACGCTAGCCTGTGAACTAGTTGCAATGTGTTCTGTTGGTAATGAGGATGATACTCAGAATCCACTATTAGTTTCGAAGTTTTCTTTTTGTGCAAGAACCTCACAGTCATCTTTACTTGGCTTGACCATTATGGATTTACTCTGATCACTTTAAAAAAACGCTTCTGTAGTGAACGCGCAATATTAACGCTATTTAACTTTAAGAGGTGTTTTAAAGTAATGCCATAGAAAAATATATGTAAATGTAAATCTTGCCTATTTAAATCTAACATCATCATCATCATCAGCCCGGAGCATCATCCATCATCAGGCATCATCCACTGCTGAACGATGGCCTCTTAGACCGCCACACTGTACGACGACCTGCCATTTGCATCCACCGGTTGCCCGCGACTTTTACAATGTCGTCGTCCCACATTCCTAACATAGAGGACCAAAAATTGCAAACTCGTACCCACAGAAACGCGAAGGCCCTACTCTTCAGTGCTCGTACCTAAGCTGTGTACAAATGCACAATGCGCCAGGGGCACCAGGCCATTACATTACAGTTACTGTCTTATGCATAAAAAACAATAGCCGAGAACCTCTTCTCTCCTGTCGCTGGGCATTTTGTGCAGACGACGGTCAGAAAGGAGTCGCTGAAGTTTGACATCGTCTGCGCAAAATGTTTTAAATAAAACAAAATGTTGATTTATTTAAATAAAATAATATTGGTTTTTAGTTTTAGGTAGTATTTGGCTAGTTAGTAAGTAAATAATTGTAAATTTATAATTTTGTAATGGATTTTGTTGTCCGAAAAAAAAACATTTTGATTTGATTTGATTTGATAAAACACTAAAACCTATTTTAGTTAAAACCTGTTTTGTCAATTTCTTTCGAATTACGAGTTGAGTTTGAAAAAAGAAGGCAAATTTTTTTTTAACTAAAATGGGGTTAAAATACGTTTTAGTGTTTTATGCATACGATGGTTATATTATAAATGAGAAACTTTGTCAGCATGTGTTTGTGTGTGTGTATGTTTGTTACCTCTTCATGCCAAGTCGGCTGAACGGATTTGGAAGAAACTCAAAATGGACATAGCTTATTTCTCGGAATAACACATAGGTCACTTTTTATCATCATCATTATCACCGTTTTTCATCATCACGCGGGTGAGACGTCGAGCGAGGCGCAGCTAGTCGGTTAACAAAAACTTATACTTAAATTGAAATTACTAATAAAGTGGCTTCGACATGTCATGTTCGTGTTGTCTATTATCAATTTAAAACATCTACCAAAATATCTGCTTAACTTTTCAAACATAGCATGATTTTTCCGGTAAACTCCTTCACCTTCTGTTTACCGCTGGTTAATTAACCGAGTGTTTACCAACTCATGTCAAAGACCGGTCACTGTTTGTCCAGCAAATGAACGCCCTCAGGCTGACCCAGGATCAATCTGTTACCGAAATATTAATCAACCGGTTATTTTGATTCGGATCATTGCAAATATTGACCGCAATTTTATGTTAATTTGTGTTTTGGTGTTTTGTAATCGATTCGTTGGCCTGGATTGAAAGGGAAACAGGCATTTCAATTTTTTTAATGAAAAATAATCACAAATCGTTATAGGCATGGTGCATAGTCTTTGAAAATAATATAATACTTAATTATTGGTACTATTAATGCTTGTATGAGACGGCTCTTTATCTTAGTAAATCCGTGTATTAATGGTATACAGGGTTAGTCCTAATCAGTTAGCATCATTGTGAGGGCATATTCTGTACGTCAAAACAAACAACTTTTACTAAGGGGCCAACATTGAAATCGCGAATAAAATATCAGATGTTCCATACAAAAAATTTCATCGACCTTGAGCAAAATGTATGGAACACTGGTATTTTTTTCGCGGTTCAATGTTGGCCACTTAGTAAAATTTGTTTGTTTAAACGTACAGAATTTGCCCTCAAAAGGATGCTAACTGATTAGGACTAACCCTGTATACTTATTTAGTATAGACTAATTATTTATAAAATTTAAAGGTTTGTGAAATTTGTACGGCTGTTTGAAGTATTTTTTGGAACCTCTGATTAGCCTTACAAAAACGTTTTACCAATTACTAAACGTATTTATAAATGTATGTTTTAAAACTCGGTCATAAATGTAATGATATAGACTACTGTATTAAATTGCACTTAATGAAATAAAAAAAATCATTTTCACAAAAATTCTTAGTTATTTTATTTTCAAATGCCTCACAATACAATATAATAACACTTTAGGTTCTTACTGACAACATTAAAATGAAATAACAACAAAACCACATTACATGCCTAAGTAACTAAGGCATAAATGACGGTCTATCGCTAAGAGAGATCTCTTAAAAATATTTCTTCCAGACAACATAAGAAACAACAATCTACATAGTACAAGGCAAATTTTCAGGGCAAGGCAAAGCATGGCGGGAATTTAGGGAGCCCCCTCTCTAAATTCCCGCCATGCTTTCACGTTTAATTTTTCACATAGTGTCAAGATGTCATACGAAAGAAAATTTACTGCGCGCGGGGATGACACGTGAAATATTGCAACTCTATTTTTCACTGCAATATTTGGAAACAGCTGTCAAATTGTTACTTTCAAAATAATCGCTCGTAAAATACACTGTATAAATGCAAGAATTATTTTAACGCATAACGCAAGTACCAAGATCATAAGATCATGATAACATCATCATCGTCAGCCATAAAACGTCCACTGCTGGACGAAGGCCCTTTATAGAGGGGCGTTGCCATAATCCCCACGCTTGGCAGGCGGCTTGGGGAACGCAGAATGGTCACCACCGTTAACCAAGAGGACGCTGCTACCCGTCCTTCGGTGGGCAAGATCCGGTGGGCAAGATCTTATAATATTTGGGAATTAGGAATTTATCATCATCATCATTAGCCCGGAGACGTCCACTGCTGAACGAAGGCCTCTCCCTTAGACCGCCACACTGGAATAGATAGTATATTTTTATTCTGTTAATCTACAAAGCTGATTTTTAGTTTGATCACAAATACACATAAGTAAAAAACTCATTTTTTTAAACAAGCGTCTATTTGCTGATAGCAGCTTCAGGTGGTAAGTAGTCAAATGCAAGCCTATTTCTGATAAATAAATATTTAAAATAATTGTCATATTTTTATCGCGCAGAATTTAAATCATGTTTCTTAGCTTAAGCAGTGTTTTAATAAGCGCATTAGTGCCTAATTGTCCAAATCGTGATAAAATAAATAAATAATTAAATATTGGGGGTCATTTTACACACAGCGCCATCTAGCCCCATACTAAGCAAAGCTTGTATTATGGAAACCAGATAGCTGATAGAATACTTATATATTTTTTTCCCCTAAATACATACTTATAATACATACTACACCCAGACACAGAACAAACATCTATGATAATTTAATATAATATAATTTAAGGGTAGGTACTTACCTAAATAAAAGTTCGGATAAGTACCTACTTTGTAACAAATACAAACATAGTTACACAGTAGACACAACACAAGTACGTACGTGTGTGTAAGTAGGTACACAGTAGCTAACAAGGAAGGCACTGAATCTCACGACACAGGACTACCCCACGGAGTAACCTTATATTTAAGAATAATTTATTTTTAGAAATGTTTGTACCTACATACTTCATAAGCCTAGTAGTCTCAAATAAACATTATTAATTATATGTTTTTTTAAAGCTTAAACAGGAAGAAAAGTTATGACCTCCGGTAGGACTCGAACCTGCATACGAGCAGTCTCTATGGGTTTCCGTCCCAACTCTTTTCCAATTAAGCTACAGAAGTCTCTGCCTTAGATGCCAAATTTCCCAACTTGTTTCATAATTTTTCTTCCTGTTTAAGCTTACCTGTTTGCTTAGAAGTACCTTAAGTGTGGAAACACTTCAAAAAAAAATTCAATAAATTATTAATTATATTATTATCATCAGGTTTTTATGCAAGAATAGGTATTAAATTTCAGCCTATTCAGACTACAAGATTTAGTTCTAAATTCATTTACAAATTTTACACATAAACAAACATTAGAAGTTAAATAAAAACGTAAATGTAAACGTTTATTGGACTCTCCTTACTTAAAAAAATATCTTATTGGCTTTGACCTAGTTCTTCGATTTTCTTTCGATATCTCTAAAACGTATGTCTCGCACATTAGCGTGAATGCTACAAAAATAATTCATCACAAGTTTCTAAGTTACAATCCCATCCTTTAAGTTATTCGCTAAGACGTAGCATAAGTAACTGCCCCCTAGAGTGGCATACAATTCGAATGCATAATGCTTTTCACCTCTAGCCGACCGGCAGACCGCGGTGCTTGAGCTAGTGCAAGAGATAACGGGCAATTATGTTACCAACAAAGCTTTCAATTTAATCAAAAAATATGAAATTTTGAAATCGAAGTATTTTTTTTAATGTTATGATTTCACGTATCTTAAGGTCCGTAATCAGGCTTTACCTTGCGGAAGTTCATTTTAATTCAAATTACACACAGCATAGCTAGTACAGCGGAAATACAATAGATATACAGTATACATAAACTTAAGGTCCCTTCCAGGAAGTATAAAAATATCTGTATTAGAAAATCCCGCTCTTCCATATCCATATACCAAATAAGAGAAAAAAGATTGTAAAATGCTACACAACAACGAAATTAAAAAAGGGTCGAAGAATAAAGAAAAGAAGCCCGAGTCAAAGTTTGATAACATAATAATAAGCTTTAAAAAAATATACAACCGACTTCAACTTCGAATACCTGGATGACATCTTCATATTTTGTAGTAGTTTTGATTTTAAAACCAAACTACTGAACCGATTTCGATAAAATTTATATGGAAGCACATCTGAAGTATTACCTACCAAAAAAAAAGAAGCATCAATATCAGTTCATAATTGGCGGAGTAATCGAGTAACATACATACAAACAAAAAAAATACATACAGTCGAATTGAGAACCTCCTTTTTTGAATTCGGTTGAAAATATAAACATTGATTATGTGGTCAAATAAAAGAATTTCATTATAGGTTTCATCAACTGCGTAGAGCCTACTTAAGTACAATGTCTTAATATTTGTATACACAATTACAAAATTATGTAAGCGTCAGGACCGCTGAACCAACAAATTTATTTGTTATTTGATTTACCACAATACCAAATTTTACTACTGTTGTGGTAAATACCAAACTTTATTTGATACCTACATTCAAATAACTAGTACCTCGATAAACAGCGAAGAAAAGTGAAAAGAAAGTGGCCAGCCATTCTGACGTCAGGATGGCTGGACCACATTTCATCCCTTAAAATATTTCACCTCTCCTACGTCAAGTTAGACATACCCCTTCCCTAAATATATTCCACCACTTTCCACAGTCAAATCGTTCGTGAATACATACGATTATTTCCACTCGCTCCTAACGCCTAACATATAAATTATATGACCTGCCGCGATGCGCCATGAATATATGTATGAGAGGCAAATTGATATTACAAAAGCTCGTATGTTACACTTTGGCTTTTTACGCCACATTTTTTCCGACGAAATTGGTTTTTTATACCATGCGTAGGGTAAATTGTGACCGAAATGTGTAAATTAGATGACAATGAGAGTGGCAAAGTCTTAATATCTTTATATCTTTCATTTCGGTTTGTTTAATATGTGTTGTCAGCCACAGAACGTCCACTGCTGGACGAAGGCCTCCCTCTTATTAGAGGGGTGTTGCCTTATTCCCGCCATTGGCAGGCAGCTTGGGGATCGCAGAATGCCACCGTTAGCCAAGAGGACGTTGCTGCCTGTCCTCCGGTGGGTCTGGTTGCAGTTTAAGGACATAACCAGGTCCCTCGACCAGGTCCAGAGAACTCGTGAGTGTAACAGTTTAATTGATGCTAATATTTATTTCTAATAATATTGAGTTTACTAGATATGACATATTATAGCTAATTTATCACATTCTATTATTTCTGCTTTGAAAAGTAAAATCTGCCTACTACGGCCATGAGGTGTCTCTCTTAAATATGTGTTTTTAATTTCACAGTCTGATTTACTTCGCATATCCTTCTCAAAACGCACCTAAACTAAACCAAGCCTAATAGCAGTATTCTTCTCGATATTAAGGTTCGTCGAAACTGAACCTCTCACAAAATCATGTTTTCGTCATTTTACTCAAACTATAATAATAATGTCAATGTTAACCCGGAAACTGCTACACACTGCGGTCGGCGGTAACAATGTCTATTGGATGATCGACGATGTGATAATTATTATACCCGACGGAAGATTATTATGACGACGAAGAAAAGCCGACGATCGGAGCAAATTGTGCGGTTTGGGAGTCGCATATATCTAGATCTGCAGCAGTAGGCGGATAAAGATTAAGATAACTGTGTATAGGGCTTAATTTAAAGCTGCTTAAATTAAAATTAAAAAATTGTATCCAACAAAATCATCCAACTTTCAGGGGATATTTTAAGTCAGATTCTTAATGTTTTGAATAAAAATTACCTATTATACTGTCATTGAGCAATAATGACTTAAAGCTACTGCAACTGCCGCCGCGGCCGCGTGGCGCCATGTATACCCAGCCTAATAACAAAAAGGGATCGCCACTACCTCTTCCAGGCAAGACATTAATACATTCATTCATTCTTACATTTTCAGATTTATGTGTGACTAAACAGATTTTAAAATATCTGTAGTCATAAGTAAAATAATAGGAAAATAATAGAATGGCTAGCAAAATAATGTTATCAGGTATTGTGTAACCTCCATCAATAGTTGAACACAACGGCCGCGGTATCCCGGGAGAGGTCGCTAGTGCGGGCCATGTGTCTTGTCTTTACAGCCTGACCGCGCCCCGGATGTTTCATGTCGTGTTTATGGTGGACCAAGAGGTTTTGATACTTCTGAAATCAAATTGTCGTTAAGTTAAATAGTTGTAACTGCATTTCAATAGACAATATTTCCAAAAAATCTTATTAGCTCAATCTTAAATTCGTGGCACGCAGCGAACTGAGACCTTGCGATTCCTATATTTCAATTAAGAACGGAGAATCGTTCCAGATTTGCAAGTTATCGTCGACCATAATGAAATATACATGATACAAACGCTGACTTATCCCCTTTGACACAGGAACCTTCGCTTCGCTCAATTAAAATAAGCTATTTATGTCAATTAGTCGATTTAAAATTAATTTTCGAATCGGCTCTGGTGTCAGGCTAAAGACAATTAAATAATCAAAATCGCATTTTCGTGGGGACATCGTATTTCAAAGGTTGTTTGTCTGTTTCAGAAAAAATTAAAATATTCTGAGAAGCATTATAACCTGATAACTAATAGTTTTCTAATCCTCATAATGATAATTTAAAAATATTTTTTAACATTGAGTGACTCGATCATATAATAAACAATACAGAACCCATTTTTCAAGTATCATGATTTGTCGAACCGTCTACTTCTGACGGTCAACCATTAGGGAAATCTGCACAGCAGCGAATGCTGTTTAATTTATACTCGTGAATATTCTTAAACTATCGGTTCTGTGGTCACTGCGGCGATTCCGCCTTAATTTATGCCTTTGGAAGCGGCCTCGGCCGAATTAGTGGCAAGCTCACGAGAGGCATGTTTTACGTTGGTTTAAAGTAGCTTAGTTGGTTAAAATGTATTCGTGCAATAGGGTAGATGACTGATGTTTATATCATTGAAACCAATGGCTATCATGAAGAATTTAAGTAAATATAGTAAGTATGTTTAGTGAAATATAATTTAAATTGTTTATTAATGTTCTGATACATAAGCGTTTAAAGGTTTTGATAGAGACAACTATGCCTCTTTCCCACAAAAAAAAAAAAAGTCACGCCTTACCTGTCAGAATAGAATGTATATGGCGTACAGAGAAGTGACGTCACGATTTGCTGTTTCGCCTCTCTGTCTAGCATGATATTAAAATGCTAATAAGTTGCTTATTTTTGATCAGATTTTCATTTTCTTTTCATTAATCAGCTAAATTTATAGGCCACATTTTATTAGAACAATAAAACAATAAAAAAAACAGTCATCTGGCCTATTTATTTATTTAATAAACATACAAAACAGAATGCAATAATTTAAAGCTATCTCATAAGTTACATTTTATAGATCTGTACTACATTATACAAGATAGTATATAATTGGATTGCCTTTGCCAGTTATTCAACCGCCAAGCATTACTGTATTTAGGTTGGAAGGGTTGCCAGATAAATTACTGGGCATGAAGAGATTTTACATCTAATAACTCTGGACGAGCACAGTGCTGGATTTTGTTTGCAAGTTCACAACTCTGACACTGCCACTGTTATGGGCACCACGTCTCGCTCGACATGGCATTCCGTTGCATATTAAAAAATCGCCAATGAAACTAGGTACTGATTAACTGTCAGATTTCAAATTATTTTATTTCCAATCGTATAATGAAATCAGCATAGTTTTTTTTTTTTTTTTAATTTTATTATTGTTTATTATCATACAAAAATAAACGACATCAAAAAAAAGCGAATCATAAATTCTTGTCAAATAGATTGCATAGAAAATTGAATTGCTTTCCGTTTATATATTTTGATCACACATCTCATTAGATCACAACAAACTATTTCGAATACATACATGTCTCTATAAATAACATAAAAAACAATAAACGTCAAACGATGTAATTAATAGATACATTTAATAACCGATTTTTTTTTATTAGAACTACTAACCAACCCCCTAATAGCGGTAACGGTCTAACATACCAAGTCTTTCCATTTAGTAAATTGAGTGAAATATGCGTCCCTAAACACCGCCAAAGACATTAAAAAAACGCCTTCGAAACTTTTAATATTCTAATAAGACTTTGATTTAATTTCCTTTTATCATTATTTATGCAAGGATCTACGTTAAAAAAGGCGATAAGTCCGTGTTATTATTTTTTCTTCGAAGCTTTTACACTCCCCTCGGAAAATGGTCCGCGGTAACCGAGGGGTTAACTTTGTCACAGACTAATTTTGTTTGCGCCAAAACAATTCCATTCTTTCAATTTATGCACTCAAAACACTCGAAATACTATTATACTATAATTATTATTTTTTTGCTTGTTGTTATTGGAAATTATATTTTATTTTGAAAGAAATAAAATTCACTTTACATGTTACTGTATTTTCCAATAAGATGACGTGACATTCCGGTAACAACTTGTTGAACAAAAATGTTGACATTGTCCAGTTTTTGTGAACACGTCAGCTAACAATAGTGATTAGTGTTTTGTGTCGTGAGTAAAAGGTTTCAGCGATAATACAGTCAGTGGGAAACACGGAAATGAGGGGAGGGAATTTTCCTTGCCGTGATAGTTTTTTACACTAATATTATAAATACAAATGTTTGCGAGTGAGTGTGTGAAGAGTGTGGTGTGTGTATTTGTTACTTCTTCAAGCTGTAACAGTTCTTCGGATTTGGGGAAACTTGCTATACAGGGTTAGTCCTAATCAGTTAGCATCTTTTAAAGGGCGTTATCTGTAAATACAAACAAATTTTAGTAAAGTAAGTTAGTTCGTATAGGCTGAGTGGCCAGCCCTAGTGTCAGAGTTAATGTGCCGCCCGAAGGCCTCTGATAAATTTTACTATAGAGCTAACATTGAAATCGCGAAATAAAACTACAACTATGTACAAATATTATATGACGTAGCTACCCAAGGATTGCAAAAACTGCCTATTTTACATAAATAACCTGCTGATTCTGATAAAGATGTTTTTTTTATAAAATAATGGACTTAATCACTTAAGAAAAATAACCTTCATATTATGATTTCTACATTTTCTTGCCTATCAATGAAAAATAGACTAACCGTCTGACTCGAATATCCGATCACAAAGAGGGGAGGGGATACCCTTAATGTGTTTGTATAATGTTTGCCATTAAAACATTTATTACGCACCGCTGGTCTGCCCTTAAACGAAGACATTTTCTCACTAATATTGCCACGGTAATGGTAAAATATTAGGAAAAGTTCAATCTTTCGGAACGGCTTTGCAAATTGCGAGAGAAATTTATCAGCGAAAATAGAGTTACAATATTATACCACACATTTACGCATTGCAATTAAAATACTGTCCAGGTCTTTTTAATAATTTGGTACTGCATTTGTTTTTTTTCGTAGCTGCATCTTCGCTTTCTGAGAGCTAGGCCTCCAGGTTCGCTTTATATCCGGGAGAGAGAGCTAAATCCTCCAAGACATCAGGAGATGGCAGTCAAATGCAAGACACGACGTGTGTTTGAATTAGGTTAGTTCATTTTGAAAAAAAAAACAGTAAACGAAAAAACCTGTGATAAAATTGTGCCTGTCCTCTAAAATTGTTTTACTAGGAGACTTATTAAACCTGACCTTCAAAGTAAATAATAATTAGTTTTCCATCTAATTATGAATTCTTCTCAAGTTCACTATTGAAGTACCTGTTTTAGGAAAGAAAGTCATTTGAACATTCTGAGTTGACCATTCACGACAAATTTCTTTAAACTCATGGTAGGTACAATGCTTTCATTATAAAACTAATAACCTATTATAGTTTGTAATTTTTACCCATCTCTTAGCCACTATTACTTGTTGCATTAACTATATCTTAAAGGTACTTTGGTACTTTAAGTATTGCAAGTTCATTTTCATCACTCTTGTTCGTAAAGTGGATCTTATTGCATCGGTTTTAGGCTCATAATCCAAGCTATTACGTACGCGTGCTTTTTACTTTACATTACGGCACATGGTGCTATAATAGGTATAACCCGGTAAAGTCAAGTTTGTACGTGACTGCAATTAGACGTATGTATACGAAGCACTCTTAATATAGCCGGGTAATACTTACAGTTTTTTTGTAATACCAACAAAGAGTTCTTATGCCGCTGAAGTAAATGTCAACCTGCGCACGCATTACTGATTTGGGCGCCATTTTCCGCAAATGTTTGTTGACGTTTTCGCTGTGTGGTTGATTATTATTAAAAAAATATTGTTTTTTTCTCGCAAGTGTGACGAAAACAGTCGTATGAAACTCTTGTGCTTCAATACACTCTCGGCTTCTTTATCGCATAATACCGCCTCTAGTGTAATGACCAACATAGCATACTTGCATAATGTACTATTTTAATTGTGGTATGCAATAAAGAGTTTTATATATATTTGTCTATCTAACATTTCGCCCTTTGATTAAAAGAGCTGTCACCTCCAAGATTTCGCCTTATTTTTTAAACATTCGTCAAGACAGCGTAAACCACGCAAGTTCTTCCTATTTCCAGTCAAACTGTAGATAATAAATCTTGCCTCATTTCCTTAATGACGCGGCTAAATGAGTGTGTCACAGTCACTCAGAGTTAAATGAAAAGTCGCACAGTGACAAATGGTAGCAGTGACTAGAGCTTTTACGTAGCGTTTACCATACGACTGGCGCCATCGTGCGGAACTTTATGAACGACTAGTTGCTTTTCGTTTTTGCCCCTTGGTTTTACCACAGAATAAATAATAGGTTTTACCGCGATTTATTAACAGTTTTTGTATTTTTCTGCATAAATGTACCAAGATACCATACTAAATCTTATTCCGAAACTAGTTCTTTGTTACTAGCGTACTAGTTTATCGCTCCAATTCGACTTATGAGCTTAAGGAGACGGCAGTTTTGTATAAGAAGCGGTTTATGTTGTGTGTGACTTTGACTTTAGTTACAACTAAGACTCATTTGACTGGGACCTGTCAATAAACTTTTTATGTAATTCTGCTGTAGGAATTATACCCATGACCATGATTAATAAAAAATAACGGTGTATGTCTTGTGAGTTTTTTTTCTGAAAGGTATACATATAGGTACATAATTCATTGCTACCGCAAGAGTTTCGTTTCTATAGTTTTTTTGATATTTTTAGGCACTGGACTGGCGTCGGGCACGGGCATGATACGGGGTTACTGACCCATTCTAATTTCATACTAAACTCATTGAAATAAGGCGCAATTTAGGACACACCGAGTTATTTTCATCGGGCGAGCATCGGGCGCGCTCGTTCGGGCTCGGCGTGTCCTAAATTGCGCCTTTCAATGTGTTTAACTAGTATGAAATTAGGATGGGGCGGCAAGCCGCCCGTGCTATGCCCTCGCCCGACGCCAGATCAGTGTGCCCTGCACCTAAGAAACGTCTTCCCCCAATTTGGTTACCACGACATAGCAATAGTAAGATGTTCTACAGCGCCGTGAAAATGTGGATTTTTTCTACCGGAAACGAATGCTGAAATAGATGGCCCGATATTACACAAACCTCTTAAAAACTCGGAATGGTGGCCATAAATTTTCACGGTTCCGTCGCCACCGCACGCACCCATTTTCAAGCGTGTTAATTTGTTGAAATATTGTAGAGTGAAATCATTTTTGAAATGGTTTCTACAGAAGTACTTATAAAGTGTAAAACGTAAGATGATAAGATTCACTCACATACACTCAAATACACTGTTCAAGACTTAGGTATTAGTTTTCAGACGACAGGAATAATTAACGGTGACTACGCATTTCAGTAAAGTATGCGTCTAACCTCGCAGCGAAAAACTTGCTTCAAAGCTTAAAAAAAAAAAAACTTAAGCCCTTCCTGTTCCTGTAAAAAGTTGCTCCTCATGAAATGGGGAAACAGCCAAAAAACCCTGTATGAAAACAAAAGAAATCCTAGGTATGTTTAAACCTTTTAAAACCTTATTACGAGTACAGATAAAAAACTGACAAACGATGATTAAATCTTGGAGGATCTATCTCTCTCTCTCGTATATAATCAAAGGATTAAAATGTAAAAATAGTGTGATCAATATATTGTAAGTCAAAGTCAAGAAAAGATAAGGGTTGTATCACACGTACCACAACCACACCACAACCACAACACGTGGTCGGGCGCATATTTTGTATCGAAAATGAATAGTAGAATTTACCACTTTTTACCGATATTATTGACCGCGTGGATGATACCGACCACATCGCAATCACAACGCACCCACCAGCGACACCGTGAAATAGCCGCCGCCCACTTCGCAGATACAACGTTGCGCCGACGCAACGACAGTGCGCGTTCTATGAAAGCCGGACTCGAGCTGTGTTTGCACACGACGCAACCACATCGCAACTGCTAGCGACAAAGCAACCACATCGACATTTTGTCGGTACCCCAACGCAACTGCAAAAAGCTGCAGCGACACTATTCACACGTAGCCACTGCGTCACCACATTTTGTCGCTGCGATGTGGTGTGGTTGAGGTACGTGTGGGTTGACCCTTATGCGACCTGACCATTGATTTCTTGGACCTGATGGTGAATTATGGTATTTCATACGCCTAGCATGCTACCCAAAAAATCTCATACTCTAGATATAGTTGTTCGATAACGGGTAACATCGCGATATACAGCAGTCGGTCGAATAATTCGCTCTGTAACCTCGGCGGATCGCGTGCCAGCGTTGCGCAAGGCCCCGCTTCAGGGAGCAAGTCGGTCACTGCCTGAATCACTTCCTCTGTACACACGTCCTCGCCTTGTAAGATGTGGGTGCCACTTGCCACTTTGAGCTGCAACACTAGCTACGTACCTACACAGCTGTACTTGCTGTTACAAGTTATTCAATTCAACATTTTCACACATCAACATTTTCATTTTTGGTTACCTATTGTAAAAGTCGCGGGCAACCGGTGGATGTAAATAGCAGGTTGTCATACAGTGTGGCGGTCTAAGGATGTGGACGTCTTCGGGCTGATGATGATGATGATGATGATGATGATCATTCAATTCAACCTCAGTTATTGAACCGTCAAGCGGTAGTGTTCGGGTTTGAAGGGCAATGTTACCAGATAAATTACTGGGTATGAAGAGATTTGACATATCTCATACCTCAGGGTGCCGAGCGCAGTGCAGTGCGGCGCAGGATTTTGTTCGTAAGCTCACATTTCTGGCACTGCAATGGGCAGACGTGATGCTTACCACCAGACAAACATGTAGCTCGTCTCACAACACCATTAAATAAATAAAAAACGACTACTGTTAATGAGATACGCTAAACGTTATACAACAAAAAATACTTTTATATAGCCATTTCATCAGTAGCGAGTAGTTTTGGTGTGATTAATATAGAATTTTCTTTATATCCTAATAAATGAACTTTTCCTGGCTGTGGTATAGGTTACATAATTATCATGTTGTTTTAGCCTACACGGGTGGAAGTAGAAGATGACACAATACATTATAGCGACCATAATAAGAATTATCGCATTGCCTAAGCTTATCACAATAGTATAAATTATGCTGCTCTACCTAAAACCTAATTAAAATTGAACCATATTACTTTAACGCACAGTTCAATATAATACAACTGATAGTGTATCGGTTTCGTGTGTCCTGTCATTACTCACTGCTTTTGGAGGACGGATGGCTGAGGATGCGATTTCATTTGCCACCGGGTTTAATTGCCACTAGATTTCATAACATGCAGCAAGATTGGATATACGTTACTTAATTAGTTACAAGGTAATATGTGCTTAATTGTAATACCTTCACGTCACACTTCACACTGACGTACAGAAAATAATTCATTGTCACACTAATTTTGGAAAATAAATTAAGTATGTACATTTTGTACATAGTTAAATCTGGGGAGCACCTACTACCTACTTTGAATAACTTAAATATAAAATAGCATATAGTCGATTTTGAGGCTTTTTGCTACTGATCATGAAATGGAATGACAGCTTAAAGTTAGCATGGATGGTACAGGCTGGTTAAAACTTAATGGCGGCTGTGAACTTAGGCGCGAGACGCTGCGCAGTAGCAGAAATTAGGCGTGCGGTGTGCGTACAATCGCAAAGTCTCGCTTGCAGCGCACTTCACAGCCGCCATTAAGTTTGAATCAGTTTGTACGACCACCAAAGATCCTTTCTTAGCACTCCGTGTAAAGAATTGCATCGAATGCTAAGTAAGACATATTTTCAAAATTAATTATATTTCTTTCTTCTTTCTTTCTTTCATAATAACTAATCAATCGTAAGAGAAACGCAAAACGCAATCATCATGATTTCATAATTAATCATTTCCCATCCACTGCTGAGTTACATGTCACATGTTACATGTTTTGGTTAATAACTGTAAGTTTTTGAGTGTTTATAGAAAATAAATAAATAAATGTCTCCTCTTCAGATCTTAAAACTAACGAAAGTTTTTCTTTTACGATAAACATACAGAATAATTGTATCGGCCATACAGAAAGGCAATCAGGGTAAACTTAGTGAGATCCCATTTTATCATCTCTACGAAGGAATTAATATTTCACAGCCCGGTGACACTTTAGATACGAAACTTTAAAAACGCACATACATAATGTCTTTCTTACTAAGTGACTTATTTTCTTTTTGCCTTAGCTGGCCATAAGAATATAGGTTTTCTGATAGTAAGCAATCACCGTTGCCTGTTATCTGCCATACCAGGATCATCACGTTGCTTTTATTTTAAAACATCACGTTGCCTGCTTAAACCAACCCTGCGTGTGACCCTCCGGGACCACGCAGCACAACGCTGAGCGTACCCCTTTTGCCAACAACGTACTTATGTTGTTGTTTTATTTTAGTGTTGTTCCTCGTGTTTTTGGCAATAAATATATCATTGCCAAAATTTAATCTTATTCTTATTCTTCACATTATTTATTTACTTTCTTAAATCTAAGTTTTTTACAATATACATTTAAAAACATAAATATTATAAAAAACCTAAACCTTGAGTGCCGCCGGCAGCGGGGCAGGGCTCAAGCTGCCGGTGGTTAGGGCTGCAGAGTGAGGAACCTCCTGACAATGCGTGCGTCAAGTACCACTGCCTTTGTATCTGACCCTTGACCCAACCGTCTAGCGAGAGCCTCTTGATATATTGGTCGAGGCTCGTCGCTATGAGACCGTTCGTTCTTATTCTTATTCTTATTTTTAATCTTGTTCTCGTTCTCGTTCTCGTTATCTTTCATTTCATAATTTTCCTTATAAACCCGCCTTTTTAACCCAGAAAATAGGGGCGTTATAATACATAATACTAATATAAACATATGAACCATTTTTTTTTATTTTAGAGTGTTTTTAGAAGCAGCTGAAGAGAGTTGGAGGTTTAATATTATGATGAACCCAATTTGTAGCTCCAAAATTCTTCTTTGCCTATTTTGCGTGGACTCAAATAAACTCTATTCGTAACGTGTGAGAGGTATCAACATTGAGCATCATTTTAAATTAATTAAGCACGCTATGTGCGTTCTAGATTACAATCTTTGTTCACAAAACTCTGTCAAGGCTGATAGCATGTTTACGTTAAAGTATTCTACTTAGAGGTACTTTACAAATCTTAGTTTACCTACTGTTTAACACATGATAACTAACAGTTATTATCATCATCATCAGCCCGGAGACGTCCACTGCTGAACGAAGGCCTTACCCTTAGACCGCCACACTGTACAACAACCTGCCATATGCATCCACCGGTTGCCCGCGACTTTTACAATGTTGTCGGTCCACCTAGTGAGAGGCCTTCCTACGCTGCGTCTTCCGGTTCGCGGTCGCCACACAAGAACCTTTCTTCCCCATCGGTTGTCAGTTCTTCGAGCGATGTGCCCTGCCTATGCCAGTTCAACTTGCAAACGCCGCGAGATATGTCGGTAACTTTTGTTCTTTGGCGAATATCCTCGTTCCGGATTTTATCGCGCAAAGTAACAACCCACAACGCACAAACACTTATAGCTTGGCAAAAAAGTAGGAATAAATAGGAGCGCCACTATTGCAAATAGTTCTAGATACCGACAATCCTATAGTTCGTTAGATGATTTAATATATTCTATAGAAACGCAGATAGTTTATTTAACGATAAGTATCTTCGTAATAGTTAATCCGTCTTTTGTCTTTATTTACTGAGCTAAGAATTTAAAGGAAATTGATAGATTTTCAGATTGGCGGCCTTATCGCTGAAAGCAATCTCTTCCAGCCAACCATAGGAAGGAAGACAATTACAAATTAATAAAGGCGGGAGACACAAACACTTTTAATAAATGGAAAGAAAAAAGACTAGAGGGAGAGAGGGTGGGTCCCCCGTTCGGGCTGGTTCTTGACTCATCGGATTTACATCGCTATACAGCGGTGTGTTGGATACGTTTGGACCTGGCGTTGCGCGCGGGAGCTAAATTTGACACTGATTTATGATCTATTTTTATTTTATTTTATTTTTTAATAAGTGTTCATAAAGACGAAGACTAACTAGACTTGTGATAGCTATTTCAAGGCTAATCCAAATCTACTAGTAAAAGCCTTACAGCATTCCTAAGTAGTAACGAGTACGCTTCAGGTACGCTTCCGGTGGAACAGGCGGATGCGCAGGCGCACGCGCGCGTCCAACCGTGCCGATCGAAAGTGTTACGCGGTGATTGATTGGAACTATTGGAAGTAATCACTTGCCTCAGTACATACTTCGTAGTGATGCTGGTATTCAATGTAAGATTGGGTAACAAACTCATTATTTTCAAGGAAAAAATTAAACTTTGAAAACCTGAATTGCTGGACATAGGCCTTGCCCCATAGGCCGTTTGGGCTATATCCACCACACTTGCCCAATTGTAAGTAAGTAAGTTGTGGGTTATTGAATTGAAATTTATTTTCCGGACATATCCAGATGTTTTCTTCACTGAAGCCAGTAGTACAAAAATCCATACATGAACTCCAAAAACCTCAATGGTACTGAACCGAGATTTGGACACTCGACCTTATGTTTTTGAGTCTAGCGGTCTCCCATTAGGCTACCACGGCTTCCAAAAACGGAATCATCTTCAGCCATCGTCCATTGGCCATCAACGAAGGCCTCCCCCTTAGATCGCCACCCTGTAAGACAACCAGCCATTTGCATCCACTGGTTGCCCGCGACTTTCACAATATCATCGGTCCACCTGGAGGCCTTCTTTCATACGCTGCGTCTTCCGGGACGTAGTTGCCACTCAAGAACCTTTCTTTCCCATCGGTTATCAGTTCTTCGAGCGATGTGGCTATCCCATTGCCACTTAAACTTCCAAACCCTGAGGGCTATTTCGGCGACTTTGGTTCTTTGGCAAATATTCTCGTTCCGAATTTTATCGCGCAAAGTAACTCCGAGCATAGCATTGCCCTTTGTGTGACTCTGAGTTTTTGCAAAAGGCCAGCAGTTAAAGAGCACGTTTCAGTAACATACCTCATTAAAAACGGAATCAAAATTTGTTAATTTATAATAATTTACATTATCTATTTTGATCAAATTCGTTTTGTATCTCTCGGGGAACTGCGAGCAAGACAACAGGTGGTCATGGTTTGAGCTGCATTGCAGCCAAACAATACAGGCCCGGTTGAAGAATCCTTGCTGGCCTTACACTAGGGTCCGGAGTCTGTTCAGCGACTTCCGCGTAAGTCACTGCCTGGCGAACTTCGTCTCTCCCCATGGAGAAGCACTTATCTTCTACAGCTCTTTAATTATTATTTATTAAACCAGACTATTTAGTTGGCTCCGTATCAGAAGGACTATCAGTGTGAATGATGATGTTTGCAGAACGACGGCATGTTAAAACATCTACATGGTGACAACGTCTTGAGTGGAAAACGACTTAGTAGTAAAACTTCCAAAATATGAAATTTTCCATTATAAAAAGGTCAGGGACAGTCAGCTTAGGAGAGTAAACTATCGATCTTTTTTCAGGGTTGGTCCCACAGTAACAGTTACTCGTATTCACAATGAATGATGAGAACAATGACCTTCTTTCGGCTTAGTAATACCGCTACGCGTAACCCCATAGGTCCAGTAGTATTTGGTTATCTGTAGGTAAGCACTAGGTATTAATACGGTGTCCCGCATAATAAAATGTATTTATTATGACCACACAACTTAAACGTTTCGGCGGTTTTGGACCACAAATAAAAAATACCACTTCTTTAAATTACCATTGATTAACTAAGCAGATTACAGCCGCTGCGCTGGATCCGAAGACACAGATGACAAAGCAGCAGCTATGGCAAAAGACACAGATTGAGACATAGTTACATAATCCCAGATTACGAAGCAATAACTACAGGCCAATGCTTTCTTGGTCTTCTTACAGTGTCGTGTGCAAGTAGCCAAAAATATGTTTAATCTAAACATTATATGCGGACGCTCTTCAAAATAAATATGTCGGGCGTTAAATTAAGGAACTTATACATTATAATAGCTGAAACTGTAATTGTCTATAATGTTTTATGGCTCCGTATCTGGGCCAGATTTATTTGTTGTTGTAGTTTGAGGCAACGATACACCGAACTTGTTGAGTTGCGATGGTAATAAAATACGTTAGTCTTTGACATGGTAATGTTATAATTTAGGTAATATGATTAACATGCGGGCGTAAAATTGAAAATAGGATAGAATAATAGCTTGTGAATCTTATTAAAAGTTATAGTGTAGCTTTTGAAAAGAATGTTGTGTAGGTTTTTGTATTGGATACTTATTAATAAATTTAGTTTCAATTCGTACCATTTTCCTGTTGTTTATGTACTACGTTATTATCGGGTTTTATGCTTGAGCCCACTGAAGAGAGAATTTAATAGAACGGAAATAGAATGGGCTGCGCCAGCCGGCATTAAGTGTAAATGCGCTAAATGATAATAGGCTAGATGACTGGTTTTTTTTTATTGTCTTATTAATATGTGGCCCATAAATATATCTGATTAATGAAAAGAAAATGATGGATTCCACTTCGCTCCGCATCGCCGCGCTGTACGGACGTTTCCGCCCGCTACTCGCTGCTCGCTGTCCGCTCCTGTCCGCCGGAGGCTCTGCCCCGCCGCCGGACTCACTCCGCTCGGCGCAACCGCGCCGCTCGGACGCCTCCGCCTCCGAAGCCGCCGCCGCGCAGCTTCGAGTCCTAGCACCCGTTACCTCGGCCACGTGGTGTTTGCGTTAATTTATTAGCGTAAACTCTAACGAGTCGAGTGTGATTGTGAGTGCAGGGCTCTCACCGCTTCGCAGCCGGGCTTCCGGGCCCGCTGCCTTCGTCCAAACCGCTCTTTTCAGAGCGAACCACTCTTAGTGTTTTCATAAAATCCACGTGGGTGGTCGATCGGCTGACACTTCTAACGGTGACAACGAAACCGATCGGGCGTTGCCCCGGAGCCCCTGTTTTTCCCCCGTCTGGGGAACAACAGAATCCGGCTGGGTCTGGAACCACCGGCCTTGGGGTCACCCCTAGTCGACACCAGATATCGCAGGCACACAACCAGCTGCACAATAAAATAACACTGGCAGCTGGTACACCCTCTAGGTAATACACTAGGTACGCAGCCCCCTGTCTACCCCCGGCAGAGGGATCACACACTTTCTTCTCCTGTTGGGGACCTCCTCCCCCAACCCCCGCAACTCTCCCGCCTTAGGATGGTCTCCCAAAAGGATCTCGACGAAGCCATCAGCTTCGTCGCGAAAACTTTGTTGGACCACCTGAAGGCCAACCCCTCCGAAATGGAGGAATTCGTTCGCGCTCCCCAGACATACGCGCAAAAGTCTCTCGCCCGTCCTAAGACTCCACGAGGGCAGGCAGCTTCTGCCTGCAAACTGACGCCGAATTTTTCGGCGCCAGGCCCCTCAGTTCCCAAGCCTCCACCTCCTCCGAAACCCTCCGCCCGTGACGGGAGCCACTCTCGGCCTAGGGGTCGCGCTCCAGCAAGGAGCCGATCCCGGTCGCGAAGTCGCTCCCGCCACGGACGCCGCTCGTGCTCCCCTACCCCCCGTCCACTCCGTCCGTCCATTTCAGACAGCCCCGATTCTCCAGAAATGGACACTTCTATCCAGGACGACGGCTTCACAGTCGTCGCCTCCAAAAAGGGTAAAAAGCGTCCCGCTACCACTGCTTCCCTCCCTCCTCCCCCCAAGGCCCCTTGCCCCACTTCAGGGACTAAACCTGCCTCCGACTCCGCCCAATCGGACTCTCCGCTCCGTTCGGAATCGGACGCTCCGATTGTCGACCCTGCTCCCCATCCTAAGACCGGTACCATAGTTGTCCGCAACCGGGAACTATGGGAACTCGTCTCGCGTAACCTCTCGGATCTACGGATCCAGTTTTCCGCCAAACCAAACAAAGACGGCATTATGGTCCGTCTAGCCTCCCCCGACGACTACCGCAAAGCCACTACCTACCTCCGCGACGCGAATATTCACTTCCACAGATACGCTCTCGATGAGGAGAAAGACATCCGAGTTGTCGTAAAGGGCATCCCCAAGGAGATTCCCTTCCTGGCAATCCATAACGACCTCCTCACCCAAGACCTCCCTGTTCTTTCGGTCAGCCGGATGTACAACGGCAGGACCAAAGAACCCTATGACATGGTGCTGGTCACTCTTACGAATACCCAGGAAGGGAAGAAAATTTGGACTACCAAATCGATTCTCCATCTCTCCGGCCTCGACTTCCAAGTCCCTCACAAAAAGTCCATTCCAGGACAGTGTCATCGTTGCTAGCTATACGGACACTCTGCCCGCTACTGCTACGCACCCTTCAGGTGCGTGAAGTGCGCGGGCGATCATAGCACCGCGGAGTGCCTTCGTAAGAAGGACGACCCTACTCTCCCCAGTTGTGTCCTCTGTGGCACTCAGGGCCATACCGCGAATTATCGCGGCTGTCCCAAGGCCCCTAAGGCCAAGAAACCCTTACCGTCTCGCTCAAAAACAGCTGGCCCTAAGCCAAAACCTGCCCAACCCCGCCAGGTGTCAAAATTCGTTGACGCCCCTGTCCCACTGACTAATGCATGGTCAAATCCGCCCAGCACTCCTCAGGCGACTCAACCGCTCCCACCCGCCCCTGCGCCATCTCCCGCTCATGCCAAGACCCAGGCCCGCCCTGCCCTTCCGCCCAAGCCCTCCACCCCCAAACGATCCGCCCCTGGCTCCTCCAGCCCGAAAGCGGATCTACTCCTCCTCGCTGAAATTGCGATGTCGGTTAACCTCGACGAGGTTCGACATGTAGCCCAGAAGGTCCGGGAGAACCATAATCTCATCGACATCCTCGATGAGCATTATAGGCTCTTCGGTGCACTACAGCGCTTCGCCCCCAACGTCCTTAGGAACCAACATGTATAGTACACCCAAACGTGTTAGACCCCGCTCCCTTTCGTTGGCATGGTTTAATGCCAACGGCATCACCACCGAATCAAGGGACCAGCGTCCCTTGATTCGGCACTTCCTCTCAACCCACCAGGCCGATGTTATGCTAGTGAACGAGACCTTTCTAAAACCTAGCAAGAGGGATCCCAGGATCGCAAACTACTCGCTCGTTCGTAATGATAGGACTACCACCATAAAAGGCGGTACTCTCATCTATTACAAAAGGTCCCTTCACTGCATTCCCATCGACACCCCTTCTCTCTCAGCAATGGAAGCTTCCTGTTGCCGCCTTTCGATGACCGGTCATCAACCCATTACCCTAGTATCCTGCTATCTCTCCGGTAATAAGACTCTCCTCAGGAGTGACCTCGAGGCTCTTCTCTCTCTCGGAAGCGCAGTCATTCTGGCTGGCGACTTCAACAGCAAGCACATTTTATGGGGCTGCAACACGACCAATACGAAGGGAAACCTTCTGAACTCCCTCTCTGACGACCTCAACTTTGACATAGTTCCTCCCAGTACTCCGACCCACTTTCCCCTGAACTTGAACTACAGACCTGACGTACTCGACTTAGCGCTTCTAAAGGGCGTGACCCTCCAGTTACGCTCATTGGAAGTACTACACGAACTCGACTCTGACCACCGACCCGTCCTCATGCATTTAGGCCCCGATCCGACTGACAGACCTCCTCTGACTAAGACCGTGGTCAACTGGAAGCACTTAGGCGATGCCCTGAAAGCTTGTAGTTCCCCTGACTTGGACAGAATCCCTGACGACATTGTTACCCCTGACGACATCTCTACCTCCATTGACGCTCTCACTAGCCACCTCCGCACCACCGTTGGTGAGGCCTCAAAGCAGGTCCCAGCCGAGGGAGACCAACGCTGGGCCCTGCCTGAGGACGCGAGGGACCTACTGAGAGCGAAACACGCTGCCACTAGGGCATTCGATCGAGCTCGCACCGAGGATAACAGAGCCACTCTGCGGTATTACGAACGTGCCGTAAAAAACCGCATGAGTGAACTCCGTAATCAACGGTGGGATGACTTACTCTCGGGGATCGAGCCATCCCACCTGGCATTCTGGCGGCTGACTAGATCCCTGAAATCAGACTCTGTTACGACTATGCCCCCTCTCACCCGACCTGACCTCCCCCCCGCGTTTGACGACGAGGAAAAGGCCGAATGCCTGGCCGACAGCCTCGAAACGCAGTGCAGCCCCAGTTTAGAACATGTCGACCCTGCTCACCTCGATAAGGTGAACAGCGAAGTCGAATTCAGATCCTCACTTCCCCCCTTTGATGAACTCGAGCCTGTCACAGCTTCCGAGGTTGAGTCGATTATTAAAGGCCTCCACACCAGGAAAGCTCCAGGTGCGGACGGCATCAGTAACAAAGTGCTCAAGCACTTCTCCATTACGCTAGTTCACCTTCTAGTTAGCATCTTCAATGCGGCCATCGCCAATTGCATTTTCCCCGACGCGTGGAAATCCGCCGACGTCATCGGCATCCACAAACCCGGCAAGAAGGCTTCCGAGCCCTCTAGCTACCGTCCCATTAGTCTCCTCAGTACCCTGGGCAAGGTCTACGAGCGCGTCCTTCTGAAGCGCATCTGGTCCTGTGTCAAAGACAACAACCTCCTCCCTGATGAACAGTTCGGCTTTAGAGCCAGACACTCTTGCGTCCAACAAGTACACCGCATCACGGAGTACGTCCTAGAAGGTTTCAACAAGAAACCCGGCCATGGTTACACCCACAAGCCGTTCCCCCAAGGGACTGTAGCGGTGTTCCTCGACGTCGCGAAAGCTTTCGATAAAGTCTGGCACAACGGGCTGATATACAAGCTATATCAGCTCGGGCTGCCAGACCGTCTTGTATCATAATACAAGACTTTCTCAGGGCTCGAAGCTTTCGATACCGCGTCGAGGGACAACGCTCCTCCCCCCACGACATCGGCTCCGGAGTCCCTCAGGGCTCCGCTGTGGCCCCGATTCTCTTCTCGCTTTTCACCTGTGACATCCCCCGCACCCCCAAAGTGGAGCTTGCTCTCTTTGCCGATGACACCGCCCTCTACACCAGAGGGTGGAACAAGGTCATTCAGCTAGCCCACCTTCAACGAGCCCTCAATCTCCTCGGAGACTGGTTCAAGAAGTGGGCTATCACCGTTAACCCCGATAAAAGTGCAGCCGTGTACTTTCATCCGTTCAAAAGACCTCCTTCTAAGCATATCACGCTCAACGGCCAGCCCATCCCATGGGCTACCGAGACCAAGTATCTCGGTGTGACCCTTGATCGTCGACTCACGTTCTCTAAGCATATCCAGTTAGTTCGCAACCGAGCAGCCTTCTTCTTAGGCCGGCTCACTCCCCTTCTCAACGAGCGTAGTAAATTGTCCCTTAGAAATAAGGTTACAATTTACAAAACTTGTATTCGCCCCGTCATGACGTACGCCTCCGTGGCGTTCGCTCATGCCTCCAGCATAGATCTAGAGAAACTCCAAGTCATACAAAATAGATTCATCCGCAGAGCAGTCGGTGCTAGCTGGTTCATGCGAAACTCCGACCTGCACTGCGATCTCGAACTCCCCTCCATCCGTCAGTACATTAAGTACGCTTCGCGCCGCTATTTCGATGCGACCCCCCACCATCCCAATCCACTCATAGTCCAAGCCTCGAACTATACGACAGACACGACAGACCCACCCCCCTTCCGTAGACGCCCCAGACACGTCTTGGGCGACCCGGACCCCATAGCCGTCATCACCTCGGCGGCGCTGGGCTCGCCTGATCCGACCACTCCTAGCAACAAGAAGTATTCCGTCTTTGGTATAGGCGCCGGTTACCAAAGGCACACAAACACGCACCGACCTCGCCGGCGAGGTCGAGGACTCCCCAGATCTGTCAGAAGAACTGTTAGATTCTCTCCAAATAGTCAACCAGATCAATCTACTAGGGCCCCAGGGCATACCCCTTCTGGGGTGCCAGGGCAAGTCTGACCCCACTCCCGGCGACGGCCAAGCCGAGGTTCGTACCGTCTGAGGTGCCCTTGAGCTAGTCGCCTTTAACCTAAACCTAGGCCGAGCGCCGTTTGCGCTTGCCTAAAGTCCGGTGACGCTGTAGAGGCCATCTGAGGCCAACAGCATAGTCATTCATAAAAAAAAAAAAAAAAAAAAAAAAAAAAAAAAAAAAAAAAAAAAAAAAGAAAATGAAATACTGATCAAAAATAAACAACTTATAAGCATTTTAATATCATGCTAGACAGAGAGGCGAAACAGCAAATCGTGACGTCACTTCTCTGTACGCCATATAAATTCTTTTCTGACAAGTAAGGAGTGACGTCATTTTTTGTTTTGTGGGAAAGGGACAGAGTTGTCTCTACCAAAAACTTTAAACGCTCATATATCAGAACATTAATAACTGATTTAAATTATTTTTTCAATAAACATACTATATTTACTTAAATTCTTCACCAAAGCTATTGGATTCAACGATTTCAACATCAGTCATCTACCCTATTCTACCAATATACATGTTTTTAAACTGAGAATACTCAAAAAGACAAGTAAAATAGACGCGTAGGAAACCATTCCACATTGCATCGTAATTAGATCAATTTTAACCTGTTGCAAAATGTTATTTCGAGCGTTTTACTTCAAATGCGCGACCAATGATTGGCATTTTTTCGTCGTAGTGACTATACAATTTTTTGTGAAACTGGCGACAGCGGTTTTCCATGCAATTGCTTTACAACATTGTTTTGACAGCCGTTCTACCTAAGAAGTACGGCTTTCGCTTTTCTGTGCCTGAGCCTCATATATAAAGGTATAGTCGCTGGGTCGCTGCTACCCATACCACATGCTAACATTAACACATGCAGAAGAAACCGCTTGACTCTGCTAGTAGGTAGGTAATATATAGGCAGGTAGGTAAATACATGATTGAAACCCGGTCAAAATACCTGTGCACCTCGCTGGAATGAGACATCTCTCCTGTTTTGTCCTTCAGCTCCCCGAGCTAATCTGCCTATTACTCGTTTATTAATTCAATCTAACACCACCCACAACCAAACACATAATTAGTATGAAAACTATAATTCGATTATTATGTATACAAAAGATGCACAGATAAAAGGAAAATTTACCGCGGATTGTACAATGATCAATGATCGATCCTAGATGGCGCTAGTAGAAACTAATTTATCCAAAAGGTTTGATCATCCAGTTATATTTTATTAAGTAGAGGTAAGAGGAAAAGTGGACTGGACCGAAATACCAGCATCTAAAAACGCAGCATACGAGTATATCGCAACAACGTTGCGTACTGATTTCCAAACGTCATTATATTGATGGCACGTAATGAAGAAAAGTTAATTGCTACTTATTTCGTATGTATTTGAATTGTATACTTTACAGACGAGGAAGGAGATACAAAAATCTGAATTTGAACAAGACAAGTAACTTTTTATATTATTTTTCAAACTTCAAAAACCAAGTGAGAAGCCTCCTCTAGGCTGATATAAAAATCAACGTTGACCAGAGCCAGATCACTTAGGACAAAAAGAGAGCATGTTTATGTTACGTACCGCAAAACTGAGAGTATAATATGGGTGACTGCGATGCTGGACAAGTTAGGAGATGATAGAGGATATAAATAACTTCTCTGTATCTGGTCTGTTAAATTACTGTTTTCTCTTTAAATTGTGTAATATCTATTCTAGTTTTCAATTGTTAATCAAAATTCTTAACTAACCATGTAACAAGTGATATAGATTTTATATGCGGAAACGTGTAAATGGTGTATAGTTATCCAAATTTTGTAAATCTACTTAAGCTATTATCACTGTATGTTTTCCAAATTGAATAAAAATTAAATAAATAAAAGATTTTTTAGGAGGACATTGAATATTGCATGTATTTTGGAATGTAGGACAGCAACATAGAGTAAAGTTCTATTATTAACGGGATATTTACCGTGATTATGTTATGAAATGAGCTCCCATGCACCATGTTCACGAGTAGACGGGACGGGGTAGTAGGTATATCGGGAGCTCATTTCACAACATAATCACGGTAAATATCCCGTCAATAATAATAGAACTTTAGTAAACAACCGTGATAGTTTAAAACAGTGTAACATAGAGTAAGTACCTGCGTTTCTTTATTATAGTCGTAGTAGTAGCATTGCCAGCCTACGTGGGGCAATTTGAGTACATATTATTCCTGAAAATTTTGGGTATATCTACTACCAGAATTATTTATTTCTTGGAAAACAAACAGCTATCACAAACTCATTTGCTAGGACACAGAATAATATAAACAAATAAGCCAAAAAAGTTTTCACTAATAGCAACATTGGATACAGTTGAATAGTAATTAAGTATTAGGTATATAAAATATAATTTACAACGAATCAAGTATATAGATAATCAATTTTAGTTTGCTAAAAGAATAATATAATGTAAAACACAGAAGTTAAATTAAAAACAAAAGACATTGAAACAATAACGAAAGATGCCATAAAACACAACAATATACCTATAGACAATTAAAATTAAAACATAAATTTAAAATTTAAATTAAAAGGGTAGTCAATTATTAAACTCAGCTAGAAGAGTAATAGACAGAACAGAGAAATTAAAATAAAAAGAAATGACATTGCAACACTAACCAAAGATGATACCATATAACACAAAATACCATATCAATATATAGATAATAAAAATAAATTTAAAAGTAAGAGACATGGAAGAACATATAACTGGAACTATTCGTCAATGAAAAAAGTTGAAGCTACATCATTTTTGAAGAAGTATTGTCTCGTAATAAATAAGTCCGTGTACTTAGAAAATTTTAAATTAAAGTTGTTACATACTCGTAAAAAGAAGGAATTCTGCCTGTAGTTGGTCACACATGAATCCGCACGGTTATATTCTACTATGCTTTTATCTATTTTTCATCACACTTGCTCGTAAAGTGGATCTTATTGCATCGGTTTTAGGCTCATAATCCAAGCTATTACGCACGCGTGTTTTTTACTTTACATTACGGCACATGGTGCTATAATAGGTATAACCCGGTAAAGTCAAATTTGTACGTGACTGCAATTAGACGTACGTATACGAAGCACTCTTAATATAGCCGGGTAATACTTACAGTTTTTTTTGTAATACCAACAAAGAGTTCTTATGCCGCTGAAGTAAATGTCAACCTGCGCGCGCATTACTGATTTGGGCGCCATTTTCCGCAAATGTTTGTTGACGTTTTCGCTGTGTGGTTGATTATTATCAAAAAAAAAATGTTTTTTCCTCGCAAGTGTGATGAAAACAGTCGTATGAAACTCTTGTGCTATGTTTCAATACACTCTCGGCTTCCTTATCGGCATAAAACCGCCTCTAGTGTAATGACCAACATAGCACACTTGTAACATAATGTACTATTACTTACCTAATTACTGTGCTGTTTATTTTATTGTAGTGATGCACTTGTACCAGTTATTCAAATGCTTTCAACTCTTTCAAACTCTTTTTTCATGTTATGGAGTAACCAGACGAGCGAGGCGTTCGCCTGGTTGTAGATAATAAGCATCACGCATGCCCATAATAGTAGCAGTGCAAGAATTATGAACTTGCGAACAAAATCCTACGCTACACTGCTCTGCGCTCGTCACCCTAACATAGCAGATGTAAAATCTCTTCATAATTAACTGGAAATGTCTCTGGTAATATTGACATTTGCCCTTCAAACCGAAACACATAATGCAATATATATGAAGTAGGTTTTTAAACAATAGAAAAATTATTGTTTGATAGATTTTAAGATACAATAAAAAAGAAAAATAATATATAGCTTGCGTTTTACCCCACCGTTTTTAATGCAGAGATAAGGTCTAAGATAGTACACGCACACTTAGCAAGAACCTATTTTATTAATAGTACTGTAGCCATAGGTATTTATGAAGCGAATCTCCTTTCCCCTGTCCCATATACCACACATTTTCAAGTGAAGTTGTTTACGCGTCGGTAGAGTAGCGATACGTAATTGTAACCGTTTCCGAACTCGAAAATAATCGCGCTCGATTATTGCGTGCGATCCGACATCGAACAGGCTCGGCTGACGGGAATCGATTGGCAAGCGTCTATCTTCATTTTTTGATAAGTCGTTTCTATTAGATGCGGGTGAATCTTTAAGATCGAAAAATTATAGTCATAAACATGGGCGTATAAAGATGTTAAGAGCCTAGGAATAAGGCAAAGAAAAGTCGGCTTGCTCAAATATGTCAATGACTTTAAAAATCAGCTTAACCCGTTTTACCTGGCCGTCGGATCTGCTTATGGCCGTTTCATTTAATTTACGAATTATTAATGAAACGGCCAAAATGCGTTCTTCCGATAGACATTGTTGACACATCGACACAGTCCACCTGGCGAATTACCATAGCTTTGCCAGTTATTCAAGCGCCAAGCAGTAATGTGCAAGGATCATTGTTTTGGTTTTATAGAGCAATGTTACCAGAGAAATTAAAGGGCAAGAATGAAGTGATTTGACATCTAATATCTCAAGGTGACGAGCGCAGTGCAGTGCGACGCAGGCTCGCGTTTACAAAAAAGGTTAATTAAGTATTAAAATACCTACTAACATTGACACTAACCTACAAAAATGATTACCAAATTCAAATTCAAATTATTGAGCCTGTGGGCGTAGGTCACAATGTTGGAATATCATGTATCAATGTAAGAATCTCCAGGTCCAGCCTTGTCAGCATACAAGATAGCTATTTATAATTAGGTTAGGATTAACCCCTCTATTGGGAGGCTTTCGTCCAGCAGTGGACGTCTTATAGCTGACGACGAGGATTAGGATTAAAATCTTAAAATAAATGTTAGTCATCATCATCATCATCAGCCCGGAGACGTCCACTGCTGAACGAAGGCCTCCCCCTTAGCCCGCCACACTGTACGACAACCTGCCATTTGCAAATGTTAGTATTAATCATTAATTATGTCAAGATAAACCTCATAAATGTCATAAATAAATCACAATTGTCAAACTGTTTTGTCACTTAAAACCTCAATAGAATAGTAAACTTTTGACAGAAGAAAGTCGAGCAGCCGGTCAAGCTGCAATCATGTCATACCCGATATCATTGTGTTATTAATACTTATTGATAAAAAAATACTGTGCACTAGACCACGCCACGCGTTGCGGTCACTAATAACATGATCTGTATCTTGTGGTTTCATGGTCATTAGTTTTATAAACAAACATAATTATTCTAAAATCCTATGAATAGAAGCACATTAAACAATAGTTATTTATGATACTAGTGCGGTAATTGTAAAAACCAATAACGCACGAGCGCCATACAACGTTTTACAACACATTTGCGAGAAAACAGATAACAGAAGTATTTACAACAGATAATGAGACAAACTTTATTATTTTGTTTTTATTATATCGGACGGAAAGTCGCAACTAAATACCTACTTGACACTGGCAAATGCTCAAAGTGGGATGCCATAATCCTCTTAGGAGGAAAGAAAAAAAACCTCGTTCTAAAGTTCGTCTTCGTAAAAACGTTTCCAATAAGTGTGTTTTTTCCTGTTGTTTCCAAAACTCCGAAGAAGCTTGTAGTAAAGTTGCCACGACTTTTTACTAGAGCATGACTAGACTAGACTGTGACTTACTAAGTGTCACTTTGGCTGTGACTTAGACTCATTCGAGTTGAAAATCATCAAAAAAATTATACATATAAATACTTGACACTGACAAATGAACAAAGTGCGACGCCATAATCCTCCTACGAGGAAAGATGAAATGGCGCGAATTAACAAATGGCGCTACGTGCGCGTGGTGAAAATTAGAATTACATCTTTCATCTTATTTTCTATTTAGTATTAATGTGAGACAAAAGTATTGCGCAAAAGCGCTTCCAAGGAGGTTCGAACATTCAGCTTATTTTATTCTCGTAATATGAAACTCCTTGATGGAATTCTTATACATTTTTATAGAAATTAAAAACATACCGTAAAGTTTAATCACGGTGCTATACAACTGAGCGTGCGGTAAAGGGTTTACCGCACGCTCCGTTGTATGGTGCGTAATGTTTAACTTTCGAACGATGTATACAGGATTCGTAATTCCACTTTTTGAGCAAATGTGTTCGAAAATACTACTTTGTACAGAAGATTCAATCCACACAATGAAAACATACAAAAAATATAATTAAAATGTACAAAAAAAAATTACCACAATGTACATATATGAGTACTGTAACTGCAATTATGCCATATCCAGTTCAAGCTAATTTGTACTAAGTATATGACGTTGTCCTATTGACTAACGATCGCACTAAGTAGCAAACGATGCAATTTCTTCGTGCGATGGAAATTTCTTCTAAGGTTGCCCGACTTGCGAGACTGCTAAAAAACAGGCTGGCAAGCTCGTAAAAATTCTAATAAGATGCATCTGACATGAATTTATTAATTCCATAACACACATGTAGATGGCGCTAGAAGTTACGATTCGAAAAAGGTAAACGAACAACGAGCGATATGGTTCGGGTTTTGTTCGTGATTCATTAATTTAACTGTATTTAGCATTCTTAGTTAGTAATGTTATTATTTTATATTTTTATATTATATATTATATATAGAACGAAAGGTTCTTGAGTGGCGACCGCGAACCGGAAGACGCAGCGTCGGCGCGGCCTCCCACTAGGTGGACCGACGAAATTGTAAAAGTCGCGGGCAACCGGTGGATGCAAATGACAGGTTGTCGTACAGTGTGGCGGTCTAAGGGGGAGGCCTTCGTTCAGCGGTGGACGTCTCAGGGCTGATGATGATGATAATGTTATACTACTTCTTCGGCCAACTTCTTACATTTTAGCTATATTCAGAGTCGTTTCCTGCTAGTGTGAAACGTAGAATATGATACCTATAAAGTAAGCACTAAGCACATACGGCCTTACCTAAAATAATCTCGATTCTCTTAGTCACTGCTTAAACTTCTCTGTCCTTTTCTAGCACGTGCAACTTCACGTCAGAGAGAAGATGGCAGAGCATCTTAAGCATTGACTAACGGTTGAAAAGTCTTTTTAGGTAAGGCCGTTACTTTTGATGTACATTTAAGTTATAACTTTCCTTCGTAGCACAGCACAGTCTTAAAAAAACAATAGCACAAAATATAAAATTCTCAGAACACTGGGCATGAAAATATGATGAATTTCAGCTGAAAGAAGTTTATTGTATGTACTCACCATACTTACATACTGTTTTTTTTATCGGACCAATATTAAAACGAGCACGTAATTTAAACAGAAAACCTGGCAAGAGACCGTTTTTATGCCTTTAAATGACGAGGCGAGCGAGACGTTGGCAAAAGTCACGCTAACCCATAAAAGTAGCAGTGCTAGAATTGTGGACGTGTGAATAGGTAGAACCCTGCGCCGCATCGTGCTCGTCACCCTGAGATTTTTTAACATTTTTTTTCATCGAAATCAGCATTATAAGAGATAATTAGGTACATTGGATGTTAAATCTCTTCATGCCCAGTATTTTACTGTAACATTGCACTTAAAACCGAAACACAATAATGCTAGCACACTTTCATCTTGGCGGTTGAATAACTGGAAAAAGTGTGGTACTTCCCCAGGCGGACTCTGCAATAGTCCACTACAAAACTTCTGTTTCCATCGCTGTTATGAAAATTTAAATGAGGGTGACATGATAAAAATTTGACAAAATCTATTTCGCGATTTTAGAGTTGACCCAGTAGGTACTGGTACTTAAAGATGTTTAAACTTATTAGGTAATTGCTTGCTGTCCGACCCCAACTCACAAGATGCCAGACGGTTGTACGATATATACCGTGCCAACAGCTCTCAAAGAAAGATCTTAATTGATTAAAATGTTTAAATAACTGTTTAGTTATAAGGGTGACATAGAATTATAATCCTGTAATAAAAGAGTTTAAAAACTTATTTTTTCCGTTTCAATAGCATATCACCGTTTCATTCCATATAACCCTGTATTATGCAATTACCGTTAACTGTCCAGTGACCTTTCATCGGGTAGTAAGTAGTTTGTTGTTTTTTTGTAAAAAATGCGCGATTCCACCCACAAGGGAGGTTTGTTTATAGCTGATAAACCAGTTCTCTACAAACTGCTTCCTAGAAGATGTTATCGTTTTTTTTGTAAACTTACTAATAGATTTTCACGTGAAGTGTGAGCTAATTTTAAAGTTTCAGTAAATTTTGCTCCGCGCTGTCGTAAGTTGCTATTAAAGGTGTACCGAATGTAAACTTTAAAATAAAATGTTTGCTCACAGCTTCTTACAGGAGGTTAGGCTTAGATTAAATATATTTAATGTATGGGATTAGGTTTAGTCAAAGCACCCGTTGACAGAACAGATAGGTTATGATAGGTAGAGATAGTTTATTTTAATATATTTCTGCTGACTCTATAATATAGTCTCCAAAGTAATACCTTAAATTTTATGATAATAGGTATGATAATACCAATAAGACATTGTAAAACTGAAAATGTGTTAGTTAACATTTAAGAGTTCAGTTATATTTCAGTTGAATTTAAAAAGTTATAAATGTAGATCTAATGTTGTCTATTGCATCCAAAGAAATTGATTTAACTATAATTATAATATTTCAATAAAATCTACATAATACTGTGTTGTTGTGGCTGCATTTAAGACGAGAAAAACGCTCCTGCCTGGTTCAGGATGTCTCTAGGAAACATTTGTAGAGTAGAGGGATATACCTACGTTTGTCGCAATGCAATAGAGTATTAGGTGGAGAAAAATTCAAATGAAAAATTGAAATGATGACATAACTGAATCGCTCAAACATATTTAGAGCCAACCTCAAATGATCTGGGAAAAGGTACGGAGAAAGAAGACTATTGCAATAGAGTGTGGCAGGTTAATGTAAGCGAACCGGGCGATCACGTCGTGGTGCAGTGGCCACTAGCTCCGGGCGCGGACGCCCGCGTATGTCTAGTTACGTAAGGCAGCGTCGCGCTCGTGTGGAGTGTTTACAGTGGTCGGTGCGAGAGACGCCGCGAGTGTCGCCTGTCCCCACCGAGCATCGATCCGCTCCGCCCAGCGCTCGCTCCTCCCACCGACCCCCCGCCCGCCGCCCGCGCCCGCCCGCGCCCCGCGCTAGCTCGGTGTCGCGCGCCGCCCGCGCGCGGTCACCTGTGTCGCACGTCCTCAGTCGCAAAGCGGCCGCGTCGCGCGCCACCCGCTTCGCATTACGCGCGCCTAACCTATTATGACAGTGACGTGATGGACGGCAAAGAGTTCGGTGCGGTTCCCGGCTTCCCGGCCGGGTTGGACTATTTTATGATGCCCCGCGTGAGCCAGCCCGCGCCTCAGTTCGACTTCAGAAAACTCGGCGCTAGTTTCAGCGGGCGCGACGATGAGAAGAGTGAAGAGCGCCGGTCGCCCGATTACGGGGCGGACAGGCGCGACCCGCTGCCGGCACCCTGGCCTCTCGGCCTCGGCGTCCAGTTCGTCAACCCCGCCACTGGCAAGAAGAGAGTGCAGTGCAATGTGTGCCTCAAGACTTTCTGCGACAAGGGCGCCCTCAAGATTCACTTCTCGGCGGTGCACCTGCGAGAAATGCACAAGTGTACGGTCGAAGGGTGCACCATGATGTTCAGTTCGCGACGTTCCAGAAACCGACACAGTGCTAACCCAAACCCGAAGCTGCATTCGCCGCATGTGAGACGCAAGATATCCGCGCACGACGGGCGGTCGGCGCAGCCGTTCGGGCTGCTGCCGGCGCTAGCGCGGCTCCCCCTGCCACCGCCGGCGCTGCTGCCGCCCGAGCTAGCGTCACGCTTGCCGCCGTCGCTCGCTGGCCCGCCTCCGCACGCTCCGCTGCCGCCACGAGTGCCTCTGGACGACCTCCGCAACTTCAATGAGATCGAGAAGATGTACAGAAAGATGCCGCCGCCGCAGGAGCCGTGTCGTAGTGCTCTAGATCTCGTGAAACTTCCGGTGATGCAAGAAGAGGAGTCTAATAATTGTAGTGATAATTACGACGTTTCTGATGATGACGAAATTAAGGAGCATATCGAAGACAGGACTGAATTTCCACTAGTGAGAAGATTAAATTATGATGATGAGCCGGAAGACTTGAGTGTAAATAAAAAGAAAGACGATACCAAATCTGCCGCTGAACGACCTGAGAGCGTCAGTGGCCATGCTGAACCCACCGCTTCGGACGATAAATCGTCATTAGTTCCAAATAAGCGTAAGAGAAAAAGTGGCAACCCAACCCGGTGTTCTCAAAGCAACGAATATAATATATCCGATGAAGAATGCCACCCGGATTTATTTAGAAACCTTTCAACTCCCGGCTCAAGCCGTGCAGACGATGAACCCTTGTCTCTTAAAAAACAAAAGCCTGAGAAATGGGAGCCATTTCAGAACGGAGAGGAGGCTACTGTGGACTCGGAACCGGTGACGCGAGTGAAGGCTGAGAGTGAATCAGACGACGAATCCAGTGCACCGAGCGTTGTGCGGGAAGGGTTGAGGTTGCGATCAGACTTGTACACCCCCAGTGATAGCGGCAGTGACCTACACGCGATAGAAGAACGACTCGCGAGGGCGCGCTCACCTTCAGCAAGTAGCGACAGAACCGATGACAGGACTGATATCAACGAATTAGAAATACCAATAGACGACGAGAATCCAGACCGATGCACCGCTTGCGGGAAAGTATTTCAAAACCACTTCACTTTGCGCATGCATTACAGAAACGATCACTTGAAGTTATTGCACCCTTGCGACGTGAGTGGTTGCGATGCTGCCTTCCCTTCGCGGCGCAGTCGCGACCGACACAGCTCAAACGTCGACTTGCATCGCCGCCTGCTTTCCACAAACTCTCCCGACTCTCGAGAAACGAAGCCCCCGTTGGAAGTGAACGCTGAAATACTCAACAAGCTTTACGCCGACATCAAAGGTTTAGCGACGACACTCGAGAGCTTGCGATACGGCAATGAAGATGCTACGCAGGTTCCGAATTACGTGACGGAGACTATGAAATTTTACAGTAGGAACCTGAGCGCATTGCAAGCAGGGTTGTTTCCGCAGTTCAGTGACCGGGGTTTTTTTCCGGCGCCATTTCAAATGAGTAATGGAGTGCCGCAGGCAGGAGGGCCTTATGGAGCACCAGCAGGGGCCCCGGCGATACGACAGTCAATGTCTCCGCTATCGGCTTCATCACCGCCTGTGATCTCTCCGGGAAGGCTAGACGCGGCCCATGCCAGGCCTAGAGATGATCCAAAGCTGCTTTTTCGGGAGACCTCCGAGTCGTTCAAAAAGATGACATCCTTATGTGAGCGTCAAGAGCAACTCTATCAGCACCATGTTCCGGTGTCATGACGCCGCTACCCTCGCTCGCACTGGTGACTCCCTTCCCAAAACTTCCGAGCGACAGACTCTTGTATATTTAATTGTTAATAATATTAATTGTGTTAATTCTATCGTATTTCGTTTTGTATTTTCTTGTGATATTTAGACAAATATTATCTTAATCGATCCCACGAACTGTAAGTTATTAGGGATAGTGTACCGCTTGAGTATTGAGTTGGCGTTGAAGCGATGTGTGCAATACTGACTCGAATATTATAAATATTAATGGACTCGTGCGATATGGTATCGTGTAGATTCGTAATTGATGTTGAAAGTAAACGTTATGATCAGCTTCATTTATTGTTCAGGCGCAATAAACTCATTGAGGAAAAAATCTACTATTGTTTTTATTTCCGCCTGCGAGTCGGTAAGTGGTATGCCGAATTAGCGAGCAGATAATCTGGTTACGGCTTATAAAATAACAATGTAAAAGCCAAAGTTACGAGGTTTTGTGGGGAGTCATTCGTCTGGAAACATAATAAGCATCTGCCTACACGTTTTTTGCCGTTAACTCAGTTATAGCTTTACTCACCGAGCTTTGAGCATTTAACTCGATATCATATTTACTAACGGACTAAAAAGCTATTATTTCCATTAATTTACAAGTTGTTTCACGCAAACGAACCAAATTGAGATGTCTAATCAAAAACCCGACCGAATATATCAAACTGAACATTAAGAAAGATAATTTTGGCATTCAATTTGGAACTAAGTATGAATAATCAATAAACTAGTTTCTATTACGGTGTATCTTAATTTACAGAAGCTATTTGAATTCGATTATGGATTCATTAGTGTTTTATTATCCAGGGAAAGTAATTACTAAGTAATTCTGTTGTAATTGAGTAGACGTAAAGTCATTGAGAAATGTTTCATCCTAAAATAAGCCGTCCGGGATGGTTTATAAATAAATACTTGGTTTTAGTTAATAAAGCCATCAAAAATTAAACTTATAAACATAAAGATTCTTAAAAATATAACGAAGCATGAAGATGTTGATTCAAATATCTAGAAATGTCAAGGATAAATGTAATTACTCGCACGCAGGTTTGACAAACTTGAAAATCACCAATTAATTTTACAGCCATAAACATATTACATCGATGAATATTCTCTAATAAATACATCCGCGTTTACGAAATCAATGCCTATTGGGTATCTGTTTGAACCCTGAAAGCTCATTACTAATTTTATTTTTTTGTCTAAATAAAATCCTTACGGTAGTTGTGCAAAATCCTCTCTACAAGATATAAGTATACTTATATATATATATATATAAATATATTCATTTATTTTTTTGGGCAGATAGGCTTATTTTATTTACATATGTACAAAACTTAAAATAAATATTTAAACTATATACTAAAAACTACTTATTTGCAATAAAATATACATATATAAAAAATATAAGAAAAAAAAACCTAGTAAGTACCTATAAAACAAAAATGCCGTCTAGATCGTCACCATGCGGTAGGGTTCCCAGGATGCTGGCTGCATTTCCCTGTTGAATGGCAATACTTAGCCTCTGGGCAAAGTATGCGCCAGCTCTGAGGTCCCCCGAGGCGAGGACCAATCTCTTGGCCAAATCTTTACAATTATATATATATATACTTACTCTTCACTTAGAAACATAGTAGCCTCGGGGAGTTAATCCGTATTTTGTTTTTGTCTACCGAGTTACAAATTTGAAAGAAAGGAAAACGTACAAGACTGATTAACTATTCCAGATTTACATTTAATAATAAGGGGGATAGAGTTTCTCAATAAAGCTCTTTGTCACAAACGATTATAATTGCGCTACTTATACGGTCGAGGCCCGTTGATAGCATTATTAATTCAATCCTATATAGATCACAAAGCCAAACAGGGGTTAAGCCGCATAGTTTGTTCAAATCCTTACTAATTAATTGCGAGAACGAAATCGTACATATTTACTACTAAGTAGGAATCGTAGCATAGGTATCTTATGATGCGCGTGTGAGGCGTGTCTGAAAACGAAATTTACTTTCTGTTAGTGGGATAAGCTTTTTCAGAATGTATTTATTAAATTGAGCACACGATGTATTGATTCCTTATTCCTATACATACTAAAATTGTATTAGGTCTGAACCATATTCTGAGATGTCTAAATTAGCAGGTCTAAGGCCACTGGGTCTTTACATTTATTATTTTCATCACAATGACTCTAGTAATATGAATTCAAGCCTAATTTTGTATCAAGGAACGAAGGAAAACAGCCTTCGTTCCTTGGTAAAAAAGAAGGTTATAAACTTTTTCGTTTTCTACAAACCTTTTTCTTCGAAGATGGTTGCATTTAACCTAGATATTTTAATCTAACCTTAAACACATGATGTGATGTATGTTTAGTTCTAGTCAAGTTATAGTTGACAATTCAGTGAAGCCAGCCAAATCTTAATCGGGAAAATTTGCTTTCATCTGTCCGTACGTATCGTACAGTATCGTATTTTCAACGAATCTTGACGGAACTTGTTAAACAGGTTCTACAATTTCATAGATTTATTGTTGTCGGTGATTTTTGATTGGAATATTTTCCCCAAATAGGGGGAAGTTTGCTGCGACTTTATTTACTAAGCGATCTAGCAGAAACATTCGGTACCCAATTCAAGCAAAATCGCATATTACTTTTTTTTTGTTACGCTATTACTCTGTCTATTATGAATTGATTTTGATGATTATTTTGTATTTTTTTTGTAGGTCATATTTCACAGGGGACCACCCCTTTCAATTTTATCGAAATCGGTTAATTAGATTAGTTATTAAATCAAAATAACGGCAAAATGATGTCATCCAGGTAAACGAAATTGAAGCTTCGGGTTTTTTCAAGTATTGTATCTTGTTTAAACTTCAAACGATGAGAGTTACTTTGCGCGATAAAATCCGGATCGAGGATATTCGCCAAAGAACCAAGGTCACTGACACAGCTCGCAGGGTTTGCAAGTTGAACTGGCGCAGGGCAGGCCACATCACTCGGCGAACTGATAACCGATGGGGAAGAAAGGTTCTTGAGTGGCGATCGCGAACCGGAAGACGCAGCGTAGGAAGGCCTCCCACTAGGTGGATCGACGACATTGTAAAAGTCGCGGGCAACCGGTGGATACAAATGGCAGGTTGTCGTACAGTGTGGCGGTCTAAGGGGGAGGTCTTCATTCAGCAGTGGACGTCTCCGGGCCGATGATGAAACTTAAAACGATATTATGGTAGTTGATTAATTTCCATGCAAATCAGACTCTCAAACAGAGGGTTACATAGAAACACGCAGTTTGTCAAAGCCTAATTAATAAACTAACTGCTTGCGGGAAACTAACTTAACCCGTGCCCTCCGGCTCTGTCTAGCTTCGATTAGTTGGATAACCAGTAGGGACGTTTCGTCGTTTAATTTTATTTATGCAATGGAGTGGCGAAACGTGCGGGACATTCTCCTGGTGGTAAGCATCATGCCTGCCCACAGTAGCAGTGCCAGAAATGTGAACTTGCGAACAACATCCTGATAATAATAATTATGATGTTATTATATCCTGATATTAGATGTGATATCTCTTAATGCCAGGTAATTTCTCTGGAAATATTGCCCTACAAACCGAAACACAATAATGCTTGCACACTACTGCTTGTCGGTTGAAAAACTGGTAAAGGTGTGGTACTTTTGCAGACGGACTCTACAATAGAGTCCTACCACTACAAATATTGCCACTATATATGACTTAGGTAAGTAGTTTGAAAACTGTCACAGATTCTGCCATGCCGTACACGGTTCCTTGCAAATTTTATTTATCTGCTTTTTACAGTACTTTCAATATCGTCGTAGTTACTTACCTATAATTATAATAGTTAATTATAATTAAGTCAAGTGTAATTATAAGGTCATAGTTATTTATTAGACTACATTTATTTACTGAAATAAATTCGGACACTTTTTGAAATACATGTGAGTCTACGTGTTAAACTGGCATGTTGGTCAGCACAAAGACTATAAAAAAACATCCAGTTATTTTGATTTAAAAACCAAACTACTGAACCGATTTCGAAAAAATCTAAAGTTTGAACTACCAAAAAAAAAAAAAAAAATTGGCGGAGTAATCGCGTAACAAACATACAAAAAAACACACAGTCGAATTATTGAGAACCTCCTTTTTGGAAGTCGGTTGAAAAGGAGCCAAAGCACTGACCTCTATAATACAAATACGCTGGACTTCATATTGTCGATAGCAAATTGAAGCCATTTGATTTTCGCAATTCGCAAAGCGTCCATGGAACTAAAATTTCGTAATATTATTATGTCAATTTTAGTACCGGAGATGCTCGAACAAGCGCTTCAAATCGGCACAAAAAAAAACTAGACAATATTTAAGAGATTCTAGGAAATGGCTAAAAGTCATTTCCTAGACAATATTTAGTCCAGCGTACTTGTATTCGTCGTCAGCCATATAACGTCCACTGCTGGACGAAGGCCTCCCCCTTAATAGAGGGGTGTTGCCATAATCCCCACGCTTGGCAGGCGGCTTGGGGATCGCAGAATGGTCACCACCGTTAACCAAGAGGACGCTGCTGCCCGTCCTCCGGTGGGTCTGGTTGCAGTTTAAGGACATACCCAGGTCCAACTACAGGTACTTGTATTATAGAGGTCAGATTATAAAGGTCAGTGGGCCAAAACCACATCTGTTTTCATGGTACCTATACCTACACTTGTTTACCAAATTCTAAATTTTAAGTGTAATTTCCATCCATACTCTATATGTTTATACTGCATCGCGCATGTCTGCGTTACTATTTACAACAGAAGCTGACTCAATGTTTCTGTAGTTATCGGATTTAGTTTAACTTAGTTGATGAGTGTGGTCGTATTTGCAGATTGTCTTTAGGAAGGTAACAATACGTAGAGGTATGTAAGTAGATAGTTTGCATTGGTGTCCTGGATTTTTTTGTTTCTCAGAGTTTTGGGAACACTGGCCAAGGATCGGTGTTATCTCTAATTGTGTTGTTACTAATTATAATATAGGAAAAGCATTGGTCCTTGAAACAGCACGCATTGTCGGAGGTTCCTCACTCTGCAGGCCCGACCACCGGCAGCTTGAGTAGGTACTGCCCCGCTGCCGGCGGCAGTATTTAAGCTTATTTTTTTTTACAAATATAATTATTCAAAGAAAATAAGAGTAGAAAATAAATGGATATGGTATAATAATATACATTTTTAACCAATAAAAAACAAACTCCAAAACGCAATTTCGTTTACTCGGACTCCATATTATATTTTCCAGTTATTATGATATAAAACGGAAATCCAGAAATTTCATCGAAAGCATCGATGAAATTTCTGTAGGACCAATTTGAAAGTAGGTACGATATACCTACCCTTCAAATAAAAGATAGCTTGTTATGTTAAACAACGAACGGTCCAGTCAGTCTTCGGATGGGTAACCGTGAGTGGCAATTTATTTCTGAGCGCTACCGTGGGTCGGATGACACGTTAAATTGTTGGTCCCGGTTGTTTGTTCTAGTTTCTATGACAACAACCGTCAGCCATGTCAGAGCCCTTCGGGCGGCACATTAACTCTGACACTAGGGCTGGCCACTCAGCCTATACGAACTTACTTACTTTAAATAAAAGAAATAATTTTACATCTGAAGTAACAAACATGAAATACAAAATACAACCGAATTTAGAACCTTCTCTTTTTTTAAGTCATTTAAAAAGTTATATGAAAAGTTTGTTTACACATAACAATGATTATTATTTAGTTACTACTACTTTGAGCGAAGATATTAATTAATTTAGTGAAGTAACATAATTGTTACTAATTACCATAATACAATTTTTGCCATCCCTTTACAACCCTCAAGCCCTTAGGCCAACAACGTCTTTGTACATTTTGTCAAGCCTTAATGAAGATAATATTATGCCTTAAGATATGTTTACACACTTTGTATGCCTCTGTTACTGTAATCCTTAGACGTGGATTATCTTTGAAGATGTTAAACAAATCTTTGGTCTTTTTGATTGTGGGATCTTGGAGTTAATTATTCACGTTCAGTTGATGCGTATCATGTCAGACATTTTGTTATGCGAAACGTTGTAAGATAAAGGTGATACTAAAGCGTTTAAGTAGCTAGAATATATATATTATCTATTTATTTATTTATTTAGGCTTTACATAGATAACTACGTTCATTGTAACACCATAATCATGTAATCTAATTAAGCTAAATATGCTATCTTTTAAAGGAAGCACCGCATGCATTTATTTTTTACAATAAGAGAACATATTTAAAAAAAGTTAGACAATTAAATTTACCATTACACTGATTACACCAATAACTAACTATTGCAACACTGATTACACCAATCACATCTACCTAGACAGAAAGAGTAGGGTAGAGATAGCTCATTTGGTCATTAATAAGTTCAGTTTAATCTTGAATTTTGCATTTGAAAAATGAGTCTCCTAAAATATCTAGATCTGTTTTACTGTTGATATTTTTGTTAACAAGTATACTGATTCTAGGGAAACAAGTCTACTGATTCTTGGGAAACAAGTCTACTGATTCATTCTGATCTAATATATAATTGCTGGTGGTTTGAGGTTGTTTTTAAACACGAAACTAAGATTATTACCGATTATTAGAGATTGGAACAGGGTATGTCCTAAAACTGCATCCAGAACCACCGGAGGACGGGCAGCAGCTTCCTCTCGGTTAACGGTGATGAGTGTTTTGCGTTCTCTGAGCCGCTTGTCAAGCGTGGGGATTATAGCAACCCTATTAAGGGGGAGGTCCTCGTCCAACAGTGGACGTTTTATGGCTGATGACGAATAAATTTTCTACGAGGCTAAGTCTTTATTTCCGAAAAAGAATCAGCTGTCCTATAGACAATTTTTATTCACTCTTGACAAAATGTATGGATGACGTGATCGCTGAAACTACTGCCTCCTAAGTGTTTTGAAAAGTCTCGATTTTGCATAATAAAATAACTAAACAGCAATCCCACTGAACTTATACCAAAATTACTCGTTAACTAACGAACTCAACAGCAAATTTTAACCATGACGCCATTAAAAACTGACCTCCAAAGCTTCGTAACTAAAAAACGTCCAAAAGTCAAAGCCTGTAATTACTCCAAGTCGCCTGCACCGTGAGAATAGTCGCTAATTGTCGTGTAATACCTGTTATGATTTAATAACAGGGGGACGGACAAAATGCTGATACGAACCCATTTTTCCCAAGACGGCCGGTGTAAAAAATCACCGCAGAGGTATAACTTAATTATTTATTCTGTGGCTAAAAGATTACCTTGTAAGAGGCGTTTGGAATGCGTGTTACGAACGCAAACTACAGCCGCTGCAAATTTACTTTAAAAAGTTCCAGTATAAAATAAAGTTAGTAGGTATAAAGCTGCGCGTCCACTGCGTCGGAATCGGAGCGGACGGAGCGTGCACTGCATTCGGATTTTGTATTTGCTTTATTGACATCCGAATGGCGCGTTTGCTGCGGATGACGTCATCGGTAGAGCTACCGGTATCTTTCGAAAGGCGCGTTCGCTGCTGATGACTTCATCGGCAGAAATCTGGCACGAATTTGCCGATCCAGTGCACGCAGTCCCAGATAAATCAATACAAATCAACAAATCCGTCTGCTCCGTCAGCTCCGATGCCGGCGGACGCGCAGCTTAAAAAATACACCTAAAGTACTTTATCCTCTATTATAGCCGTGGTAACCTAATGGGAGACCGCTAGACTTCAAATGATGTATGATGTATGATTGTATGATGTGTGGTGTTGTGTTGTGTTGATGTTGTGGATTTAAATCCCGAGCCCTACCAGTACCCTTCTGAGTACGGAATTTCATAACACTGGCTTTATGGTGAAGTAGACATCGTTAGTAAACCTGCATACGTCCGGAGAAAAAGTCCAATAGCGAACGGGAATCCACCAACCCGAATGGCCAGCGTGGTGGATATGGCCCATGCAATCGCCCTTCGAGAGCCGCCTGCTATGTTCAGCAGTGGACTGTTAAAAAGGCAGATTATGCTAAGGCTAGTAGTACACCTGAAAGCTGGTTTACATGATAGAATACAAAAAGAACGAGTTAAGAGAAAAAAAAATTGCTGTCGGATGAGTTGAGAGTTGAAACGGTTGAGTGAAGAAAAAAATATACGAAGGATAAGACGTCATACGACGAGTGAGAAACAACCCGATTTGAGCTTGGAGTTATCTACGGACTTAGATATATTACTTTACTGAAGCATATGATATTCCTCATCACATAAGTTTAGCACTAATAATGTATATTTTTTTACCATTACTACTAGCTTCGTCATACGGTTTTGCTCGCGTGGTGTTAAACTATTGATCATACTTATAGAGCCATTGCCATAGTTCCAAGGCTGCGTAAAAAAGGTAAAACAAGCACTTTATCGATTTTATAACATAAGAAGAAGTGATAATGTACAAGTGCATGATGAGTATTAAAAGAACTAAAAATTTACAACCGACTTCAATTTCTATTATACGTACCTGGATGCCATCTTTTTCCAGTTTTTTTTGATTTAAAAACTAAACTACTGAACCGATTTCGATAAAATTATAATATAATATAATTATATGTGACCACCTCTGAAGTTTGACTTACCAAACAAAAAAATAATCATCAAAACAAATTCATAATTGGCGAAGTAATAGCATAACAAACATAACATATAACGTCAAATTTAAAATGAGAACCTCCTTTTTTGAAGTCGGTTGAAAACAAAATATCACCCAACAAAATATGCTAGCCATCAACACATCAAGGTTTCATACTTTGTAACCAAGGTTTCGGTTTCGGAACCATTTTTTGTCCGACACAATCATAATAACACGCTGTTAACTTTGACAAAACGCTTTGCAGGGTTTAAAATGTCATTTGTTTTTGGATATGTTTAATTGCTAGCGGTGATTGATTGCGTTTGCTTCATGTTTGCTCGCGGCTGTAATGACGTCTCCGGTAGAGGCCGTGTTTCGGTTACGATATTTCATTTTGTTGACGAGTAAGTTTTCCCTGTTCTTCATTTTTAGGGTTCCTTACTCAAAAGGTGTTCAATAGAACCAAGTTTATGGTGTTTTTTGTTTTTCCAACACATATAATAACTTCACACATTCACACACAATGCGTGATTGATGGTAAGGTACACATTATCCCAGTTTTGTGTCTTCCAGAATTTAGGTTATTTCACTTTTAGCACCTTAATTTACCAGTTTAAATACTAAAATATCACTTTTGAATAAAAAATACTTAATCTCATACAAACTCAACAATTATACCTATTCAAAGGCATCGGAAAAATTGTAATGTAATTTACTCGTAGGATTATCGATCCCACGCACAGATAAAATATTCTAAAATGACACTGAAATAGTAGATTACTCACCTAGGGAGCAAAAGTAAAGAATGTCTCAGATTTCGGGGATATTGTCTCCCGAGGCGATGCTTAGGGTGACAAACATGAGATCAAAACCTGAAATCTTGAAGTTTTACACGAACAAATTTCCGTAACAGAAACATTTTTGCTACGTTAGATGTGGCCCTATCTGCTGCTTCTTTATTTGCTCCCGTGGTGTGTAACGTGTGTGTGCGTGTGTGGCTTCGTCTCGGGAGACAATATACGAAAATGCATCGTATGAGGTTACGTGCCACTGCGGGGATGAAGTGGTTCCTTTCGCTCCGCGTAGCGGGGCTAAAGTAATCATTTTCGTATATTGTCTCCCGAGAAGAAGCCGAGGTTGACAAACATGAGACCTAAGACATTCTTTACTTTTGCTCCCTAGGTGAGTAATCTACTATTTCCGTCTCAATTTAAGAGTTACCATCCCTTAAAAAAATAAATAGAAAGGTAAGTATTGATATTTTCTAGGGATTCACAAAGATGTTAGAAACGAGTAATGTTAGAAAAACATGAAATCTCGAACTTTTACACGAACCAATTTGCGTAAACGAGAAATTTTAGCTACGTTAAATGTGACCCTATCTGCTGCAGCATAAGAACGATGATTGAGTAAGTAACAAACACTCTACAAACGTGGAGTCGGCTCATCGTAAATATAAGTTAAAAAAAACCAGTTAAATATATAATTGCAACCCACCTTAAGTCCTGTCAAGAGTTTCTTTTGCACGTGAACTTAATTAACCGATCTAATTTAATTTATCCCATTTTAATATCCACCTAAGAAAATACCAAGAAACAGTAGATACGCGAGTCAACGAAAGCCCCTCAGGGTCCGCTTTAATCTTCCTGTCCCTTACAAAACTGTTCAAACGGATTCTCAAGTGAGAATTCCTAATGATTTCGGTAATCTCTTTAAAAATTCTAAAAGGAGTTCAAACGCCAAAGAAAATTACTAGCCCAAAGCTGTGCTACAGTTTTTTTGTTAGCAAATAACAGTTTTTAATTATTATTTTATGCCAGTATCAAGCAGTGTTAAGCGCGGCTTCACCTGCTATCCTATGAGACTTTATATCTTCTAGGATAAAAGTACTCATTGTGTTATAAGTAAGTATTGTAACCTTTGATTAAGTACCCAGCCAGATTCTAACCGTCGTCTTATGCATAAAACACTAAAACCTTTTTAAAACCTATTTTAGATAAAAAGTGTTTTCTCAATTTCTTTCGAATTACGAATTGGGTTTGAAAAAAGAAGACATACTTAGCCTTTCCCGACATCATTCTTTATTTTGCGCTTATTCAGAACTGTCACGGTTCCCATCTGTACCCTATCTTCTACTCTACGTCACTGACAGTGTGATGTGATGAATAATTCACGTATTTGTGATCAAAGACAATTGAGACGTCGAGATCCCGCCCGTCACGGTTTTTACAGCGCCCTGTCTAGCGAGGGATTTACATGTTTGAGGCAAACATTTATTGGGTCACGGGTAGTCTGTCTATTTTTCAAATAATTCTAAACTGTATGTTTCGTTGGTGGTATTGAAGGAGAGAAATCAGGTTTTTTTTTTAAATTTCCAACACGCTTTTGGGTGAATGATTTAATAATTTTTTTCGCTTCTCTTGCTCAAAAAGTCCGTGTAGCGTACCAGAGCTGGGATAAAGTACCATATTTTCCTATAGGGGAAAAAGTTTTTTTTAACTTGTCTGTTAGCAACGAGCCTACAACCGAAAAAGTCATTATTCATATAATAATAAATAAAGACTCAACTTAGGCAATTCATCCAATTATTCAACGTCTCCAATCCAAACTTAATGTTTGGTATTTGGATGACGGAACCTTAGGAGGTGATGTGAGCACTGTCCTAAATGATTTGCAAATTCTCATAGACGAATTTCGTCTTATTGGCTTAGAACTAAATTTTTCAAAATGCGAACTCTATGTTTGCGATTCATGTCCGAACAAAGATTTGGTTATTGCAAAATTTAATGATTTGGCTCCAAACATCAAATCTGTGGATAGATGTTCTCTTCGCCTACTGGGTTTACCGATTTTAGATGAGTCTTTTTCACCTTTCGTAGAAGAAAAAATTCAAAATTTTATGAGTGCCTCTAGGAGGTTCTCAATATTAACGCCCACATGGCGTTTACCATTATCAAATATTGTCTGTTTGTGCCAAAATTTATATACACTTTACGATGTAGTCCACTGTGGAAACACGGTGAGCTCCTTTCGAGCTTAGACAATGTCGTAAAGGAAACACTAATATCGGTTTTGAATGTTGACATGAATGACAGGACATGGTCACAAGCCTCACTACCAGTAAGGTTAGGAGGCTTAGGGATCCGCAAAATTTCAAGTGTAGCTCTACCAGCTTTCTTGTCCTCAGTTCATAGTACACATAAATTAATTGAAAAAATCCTTCTTCCCTCTTTAGGCCATTCCAGTGTAGTAGTAGCTCATTTGAATGAGGCCAAGAATGTTTGGAGGGAGGCTTGCCCAAATACTGATTTTCCGAGGACTTTGTCTTCGCAGAGACTATGGGATGGGCCGCTCTGTGAACTAGCACGGAAATCTCTTCTAGATACGTGTACTAGCGTCGCAGATCGCGCTCGTATCCTTGCTGTCTCTGTATGGGAATCAGGTCTTTGGTTGCAGGCTATTCCCTCCTTTAACACTGGTAGCCTTTTGGACCCAACTGCATTTCGTCTAGCTGTCAGCTTGCGCTTGGGTGCAAGGTGCTGTGAGGCCCATCGCTGCCAGTGTGGTACTGTTGTCGATCAGCTCGGTCACCATGGTCTCTCTTGCTCAAGAAGCGCTGGTCGGATCGGCCGCCACGCTAGCCTGAATGATGTCATACGTCGGGCTTTATCCACCGCCAATGTTGCAGCTGTGCTCGAACCGAGCGGCCTTGCGCGTGACGATGGTAAAAGACCTGACGGCATGACACTTGTGCCTTGGAAGATGGGACGGCCCCTTGTATGGGACGCAACTTGCGTTGATACTTTGGCACCGTCACATCTTCCTGAGACACAGAGTAGGGCTGGTGCGGCGGCAAATTCGGCGGAGCGGCACAAGCGGCGCAAATATGCTAACCTCGGCAGAGGTTACATATTTGAGCCGTTTGGTGTTGAGACATTGGGTCCGTGGGGACCGGGAGCTCATCATCTTTTCAAAAACATATCCGAGCGCCTGGTCGACGCGACGCGTGATCAAAATGCTGGCGTTTATTTGGCTCAACGCATAAGCATTGCCATCCAGCGTGGCAATGCCGCCAGCATGCTGGGTACGCTGCCGACTGGTAGTGGGTTTGAGCATTTGGATTGTCTCTAGACTTTCATCGGTCTGGATACAATCCTTTTGTTTTTTGTTGTGTAGTAGGCTAAGTAGTCATTGTAGTTTGTTGTACTTAGTACTGTTTCATAATAATAGGTACTTAAAAAAAACAGATTTTATTAGTTCTGGACGAAGGCCTCCCTCTTATAAGGGAGGAATTGCAAAACGCTCAACACAGAATCATCGCAGAATGTTGTCCGTCCTCCGTTAGTTCTGGATGTAGTTTTAGGACATACCCAAGTCCAAGTCCTTACGTAATCATTGTTATTAAATACAATTTTGTAATAGGTATATTTTTTGCTGCCCTACTGTTTTAACATCTGACCTATTAGCCAGCGATCCATCATAAGGTTCTACTCATGCGCATTGTGCTGACAGTTAACTTCAGTCGATTCATTATTATTCGGTCGTGTAAATGTCGAGGTGAATTACTCACTATTAGCTTTGCACGATTAGTAGATTTGACTAATAACTGAACAGTTCTTGAAATACTTTGTTAATTTGAGTTACGTAAGTTTACTCATGGCATCTTACCGGTTAAAGAAGAACGTTTTATACATCTTACCGGTTAAAGAAGAACGTTTTATACATCTTACGGGTTAAAGAAGAACGCTTTATACGTTTTATAAATAATGTCCGAATGCAAAATGTTATGTTTTTTGTTTTATTACAGGACCAACAACAATTCTTAATTCTAGTTACTAAGTAATTAATGGTTAAAGAATTTAGCCATTTATAGGTCTAGTTAAAAAGTGGTATCATTTATACAGGGTTAGTTCTAATCAGTTAGCATCCTTTTGAGGGCATATTCTGTACATCAAAACAAACAACTTTTACTATGGGGCCAACATTGCAATCGCGAAAAAAATATTATATACCTTTTGCCCAAGGTCGATGATCTTTTTGTATGGAGCAACTGTTTTTTTTTCCGATTTCAATGTTGGCCTCATAGTAAAAGTTGTTTGTTTTGATGTACAGAATATGCGCTTAAAAGAACTTACCCTGTATATTAATTTTAGGAAATAAAATAAGGTGGTAGGTAAGAATTTTGTTCGTAAGGTCACAATTCTAGCACTGCTTCTGTTATGGGCAGGCGTGATAATTACCACCAGGCGAACGTCTCGCTTGTCTCGTCGCTCATTCGCATATATTTATTAAATAATTGCTTGAAGTCGAACAAACTTAATGCAGCTCACATATAGCCTCTATTTTGGTATACAAAACCCCTAAATAACTAGAAAGTGCGAAGTCTAGTCGCTTGCGGCTCGGAGATAGTTCTCTGACGACCTCAGGGCCGATAACCGGTTATACCGTGTTATCAGTCGATTTGTGTATCGATAGCAGAGCGGAGCTCCCGCGGCGGCATTAGCATTTTCATTGTCTTTGATATCGTACACTTGCTTTTAAACTACTTTAGATTAATTTCAAGGGTAATTTTAAAATGATAGAACAATTTTTTTCAAAAAAGGCAGCAGCGTTTTCTCAGTCAACGGTGGTAACCATTCTGCGATCCCTAAGCCGCCTGCCAAGCGCGGGGATTATGGCAACACCTCCCTTTAAGGGAAAGGCCTTCGTCCAGCAGTGAACGTCTTCCGGCTGTTGATGTGAACAATTTTTTTTAATATTTTTGTATGAAGTGTTTCCACACTTATGGTATTTATATGTTTTTTTATAGCTTAAACAGGAAGAAAAATTATGACCTCTGTCTATTATAAGTCCTGCCAGAGGTCATAATTTTTGTAGGAACTATGTTTTTTTGTGTGATTTCAATAGGAACGCTTTCTTCAGACTGGTAGAGAAATCTTAGTTTTGCTTTACTATGCTTTTTTAACAGATTCGAGTAGAATTTAATTAAAAGATAAACAGAGTCGAGTTTTTAACTTTCGTAAACGTCAAACACTTATGAAGATTTAATTACTTACATACATTAATTTAGAATTTACTTACAAACAATAAAAACGAAAATTCCAATTAAATCACCTCTTAATCTGGTCATCAAAAACCTTTTACTTATAATACTTTGCCATTCAAAAACGTTGTGTACCATTATGTAAATAAAATTGTAATTACCTACGATCTGGGTACAAAATTACCCACTTCGTAACTTAGTAGGTAGGTACTTACAAATCGGCATACCTGTAATTTAAAAGTCAAAACAAACATAAAAACAATAGTTTAAAAGCCAGTAACATCTCAAATAGTCGCACCGAACAGCCGATAAAATACAGATAACCATAAAACCCTGGCAAGGGGAGTCAACCCCATAGAGCAGAGCGTTAGTAATGTCCTACATGCAGGGGAAACCATGATGCGTTATGGTGTAGAGATTATGGTAAATTCCGTGACTATTTGTCTACTTACGTGGCTGAGAAAAAGGATAAAATTCACTGAATTTTAAGAAAAACATTTTTTAAGCTAAACTTTTAGGCTGCTTAAAAGCTTTTTTGTGCATGGCTTAAATATATTTTTGCTAATTTTGAAGAGGTCGATAAAATCGGAAATGTTCTATGTGCGATGCCTTAATGTAGTGGCAAAATTAGAATGAATAATTCTGTTCAAGGGTCAAGATGTAAATCGTCTTATAATTAGTGCAGAAAGGTTACTGTTGTGTGATTTGAGGGTTCTGCTGTGTTTAACATCAGAAAAATAAATAAATAAATAAAATTGATTTACTTGCCAGAAAGTTCTAAATCTTTCTTGTAACCCCTGCACTAGGAGAATCCTGCGTCGCAGGGGCCACGACTGATGCGATTTACATTATATAGTTACAGTGTGGTGAATTACATAGACATTATATTTATACTAGCTTACTAATGCAATTTAAATATAGAAAAAAAGAAAACAGTACATTATCGGGAATGTGTGCATGTGTAAGTTGAGGTGTGTGGGATGGTATGTTTGTGTGTGTGGATTAAGGGGAGTGTGTATGAGTGTATGTGTCCATGTGTAAATAATTCATAATTTTTTCATGTTGAAGGGATTTTACCTCTAATATCTTAGGGTATCGAGCGTGCGGTGCAGGATTTTGTACACAACTCCACAATAGGCATGATGACTACTATTTTTTTATTACCTCATAAAAAAGCTGATCATCAATAGAGCCTGTTAACGAAAACAAAATTTAAAATAATTCAAAAATGAATAAGTTCTAAGTATTTTAATTTCAAGCTAGACAGAGAGCGCGCTATACTGAGCTATGACGTCAAGCCTCAGGCGCGGCATATAAATGCTATACTAACACGTGCTTTGCGAGAAAGGGATAGAGCATCCCGTCTCTATCCCCACCTAAAACTTTAAACGCTCATATCTCAGAGATTTATCAGCCAATACATTTTATTTTTTCAGTATGTGTAATGTATTTAGTTATATTCATCACTAAGTCTGTTACTTATCATAAATTAAACATTAGGCCACACGCCTATTCTGGCCAGACGGGTGTTATGGGCAGGCGTGTCGATTACCACCAGACGAACAAAAAAAAATACAGCGAAACAAATTTGACTTCAGTATCAGCTTCCTTTGACATTTGCAAACAGAAATGAGAGGTGTTGCTACTTAAAATTGTAACGTTGGGTTTACGACAGTTCACTTTCTGCATAAACGACAGAACACTTACGAATTTTTAAAATAACTTGAAATACAAAACGTGACAAAAATGTTTTCTATTTTAAACAACAAATACATCCTGCTAAAGCGTTCAAAACCCTGCATTTCTAACATTCATTTTGTAAACAAGCGCAGGGTTGTCACTTGTCACATTACCGCCCCCGCGTGAAGCATTCAGATGCAAAATTCAACTGGCATTAGAGGCAGCCCTGACACGCGGAAGTGATATTTTTGACGCATGTATTCTGCCTATTGCCGTTTGAACGGTAGTGTGAATTTTATTTAGGGTACTGTAAAAGATTCGAAAAGCTTAGAAATAATCTTTTGGAAATAACTGTTCGGAGCTATAAAGTATACAGTGAAGGATTAATATTAATTATGTGTCGTTTGCAAAGACGGTTTTGAAAAAACGTGAAGGCGAAGAGCAATAAAAAATTATGAGGTTCGTATCATTTAATATTGGTGAAATAAGTTACATCTAATTGCTTTCAACGTGAATTGAATTCATTCTAATATTTATAGTATTTTTTTCTAAAAATGGATGTATAGTCTTTCAATCCACTCATCCGTCAAATTCACCAAAGAAATATGTTATACTAGAGGTCGCCCGCGACTTCGTCTGCGTGCGGAAGAAATACGGACCGCTCCCGAAATTCTCCACTTTAAACTCTACCAACTCTACCGAATCTACCGACTCTACCGACTCTACCGACTCTACCGACTCTACCGACTCTACCGACTCTACCGACTCTACCGACTCTACCGACTCTACCGACTCTACCGACTCTACCGACTCTACCGACTCTACCGACTCTACCGACTCTACCGACTCTACCGACTCTACCGACTCTACCGACTCTACCGACTCTACCGGCTCTACCGGCTCTACCGGCTCTACCGACTCTACCGACTCTACCGACTCTACCAATCCCGCCCCCCTCAACTTCCTTTCCTTCGAATGAACTACCATAATATCAATTTTCATCACTATAACCTAACCTAAACTAACCCAACCCCCAAACCCCCAATCCCACCCCTTTGAATGAACTACCCATATACAAATTTTCATCACTATAACTTCATAACAAAGAACTTTCCATACAACATTCCACCCCCTTTCCCCCCCCTTAAACCGTCGCTTTCGAAAAAAATATTAAAACACCATTTTTTATTTTGAATGAACTATCCAAATCCAAATTTTCGTGACTAAAAGTTCAAAAACAAAGGACTTTCATACAAACTTCCCCCGAATTTCGAAAAATCCTTTCTAGTACACTACTTTCTGTACGACCAGCGGTTTGGGCTGTGCGTTGTCTGTCAGTCAGTCAGTCAGGACAGAGCCTTTTATTAAATTAGATTATTACACGGGCTTCACAGCGAATGCTTCGTACTAATGCTTAGCACTGATAACTTTCGTGTAAACGTGCTAATTAGTGCTTAGTATTAGTAAGTGACAGTGCCGTGAATAGAACCCGATCATATTTACTAAGTGACAAGTGTCATATTAATATTTACCGATTAGTTCTATTGAGAACTACAAAGCCCGTGTAATCTAGGCATTACGCAGTTTTACTATACCCACCACCTATCAAAAATGGCATTGGCCAGCTTTGGAAGAATGAACCTTGTTGCTAACAAAATAATGTTGTCAGGTGACAATAGGAGCATTCTTTCACCGATTTCTTAAATGTTATGTTATATAGCATAACTTCCATAAATTTCGACGATCCGCCACTTTCCATAGAACATACTATAATAGTCTATGCAAGCATCAAGTAAAAAGTAAGTTCGTATAGGCTGAGTGGCCAGCCCTAGTTTCAGAGTTAATGTGCCGCCCGAAGGCCTCTGACATGGCTGACGGTTGTTGTTAAAGAAACTAGAACAAACAACCGGGACCAACAATTTAACGTGTCATCCGACCCGCGGTAGCGCTCAGAAATAAATGCCACTCATGGTCACCCATCCGAAGACTGACCGGACCGTCCGTTGCTTAACATCGGTGATCGCTTAGAATCCCTATAGACAAGCTACGCCACGAGCGCTATGTTCAAGTTGAAATAGTTCTTTGTCAAGTTCGTTTATATCTGACGATCTGTCACGCCCCGGCTCCGACACGACACGACTGGGACGAGCAACTGGACTGGCGATAACATCTTATTCAAATGTCGGACAAACCTACGTACCATCGCATCGCGTATTAGATATTTTAGACAGCTCGTCGGGACAGCGAGTTAAGACTTATAACTTCACACGACTTCAAATTAATCAGCTATAATATACAGGGTTAGTTCTAATCAGTATTATGTACATCAAAACAAACAAATTTTACTATGAGGTCAACATTGAAATCGCAAAAAAAACAGAGCTTCCATTTATTTTGCCCATCGCGATGAACTTTTTGTATGGAACAGCTGATAATTTCTTCCCGATTATAATGTTGGCCCCATAGTAAAAGTTATTGGTATGATATATAGAATATGCCCTTAAAAGGATGTTAAGTGGTTAGAACGCCCTCATCATCAGCCCGGAGACGTCCACTGTACGACACCCTGCCATTTGCATCCACCGGAACTAACCTTGTATATGGAAAAATATTGAAAACAGCATTTTTTTAAATCTTATTGTACTGTTCAGATACATTTTTTTATCGCTATACCTACTTACGCTACTTCAAAAATAAATAAATAATCCTTACTAAATTCCATCCCTTCACCCCTTTAAGTCGTACCTGTCAAAAAATATTTGAAATACCGTATTTTAATTTAAATGTACTACCACAATACCAATTTTTATCAATATAACTTCAAAAATAATAAAGGACTTTCCATACTAAATTTCACCCCTTTAAGTCGTACCTGTCAAAAAATATTTGAAATACCGTATTTTAATTTAAATGTACTACCACAATACTATTTTTATCAATATAACTTCAAAAATAATAAAGGACTTTCCATACTAAATTTCATCCCCGATTTTACCCTCTTAAATCATCCGAGATTGTATATTATAAAACTGTCTTTCGTATCCTTTAATAGGGTAGATGGCTGATGTTTTTTTGATAATAATCAACCACACAGCGAAAACGTCAACAAACATTTGCGGGAAATGGCGCCCAAACCAGCAATACGCGCTCAGGTTGACATTTACTTCAGCGGCATAAGAACTCTTTGTTGGTATTACAAAAAAGCTGTAAGTATTACCCGGCTATACTAAGAGTGCTTCGTATACATACGTCTAATTGCAGTCACGTACAAACTTGACTTTACCGGGTTATACCTATTATAGAACAAGTGCCGTAATGTAAAGTAAAAAGCACGCGTGCGTAATAGCTTGGATTATGAGCCTAAAACCGATGTAATAAGATCCACTTTACAAGCAAGTGTGATGAAAAGAAACTCATCTCACACCTATATTAAAAGCCGTACCGTGACGCTTTTCCCCAATGACCAACATTGAAATGCTTTCAAAGTGAGTGTTGTCAACAGATTTATCGATGATCCACGACTTTATTATTTTCGTCCTATATCGATCGACATAAAAGTTACGACGGCGCCTGACTGATGCCACATCTCAGTGTATAATAAAAAGATAGTAAACGTTTCCATGTGTACGTATTTTTTTTTAAATATTTGCAATGTGTAACAAACTTCGGAACTTTTTTCAAAATGGACAGTTCCTAACAAACAAACACAAGTTTCGCGTTTATAATATAAAAAATTTCAACTTATGTTAAGGTTAAGGTTACTTAAAATAAGCTTAAGTTTACGTCTAGCTCGGCTTGTCATCAAATACCAAAAAAAAAAACTTTAAATATAATGTAATTTATAGTTTTCTACTTGGAGTATCTAGCTCTCGGCTGGGTATATAATCAAAGGTTTTCTATCATAATTAATAAACTTTTTGCTTTCAATTATTAATTCGCTGATTTGACCGAAACTTGCTTAGCTTTAGTTCTATTTTTATTTACGGGATATTTAGCGTGATTACTTACGTTGTTTAAAGAACTGTAGTGAACTGAACAACCGTGATAGTTTAAAAAAAACAGTGTTTTACTTTGCCATTTAGCCCCATGCTAAGCAAAGTTTGTATTGTGGAAACCAGAATGCTGATAGAATACTTATATACTCTTTTTTTTAATACATACCTACTTATTAGTAATACATACATCTATGTTCTTCACACACATGTTTGTCCTGGGTAGGGATAGAACCCACGCCCTACAGCACTGAAGTCAGACATGCTACCAACTGAGCTATAAGGCAGTCAATGATGATGAAGTAGGCAAAACGAGTACGGTACGAGTGAAGCCGTAGTCCAAACTACTGCATATACCGATACGACAGAAATAGACAACACATTTTCGTATGGAACACTTAGTAATTTATTTGACCGCGATATGACGTCTTTTATACGATCGGAGATATTGAATCGTAAAAGTTTACACGATATTTTGATGAGGGAACGTCATCTCTGTAAAATTTTCCGTGTGGTCTGTGAGAGATATTGGAGATATATGGCTTGGAAGGAATGTAGAGAGTACAGGGGTACAAGATGCGAGAGAAGAATTACTTTATGAAGTATCTAGTAGTTCCCAGCAGTTTTTCTACGGTATAAGCTACCTCTATACCAAATTCATAATACAACCTATCATCATAATCTCATCATTTTCCATTTTCTTTTACAAATTTTTTTTTGTAATTTTTCTTTCTATTCTATTGGTTTTTTTTCTGGTGTGTATAGTAAAGAGTGTCTAAGTATCTATCTATCCATCATCCAAAGCCGTTCAGCCATTGTCGCGTGATTGAGGGTGTTTGTTACTTACAAACTTTCACATTTATGATATTAGTAGGGTTAATTACCTTACTTTTACTAATATTACCTTTTCTACTAAATTAAGCTACAATAAACATTATTGATTCTTGATTCTGTACTGTTTGTCGTGGCAACCCCTCCCTATTAAGGGGAGGTTTCGTCCAGCAGTGGACGTCTTCTATGGCTGATGAATAGGTAGATACTAGAAAATTAAGGGAAGAATTAAAAAAAAAAAAGAGTGATAGAGTTATTTTTCTAGTTAGTTTACATAATAATAGCTAGAATGTGATTATAACTACGAGTAGATGAAACCGTCAGTTTCACATATTTTTTTCTGCAACATTAAAAGATCTATAAATATTTGTTTAAGAAGCAAATCTTGGAGTTTACAAAGTAGTATTACGTAGTACAATAGTGGTTATTTTTTAATCCTTTTCTACCATGTACGAAGAAATGAACAAACCCGTCGTTTTAGTCAACCCTCTGTCAACATCTTATACTACGCTCTAAAATAAAGGAATGGACACACGTACCGTTTGGTATGCTTCCAAAATAATTCAATAATGCTACATCCTCGAAATCCGGGTATAAATCGCGCGTCCCGGGATCACGTTGGCAATTATCGTCAATCAAACGTGGAACAACACGGCACAACGGACATATTCTCAAACACTCGCTGTCGACATGGATCCAAACTGTGCAGATCAATAAAATGTACAGAGAACAACATTGACGAGAGAGGAACAATTAAACATCAGAGGTTCCGCTTTTCGTAACATTTGGTTTGATTTCGTTCTGAGTCACGATGATTGATGACAAAACAATCTATAAAAAATCTTTGAGTGGCGCCAAATAAATAAGATCTATTTATATCTATAAAAAGGCTACTTAGTTGTTCGAACTCGACCACTATATTTTTTACGAATAGATCCTGGTGATATGTAGAAAAATATATATTTTGAATTTATATAAACTAGGCATGGCATGTACTTAGTTAGCCGGAAAGCAGAATTTATAATCACCATTGTGTACAACTTTTACGATAGGGCTTACCTTGAGATTGTGAAAAAATCTATTAAAATAATCGTTTCATTAAAGTAATTCCTAATTAATAAGTTTGCTGCTTTTATGACATATTATTTTCGAGTGCTGTTTCTCTGTGCTTTTCATAATCTGTGTCGTCGACGTATTCAGAGAAACGATTGTTTTCATTGGATTCAAAATATTGTATAAATACATTATTGGCATCCCGAACGTCCTACAGCTTTATTGCGGAAAGCTTTCGGGAAAATTGCTAGAAACTTTGTAGGGAGAGTGTCTGCGAGACTTTCGAAGCCATAATGCGAATGAAAGAAGGATGGCAGAACTCGCCTAGAACGCTTTTAAAAAATAGAACTACCGACTTCAATTTCGACTACCTGTATGACATCTTCATGCTTTCCAGTTATGTTGATTTATTCCAGTAATTTTGATTTAAAAACCAAACTGCTGAACCGATTTCGATATAGTACATTATGATACAAGTGTGCTATGTTGGTCATTACATTAGATGCGGTATTATGCGCGCCAGCCGCAGGCGAGCGCGCTAAGGAAGCCGAAAGTGTAATGACTAACATAGCACAAGAGTTTCATACGACTGTTTTCATCACACTTGCGAGGAAAAAACATTTTTTTTTTTGATAATAATCAACCATACAGCGAAAACGTCAACAAACATTTGCGGAAAATGGCGCCCAAACCAGCAATGCGCGCGCAGGTTGATATTTACTTCAGCGGCATAAGAACCTTTGTTGGTATTACATTAAAACTGTAAGTATTACCCGGCTATATTAAGAGTGCTTCGTATACACACGCAGTCACGTACAAACTTGAATTTACCGGGTTATTCCTATTATAGCACTAGTGTCGTAATGTAAAGTAAAAAGCACCCGTGCGTAATAGCTTGGATTATGAGCCTAAAACCGATGTAATAAGATCCACTTTACTAGCAAGTGTGATGAAAAATATTATATGGGACCACCTCAGAAGTATCACCTACCAAACAAAAAAAGAAGGTTAGACGGGTTGATGACTGATGTTTATATCGTTGAAACCAATAGCTTTGATGAAGAGTTTAAGTAAATATAGTATGTTAATTGAAAAAAATATTTAAATCGGTTAATAATGTTCTGATATATGAGCGTTTAAAGTTCTAACAAAAACTCAACAAACTCTTTCCCTTTCCCACAAAACAAAAAATGAGGTCACGCCTTACTTGTCAGAATAGACTATATATGGCGTACAGAGAAGTGACGTCACGATTTGCTGTTTCGCCTCTCTGTCTAGCATGATATTAAAATACTTATAAGTTGCTTATTTTTGATCAGATTTTCATTTTATTTCATCAATCAGCTATATTTATGGGCCACATTCTAATAGGACAATTCAAAAAATCTAGCCTATTGGCGGAGTAATTGCGTAACATATATATAAAAAAAAATTACATACAGTCGAATTGAGAACCTCCTTTTTTGAAGTCGGTTGAAAAACATCGATACTCATACAAAATGTTTACTTACGAATCTATTATTGTCTACATTTCACCACCTGATTTATTATTTTTGTACATTAGACAATGCAATAACGTTACAACGTTTACCAGTCTCACCCATTACGAAGTGTCATAACTTCCTCTAAAACACGTTCTTGCGTGATGGAAGTGGCATTTTGGCACCAGCGGGCGAGACACAAATGACAAATGGTAATGTGCCAATATTTTGACAGTTGGAGCGAAAACGGTAATGAAATCCGATAAATTTTAATCGCTCTGTATACAAACGGCTTGAGAATTCTTGACGAGAGAAAAACGGGCACTTCGGAATGAAATTCGTTTTATTTATGTTAATGAGTCTTCTTACCCGACTGGTCAAAAGAATAGTAACGCTTTTACGGTGTATGTAGATGTACCTATCGAATAAAATAATACTGGCAGCTGATACTTGCTTCCCCAGTGTTGAGTTTGCAGATTGCTTGAAATACGGAATTTTTAATTTTTACCTAGTCACAGAAAAAATATTAAAAAATACGTAGTAAACAATAAAAATCGTGTACGAAGTTTTTCTTTACATTATAGGTGTTTTTTAAGTTTTTATAATTTTTCCTATCATTGTGTATGCAGTATTACGTATTTTCCCATGGCTTCACAGAAGCTAGGGGTACAGGAAGGAGAAGCTATGATCTAAGTACTTTTTTTTATTAAAACACCAGTCAATCTAGTTTCAATAGTACCAACCTTTATAATATTGCTAGTGCTAAAAGGATAATAGTCTAGTAAGATGGTGGGTAAAAATATTAAAAAAAAACAGCATTCATTCCAAATGATGATGATGATTGTGGATTGAACAAAAAAAACATACATTTGTTCGTATCATACTTTAAATAGATTGGTGTTTGACCAAACCCTGGCAATGATGTCGCTTAGGAGAAACTAGAAAAAACTCTGGATTGTAAGAAACTCAGAATATTTTTTCTTCTTTTCGGAGAAATTCTTGTAGTGCCAATAAAAATGTAGAATCATCTATTATGTTGTTTCCGCCATTTGCAATCTCTGTTTCATCAAATGTCCATTAGATAAATCTTTGAAAGGTTTTCTGTAGTTCTTTATGTATTGGGTCGAGTGGGCCATACCCGTCACGTATCGACACCGACGCGATACAACTTGGCTCGCGCTCAAATTGATATTGAATTTATTTTCAATTTTAACGCGCCCTCCTTACTTGTGCAGAGTAGGAAGAGACAGAGAGCACAGAAAATAATGTAATAAGTGCATTGCTTGCGTGTTAATACTTTGAAAGGAAAGAGAACTCATGTGGAGTTTGAGTACAAGGAGGTACGGAATTAGGCAACATGCGTACGAGATAATCATATCCTAAGCCTTTAACTTTTGTGTTTAAGTAGAAAATCCATAGAAAAGCAGTGTTGACTTGCGCTTGTGTTGCTGAGCTTGCCATGTGGCAGAAGTAAGTTAGGTATAGGGATGCTATTCAAATACGTTACTTAGTTCACTAAAAACTCACTTAAAATAAAAGTTGTTGTGCTTCTATGAATGATATTGTAAAACGTTGCGATGGATGTCCTGAGACTAGATAAAGTGACAATTTACATAAGACAGTTGGCGGTTGGTTGGTTGACTGGAAACGAAAAGCCTAAGATACGCAGATGACGTGTCTTGAAATAGGTTTAATCGATAACGTGCCGTTATAAAATGAAATTACAAAAGTAACTTAGTATTTTTATGAGAATTCAGCCTTAATCCCTACGATTGGCAGGCGGCTTGGGATCGCAGTTTGTTCACCATCTTTAGAGAGAGAACACTGCTGCCCGTCCTCCGGTCTTGGATCTGGGTGCAGTTTTAGGACATACCCAGGTCCATGAGCGCGTCTTGTTCAATGAATTACTTATCACCCATTGATCTGTAAATAACTGATCGAAGTTATTACCACAAAAAACTAGCTAGCAACTGTAACAATAAAAATAGCCCTTTGTGTACCTCATCGCAACGCTATTGCGTCGAACCGATTACGTAGGACTTGTTACCTCGTCTCGTATTCTCTGTGGACGTAGTGCTCTGTAAAGTTGACAGTGAACAGGCGCCGCCGCGGATACAAACGTCAAGCGCTATTTCTGTGCGACTGCGGTGCGCCGGAGTCGATACATCGCCTCTCTTGAACGCCTCTTTCGCCTTCGTCTACAGACACCATACATTTGTTATATTCTGAGACATAAATAAAATAATGTTATAAGTTTTCTATCAGAGTTCTGGTTCCCATGATACAAGCTTTGGTTAAAAATCCAGCATTTTCTTGTGTTGCTCTACAAGGTTTTCTCTTGCTCTAAAACGCTTGTAATCAAAGTTATCAGTAAAAATATGCAGATGTAGAAATTGCTGCTATTTTCTTCCACTCAATCTACAATATTAGGATAGCCACCGAGTCAAATAGAATTAAGGTGAAGATTGTGGACCGAAGTGAAGGTCTCTTAAGTCTAAAGGGACAAGTCTGCGCTTGTATGTATGTTTGTATGTAGGTATATTTGTATTTTACCTAGCGCAGGGCAGTTCACCTTCTATTCTACGGGAACCGAGATAACCGGAATAAGAGTAGTCTCTATTCATCCAGGATGCAAGCTATCTTCTTTCCAATTTTTACTCGAATCGGTTGAGCCGTTACAGCGTGAAGAAGTAACAGACATACACAGTACACACTTACTCGCAAACTTACGTATTTATTGCCGCAAAATGTGATTATCTTGTATTTTAGCATCTCCTGGTCACCCTAGCCCCACCTCTTAGCCCCGGGATTGTCCTGTAAACAAGTGAGCCGCTGTTTGTGTAGATTTAAAAAGCTATTTTCGATGTGGGTTACACTGGCTATGCCTCATGGATCGATCGGTATTAGCAGATCGCCGCCACATTGCCCAAATTGTTTCACAGATTTATATTATAAGTTTTAAATAGAAATGACGACGTCTACCGCGTACTTTGGGAGCAAATTGTTGTATGGATATTTGGTTACCAGCTACTCTTTAAGCGCAGCTCTCGTCTTTCCCTCATTTTGTAGATTTTCCCTTTTTTCTGTTCTTTCGCTAAAGGATTACAATTTTAACAATAAACTCCACTGCAAAAGAGAATAAAGAAAAACTTAACGATTGTTTGTCAATCTCGAAGAACTAGCCATTTTTCTTGACCGGCTAGCCGCAATGCTCAAGTCGTAAATCTGCCGAGCACCTATCAGTGTTCCGGTAGCTTCACTTGAGAACCAGTTCTTATTCCAAGTTAGGTGTGTTTGCCGTCTTTGACCGCGCAGCTTCTGAACATCGGGTGAGATGTGCTAAAATATTATAGTCTGATGGTAAAAAAAAAAATTATAATATTTGATTCAATATTTAGAAAGCTTAGGCTAGCTAACTACAATCTTATCATCAATCGTCATCGTCATCATAAATGCCTATGTCGATATATTATGTTACAGACATGATGTAAGCATGTAAATATGTTTGTGAAAACATTTTTAAATTAAACAATTACCTATTTGTCCTTATATCCAAAAACATCCAGCTACCAGCCTTGCAGATTATCTAAGTATCTCTAGATATCTCTAAAAGCAGGAACATAATACATTTTGAAGAAAAAAAGAAACAATAATCAAACAGATTTGCAGTATTCAAGATGTGATATTTAAATGATACATTCATGTAGGTACTTAGCGCATTTCTAAATAAAGTAAAAAAAATACAAATGTGTATTGAATCTATACAAACAGGTGCTAAAACCTTGAATTTATGAAATACTCGGTGGCTTAAAATACCCATAATTTTAATTATTTTAATTAAACTATAATAGTCAGCTAAAAATAACAAAACCGAAATATTTTCTGTTCATTTTAAAAAGTACTTACCAGGAGCTCAGAAAACCTGAAGAGCTTTTTATCTAAAAGGGTTGCAGTATGCAAGATGAGATTGGTGCAAGATAAATATGCAGTGTTGGTGGGGTCCATCTCTATACATAAGTAATGTGGTCTGTCTGTCCGATGGTAATCACGACCTCTGGAGATTTAACGCTTTTTGTTGCCGTCTAAAATGTCCGGTTATAGAGGGTGGGTTTACTGGAATTCATACGTTCGTAGTTGAAGAACTATCTTGATCTAAAAGTGGTTCTAAAAGATCTACGATCTGGTCAGCCTTTGCATGGTGACCGTGAGTGGCATTTACATTTGTACGCTACGTAGCTGACGTATACACACGTAGTCACTCGCACACTACGCCACCGGTATACTAGGTACGTGTCCTAGAGCTATCTGTGTACAATATAAACTCTTATAATTGTTTATTTTTATTGACTCACAAAAAAGCTGAGTCGCATCAAAACAAAACATCGAATTTTTTTTATGTGCTCAAATAACGAAGCTATAAACATTTTAGTCTAATGTTAGACAGGGAGGGCACTATAGTGGACAGTGACGTCAAAGTACACGATTCCAAACAAACTCTATACTAGTACGTGTTTTGCTAGAAAGGGGACAGATGACTCCGTCCCAAATACTTCGAACGTGTATATTTCAGAACTTTATAAGTTGATTTCAATTATTTTATAGGTGTAAACATCAGATTCAGTAAAAGTCTTCACTATCCTATTATTTTTAACAATTGAAACACATGCAAAGATTACATTCCGGATAAGCTAAGAAAATAAATTAAAATTATTCAGTCGGACGAGTTAAGAATATCGATTAAGAACGAGTTAAAGATAATTTAAAATAAAAAATTTAGTTCACCAAGGATTAGTAAGGAACAAACCACATATTCCCTATTGTAACAGTCTTTATATCGCAGAAGGGTTTTAAGAAAAAGAAAAAAGAGAAGAAATTTATACGGCAAAGAAAAAAACATAGCTCAGAGAATTACTTTTTCCTTTAGTATAAAAAAATTACGCCAATAGCTACGTAATAGTCCCCTTTAGTACTTATAAGTATTGTAGAGTGTTATGGATATTGCAAAATATAGACTGGACACTCTGTATAACGTCTGTAAAACTATTGCTGTATTGGCAAATACATGCGGTAGACGTAGATTTATACACCGCTATCTTGTCCAACCCCTTCGAATGATATAAAGTTGCTCGCAGTCACTACCCTGAACAAGGGAGTCCAGAAAAAATGGACACTGTTCTTGCTGACTTGGTGAGTTTACTGGTTAAATAATTATGTCAGTGTGCGTGTCATAAGTTTTCATTTATCATCACCATCATCGTCATTAGCCTATAATATTCTAATATTTCAATAGACTAGATGACTGATGTTAAAATCGTTGAAGCTTTGATGAAAAATTTAAGTAAATATAGTATGTTTATTGAAAAAATAATTTAAATCGGTTAATAATGTTCTGATATATAAGCGTTTAAAGTTTTTGGTAGAGCCAACTCTGTCCCTTTCCCACAAAACAAAAAAATACGTCACGCCTTACTTGTCAGAATATAATTTATATGGCGTCCTGACAAGTGACGTCACGATTTGCTGTTTTGCCTCTCTGTCTAGCATGATATTAAAATGCTTATAAGTTGCATATTTTTGATCAGGTTTTTGTTTTTTCATTAATTAGTTATATTTATGGGCCACATTTTAATAGGACAATAAAAAAACCAGTCATCTAGCCTATTACGGGCATATCCCTCTCTCTTTTCAGCTGTCCTATTCACCTCGATCATAAACAAAACATTTTGTACAGCGGTGAAATTTACTTATTACGACTGCAAAAAGATGGGGCAAGCAGCGCATTTCCAATGTTTTCTTACTGTATTTTATTTTTTTGAATGTTAACTTATAATGGCTTTCCAACTTTGTAGATTGTCATCAATTTAGAGGCATTGTAGAAGGCACTACAAAAATGTCAAATGGCGGACACGCTGATAAAAGACACTGCTGATTCAAAACACATCTTAGATAATTATATTCAACATTTAGATAAAATAAACAGTATATCAAACAGTATTTATTGCATCACTCCGATAGTTTTAATAATGGCTGATGGCCAGTTGCACACCCAAGGATAATCAAAAACATGACTTAGGTAATTGTTTATACTTACATACCATCACGTTTCTAATATCCTAACTTATCTTCCTCGCGATTCATACTCGTACTAAACTTCGACGACACACCTAAACATTAGGGCGACTGCAGGGTACCTAATTAAACATTGAGCTAGCTATTTCATGGTGAAATGGCATACTCAACACGCTAAGATCATCTTATAGCGAGGGACTGTAACGTACCTACTATGAATACGGGAACACGTCAACTGCGTCTTAGCTCAGTATTTTATACAGGATTTAACTGCATTTGTTTTCTTTAGTCCAGTCCACCCAAAGGTTGCCTGGAAGAAATTGCTTAAGGTGATAAGGCCGCCCCTTGTACTGCCAAATAATGTACCCTGATTAGTTGTAAGTAGTTCAATATTTCTGGTGTGCATTAAAGTTGTATTGTATTGAGCGTTACGTGTCCCTAAGTGAAGTAAATGACAAATTATTATTTTTCATAAAATATTATCTTTAGCGTACAGGCTTAATACAGTTGTACGTTGAAAGTAATTAGCGATCTAAATTCATGGTCCTGGTTTTTTACAATTTACTGAGGCTATCAGTCGTGTTTAATTAATCGTATCTCGAGTACCTTGATGAAATAAAAAAACTACGCAAAATAATATAGATATGTGAGATATTTAATAATTTGAAGAAGACAAGTAGGTCTGCAAAAACTTCAGAAAAGTGCCCTATAAATAAAATAATGTATAATAACTATGATACTATGAAATAGCCTTACCATGAACGCTTATTCCGGGACCGAATTCGCTCAGCTGCCGACGCTGCGCGACTGTGAATTTTATCGCCTCGCAATAAGGTTCGCGGTCGCGCAGTGTCGGCAGCTGAACCTATTCGGTCTCGCTATAAGAGGTTCACGGTACGGCCCCTGGTCAACCTTTAGTCGCTCAGGTATGTTCAAAGATTTATTATAAGTTAAAAAGTTTATTACGCGTACCTGTCTAATTGTTTCCTGTTACCGATGTGCTTTAATTAGCTAAGATTGACCGATTTATTTCATTACCCGTGAACTTGGGAAACTTTTTAACTGACGTCAGTGATAGTTCCAAGTCTCTGTAATTGAATTGTATCAATTAACATTTGGTTGTATGTTGTAAAAGTTACAAAAGTTCAATTAGTCAATAGGAGGTTGTGACAACGTCATTATTTTAATGGAATATATTTTGCATAATTGAATATATTTCTTAAATTTATTTATTTTAGTATCACGATAAGATTGAAGTTGTTTACATCAATTTTGATTTAGTTGAACTAAAATAATAATATGATTTTAGCGACAAATATCATAGGTTTTACGATAGTCACTCTTTTTTAAGCAACCCTTTCTTATTATCATGTACTTATGTATAAGAGCTCCCCAAACTCAACTCTTCTGCCAGTAGCCGTTTGGCTGTTCCAGTGCCCGTCTCTTTGGTCTATCATCGTGTCAGCTCAGTGATACCATAAACATCGAGTATATTGTTCCCCAGGTCCACCAGACCAGAATGAAATATATTTTTTTTTATCGTAGAAAATGAAGCCGCATGTCGTAAAGAATAGTAAAAGTATGTTTAAAAATTAGATTAGTTTTATTAAATGACTATAATGCTATGATAGCGGCTCGCAATTTTCAATTTTCCCCGTTTGCCTCGAAAAATAATTTAAGATCTCTTTTTTTATATGTAGTAGAAATATATCTACATTTAGCCAGCAACTTGCCTGGTGGTAAGCGATAACTCTTACTTCTATGGGACACTTATAGTACTTCGTTTTCCATCATGATTGCCGCCGGTGTGTAGTCGTGATAAGATTAAAAAGAAGAATAATTCTTTAATTGTCTGACTAAACAGAGATTAAAATAGAGAACTTATTTTCATTAGATTAGCACGTCATTAGAATATTAGACAAAAGCAATTAGACCTGGAAATTAAATTAGAAGATCCGCTCCATGTAAAACGGGATAAGGAAACGACAAAGTACTTAAATGACTTTTTAATAGCTAAATATATCCGCATCCGCAGAATCCTAACAGTCACCATTCTCGTAGACTCGATATATTATTATCGCGAGCGCTTTTATCAAATAAGACGTGAAAGAGTCATATGCCATCTCGAACACGCGAGAATGAGGTCCCCTTCTAAGTGTTCCTTACAATCTCACGGTCCACCAATACCTAACCTTTCATTCAACACGATTTTTAACAACACGTCTATTTTAACCGATTACAATAAAACATGTTATATGGGAACTGTTGGTTAGTCACTGCAGTCGTGATGAGAAGGTGGTTGGTGACGTCACCAGACCTAGAGCTGGTAATTGCTGGGAAGTCGTGAACTCCTGGTAGTGGTTTGTACAAACACCTGATTGTGAGTGTGACTAATCGGGTGCGTTTTCATTGTGCTTGGCGAATGTCACACAATTTGAAATCTGTGACGATATTATACGATACTAGAGGTCGCCCGCGACTTCATCCGCGTACGGAAGAAATTCGCCCCGCTCCCAAAATTCAAGACGTTTTGTAACACCCCCTAATTAACGGGATCAACAAATTGAGACAAATAAACCGATCAAGTTTGTCCTATCGCTACGCCGATTTTAATTTAATCTCGTTGATAAATTGATATTTTGTCTTCGAAACCGGTAATTTTTGAGTTACACTTCTTTGCTCTTCACAGTTGATGTGGGGTCATAAACGCTATTGCCAATCCATCTGGCACGTACTATACATAGCACTGCAAAATAGTTATATAAATTGAAGCTGAGGTTAAAACATTCGAGTGCATAAACGCGATTGGTAAAACTCGCACTTAGAACGCAGTAGTCAATATTTATTTATCATCATCAGCCAGAAGACGCATAGCTTAACGAAGGCCTCCCCTTTAGACCACTACACTGTACAAGTGTACATCCTGCCATTTGCATCCACCGATTTCTTGTGACTTTCACAGTGTCGTCGGTCCACCTACCTACGTTGGGTAGGCAATGTACCTATACGCTGCGTTTTCCGGTTTGGAACCTTTCTTCCTTCGGTTATCAGTTCTTCGAGCGTTGTGACCTGCCCCTTGCCAATTCAACTTGCAAACCCAGAGAGGTATGCCAGTGAATATTGTTATACTATGGTAATAATCGTACGTCATAAAATTTACCGTCTCGAGACTTGTGTGACAACGTAACCGCACCATCTCCGTGCCATCCTCACAAACGAGGCCGTTCGCACGTCGAGTCGCCGGTCATACCCACCAGTTGATTTGCATATCGAATACATCATTACATGTCATGTTCACTACGAATGTTCAGTAATTAAATATTTTTAAGCTTGCATTGATTGCACAAACTTCCTTCATTTTGTTTCTTAGAATTAGGAAACAGTGGACGGGGTATGTAACTTTAATGTGTGTGTTTTTGACCTTTGGTGGACAGTGTGCACGCAGAATTGGAGTTTGTAGGTCTTTGAATCTATTAAAAGACAGTAATGACCTTTGGTAATGACTAAATGATACGATGGTGTTTAGTCAAAAATATTTTTTTTTAAAGATAGCGTTCCTGAAAACATTGAGAAATAATTAGTGGTTTCAGTAAAAAAAAACGTTGTCTCATTTCAATTTTTTTTTCTATTTGCTCGTTTCTTATGCTAGGGCTTCACCTGCGTGTAATGCCATTATTTAGCGCGGTATTTGATACAGTACGCAGATATAGCCGGGTGTTAGTACGCTAATGGGCTAGTGGCATTATTAATGTCGTTATACGTTAGGCGATATTCAAAGTTAAATGATAGTGTGGCCACCCATGTAGCGCATTGTTTGATGCATTATTTATTGCACGTTAATTATTTCGATAACTGGACGTAAATCGTCACGCAGGTGAAGCCCTAGCATAAGTGATAAGTTTCACCTCTCTACGTAACCCCTTTACACTAAAACTGAAGCGTTAATGTGGATAATATTAGGATTATAAAGAAGCACTCATGACAAATGTATTTATTAACAACTAAGCTAATTTTGAAAGAAAAAAAATCAACTGGCCAATATATTAGACCCAAATGACAAGGACTTCAAAGCTATTTATTTTAGCTTTAAAGGTAAACAATTATTTATTTATGTTTTACTTTTCCGTGTTCTGTGTAACTGCTTTTTTGTTTATACTTTTGCCACGAATAAACTATTGTCTATTGTCTATTTTATAGTTCATAAACTGTGGTAAAGCAGACCGTTGCGCGTTACTTTTAGCTATATATAGTCATGCTGTTAGTAATTTTCTTCATCTTTAATATATTTGGATCTGGTTTATAATATCACAAAGTGCCAAGACTGGAAAAGTCAGGGAGAGCCACCCCTGTCAATCAGTGGTATTTTTATAGGTTAAAAAAAACTACAACAAATTTTTTGATCACGTTCAAAAAGTAACATCACTTATCAGATAGTTTCATATTAAAATCTATACACAGGTCAACACACTCTAAAGAAAACCTTTCCACGTTTTACATATCACGATTGATCATCTTGTCCGTCCGTCCGTTGATTAACCGACGACGAATCACCCTTTGACCCAATGTATGACAAATGACCAACAAATTGTACCATTCAACGGCAACAGCAAAGGATAATGAACCTTATATCAAGAAAATAAGCGTGAAAAGCATAAATTAAGAGCTTGTTAGGAACGTTTTTATTTTGTTTTTCAAGAATCGAATGATTTTATAGCGCGGTCTCGTAAAAGATCTAATTTTGTAGAGATTTCAATTAATTTTTGATTGTGTTTTGTTTTTAAGTGTTTTGTGGTATCAACTGATATCAATGTTCTGAGAATTTTTTCAAGTAGCAGTAACTTTATCGAAGCATCATCTTCTCGGAAAAACTGATGCTTACATTAGAATCTCATAATCAGGTCACAAGTCTCGATTTTTGATAGCTTTAGTATTCCAAATAATGTAACCTTATATTTTTTCAAAATAACAAGTAGTCTAGGTATAAATAAAAAACTACTAGAATATCAGCGTAAAGAAGTAAACAACTATCACTTATACATTTTAATTTTCGCTTCAATATTAATATTAATGTCAATGCAATAATTAGTAATATTTAGTTAAGTTATTATGGTATTTAATTTTCCATTTAAAATTCACTAGAATATAAGCGTAAAGAAGTAAATAACTATCACTTTTAAATGTTAATTTTCGGGTCAATATTCATATTAATGTCAATGCAATAATAAGTAATATTTAGCTAAGTTCTTCCTTTAGCTTTTAAGTTATTAAGTGTAAAATGTAGTTAATAAAAATTAGAAAAGCTGACAAAAGGCACGGTCCGCAGTCCGTGGAGGTAAAAAATAAATATAAGTATTAAAAAAATGACAATGTTAGTTGTAAAATTGTATTTCTTTGGTTATATATGTTAAATAATTATCATTTTTTTTCTAATGAGATTAACGACATTTTCTCCCAATGATGGTGAGAGAAGACATCTACCCAAGACCTATCGTAGCGGCACTTATAAACTCTGTATTAAAAGTATCGTAAGTATATTGATTAAAATGGTTTTTTTTAATAGGTGAAAGCCTTTATTAACTACAACAAACTACAAAGACAACATAGCCTACTACACAAAAAATAAACAAAAGGATTGTATCCAGACCGATGAAAGTCTAGAGACAATCAAGTTATGGATTTAATTTGGCAGATTATAATTATCTGTCGCCGCTATGTGCCAGTTTTACTTAAGTCAGATTAATACAAAATAATCACTAGCCCGCAATTAACATCCTCATGTACAAAGTCCGTAGTCCGTCACACAACGCCATGTTTCAATCTACAAGAGATAAAAATCCAATTATGTATCGGAAGACAATTCTCACTCAAAGGTCCCGAAAAAAGCTCGTCATTTGAAGATAAAGCAGCCGTATCGCCTATCAATCTACGTTTCTTCCAACATAATGTTGCCGTTGTCTAAATAAAGAATTAAAAAATTCATACGAGCGACTGTCAGTAGTCTTTAGAAAATACGTCAGTGGCTCCTCTAGTCGAATCCTCGGATTAGTTGGTCGGAGTGTAACTTGGCTAGCAGCGGGGGTCAACTTTTAAATTCGGTTTCCCACTTGGACAGTACATTGTAACGTAATTGTACTATTACATATTCTGTGCCTGTATGTAGCTCTTAAATTTTAATTTTTGATTTAGCCTGATGTTGCCAGATGTCGCCACATTAACTAGTATAATATAGTCGGATATTTGTTTATCGAACTATTTTTTGTAATAATAAATTGTTCTTGTACTTATACAAAATAGAATTTGCTAAGCATACATACCTGTATCTATGAATATTGTTGCATTTCTATTCAGATCTCAGAAAAATCGGTTTGTAATGAAAGCATGAGCTATACGACCTATACGTAAGATTCCTTTTTTTATTTGTTTTCATATTAATATATTGTCTTCATAATTGTCGTCTCTACAAAAGTGTGATAAGATTTTCGGGTATTTATTTTCTAATAAATCATAGTTTGCTACTTCATATGCAGGCAGTGGCGGCTACATGAGTTGATTTTCGCTATAATCATTCTAATAAATCATTATAAACTAGCTCATAGTTAAAGGATGTAACCAATTTCCTGAATCGATACCTCATTCGAATACCTTATCGATATAATCTCGATGAACTATCGTCGAGTCATTAAACAATTTCGAATCGAGATCGAGTCACGTATCGAATTCGGATTGGAACTTCTTTCTAATCAACTATTTATTGTCAAACGTCCTTCAAAGGCAAAAGGCACAAGAGAAAAGCGATTAAAAAACTAATTATGCATATTTTTTTAATAATTTCAAAAAAAAAAATGTGAAAAAAGAAGCAAGCATGAACCACACGATTAAGGCAGAAAGAAACAACTTTTTAGAGTTACCACGACGTAAAATATTGCTGTGCAGATAAGGTATGAGAAGACGTCTATTATTTACGCTTTACTGCGATGAGCTAATGCTTAGTTAGTATTTTTCTGGTAAGAGGATTTGGTAAAAAATCTGTCTACAGTTTGCAAATGCAGATAATTTTCGTCACAGTTTCGCATAATAGTTATAATGTAATATATAAATAGACCTGACTAGTAAAAAAAACGTGTTTATATTTGGTCTAAACTGACCTCCGAAACTTGAAAAAACAATGAAACTTCCATCACCTATGTTTTCATCATCATCATCATCAGCCCGGAAACGTCCACTACTGAACGAAGGCCTCCCCCTTAGACCGCCACACTGTACGACAACCTGCCATTTGCATCCACCGGTTGCCCGCGACTTTTACAATGTCACCTATGTTTTAGTTTTCTGATATTCTAAAGTAGGCTGTATACTGTATTTCCTTAAATTCTGATTTTTCCTTATTTTATTTTGTAGAACCAGATTTTTTTGATACCAGATATTTTATCGAGTCGTTTTTTTGTCACTTGCACCAAACACATTTGTCATCAGCCGGCGCTAGAGTCGTGTTAGAAAAAGGCGGCGCGACCCAGTTCTCACAGTAGCCGATATATTGGACGAGTCGTAAACGATTTTTTATGTCAGTGAAAATAAAACGTAATGTCATTTGCGACATAAACATTCCTCTTATTATTTCATACAAAGTTCTTGACATTGTGTGAATATTGTCTATTTTTGGTTACCATTGGCGTTATAATTTTTTTGTTGTGAAAATGAACAAGCCGTAAGACCCCTATTTCACAACATGCGACATTGTTTCTGTTCCCATCGGTTTTACATAATTTTAAAAGAGTACGAGTAGCCGCTCGTAGTATTATTATGTAGGTATTCATTTTCTTTTTTAGGTTTAGTATTTTTACAATAGGTACTATAACAAAGTAAATATTATAAACACCTAAACTTAGAGTGCCGTCGGCACCGGGGCAAGACCCAAGCTACCAGTGGTACCTAATTATTTCTTCTGGAAAAAATCTGGAATTATTTCTTTTTTTTTTATTGCTTCTGGCTGTACTTAGTGCCATTTTGTATCTGTGGCCAGGCGACAGAAATAATATCACAGGTTCAGGAATAAATCCGCACGAAATTTCAACAAATCAGCAGCGCGAGTAAGTACCGTTGTTGACGATCGTTATATATGACATTAAATCGTATATTTGACATTAAAATCAGAAAAAAATTATAAAAAGCGGCATAATTATTGTGAAAATCGTCTAAATAAATCTGCAATACCAACACCAAATTTAGCGACATAGAACGGTACTCGCGCTGCTGGGTAAAACTGCAGTATCATCATCATTACCATCAACATCGATCTGTGAATATATTATTCATCTTATTTATGCATAATCTGTTTTTTTAATAGTCCACTGCTAGAATTAGGTAAGCCTAATATAAAGCCTCGAAGGGCGATTGCGCAATATATCGGGTCTATCCCACTATAGTCCCATCGAGTTGTCCCGTGATGGGACAACTGCTACTATTTTGACCCAGTAGTCCCATGGGACAAGTGACACCTTTTTTTTTTGTTGCAGAAGTGTTATTACCGCAAGTCCGAGTCAGTAACCTGGACTTAGCTGTAGCTATCATTAACGCTGATCTGAGCCGTATCAATGAAACGAGCAATTCCTTCGGTCTAAAATTGAATCCCTTAAAAATTCAGGTCATAGTCATAGGGAGCTCGTATATGATATCTAAGATCACCTAGTGTGCTTTTTGATGGGATTGCAATACCGTTTAGCGAATCAGTTAAAAATCTTGGTGTTATATTTGATCGTTCTTTTACCACTCTGGCCTATTTGGGGAATAGTAGACTATTGAATTTCTTCTCCGGACGTTAAAACTCCGAAGAGCTCATTGGTATAGGCCAAGGATTTCAACTCTGGACCGGTTTCAAGTCGAGCGGTCTACTAGATAGCCTAGGAGGTCGGCATATATTCAGAAGCACGCCTATTTAGCCCCATACATCCTTGTCTTTGCACTTCTGGAAGATTCTATTAATAAGTAGAAAATTATATAAAGCCTTTTACTATACTTAAACTGTTTTTTACTAATACCCATAAAATACCATCAATATTTTATTACGTTAAGCCAAACGACATATTTTAGTAGGCACTATGAAATATGTTTACTACTTACTTTAAGATACTGTTACAAACAGTTTGTCACACTGATTAAATTCTCGATATAGACTCTTATGTCACATCAATTAAAAATTGTTAATAAATAAACACAGTGATGAATATTTAATCTAAAATCAAATTAGTGTAATTAACTAATTATACTATGGAAATGTTTACGACATAATCGCCAAGTTGACATAAAATCCTACGTTGTGTGATTTAAAAGTCATCTGATACGTGATTTTCTCACAAAAATGATGAGACTGTCAACACAATTATATTTACTTAATTATTTTAATTGGTGAGATTTTTACGTGCAATATCAATGGGAAATGATGGATAGATAAGAGTAGGCTAGATGACTGATGTAAATCGTTGAAACTAATAGCTTTGATGAAGAATTTAAGTAAATATTGTATGGTAATTGAAAACATTATTTAAATCGGTTAATAATGTTCTGATATATGAGCGTTTAAAGTTTTTGTTAGAGACAACTCTGTCCCTTTCCCACAAAACAAAAAATGTTGTCACGCCTTACTTGTCAGAATAGAATTTATATGGCGTCCTGACAAGTGACGTCACGATTTGCCGTTTCTAGCATGATATTAAAATGCTTATAAGTTGCTTATTTTTGATCAGATTTTAATTTTCTTTTCATTAATCAGCTATATTTATGGACCACATTTGAATAGGACAATAAAAAAAAACCAGTCATCTAGCCTATCTGACGAAATGTAACCTATAAAACGGAAATACATTATGATGTATTTTTTTTGCTATTCTAAGAGTGTGTTCCTGTCACCGTCGCTGAGCAACTGCTGTGTGCTGTGTGTGTGTTGTGTGTAGGTATTACGTCCTTAGGAAAAAGTACTTCATTATTCATTAGATACGTAGAAATAGTAGATTACTCACCTAGGGAGCAAAAGTAAAGAATGTCTCAGATCTCATGTGTATCGGCGAAGCCGAGGGTGACAAACATGAGATCTGAGGCTTCTTTACTTGCTTCCGTGGTGTGCATACGATAAAAAAAAACAGATAAAAATAAAATAAAATAGAGAGCTTTGAAAAAGACAATTATATACCTTTTTATTTTTTAATACCGCTTGTGATGGTGGATTCTAGAGTAATCGATATTTATTTCTATTACCATTTCCCATGCCTATTTCAATAAAATTGAAACAAATAAATCTATGGTATTGATTGACCTTTATGTTTTTGTAGTGTCATTGTTATTTTACGATACTCTGGTTATGGTACATTTTGTTGCTAAATAATAAAGCATGTGCAATGTTCGTTAATAAAATATTATGCGTACAATGACAAACAGGCATTACTCTAAAGGCCATTCCAATTAAAATAATCGAGATTTGCATAGAAAATGCGCGTGTCGACCAGGCTTTATGTTATAAATGGTGTTATGGTGTGGTACAAAATATTGCAATCAGAGAGGATGTTAAAAATACAGAAAATCCGTTTCATATTTTTTTTCTTTAGCAAAACAAGATTAGTTTTTTTTAATGCAATCAAGTGACGAGCCGAGCAAGACGTTCGCCTGGTGGTAAGCGTCACGCCTGTCACTAACAGTAGCAGTGCCAGAATTGTGAACTTGCGGACACAATCCTGCGCCGCACTGCACTGCGCTCGTCACCCTGAGATATTAGATGTTAAATCTCTTCTTACCCAGTAATTTATCTGGTAACATTGCCCTTCAAACCGGAACACAGTAATGCTTGCACATTACTGCTTGGCGGTTGAATAACTGGCAAAGGTGTGGTACTTCCCCAGGCGTACTCTGCAATAGAGTCCTACCACTACAAAACATTTCCTAACCTATTAATACTAGAGCTATCATACTTAGTTACGAGCTAGTTTTTTTAACCCACTTCAAAAAAGGAGGAGGTTCTATGTTCGACTGTATGTATGGATGTATGTTTTTTGTATTTTCACTGATTTCTCCGTTGATTGTGGACCGATTTACAAAATGTGTTTTTTATTTGAAAGGGTATACTCTCGAGGTGGTCCCATATAAATTTGAAGTCGGTTGTTTTTTTAAGTTACTTGTTCTCCAGTCTGTTCTTTCCCAAATAGATGAATCCATTCCAATAAGAATGATAACTGATACAAATAACTACATCTATTGTTTATTGTCTTTGCGCGATAGAATCCGGAACGAGGATATTCGCCAAAGAACCAAAGTTACCGACATAGCTCGCAAGGTTGGCAAGTTGAAGTGGCAATGGGCAGGACACATCGCTTGACGAACTGATAACCGATGGGGAAGAAAGGCTCTTAAGTGGCGACCGCGAACCGGAAGACGCAGCGTGTGGACGTCTCCGGGCTGATGATGATGACATCTATTGTTTGATATTTTGTTTAAAACGCTTGATGTGAGGCGAAGATGTTGTCTACTATGGAGCAGGCGCTTGCTCAAAACAAACCGATACTCTCACGACTTGAAGACTCGTCTCTAGTTATGTGATAAGTTACATAAAGATATTATAGTCCCTAGTTATGTGAGAAATTAAAAAAAAAAAATTAATTGGTAGGACTCTACTGCAGAGTCCGCCTGGGGAAGTACCACATCTTTGCCAGTTATTCAAGCGCCAAGAAGTAGTGTGCAAGCATTACTGTGTTCCGGTTTGAAGGGCAATGTTACTAGAGAAATTACTGGGTATGAAGAGATTTAACATCTAATATCTCAGGGTGACGAGCGCAGTGCAGTGCGGTGCAGGATTGTATTCGCAAGCTTATAATTCTGGCACTGTTACTGTTAGTAGAAGGCGTGACGCTTACTACCAGGCGAACGTCTTGCTCGTCTCGTCACTTGTTAGTATATTTAAAAAAACTAAGTACTATATCTTTTTCTATTTTGTGTCTCTCTTTCTCTTGGTCCCGCCAAATTCCTTACTCATGTTGTAGAGTGATGTCTTACTCAAAGTAACTCAATCGATAATCAGGAATATCAGGATATAATGTTTTTTATTTTATTTTATTTATTGAATTTATTTAACGAATCTTAAAATCTACCAAACAATATTTTTTCTATTGTCTAAAATACTACTTCAGGTTTGTCTAGACAATAAATTCTCGACAATCGTATAAAAGGCATTTAAACATGTAAACAACATACACAACATGTGGCATTTTTGTTTTGTTTGCTGTTTGCAAAACAGCTACAGCAACTATTTGAAATCGCAATATCTCGTCTCTTGCTCCACATCGACATCGCAGTGGCAATCCATCGGCTGATTAGGCAGCGCACGACGCCGTCGGTTTTCTACTAAAATTAAACAAATCCACGATGATGTTTTGTCAACGCTCGTGACTGGGCCCAAGGCTGGAATCATCAGGTGTCGTCAGGGCTGTCGTAGGAATACCTATAAGAAGGAGAAGATACTAATTCCCTTGTAAGCTAAGGACACCATTATTCAGTATTGGGGAACATTTACTCGGACAGCGCATTCCACTGTTTAGCTGTGTTTGGTCTTGTATGTTAAGGTAGGTTGTTGGCAACCCCATCCATGATAACAATTAAAAATCGTTGTAAGCTATAAAACGTCCACTGCTGGACGAAGGCCTCTCTCTTAATAGAGGGGTGTTGCCATAATCCCCACGCTTGGCAGGCGGCTTGGGGATCGCAGAATGCTCACCACCGTTAGCTAAGAGGACGTTACTGCCCGTCTTTCGGTGGGTCTGGTTGCAGTTTAAGGACATACCCAGGTCCAGGACGCTGCTGCCCGTCCTCAGGTGGGTCTGGTTGCAGTTTAAAGACATACCCAGGTCCAGGAAGCTGCTGCTCGTCCTCCGGTGAGCATGTAACATTTTGGCCTTATTTATACAAGGAAGTATGGAATATGTGTACCACTACGCTACCTACTTATGGAAATATCCGAAAACACTCGGGACAGCGCATTACATACTTTAGCTATTCGGTCTTGCGTATAGCTACCGTATTCAAACCCTAATCGGAAAGATTTTCGTTGCGAAAATACACTATCTATCTCCGTCATTTTTAATGCAGATAATAGAGACGGTGATAGTAGTTTTCGAATCCAATCCAATTCGATTCGGTTTATAATACGGAGGCAGATAGGTTCCTGGTAACTGCGGCGTGCGGCCTCCTTGTTGGCGCAGCGCCGCCTTCTTTAGTTCGCGGGCTGACCAGAAGGAAGAAAGGGTTTTTGACATTATTATCGATTCGAAAGTTTGCTTGATATAATTTTAGTTTTGTCTTTATTTTACTCTTGTAAATATTATTAAACATATTGCACTGAATAGTCTACATTGAATTACATTAGGCACCCCACATAACCATAGATCTGTATAATATTGTATATCAATGCTGGCAACCCTACCCCTGATGACAGTTACAAGTAATCTAGCTGACGTCACGTGAGAGATGCAACCTTCACGGTAGTCATCTTGCGACATTTCGAGCCAAATTGCGGCGACCGGCGACATTGCCTGCGGTCACATTAGTTCTATTATTGTGATGATAAAAAAATTATGGAACGGCGAAGGACAAATCTAATTCGGTCGTCAAAGTATGTCATTAAGCTTTAATGTGATGTCTAGAATGAGAATAGTGAATTGGAAAAAATGACTTCTAGTTTCTAAGATTATATCGTTCGTACATGAAGGTGACCGAATACCGGATCCGAGCCAAGTGTTATACCGGAGATTCGAGCGCCGCGCCGCCGCGCCTTCGTCTCGTGCTTCATCGCCAGCCATTTGACATCCACTACTGGATGAAGGACTCCCCCTTACTAGCGAGGGGTTGCCATAAACCCCACGCTTGGCAGGCGGCCTGGGGATCGCAGAGAGTTACTACCGTTAACCAAGAGGACGCTGCTGCCCGTTCTCCGGTGGTTCTAGATGCAGGTTTAGAACATACCTAGGTATAATTTCCTATTAGAAAAAGACAACCGATGGGGAAGAAAGGTTCTTGAGTGGCGACCGCGAACCGGAAGACGCAGCGTAGGAAGGCCTCCCACTAGGTGGACCGATGACATTGTAAAAGTCGCGGGCTACCGGTGGATGCAAATGGCAGGTTGTCGTACAGTGTGGCGGTCTAAGGGGGAGGCCTTCGTTCAGCAGTGGACGTCTCCGGGCTGATGATGATTAGAAATATATATATATTTGCTTTATTATTATAAAGCATAATTTAGCCTTTTTTTTATTGTGCGCTGCTGGACTTAGGCCTATCCTTGAAGAGCGAATGGGTCGCAATCACCACGCTGGCGTGTGTGGTTGTACAGTTGCGGGTGAGTCAATTCACATATACGCCATTGAATATCTTCTCCGGACGAAAACAGGTTTTCTCACGAGGTTTTCCTTCACTGAAAAGCCAGTGGTATAATTATCCATACATAAATATTAAATAGCTCATTGGTACGGGCCTAGGTTTGAATCTGCGACTACATGATTACAAGTCAACCGTTCTCCTGGTTGGGCTACCATGGCTTCGGCTTCGGAACAACTAATCTCGTACATGAATTGATAAAAAGTCAGCGACATCAAAATAGGAGTCGCAGATATACGTCGCCTTGTGTACGGTCTTAAAATGGTTAGCTTTTGACTGAGCAGTAAAAGGTAGTGGGCAATTTTATGGCATACGAGGTATACGCAGAGAGGTAGTATTAATCCGAAAGGAGGACATTCTACTCGTAATCGTGAACAACTTTTACTACGGGGTAAACTGTAAAATGGCGAAAAAACAATAATATGTTCCATATAAAATTTCATTCACCCCAGCAGATTAAGGCACAGTTGATTTTTTTCGCTTTGAAGATGTCGCTGTTTCGAGCTTCTGGCCGTTCAATATTTTGATATTTCGACGCAGTTGCATGCACCATGTTCACGACAGACACAGGTATCGGGAAACTTCGAACAACCGTGGTAGTTAAAAACAGTGAATCCTATTTATCTTGATTTACAAATTCCAACAAAAAATGTCCATAATTGGCATACCTGTCCAAATGTTTTTGAGCACCAAAAATGGCCTTTCTTTTCTTCACACAGCGGATCTAGTTCATCATTTACATTCAATTAGCGCCAAAGCTTCTAATCGTTGTGTAAACAAAACAAGTTTACGAAAAATACAGTCATAGTGTACACATAGTGGTGTGATAGGGTGGAAGATTAGAAGAGAGATCTACGGAGAAGAGAAAATCAAAGCATAATATAAAACCTAATACAATATGTTTTTAAAGCTTAAACAGTAAGAAAAGTTATGACCTCCGGCAGGACTCGTCTCTATGGGTTTCCGTCCCAACTGCTTTGCCAAAGTCTCTGCCTTAGATGCAAAATTACAATATTACAATATACTAGAATAATAGTATTGCCTGGGGCAACCAGCAACAACAACACAACATTAACAGCAGCAACACATTAACGCCTGTCCGGAACAGTAGCAGTGCTAGAATTGTGAACTTGCGATCAAAATCCTGCGCCGCACTGCAGTGCGCTCGTCACTGAGATATTAGATGTCAATCTCTTCATTCCCATATTCTGGTAACATTGCCGTACAAACTCACAGAGTTTTGGCGGGAACGAGAGAAAATCATGTCGCTGCATTGTATTATTTTCCAAAACTTGTGTTTTTTCGAGTGATAATGCATAAAAATAGTGGCGTTTTATTCATTAAGTGCTGATTTACGAGCAAGAGTGTGGGCAAGTGATATAATGTAGTGAAACGTATCTTTTCGTGTTGTTTCCAAAACTCCGAAGAAGCTTGTAGTAAAGTTGCCACGACTTTACTAGGGCATGATTGGACTTGACTGTGACTTACTGTGTGTGACTTGGACTGTGACTACGAGTGATTTAACTGCAGAAAGAAGGATCGATGAAGAAATATGTATTCGGCTGAAGGACTAGTATCCATTGCCAGGAACTATTAAAAACAACACAATTCAAACACAGTAGGTGATGCTTGGAAACTACTGGCCAATTCGTTTTTTAGAGCAACCTTCACGGAGCAAAAGTCACTGTCCATCTATTTCTGTATACTATGTATATATTATATATCTCGAGTTATAACTTAGCCTGGACAAATTATTCCGGTTTTCAATTTGTTGGATTTGTCTCCGCCCCAAATGGCAAAATAACTATTAAAACATCGGAAACTAAAGTTTTTTACTTAAAATTAATAGGTGGTACGAAATTCGCCTGGTGAGCTAGTACAGTTTATTCGGTTTTCACCAACACACTGTAAATGCATTGTCGTGCCGTATACTAAGCTACTATAAGCTGTGGCCTCCACTATTTCTTCATAAATGATTTTCGGACCTTTGTTCTTTTTGGCCGTAGTACTGCCGTACTTGGGTTATAAATGGTATAGTGATTTTGCTCTGTGAAGTTTGCTCTCAAAACGAACTGGCCCATGACCCCACTTTCAATTCCCATCACTAGAGCCCAAAACAAACATATCCAAGACAATGAACGCGCAATGAATCATACCTCTTTGGTAATAGCCTCTAATGACAGAGTCCCACTTTTGAAACTGCACCGAGCGAATCTAAAAATGGATACCATCGATCAAAATGTTACCATTTTTATTCCTAACCAACAAAGACGTAAGCGCCACATAAAATGGTAAAGTTACATCTTTTTTCGGCTAACAATGCGTCTTGTTTCTTTGCCATTACGTAAACTGTATGTCTCCGATTGTCCATTGTTTTTTTAGTAAGCGGTTTGAAATCAAGGCGATTTGCATTTGGCCGAAACAGGAGAATGTATAAGTAAGTGATATTACAACATTGTTGCATTACTCTTGTGCTGTTGGTCAAGTATAAGATGCTTTGATAGTCCAATGTACTTTTTTCTATGCACGCTATTACGTATTCCTAACGTACCTACGTACCTAATCCTACCCTATCCTAGAATTATAAATTGAGCTGTGTAATATTAATTACACACAAGAGAAAGAGAGAAAAAAGAAAAGAGAGAGAAGAGAATTTGAATTTGAATATTTTGTCTTAGAGAATTATCTCTAAGACAAAATAAACAAAAAAAAAGTACCTATGTAGTCATTACAGATTTCTTTCTTTAAGGTAATCTTGATCGCATATTTCAACATTTTAAAAAGATAAAGCATAATCAGCCTTCTAATATTCCACTATGCGGTTGGAACTTGGACCTTACCTACCAGGCCACGCTGTCTCAGTTGAGGGTTAGTGGATTCACACACGCCTTTGAATTTCTTCTCCGGACGTAAAGGAAAGGAGGAACGTTTCCTTACGATGTTTTCCTTCACTGAAAAACCTGGTTAGAAGATGGTAAACGTAAATAGTATACCTGGGCTGGAATGGACATTGCATCGGAAGTGAGGCTAGTTTCTATTCCACAATTATACAGATGACATGATGATGCTGGATTACAGTATTAGGTGATTGGCGACAAAAACAGTTAGTAAACAACTGACTATTAGACAACTGTTAATCCTTATGTTTTTGTGTAGTAGGCTAAGTAGTATAATTTAAGTAGTGTTTGTAGTTTGTTGTAGTTACTATTAAACTTGAAGTCGTTAGCTACCTATATAGGCAGAACTTATCAGTTTGCTTTATAGCAGGCTTGGCAGAGTGTGAAGTTTAAGTATGAGTTTATACCTATGACCTTGCGTGTGGCCGGCTGTTCCCACGCCTCATTGGCCGGCAGCCACGTGACGTCAACGAGCCATGCGGTACAGTGGAATATCAAAGCACTGTTTTATAAATAATAAAGTACAGACTAGCTTTCACTGATGATTTATGATTGTAATTAAAACGCTTATAATCTAGTTTCAGTAAGTTTTCACGCGTTTTCTATGAGAGTTAATCTTCTATATAAAGTACTTTTACTTTTTCAGTGGCTATTGTCACCGTACGACTTCTTTTACTTGCTGATTAAGCCCAATTTTGTATTACGTGTCCAGAACTCCAGGCTAACGGCGTAAAATTCCAATGCCCAAACCTCTAACTACCATCACTATATAAACAACAATCACACAGTACAATGTCAAGCGGATGTTATTTTCAATATCACCCACGAGCCATAAAGCAATTTGTTAACGTAGGAAACAATAGCATGGCACTCGATAATTTAAAATTATTATGGACCATTAAAATTATTACGGAAAAAATATTTTTTGTCGTACGAGGAAAAGCGAACCGTTTTTTGTTTGAAAATGTCAAATAGCGATGATGTCAGGCCTCGTGAGCTTGAGGACTTTTTGCCAAATATTTTATTGACCATGATACTAGTACCTATTCGTAATTACTATTGATCTGTAAGATAAGCGCAAATTTAGTGTAATGGGCAAAGGCACGAGTTAGTTTGATACTTGCGCTACAAGCTATGGTAAGTATAAGGGATATGGGATAAGGGATTTAATTGGAATACTAACATTGACTAACACTAACATTGACTAACTAATAATGACATTATAACATTGTGGACATTGTATTTAACTTGACATAACTAATGAAACTTTTAAACTTTCGCGATTTGAACACATAATTATGTTTATCACCGGGACTTAATCGCGCACAAATAAATTTATTTTTATTTACCGAGGTCACGAGCTGACCACGGCCATTGGAACATGGTCGAAACGTCGAGGTAAATAAAAATAAATTTATTTGTGCGCGATTAAGTCCCGGTGATAAACATAATTTTGACATAACTACTATATTATGACATTTTCTTTGTACACTAACAATACTAATAACTTATAATTAGCAAGTAATTAATATGCCAGGGCTAATATTGCATGTCTATTTAGAGACAAGTTTGTTTTCGGAGCTCTTTAAAAACAGATTATACTCTGTATGTCACATCTAGTTTTACCAACAAACTGCAATAAATATAATTTGATTTTGATTTTGTTCATATAGGTAGGCCAGTCTGGGGATGGTTTCAGGCCGACTGATCCAGATTATTTATTTATTATTTTTAAAGAAAAAAAAAAGAAAGAGATTTAGATACATTATAAGTTTTTTTTTGCTAGTCGTGGTTTAGTTCTAAAACAATATTTGGTTCTAACACTATACGGGGCACAGAATAACGAATAGTACAACAACGGGGTTTCGTAAAGCCACAGAAAATCGAAAGCCCTAGTACTTAGGTTCTTCACTTCTCGTTTCAGTGGGTTAAGTTAAACTAAACCGAAAGTAGATAATTGATTACTATGATTTTCCGTAAAGATACTTTATCCCCTACCCTTCCATAGTTCAGCCATTAAGTTAAGGAGGAAATAAACAGAAAAAGAGACGAATTTAATTTGACAGATTAATTAAAAGTAAATAATGTTTTTTAGAGATTTAACATCTAATATCTCAGGGTGACGAGCGCATTGCATTCACAATTCTGGCACTGCTACTGTGGCAGGCGTGATGCTTACCACCAGGCGAAAGTCTAGCTAGTCTCGTCACTTGACAGTATAAAAAAATAATTTAAAAATAATACTTCCAGCAACAATTATCGACATCTACTATGTCAATAACCACAGCGTCTGTGGTTATCTGATAAATGCCTTATTCGCCCCGAGAAAATTCGTCCCAAATTAAAAAATCTGCTTTCGTCCCGCATTTTATGCATTGTATTCGGCCTATATTTGGTCTCAGATTGTGCTAAAGTGGCCATACTATTGAATTTACTATTGTAAATTCGCTGTCAAAGTCGAAGCTTCGTTTGCACAATGTTAGTGCTGAGTCAGCGAATGTGGGCTCGGTGTTGTAACGCGCCACTTGACTCGCCCGTGTCAACGCGCCTACGCACTGCGAACTCACGACATCCGATATTACTGTCGCATAAAGTCATACAGCCACTGAGATATTTAGAATGCCCGGAGCATTTCTGAACTAAATTAATTTATTAACGTTGCGTTTTATGTAAATGTATGTGGACTTGGGTATGTCCTAATACTGCATCCAGAACCATCAGAGGACGGGCAGCAGCATCCTCTCGGTTAACGGTGGTAACAAATCTGAGATCCCCAAGTGCTTGTTATTGTTGATCCAATAAATCTTCCAGTGAATATAGAATTCCTTCCAGCAATAGTGAATTAACCGATATTCGATATTTAATATTCATACATTTGGTACTAAAATATCGACTGAAGCAACGATAAAGCTGTGTAATTTAAATGGCAGCTTAAAAAGTTTTTTTACGTTTTATGTAATAACAATATAATTTTGAATACTGTTGATCCACTAGCACACAAACTAGCAGCTAACCGAAAGAAAAACAGAGTAATATAAATATTATTTTTCTCTTGCTGTTGATTGCGAGTTCGCAGTCGTCGCGGGCAGAGAAGAACTTTATTTACCTATATTTCTTCCATTTGATAAATCAATCCTAGTGGATGGTTACTACCAACGTGTAAACCAAATCCACGCTTATCTGATAGTTCATTACAAAGACAGAACGACTGTAATTCCTTGGAAGGCAGCATTGCTTAAACCTTATTTATAATTAATTAATGCACAGATAGGTACTAGAAGTCATTGCTTTAGTGGTTTTAGATTAATTTGATACTAAAATCATTATGGTTTATGTACTAAGCTGTAGTGCGTTTTCCCGTCGAGTTTTAAGTTATCAATGACACTTGAAAATAAGTAGGTAAGTAGTAAAAACCAACTAAAAATTACTCAACACATTTATTTTAGCCGACTACTCCGAGATTTGAGAAGTTTAAAAAATATATATATATTTAGTTTAGTTTAATTGTTTATATGTCATTAACGAATGTTAATTATTTTAAGTCCATATTATACGAAAATGTCAAATCAAAAATTAAACTAATCATAAAAATATTTTATACCTAAATAATAATAATAATTTTGTTTGTGTGTGTGTAGTAAATATTTTGCATGATGACACGATAGAGTCGAAACTAAAACGAAGTCACGTTGTATCACTTGCGGTATCGATTATTTAAAGTAAATAATAAAAAAATATTAAAAAGATGAATTAAAGTAATTATTTTTGAACAGTATGGTAAACGATTTAAAAAAAAATGGTATCCAGTAGAATCATCATCTTCCCGGAGACGTCCACTGCTGAACGAAGGCCTCCCCCTTAGACCACCACACTGTACGACAACCTGCCATTTGCATCCACCGGTTGCCCGCGACTTTTACAATGTCGTCGGTCCACCTAGCGGGACGCCGCGCCTACGCTGCGTCTTCCGGTTCGCGGTCGCCACTCAAGAACCTTTCCCCATCGGTTGTCAGTTCTTCGAGCGATGTGGCCTGCCCATTGCAACTTCAACTTGCAAACCTTGCGAGCTATGTCGGTAACTTTGGCTCATTGGCGAATATCCTCGTTCCGGATTCTATCGCGCAAAGTAACTCCATCCAGTAGAATACACGTTGTTAAATAAAGATATTTTAAATTATTTTAGGGTCATATCTTGCCAGTAGTCTACATAATTGTATAAAAAAAGCACTAGCAGTGCCCCGCGGTTTTTATGTTTTATGTGTTATTCCAAGGTATAAGCTACTTCTTTATTAAATTTCATCTAAATACAGCCGTTATTGCATGATTGAGTGACAGACATCCAAACATAAAAACTTTGAGTTTTATACATTTTAGTAGGATTCGGATTATCTACCATTAATTTAAAAATGCTGGCGTTTGTTTAGACCAATGCCATTGCCATTCAACGTGGCAATGCCACCAGCATGCTGGGTACGCTGCCGACTGGTAGAGGGTTTGAGCATTTGGATTGTCTCTAGACTTTCATCGGTCTGGATACAATCCTTTTGTTTTTTGTGTAGTAGGCTAAGTATAGTGTATGTAGTATTTGTAGTTTGTTAGTTAACTTATGCTCACAATACAATCTTTAAAAATAGCTAAAGGTGCAGAAAACGCATGGAAAAAGTATCAATCATTAGTTTTTAAGGAAATGCTAAGAAATGAGTGACCTTTAACATTTCGAATTTGAACCGTTGTGCTTTAGTTGCAGGCAAACCGACGCAACCCAATATTCAGTCTAAATGCTTTGACATTAGATTACTTCAAAGATAAACGTAAAGCTTATTTAGAACGGCACCGAGTGCGACCGACAGGCGTTGGTGTTGACTCATGGTGATAATAACCCGTCATTGCAACTCATTACCTCTTACCAGATTTAGTTCTGAGTTAACGCTTAACTTATTGCCGCTCAAATTGGGTTTTATGTCAATGTGGGATCAAATTGCTTAATATTACGAGACTTCTTAGGTTTGAGTTCTGTATGTTTGCTTCTATATCCTTTATGTTATTGGTTCTTCTGATTTGGTAACTACAATAATTATCATACTTAACGATATTAACCTATTACGAAAAATGTGGTATTAGTTGGGAATAGAAATTAATAACGATAATAAACTAATACCACGTGGTATTCCTTTTTGGTATTAGAAGAAAATAGTTTTTTTTTATACTGTCAAGTGACGAGACGAGCAAGACTTTCGCCTGGTGGTAAGCGTCACGCCTGCCACTAACAGTAGCAGTGCCAGAATTGTGAACTTGCGAACACAATCCTGCGCCGCACTGTACTGCGCTCGTCACCCTGAGATATTAGATGTTAAATCTCTTCATACCCATTAATTTCTCTGGTAACATTATCATTCAAACCGGAACACAGTAATGCTTGCACACTGCTTGGCGGTTAAATAACTGGCAAAGGTGTGGTACTTCCCCAGACGGACTCTGCAGTAGAGTCCTACCACTACAGACAGAAAGATCACGACGATTTGCAAACTTACTATCACTAGTATTATAAATACTGGGTGTATGTTTGTTATCCTTCACGCTGAAACGGCTGAACGGCTTTGGATTAAATTAGATTGGATGCAATTTGATGGAGGTAGCTTAGTAATTTATAAATTATGATCAAATACGATTAAAAACAATTCACTTTAAGGGATGTAAAAGAAAAAGTTCGCGCAAATTGTCGAACGAATCCATCATCAAAAATGGATGTGTCCCCGTGGCGGATTAATACCTAAGGCAAACTAGGCACGTACCTAGGGGCGAAGTTACAAAGGAGCGCGCTCGGAAGTTTTTAAACGAAAATAAATTTGTTTGTACTATTAGACCTAATATGTATTTCATACTAGACCCCACATCTTGAACTGACATAGTCCTTGTACCTAACTATATGCAAGTAAGTGCTAAGTCAATGTATAACCGCCAGATTTCAGAGGGGCGCCGCCCGATGAGGTGCTAGTGTTGAGCGCTGTTGACTAAATGTCCCAATCCGCCTCTGATGTGTCCTAAAAAAATATTATGATTAATAATTAAACATTGATGATTTGATGATAAATATGTTCTAATTACTGACACTTTGACCGCGGCTCCAATGTCATTAACGTCTTAAAAAATCTATACAAGAATTTCAAAAAAGTGCAGGTTGAGAATTTCGACATTGCTCTTTAGTTGTGGGCTATAACGTAAATACTTACATCTTGTTTTAAGTTTCGACATAGCTTGCACGCAAATCTTATAAAACTTCAATTTGGACATAAATCACACACAGAATATAAGTCGAGTGCGTCCGTAAGTCACATGTGACCGAGGGGCACAATCATTTGTGATTGTCTTTTCTGGAACTAAGCATCGCCGCGAGACATCATTAACATTGCAAAGACCTAATGTGGATCATACATTGGGTACACTTATCGCGCGATTTCAACAAAAAATAAAAATCACACGTGGGATAAAAACTATGTAACAATTCTGAGAACAGTTAAGTTTTTGTTTTAATTATACGGGAATACTCACGTTTAATAAAAAATAAATAAAAAAAACGTATCAAAACCACGTCAGTTTTTATAATAACGTAAATTTTTAACAAAATTAAAGTATTTTATTTATTAATAATGATAGCTATTGGAAAAAAACTAGAATATTTTTTTATCTTTATTCGCTGTGCTTGGGTGTAATCAACGCAACGTTTAAAACTATAACAAGTTTTCTAAGATTTACGATATTTAATCCCTCAACCAAAACTCATTGTAAGTAGTTATAGGTATGTTAATATGATAATTTTTTTTTAGGTTTTAGGGTTTGTTTGAAGAGATATAATTAGTTTTAATATAATTTTAAGTAGGTATTTTGTAAATATTTTTTGCCTAAATGTATTTATATGTAAATAAAAACTACTAGTATATTATACTTAATCGTACTTCACGTATAATGCGATTTTTCTTTTCGATCATGTTTACTCTTATATTAGTACCTAAGTAGTTTCGCAACGTTTTCCGTATAAATGTAAAAGGTCTTTTAGGCCTTGAACTATGGCAGGGACAGCTAAAATGAGATGTGGTTACGGCATTACGACTAATACGGTCTCAGCATGCCAACTCTACTAATGTCAGTCCTAGGAAGATAGGTTAGAAAGGGTTTTACTTGTATCTATCGATTTGAGAAAAAGCAAAACGCGCGTGAATCCAACTTAGACTTCTCCAATACTACGCGATATGGCAAGTTTTTTTGCTTTAAATCGTCAATTTCGCGCAAAATAAACACGTAATTCACTTTCAACAAAAAATTAAAACTATCACTTAGCTCTAAGTTGCCTAATATTGGACCCTTACATTTAAGGCGCAGGCCACACATAAATGGCGACGGGCGCGGACATGGCACGGGCGGCTTGGCATTCCATTCAAATGTCATACTAAAGTCATTGAAATAAAGCATACACCGAATGACGTTTATCGTGCTCGTCCGCCCCCGATGCACGCCCGATGGACGTCGTTCGGTGTATCCTAAATTGTGCCTTATTGCAATGTATTTAGTTATCTATGGATGTAATGTATCTGCATGAAGCCCGTGCCATATTCGCGCTCGATGCCATTTCTGTGTGGACTGCGTCTTAGGGTTACCTTAGCAACATAGGTGTCCCCTAAGTTTTTTTATACAATCAAGTGACGAGACATGACGTTCGCCTGGTGGTAAGCGTCACGCCTGCCCCTAACAGTAGCAGTGCCGAATTGTGAACTTGCGAATACAATCCTGCGCCGCACTGCACTGCGCTCGTCACCCTGAGATATTAGATGTTAAATCTCTTCATACCCAGTAATTTCTCTGGTAACATTGCCCTTCAAACCGGAACACAGTAATGCTTGCACACTACTGCTTGGCGATTGAATAACTGGCAAACGTGATGTACTTCCCCAGGCGGACTCTGCAGTAGAATCCTACCTAAATAATAAATAATCACTGTCTGTACTGACTGTACGACTGACTGACTGACAGACAAAGAACAGACTAACCGCTGCTGGTGGTAATATGGTACTTATTTGCAATATTTTTTTCACAGCCCTAGCACGCGCCGAGGACTAATTTTATTGGTCTTTCCCCGCCCGGGAACGTGATAAAGCTAGAATATGGATACGCCTGTCTCGTTTTCGCGGGGAAAATAGAGTGGATAGACTTTTATCACGGCTCACGTGCTAGGCGGGCAGGAATGATTAAAGAGACTGAAATGAGGGATTGTGTTTGATGTTACCTTGATGAAAATTGGTGTTAGGATAGTTAATTTAAGATATGGTGTTTTCAATATTTTCTTGACAGGTATAACTGAAGGAGGTGGAATGAAACTTTGTATGGAGAGTTCTTTGTTTTAAAGTTATAGTGATGTTATTATTGGTATTTGGATTTACTTTTACATAAAACAATCATATTTTTTGCTCGGGTTGATTTAAAGTGGTGAATTTTTGGAGCGGACTGAATTTATTCCATACGCGGACGATGTCGCGGGTTACTTCTAGTATACTAGATAGGTCTATGTCAAGCAGTGGGCAATCAACAGACTGATTATGCTATACAACTTTCTAATAAATTATAGCACGTAATCTAATATACTTAGTAAGATAATGTAGTAAGATAAAGTTCGGCCAATTTATATCTTATAAGTTAAGTAAATTGGCCGAACTTTAATCTTAAGTTGCGACAGACCCCGTCAGATACCACAGAGTCTTACCATAAAGCCTGACAATCGTAAAATCTAAGTACTACACCTACACGTCGTTTAATCTGAACTAAGCACTTTCGGTTTATATTCAAATCAATATATCGTGTGAATAGACGATAATGATATCGTGTGTGACTAGATGTGATATTAATTACGCCTTTGATAATGGACAGTGTGGTCAATTCTGAACTAAACTAACTAAAGTATTGCTGTCCTTAGCTAACATGCCTAGTAAATAAGTGACAGCAATATTTTAATGAGTTTAGAACTGTCAACTAAAACCGTCAGAATCGACCACATTGTTTTTCTATTTGTTGTCATTGAAACTATTAGCTTAGTACCTTTTCTAGTTATTTAACTGCCAAACAGTAGTGTGCTAGCATTATTTTGTTTCGGTTTGAAAGGCAATACTTACTTATTACCAGCACCCTTATCATGGACGTTCGTGATTCTGATTGCGAGCGTGCGCGAGCAGGAGCGCGCATGGCGCGAGTGGGTTGGTACGAGCAGGATGGCATGCTATCGCAATCGGAATCGCGAACGTCCATGATAAGGGTGCAGATAAATTACTGCACATATTGCTGTATATTTGACATCTAATATCTCATGGTATTTTAAAATCTCAAACAAAACTTAATAATTAAATAATTCGGTGAGGAGTTGCGTAGAGTTGACGTATATTGTCGCGTATCATAAAATTGTAACGCAGCCTATTAAGTTATCGATTTATGGCAGTTAAAATTAATCGTAAATGAATATTTATCGATATATAATTGTTGCGTTGATTGTTTATGTGCAGATTTATGGGTGCCGACAGATTGTTATATCGTGGCATTTTAATAGAATAAATAATAAAATGTTATAGCCAGGTGCTTGACCTCTAGAATTTTATAGAAGGTAAACTTAAATAAGCCTAGTTATTATACAGAATTGGGCTTTTGCTAAAACTGTGTCAATAGTTGTGAATGACTAGTTTGGCTCAGAAGTTATAGCTTTTGGATTATGAGCAGGAGGTTCTAAGTTCAAATCCCGGCTGATTCGATTTTCGTATGGTCCAGGTTTTATTTTATATTTTGCTTCGTATTAAGTTCACAAATATGTTAAATACCTGAACAAGTTAATAATATCATTTATTTTACACTGAGCAGATTCTAAAAACGTACATAGACCTCCACGTATAAAGGTAACTCTCATAGAATGAGCATCGATATTGAAATAACACTTAATCTCATTTTTATACCGATATACTTAAAAAATAAGTTTGTTCCACGTTTGTTTATTCAAACCATATTATCACGTACCACATGTCGACAGCCCATTGATTTTGATAAAAAGTTGTCACATATCTTTGGCAAGCAACGATACTCAAGACAAGAACCGAGATTGTCTTTTCCTACTTGTGGCCACAAACGCCACGTATGGCTCAAATGGGCTAAAAACACTATTGTCACAAATGCGACCAATTAGTGGTGCACCGCACGTTGCAAGCACGACATGTATAACTTAAAAAATAACTTGTTCAGCATCAATATTCAATTGATATCGACAAAGCATCGATGATTAGCACAATCATCGATTTTCTCACGTCTGCGGATGCGCACTATATTATTATTTCGTTGCAAGGACACCAATATCGATAATCGATAACTACAATAAACTTCTTTGATCAGCATCGATTGAGTATCGAACCAAGAGTACTGTCTTTCCCACCTCTGCCTACGTATGACTTCCACGTCACAAATGCGACAAATTCGTAATGCGCACGAAACTGTTGCTCGTGAGAAATTCGTCTTCGGCCTCTAACGGTTATTGGCAACATTAATTTTCTCGGATTTGACACGAACGCGTCGACTGCTGTCCGAAGATTATCGCTTGTTATTATAGATTGTTCGATGCAATCAGTGGGCGCAAGTTATAAGATGTGCGCGGAAATCACACGAAAACATAGTATCCAAGAACAAAAGAAATAATTTTTGTACGTAGACTATCAAGCGTTTTGACTTATTTTGAAACCAAATATAGAAACAAAAGTTCCTTACAAATGGCGTCGATCTACTTACACCTTTTGTTGACAGCCAATTTCATTCGAATTACTCTTGGAGAGTCAGTTCTTTAGATAATTAAAGGAATTATCCGATAGTGTCTTATCCCAAACATTTGTATTTATCCCAAATGTTTGTATTTACTACGTTTATTTTATATTTACTCTGTATTTCATCATCGTTTCTGTTTCGTCGCTCTTATGAGAGTTTAAAAATAAGAGTGAAAAGGAAAATAAATATTACAGTAAGTTCTAGAGTATTTTCGCTGGTAATAGGCTAGATGACTGGTTTTTTTTATTGACCTATTAAAATGTGGCCCATAAATATAGCTGATTAATGAAAAGAAAATTAAAATCTGATCAAAAATAAGCAACTTATAAGCATTTTAATATCATGCTAGACAGAGAGGCGAAACAGCAAATCGTGACGTCACTTCTCAGTACGCCATATAAATTCTATTCTGACAAGTAAGGCGTGACGTAATTTTTTGTTTTGTGGGAAAGGGACAGAGTTGTCTCTAACAAAAACTTTAAACGCTCATATATCAGAACATTATTAAACGATAAAAAAAATGTTTTCAATAAACATACTGTATTTACTTAAATTCTTCATCAAAGCTATTGGTTTCAATGATATCAACATCAGTCATCTACCCTATTGTTCAGGCATGGAGAGTTGGAGAGCCCAAATTATGGTGCCTTAGACCTTAGTCAAAGGATGGCGCTAGTTATTGCACTAGCGCTGAGTCCTGTCATAGATTAAGATGGTCCTGTCTAAGTTTGCTAAATTTTTATAAATTCTGGTGTAAATAAAAGCAATCTACATCTTATCGTCCACTTTACTTTTTAGAATTTTAACAGTTTTGAAGAGGCATATTACTAGCAGACCACTTATATTATGAGCAGATATGTTATGTTAAAACGTTCGTTTATTATAATTTTTTATTATTTATTATAAAAAATATTAGTGAGTAATTTACATGTTCATGGTTTTTTATTTTGGCAAAGGAACAAGAAGATACGATTATTAAGTGTTTAATTTCTAAATAATTATTTGGACTGGTCACTCCACAGAATAGAAAAAGCTTTATTTCCTTTATCTCGTCAGTGAATAATCAACTAAATCATTTTTTTATATATTATGTCGCGACATCTTTTCACGTACACCGTCGAACAAAAAATGGTCTCCCACGACTATTACGACAAGTGCTTTATCCGAGTGCTAATTGTGCACGTTTGGTTTTTTGTCCAATTTGCGACTTCTACCACACTAGGAAATCGATTTAACTCAATGCGATCGATTTGCCATTCAATTGTAGGGTTCCGTTCAGTTGCTAATTCCATGCATTGCCGAGCAGGGTTTCGAACTATGGAAGTAGGAAAGTATTTCTAAACTGTTATAGACAGGCGTGATTGACGATTCCCATTGGGCGAGCAACTCGCTTGTTTCGTCTCTTATTTTTCCACCACCCAAGACTTACTTTTTTATCTATGGAAGAGTCATCAGTCCATAGATTTGTAGTAAGTCCATAGCCAGTATTTTTATTTTTTGGAAAAGCGGTTTTATTTCGAAGCGATATTCAAATAATTGAACTATAGAGAAACAAGCGCAAGAAAAAGAAATCAAATAAGGTTTCAAGTCTTATTGTCTGTAAAATTGATGAATTTGCTATTTGTGTCATAATCGAATCGTTTTTTCAGAAAAGTACTCGATTTTATTTTCAAATTACAAAAATGTTATATTTACCTACAGAACCCAAATCGCCTATGCGTCAGTCTCCTTATTGGCAATTCCATTCAAATGCTAGCTTATAACGCGAACAAAACTAGGAAATGAAACAAAGGTCAGGTTCATCATGATTCAATAAAGTTTTGAGTAAAATATCGTCAGGCCTGTAATTGACAATAATTTTTGCTATATGCATTAGTGAATTACTGCATCGTGCTTGGTTTTTATGGTTAGGTATTGAATTACCTAAATCCGTTACCTTGCTTTTTGAAAGTCACATTTTATTTAAATATATAGACAGAGTGAATATTTCATATCGGTATTTTATGTGGTAACTCATAATAGCCTATTTTTTAGGCTAGGCTTACTATAAAGGGTGATTGGGCCACATCCACCACTTTGGCTCAGTTGCGGGTTGATAATGAAATGAAATGAAATTTATTCACAAAATAGGGGTTTACATTGATCTCAGGTGTTTCATAATATATATTAGTTCTCCTATTTTGCCATTATTCGGCATGTGAATTTGGTAAATAACTGCTTGGTAAAATTAATAAGTACCTAGCTCAAGTATAGGCATGTCAAGTAAAATAATTCCTAAAATTAAATAATAATAAGTATCTGTCAAATTAAACAATATTCCGTCAAATACTAGACAAATATATGAAATTAACAGTAGGTAGTATGTGAAATAAAATAATTTCAAAATTTAATTAATATTAGTCATGCATGTCAAATTAAACAATATTCTGTCAAATGCTAAATAAATGCAAGTATGTCAAGGTAATAACGATATGAATAGTAATTATATTTGCATTTTAGAGTCATTTAAATAGCTTTTATACAATAATAATGTTTTTCTATTAACCATGTCTTAAGTTTTTTCCGGAACATTCTATATGATAGCTTGATATGTAGCTTGGTAGCTTGGTATGGTTGATAGATTCACATACGCCATTGAATTCTTCTTCGGACGTATTCAGGTTCATGTCATTCACAAGACTTCACCGGCAAACCAGTAGAATTAAATCCGTACAAAAACTCCAAAAACCTCTTCATGGTACGGGCCTGGGATTCGGATCCACGACCATACGATATTAGGCTACCACGGCTACCCAATTGTTACAAAATGTTGGTCAACTAAGAATATCCAAAGAAGAATAATGATAATCTCTTAAATATTGCTAGATCCTGTTATTTTTAACATTATCAAAAACTGAGTGATAAAATTAAAAGAACCAATTTATCACGAGTAATTTTAAATTGTAATATCAAAGTAAAGTGGACACTGATACTGGTGACTGTGGTCTGATATTTTAAAATAACTTAGCAATATTTTGAAATGTCTAGATTAAATAGGTTCCTTCTATGTATGTATGTAGGTTTCTAGGTATCCTAGACCGCACCGTTTTTAAACGTGTTTAAGGATGTCTATAACAGCGTGTTTAAGGTTGTTGTCAAATGCATACCCACTCTGAATAAACAAGACTGCTTTGACATTTTTTTTGCCATTGTCACTCGGAATGATGTAAGAATTCTAACCATACCCCATGCATCCAAATCTGTTCAGGCATTTAGAAGATGGAATAAAAAACCCTCCACACACATACGAACCCTGAAAACATTACACTCCTTTTTTGGGCAGTCGTGTAAAGGCTTATCTATTTTTTCCAAATAAGTTAACAAGTGGACCAAGTATAATTTTAATACAATATTCCTGAGCAACGAAACAACCCTTCCCCTTCGAAAATGAGTAAAACCACGCTGATCCCAAACAAATATCCGGACAAAAGATGTTTTAACTGGTTTTTCCCTTTTTGTTGTGTCAAAGCATACTTGATCCGTAGTTGAAATCTACGGTCGCTTTAGTTGGCGTTTAGATCGGAAAACGGACAAATCCATGGGAAAAGCCTCTAGAGCAAATATTTGAAAAGTTGCCCCGCACACCTGCGGTCACCACGTATGTCCACTCGATTGTTGACATATATAGAGTTAGTAAAACCGCAAAGAAGTTATTTTATTTTTTAATGAGAGCTACAACTTTTTTTTCAGAATTTGTACTTAATATACTTTGCTGTAGACGCACCATTTGCAACCATTTTCACCAAATCAATATGTGACAAAAAGGATATGTAATTTAAAAATGTGTGCCTTTTGTGATGACTGTTGAAGTATTTTTAGCGTCATAACATCAGAAAATAAAGGTTAAAATTTAAAAATATATATTCATAATTTAAACTGTTGTAGTTAACCTATAATTTTGCGTTGCACTGTAATTTAAAGGGTAAGCGAAACGCTAACAACCAGGCAAACACTTTGCTCGAACAAATATTTGAATTTAATAATTCGCTTATTCAGGACAAATAATATAGAACGAATGAGGACGAAAAAAGATAAGTTGACAGATTGTATTAAAACTCACCGATGCTTTCAAAGCCCGAAATGTAGAAACCTAGAGCATTTAGATTGGCAACATTTTCCAGATTCAACAGATCGGGGTACAATACAATACTAATTCATTACGTTTGGTGCTAACAACCCTATAAAAATACCACATACGAAAAACTTCCACTCTTTCCCCTATTTTATTTCTCGACTCAATACGCTCTCTATTTTGGTCCTCCGCCTCAAGTGTTTGCCCTTTTCCCTTTGAGTCCAAAGGGTCCGCGAGAAGAATATCGAGTGAGAAAGGTACCCTTTAACTTGGCCCTTCAGTTCAAGTGTCGAATGACCGTTTCCTTTGCTATTTTATTGCTTGTCCTTCGTACACCGTAATTGTATTAGGTGTGCGTGAAATATCAAGGGTTGGGGTAAGATTGTTTATGCTAGTTGTAAAAATTATGGTTAGTGTTGATTGTATTCGCAAGGGATAAATACTGTGTAGGAATAATCACCATCATCACAACCATGTCTATCATAAGCGACTCCAGTAGGACTAGGTTGAGTACCGCGAGGTTTTTTTTGTCGTGTCTCTAAGTCATGAGAAAACGAGACAGACTTCGTAGCCGTAGACAGTCGTAGCCTTGTCCTGTTTTTAACAACAGAGAAAATGTTCTTGCGTTGCGCATTCTAAATCTTAGCCCTGTTGGACATAGGCCCCTCTCAAGGCACGTCACTCAATAATAAACGTAATTAAAGGTAGATATAGCGGTCACTTTGATTTATTCACCTGCGTATATTTTCGTCACAAATTTCAGAAATTGGTTTCAGCGAGAGAGCTAGATGCTCCAAGGTTATCAGCCTACTTGTATATTGTCGTATCGAAGTGAAACTTTACAGAAGCATGATAATGAAGACCACTGAAGAGAGAAGTAATGTAGAGCCTTCGCTTTTCTATGATGAAGACAATATGTGCGGTTGGTACAAACGAGCTGATTTGATGGAGGAAACCAGAAGAGTACTCGATATTAAACCATTAAAACTCTTCAATGCCTAACTAGCCAACCCCCACGAGTTGGATTCAATTTGGGTTATTTTGACAAATCTACACTTTATGATGAGAGTCTGATGATAGAACCTGAGGTGGCAAGACTATCTTCCAAGCTATCTTACTCTAGCTTGGCATTATTTTTATTTTATTGACTTTTTGTCCTTTATCGACCTACCCTAACACAAATACTTAGTAGTTTAGAATAAATTACAAAACTATTTGAACGATAACATTTAGTCTCATATTGTTATCTGTGTAGCGATCGTTCTTGGAGCCTATTTTGTATCCACCGCTGGCGGTGTTTCCTTTACCTATGACTAGGCACTACAAAGACTATAATAACCTTATGCAGATGTGTAAGCACCAAGTACCAAAACATCGACCATAAGTCTAAAAGAGTTAGAACTAGAATGATAGTAAATCCATAATTTCACAATAATTATGTATATGGCCTGTGGTCTATTGTATTATTAGTGTGCCAGACTCCAGAGGGGTGCCGATTAGGCGCTTGCCTAAAGCACCGTCGACATTTAATCCGCACCTGACCAAAAGAGTTAGAACTAGAATTATAGTAAATCCATCATTTCACATTATCTCTTTTAAATTTTCTGTTTGCAAAAAGGGACGCCAATAGTTTTAAAACCATCCAAGCTTCCTTTTGACATGGTTTAGTTAAAAAATTGCCATACATAAGTTTCTTACAACTTTGATTTTATGCCTGTATGGTTCCGTGATGCACGGAAGTGTACCTTATTGCTCTTTATGAGGACATGTACGTATTGTGCTCTCTCTACGTAGCAAGATGTAAACGTACTTGTACCTAACAACCTTTTTTCAAACAGGGTTTATTTTGTTTTAGTTGATACGTTCAATTTATAGTCAGATTTTTAAAGCCAAAAATCCATCAATTTTTATTAAAGTATTTTTTTACGGTACACTATTTGTTTTATAAAACAGTGCCAAAATCACCTATGATCCTGACACCCTTAAATTTTGGATAGTCTTCTTTGAAGCTACATCCTATTAGGCAACATTTCCACTTTGTTATTCTTTGACACACCTACGCGCTCCACAGGACTAGGTATGATCTTCACAGCCCGTATCTAATGCTAAACACAATGCCAGCATTTAGATATTGTTAAATACCATAATGTGGCGTACTTTGGCTAAATAATGCACCGCTTGGGGATGTACATGCTAATGCTGCTAAGAACGATAGAGCTCTAAGTACAGATGAAGTATCTACGTAGTATGTTCAACCCTGCAGCCTTAGGTAAGCTGCATTGAAGCTCTGATCATCGTTCTTGTAAATTTAAAAAATTCCAACTACTTATTGTGTTTTTTTTTCAATATTATTTCTTCAATATTACAGCGTGGGCAGCGTGGCGATGTGTCGCCCAATCGCGATATGGTCCTAACCTAAAATTTATTTGGTGTTTTTTATGGAAAAATACTGGTTTAATTTATTTATATATAATAAAAATACTGGTTTAATAAATTAGATGAACATTTGTGTGAATATTGAAAAACACGATTTTAACAGACACAACAGTGATTTATCCGTATCTTACACGCCATAATTAAACTCAAAACTTAAGTAATTAAATAAATATAAATATCGGAGGACATTTTTCACACAGCGCCATCTAGCCCCAAACTAAGCAAAGCTTGTAATATGGAAACCAGACAGCTGATAGAATACGTATAGTGTTTTTTGTTGTTGTAAATACTTACTTTTACTACTATCTAATAATTAATCTAAAAGCTTTGTTGCATGATATGCTAATAAAATTTCACTAAAGCATTTTTACTAATCATAATTTATAAGTTGCACCCAAAAAACTACGAGCACCTATCCATACACTGTTAGATGAACTGAAATAATTAAAACATTTAAGAAAAAAATACTGCGAGTGAGAGCTACTCGTAAGCAGCGACAATGATAAGATGAATGGACAGGAAATAAGCGCTCGGATTTTGAAGACTATATGTTGAGTGCCGGCTCTCCACTCGCTTCAGTCATACTCTGCCTTTGCGACATGCGAGCCGTACGATACGACAATACAAACTTCTAATACATGTACATGTGTTCTCTTTTTGTCATGCAGTAATTAGATTCGCTATCTCTATTTTCCGGCAAATGTAATATGCATACTTTTAGCTAGGTATGCTTGATTGTGTTGTCTAGTTAATTTTGAACGATTTGCAAGCGGGCCCGTCTATTCCATTATCACCGTCGCTGCTCGTAAGTATATCCAGGATTTAGGCGTGCGCCCAGCCTTAGGGTAGGCTGGTGGTGATGATGATGACGAGTAACTTAACTTGTTTTGTACTTTTAAAGGTTCCTGCTAATAAAATTCTAACCAATAAAGCCGTGTATCGCCAGATCACTTAACAAATTGAGATGACTTCATAGAAGTTATAGCACCATTTAGCTCACGACTACTAGATTCTACAAGCCAGAACTAATCGCAGCCTTGAAGAACTCCCTTCATGCTTATACTTAATACCATCCCTGAGAAAGATCTTACCGATTACGGACTTAATAACGATAGGCGTGTATAAGTGTTTATATTGTTATTTAAAAGCTAAGCTATTAAGAGTCACCGCAGACGGCGTGCTGCCACCATCAAGCTTAGAACTTTGAACTTCCATAACGGAATAGTATAATAGGGTTACGTGTAACGTTATTACTCAGCTGAAAGGAGATCACTGTATTCATCAGTGTGCAGAGCGCAATATTATGTGCACAATAGGCATGATGACTACAATTTTTTTATTACCTCATAAAAAGCTGATCATCAATAGAGCCTATCAACGGAACCAAAATTTTAAATAATTCAAAAATAAATAAGTTCTAAGTATTTTAATTTCAAGTTAGACAGAGAGCGCGCTATACTGAGCTATGACGTCCAGCCTCAGGCGCGGCATACAAATACTGTACTAACACGTGCTTTGCGAGAAAGGGATAGATCATCCCCTCTCTATCCCCACCTAAAACTTTAAACGCTCATATCTCAGAGATTTATCAGCCAATACAATTTATTTTTTCAGTATATGTAATGTATTTAGTTATATTTATCACTAAGCCTGTTATTTGTCATAAATTAAACATTAGGCCACTCGCCTATTACCTCCTTTTGGCTTAGCCTAAAAGACGGTCACAGTCACTTCTTTGCTATCTATACTTTGGAGCTGAGAGGTCCGTGGTAAGGGAAGCGCTTGAAATACTCTGTGCCATCACCTTTCATTATCAGCCAGAAGACGTCCACTGCTGGGTGAAGCCCCGTTAATAGGGAGGAGTTGCCATAATCCCCACGCTTGGATTGAGGATCGCAGAATGTTCGCCGTAAACCGATAGGACGCTGCTGCCCGTCCTCCGGTAGTACTGGATGCCGCCCCCAAGCCGCCTGTCAAGCTTGGGAATTATGGCAACCCCTCCCTGGATGCAGTTTTAGGGCATACTCAGGTATCTACCGGTAAGTGGTGGTAAGGGCTACCTTGCATTCGAATAATTTGTTGTCAGCCGTGAATCCACTTTTGCGTAGTTCACACAGGCATACAATATGTTGCGCTCGGCTCGGTGCGTCGCCTGTGATAGCCCCTGTTATATCGACGGCGAATCGTCACGAATGTTTTAAATGTTACCGTACTATTGTTGCAATGATGGGCTCTGAACGTTATTGTTTATGGTGTTGCGAAGTGATGGACTGATGAATTGTTTTGCTAATGGCATAGCTTGTGGGGTAATGTGCTGATTACTTACTTCACAGTCTCTTAGATTGTGCGAGAAGGCTGTTAGCTAACTGTATCTGCTCCTGAATAATATTTAATTGCCATGTTCATGTAGAGACTGAAAAGACAATAGGGAATATGCATGTTTTTTTATTGATTCACAAAAAAGCTGACTCGCAACAAAATAAATCATCAAAAGTAATCATTTTAATATGTGCACAAATAACGAAGTTATATGTAAACATTTTAGTTTCATGTTAGACAGGCAAGGGTGGATCCAGCGATTAAGTCAGGGGTGTGGGGGGGGGGGGGGGGGGGTCATGGATCCACTCTTGTAGACAGGGAGGGCACTATACTAGGTTTATGACGTCAAAGTCCACTTTTCCAAACAAATTATTTACAAGCACGTGCTTTGCTAGAAAGGTACAATGACTCCCTCCCAGAAACTTTGAACTTATATTTCAGAACTTTACCAGCCGATTTCAATTATTTTTTTGACTTAAGCATCAGATTCAGTTAAACTCTCCATTTATCCTATTAATTTTAATAATTGAAACTCATGCATATTCCCTTTTTAAGCGACGTCAAACTTTTGTTTTTCTGTTAGGTAATGATTATTGTTGAAATGTAGAAAACAGCATGCACTAAAATATTTGCTTTTATAAAATGAGACGAGAATATGACATGCAAATCCTAAGCACTTAACAGTTTTATTGTATGTCTTGTGGACCTGGGTATGTCCTTAAACTGCAACCAGAACCACCGGAGGACGGGCAGCAGCGTCCTCTTGGTTAACGGTGGTAAGCATTCTGCGATCCCCAATCCGCCTGCCAAGCGTGGGGATCATGGCAACACCCCTCTATAAAGGGGCAGGCCTTGGTCCAGCAGTGGACGTTTTATGGCTGACGACAATTGTATGTTATATTGGTTCTGATTACAAGTTTGATGCTTCTATGTATTTTAATACAGTTATAAGCTATAAAATAAATTACATAGAAGCAATTGTTACATCTTTTTCTGTTACCATCTTATGCATAAAACACAAAAAAGTATTTCAAACCTATTTTAGTTAAAAAGTGTTTTTTCTTCTTGTATCAAACTCATATCGTAATATTAGAAAAACATTTGACAAAACAATTTTTAACTTAAAAAGGTTTGAAATACGTTTTAGCGTTTTATGCATAAGACGGTTAGTATTTACTAAATAACTACTTAACTGCATGTGTGTGTTGACTGCAGCAATACACCCGAAACGTTTCCAGTCATCTGTTTTTTAATTACCGAAGCGAAGCGAAGGTCTCTGAGCCTAAGACAAATTAGTATTTGTATGTGGAGGTATATTTGTTATCGTCGAACAAACATACATACAAGCGCCTTTTTTTCTTTTTTTTTTTTAATGAATGACTGTTGCTGTTGGCCTCAGATTGCCTCTACAGCGTCACCGGACTTTAGGCAAGCGCAAACGGCGCTCGGCCTAGGTTTAGGTTAAAGGCGACTAGCTCAAGGGCACCTCAGACGGTACGAACCTCGGCTTGGCCGTCGCCGGGAGTGGGGTCAGACTTGCCCTGGCACCCCAGAAGGGGTACGCAGTGCAGGTCGGAGTTTCGCATGAACCAGCTAGCGCCGACTGCTCTGCGGATGAATCTATTTTGTATGACTTGGAGTTTCTCTAGATCTATGCTAGAGGCGTGAGCAAACGCCACGGAGGCCATACAAGCGCCGACCTGTCCCGATAGCGAATCGTCTGTATCTCTATTTTTAATCCAATATTTACGAACTTTTGTAAGCTAGTAATTCTGTAAAACACCTATTAAGTTTGAGTATGAGCCAAATTTGTCAAGGAGCTTCAAAGATATGGGGGTTGCGAGGCCTCAGTTCACTGCGAACTACTAAGTCATGGGCATGTCCAGATGTTAATTAAAAACTAGTATAAAAGTAAATTCATGTTCCTACTTTTTAGCTCTAGAGTACCTGCAGCCAAAACAGTTCAATATCACCGTCAGTTATTTACTAGAACTGAAGATCGTTTAACGCAACTACAATCTCCTCAAGTAGTATCATCTTTCACCTTGGATATATTCACTCCGCTTTAATCACCTTTGGGCCATCGCTAAAAGGGCGCGCGAGTGAAATGTAGAGAATAGTGGCCCGGGGCAAGCGCGCCCACATGCAGATGGGCTTATACGTCTCCTGTCCGCCTGGTGATAGGACGGGGTAAGGATATGTTTATACGACGCGACGTCAAATGAAGGACGTCAAGTTTTAGATAATGAGAGATTCCAGGCAATTAAAAAAAAGTAGCTCTCTTTAACTCGATAGATGGCGCTGAATATACGTGACAGTCAAAAACAGCATTATATTATTGATCTGTGGCACTAAAGTAAAATAAAAACCTTGACAAAGTTAGCACCATCTACAATGAGGTAATTTTTTTTAATGGCTGTCAGATAATCTCCCATTAGATGGCTGTCACAAGCGTGGGGATTATGGCAACACCCCTCTATTGGGAAGCCTTCGTCCAGCAGTGGACGTCTTATGGCTGACGACGACGTCTTTACATAAAACGAAATCATTTGAATATTACAAAGAATCTGTATTCCTGTACCTAATCACAATTCTACAATTGTATAGAGACAAATAACGTTTAAAATAAATACTTTTTGATTTTCTACTGCACCCCATATTCAACCAAAGTGCATCGTCTGTTCTCACCCTAATCCCCGCTAGCGTAGACCTTACGCGGATGCTGCCCAACCTAATAATTTCTTAATGTCATGCGCTGGGAAGGGAATTATTGTTTTGTGTTACAATAATACTGTACTTAGATCTTCAAGAATAGATTGGACGAGGTATTAACGGTTGCTGTGCAGACGCAATTGGGTCGCAAGTAAACGTCATAAAGTTTCTTGCAATCAAGAAGTTTTGCGAATACGCACACTAATATTTTTACTGTTGAGTTTACACTGTCAAAATTTGTAACGAAAATTTTATAATCTAACCGTTTTACACATAAAACGCTAAAACCTATTTTAGTTAAAAAGTGTCTTGACTTTCATTCGAATTAAGAATTGAGTTTGAAAAAAGAAGACAAAACACTTTTAAACTAAAATAGGGTTAAAATACGTTTTAGAGACGGTAAGTATTTAAAAAAAAGCCAATTACCAATAAAAATATGAATATTTATTAATTTATTATTATTATTTAATTATGGCAGGTAAAGAAGAGACTTCTGTAGCTTAATTGACAAAGCAGTTGGGACGGAAACCCATTGATTGCTCGTATGTAGGTTCAAGGCCTCCCAGAGGCATATCATAATTTTTCTTCTATTTATAACTTTTAAAACATAGAAAGTGTGGAAACGCTTCATAATAAAAATATTCAATGCCAATAACGCCTATTTTACAAACACCATAATACTGTCCATAAAATAACTGATCAAAACAATGATCAATAAAAATAACCACCAATCATCAAAAAAACGTTTTAATTTCGTGACGATTTTAATCGTCTAAGTTGGCTTAACCTTTATATCCTTAAAGAGCTTGAGCTGCCGGTAAAAGAAAGTCATAAGGAAAACAAATAAATAAATATCGTCGGTTTTTTTTTCACACAGCGCCATTTAGCCCCATACTTAACAAAGCTTTTAATATGGAAACCAGATAGCTGATAGAATACTTATATTATTATTTTTGTAAATACATACTTATAATATAATATATACTACACCCAGACACAGAACAAACATCTATGTTCGTCCTGGGTGGGGATCAAACCCACGCCCTACAGCTCTGAAGGCAGACATGCTACCAACTGAGCTATAAGGCAGTCATTCAGTAAAATAATGAGATTTGAGCATATTGGTTGAGTATTCTGCTGCTAGCTCCAAAATATAGGTTACTGACTACTTGCTTATTGTTTTTATAAATCTGGGCTAATACTATCGCAATGGTTGTATCTACAACCAAATCACGACTATAATTACCTGGCAGAGAAACACTTGAAGTAGCAAATGGATTCTATTATATTTCTGATGCTCGTCATATTTCGTTGAGACGTGATAGTGCAAGATGGGTCTGTCTGTCCGTATACAAGGCGACCCACATAGGCAACTAACAGGAGAAGTAACATGACTAAAAAAAAAAAGCTGCCGACTTTAAAGTGTAAATTCGTCAAGAGAGAGAGTTTCTCTTGACGAATTTACACTTTAAAAACAACACTTTACAAATAAATTATTAAATATATTTCAATAACTTCTCAATTATTATTACCGTTCGTCCTATCACAAAATATCATCCTCTCAAGAGTGCGCCAGCCTTCCATGTTCCCGCCTTTTTTTTTTTTAATTTACTTGCCGGTGTTGGCTATGTGTTAATTGCCAAACCTTACAAAAGTATTCCTCGAGAAAATTAAATTAATTCAAACAAAAAAAAACATAATCGGTCCACAATAGAAAAATAAACCGGTGAACTCACATATACATAAAATCGAACATAGATTGTCCTCCTTTCTTGAAGTAGTTTAATAATAATATGTTTAAAAAAAAAAAAAAAAAAATTATTAAAAAGTATCCTCGAGAACGTTATCTATACTCTGGTAACAACTATGTTCGTTATCTGCAACCAATGACGTGCAATTTGTCGATTTCCCTATTAGACATTAACAGAGAACAATGTATATATGTTAGTTCATGTACAAAGCTTTATGATCAAGAAGGCTAGAAAATCACTAAACGGTTTTAACCGGCGTGAAAAATTGAGAATCTCGATCGATTGTGAATTTACCTGATTTGCAGACATCTTCTACCAAGTTTTCAAGCCTTTCCGTCCACGACCACGTCGAGTAAAAAGTTGCCCTGTGTACGAACGCTCTTTCAGTCTAGTATTTCTATTGTCACGTAAAAGGGTCACTGAGAAAGGACTAACCGTTACGAAATTTAATACTAGAACAGAATTCGTCTTATAGCAACAACCGATTTTTGTATAGTTTAATTTACTGTTGAATTCTAATATATTAATATGTAGCTTTGGTATGTGATTAACCACGGAATAATGATGGCATTGTGCATTTTTATTAGAAATACAATTTACAATATGTATATGGTACCGATTTAGGGTTCCTACTTATACATAATCGCTAATTAACTCTATTCCTTCCTAAACACAATAATTTTTTCAATTTCTTCTAAATACAGCTACGTACGTGTAGTTTATTTAAAAAAAACTACTTCAAACAATAATAGAACAACATTCAGAGTAAACCCGTTGAAAAACAAAATTATTACATACATAAACATAAAGCGCTTTAAAAAAAAATACCGTCTTCATCTTCGTATACCTGGATGACATCTTCATATTTTCTAGTAATTTTGATTTAAAACCAAACTACTGAACCGATTTTGATAAAATGTATATGGAACCACCTCTAAAGTATAACCTACCAAACAATAAAATATACATCAAAATCAGTTCACAATTGGCGGCTAATAATCAAGAAACATACACAAAAAAAATAACAATTTCGATTTTTTTGAAGTCGGTTGTAAAATTAAAAACAAACGATCATAGAATCTTCTTTTTTTTTGAAGACCCTCCCCACACTAATAACAGATTTGCAAATAAATTCTTTGACATTATTTACGTTCTCAGTCCATGGTTGCCGAGTATCCATTAACTCCAAATTTATCGTGCCAAATCAAGTGAGACAAGAAAAGTGCAAGTTGTACACAGCTATAGCTTCACAACAGAAAGGGTCGGTCTGTCTGTCACAGGCGAGTTGTAATTACCTTTCCCGGCAGCGGGCGAATTCTCTATGTCACGCCATATGTCCCTGAAGTGGGGACGGAGTGAGAGAGATCGATTAATAGTAAGTCAGGTCAAAAATGTTATTGTTTAAATTTTTGAAATGACTTGAATGATATATAACAGTTTTATTATTTGATTTCGTTGTGATTATATCTTTGTTTTTTATATTTTGTGCGTATTTTTTTAAACATTATTATATTTTATTTATTTTCCACATATTCTAGCGTACCTATACAAAATATTACTTACTTGATTTTGTAACAGTTATCAATTATTAAAATGCATGTTAACATATAAACTTCTTTTTAATGATATTTTTTAAATGGCCGGTTGAAATGGGAAGGAAGGCAGTGAGATGTTATAGGTTAAAAAAACAACAATAATTAAATGAACAAGACGTTCTCGTGATGGTAGCTAATAGCACGTGTCAACGACCAAAGCTGTGGTACCTACAGCTTGAGAAACTAAACAAAGTCTAGAGCGTCCATTCAATGAGGTTTTCATTTTATCCCCTTCAACCCTACGGATGAAATTGTTAATGACTAAATAAATAAATAAAAGAAAGAGGACTAACTTAGGATAGTCACTTAGAATTTTCAAAATCGACAGCTGTGTAAAGACGAAAAATCTAGAATTCACACAATACATAAGCTACAGAAAAAAACAGCAAACAGAAGATGAAGAAAAATCAACAACCATGTTACAAACACAACATTAGCAACCCAGACAAACGAGCCCATAACATACGCACCACCTGAGCCGGAAAACAACAGGATTCTGGTTGTTTGTCATCGCACGGTCACGTAGCGACAATCTTCGTGATTTATAATGTGATACGTCTGAGTCCGGCCCTGTGCTGTCTCCGTAATGTTTGAAGGCCGTCTTGAGTTTCCTTTGGACTGCGGGCTTGGTGCAAGCGGAGAGCGATTTAGTAAATTATTTTGCAATCATAGTGTTTACTGCCCTTAGTTTTATATAGTATTGTATAATATAGCCATTTTTGAAGGCTTTGGTCACTCATCAGCCCTAAGACGTACACTGCTGGACGAAGACTTCCCCCGTACTAGGGAGGGGTTGCCATAATCCCCACGCTTGGCAGGGGGCTTGGAGATAGGCTTTAGTCAATAGATCGAAACTTATAAAAAATGCTGCAATCCATATCCGAATAGATTGTGACTTTTAGATCTGTCAAGTCTGTGATCTTTGAAGTCTCGAGAATTGGCAGTGTTGTACAAAAGTGTTGTGCCTGTACTTGATTACTTCTGCGCTAAACGCTGCTTGGCAGATTTTTTTTTATCGCCGATTTAGTTCACACAATAAAAGAAAAGAAATGGAATATAATAATCTAATTCTAGCAAAATACAAGTATGTCTAGGTTCCTCAATTTTACCCAGTATAATATCTCATGAAACTAGTTTGGCATTCACGTTTTCACGTCTACTTTCAATCTTTTGGTGAATTCGGCTCCGTTTTATCTCGTACCTATGGTTTATTAGGACCTTATTTCAAAACATCTTATCTTAAAAACACTTCATCTCTTAATGATTGAAACTATAATGGCTTAAATCCATCGCTGAGCTTGGACATATTCTGGTGTCGAAAATAACTCACCACTAAATTCAACCTTAGGATACAGTAGGGGTATGTTAATTAAGTGCGGTATAAATATGATTGCATTGGCTCTCGTAACCGCAAAAGTAACTCTCTTTTCAAATCGCTTCCCTCTCATACCAGCACCGAGCCGTATCCACGAGGGTTTCCACCTATTTCGTTAACGACGGGAAAGCAAACGGTCCACTTTTCCTCAAACGTTGGACATATCGCGTTGTGGTAAATTGTGTGGAAGTGGCCACGATTGCTGCTCGATTTGCTAGATATAATTTTGGGTTTAGGGTCTAGAGAGAGGAACGATTTTTCTTAAAGAATTTCAATGAAGTTATTTTCTATGAACTGGAGAGTGGGAATAGTAGAAAAATAAATATAGCCTATATTATAGGGATAAAAAAAGTAAAAAGGTAAAATTTAAAGGTAATTTTTTTGTAATCGGTTCAGACTTTTTTGAGTTTATTCGTTACAAATATACAAAAATACAAATCTTTCCTCTTTATAATAATAATATATCTTTCCTCTTTTTCTTAATATTGGTGTAGATTGGTTTAGATATAGAAGTGAGCGCATTCTTGGAGGATTTAGCTTTCTCTCACCTAATCAAAGGGCGCATTTGATATGAAATTGTAAACATAATAATTATTATCACTCGCTCTTTTTATTATATCAGTCGGAATATCAGTGACATCTTGTCATGTGACGGTTATAAAAAGATATCTATTCCCAAGCAAAGCATCCTAGAATAGTCGAAGATGGCCTCCACGAAATGTGTCAGAAACAAACTCCGGGAATTCTCGAAGCGCCTGAGATTTCGCAGGACTCTTGCTGAATTCTTCGAATAGCTGTACACCAAACACAACGTTTGGGAAGATTGAATGAAACTGAAAGTGCTTAAACTGTGAGTCATAGTTCGTAGAAGTTTACGTTTCAAGTAAAATACGTATGATGGTGTTAATGTACATATTTTAGCTTCATGTACAAAAATAACGCTTAAAGGTTACTTACCAAAATGATTATTATTGAATTGCATTTATATTGATCTTTAACATAATGTTAGCTAGCTCGTTGGGTCTTGGACAATATTTTAAAGGTCGCGGGTTGAACCTGCAGCCCTAGCCCTGCCATGTGAACTGTGACAAAATCTTCGCTATTTTTACTGTCATGAAAAAATAGGGCAGACAAGGCTACGACTGTGTATAAATCTGTCTCGTTTTCGCATGACATGAAGAGACGGCAAAACTTTTTCACGAGGCGCATTCTAGGCCAGCTGGATAAGATTGGCACTGGACCAGGATCTCTCCTTCCACTAGTATCCAGTCTTGCACCACTAGTGAATCTGGGGATACTTTTGGTAGGTATGTCAACACTGACGTTTTTTAATTTCTAATAATTTTTAATAAACCTATTACAAAAAAAAAAACATACAAAATAGAATGCAATAATTTAAGGCTATCTCGTAAGTAATATTTATATATCTGTTCTTCATTCTTTTACGAAGTTTGTAAGCCTTTCAGGAACCACGCCGAGTAAAAACATGCCCTGTGTACGAACGATCTTTCAGTCTAGTATTTCTATTGTCACGTAAAAGGGTCACTGAGAAAGGACTAACCGTTAAGGACTAATTTAATACTAGAACAGAATTCGTCTTATAGCAATAACCAATTTTTGTATAGTTTCATTTGCTGTTGAATTCTAATATATTCATATTAGCTTTATTCTGTGATTAACCACGGAATAATGATGGCAGTCTGCATTTATTAGAAATGCAATTTACACTATATTCATGGTACTGATTCAGGGTTCCATAATTAAACGTAATCGCTAATTATCTCTATTTCTTCCTAAACACACTTATTTTTTCCATGGCTTCTAAATACTGCTCTGTATACTTGTAGTTTAATAAAAAAAACTCATCCCGGTGCCTCTTTCTTCCTGGGATTGTGGACTGAAAATTTTGATGTGTTATTATTCAAAGTGCTTTTTTTATCGACTTCTACAGTTTTTAACAACAATTTCCGCGTGCACATAATTATCTCGATAAACATAAATTTCCGGAATTTCCATTCCTAACTTCAAAAAAAGTTACCTGTTGACTATTACAAATTATACAATAAGTCCAAATCAAAGTAATAAACAAAATCGTTACACTTGATATTGCAATAAACAATAAATTGACAAAAACACCAATAACTGATCTCACGTACGAGTAAACATCGTTTGGCCTCTGGCACTCGGTTTGTCCTTATTGATTGGCCCGGACAATAAGGGCACGATCACACTTAAAAATAATAGCGGCTATTATGAACAATCAATTTATTTTTATCAATTATTATTATACATTTGTAGTAAGTAATGTCCTGCAATTAACAATCACCAAAATTGCTGAGGATCTTATCTAACGACAATTTTTGTAAGAGATTCGTCACATCTGACCAGTGAGCTGGGATATGACCAAAACATCGTTCAAAGGTATAGGTAGAGCTGTACCGTGCTGAATGTCATAAGCTGACACACAATAAAGCAATTTTTTTTGTGTGTTCGAGTGACGCGACGAGCGGTACTTACTTTCGCCTGGTGGTAAGCGTCACGCCTGCCCATAGCAGTAGCAGTGCCAGAATTGTGAACTTGCGAATACAATCCTGTGCCGCAATGTACCCTGAGATATTAGATATTAAATCTCTTCAAACTCAGTAATTTCTCTGGTGACATTGGCCTTCCAACCGAAACACAGAAATGCTTGCACACTACAACTGCTTCGCGTTGAATAACTGGTATAGGTGTGGTACTTCCCCAAGCGGTCTCTGCAGTAGAGTTTTACCACTACAAAAAAATATACATAAAAAAACAACACGAAAAAAACCATGACAGCAAAAGAAAAAAAACTACGACTTAAAATTAAGAAAAATAAAATGAATTATTAAAAAGAAATGTGTCGAAACTCAAAACGACGTCAGTTTCCATAAATACACCATTTTTTTAAATTAACATTTAACACTGAGTTGTCAGTGTACAGTGTACAACTGTACAACTGTACACTGTACACATAATTATGAACAACTTTTAATAAGAGACCAACATTGAAACCGCGACGAAAAATCTGCTGTATCATACGTCATTTTGACAAAAGTATGAGCTTTTTTTGGGATTTCAATATTAGTCTCATAGTAAAGTAGTCAAACGCAAGTTTAGTTTAGACATAAAAAAAGGAATGATAGAACTTAAACTAGAGTTGAATAATTAATAGGTCCCAAGAAACATTCTGAACTCACCCTAACCTGACCTCGTGCTAAGTACGTTATCCGAAGGGACGAAAACTTGCTAAAGTAGGAAAGTAGGAAACAGGGGGCAAATAAGGAACAGGGGGCAGGGGGCATTAGTGGCGCTTCATCGGAACGCAATTAAAAGGCCTCTGTGGGTACTGATACGGACTTCCGATGGACTTAGTGAATAGAGCTTTATTTTTGGGGAAAATAAATATTGTCGTCACCAAATAAATGTGTCGTAGCTCGTGAAGTAGCTTGACTACGAGGTCAATGGAAGATCTGGCCAGTCTTCAGATGGGTGACCGCGAGTAGCATTTACAACTGAGCGCTACTAAGAATCGAGCGTAACCGTGCAACGTCTCATTTGTTCGTCCTAAAGCAATGTCGGAGGTTTTCTGGTATATCAACAATGACGTTTTTTAGTTTCAAAGATATTACCAAAAACTAATCAAAAATATATTTTATTATGTTAATTTGCAATGTTATGTGTTGTTGCTTGGTGCAATTCACACTTAATGATTTCATAATATTTAAATTTGTGAAATGAACAACAAATATATTACGAGTATAACATAAAAGACAAAAGACAGATTAACTACCTGTCTTTTGTTATTTATCCACCAAGTTACTAAAAGAAAGGAAAATACTTGGAGGATCTAACTCTCTCTCTATATAATCAAAGGGCAAATACCTAAGACAGCTATTCACGGCCGAGGCTACTTCACGTTTACTATTAAAAATGTACGTATAAATATTTAAAAGGTTAGTTAAAATTAAATAACGTCGACATACGGTTACGGTTACGGTTAATAACGTTGTTGGACCTGGGGATGTTCTAAAACTGTACCCAGAACCACCGGAGGGCGGGCAGCAGCATCCTCTTGATTTACCGTGGTAAGCATTCTGAGATCCCCAAGACGTTTAAGTCTGGCGGCGTTTTTAAGTATAGACTCTTTAAAAAAAATATAATTTTGCAGTCAATTCTCTCTACCACGAACTGATGGCGATTCTAGTTATTCCATTAGCCTCCAGCGTCGCGACACTACACTAATAACATATTCAAACAACATAATCCAGCGGAGAGGCGTAATGATAGCAATCTATCGGCAATAAATCCTTAATGGCCTATCGGGTGTCCACCGCACTTGTGGGTGATGCAGTGCATGGAGAATATTCTGGAAGTTCTTGGATTCGCCATGAAAAGAAAAAAAAGTAAAAGAAAAGTAGTAGAAAAGCAACAAGTATTCCATATTTGCTAGAGTGTGTGATTGGAGTGTGTGATTGGAGTGTGTGATTGGAGTGTGTGATTGGAGTGTGTGATTGGAGTGTGTGATTGGAGTGTGTGATTGGAGTGTGTGATTGGAGTGTGTGATTGGAGTGTGTAATTGGAGTGTGTGATTGAAGTGTGTGATTGGATTGTGTGATTGGAGTGTGTGATTGGAGTTTGTGATTGGTCCTCAAAGTGACGGGCTGACGAGAAATATGCGTATGTATTTAGTATGCGAATTCTAGGGTAATATATATTAACAGGGAAACTACGTGATCCATCGTAGACGGCATCATCACGAAAAAATTTTTCGTTACCTGCAACTATTTTCGATACGAAATAAACACAAAAGCTTACCTTGTTTCATAAATTTACTTGGGGTTTACGTATTTCGTATTTTTGATAGGTAGATTTATTATAGGTACTGTGATAGAACTGAAACGCCGCAAAAAGCTCTTCAGAGCATTCACTGTTACCACAAAATAGACTTTCAACCCTAAGTCACGACGTTAGTTCAACGGTTATAAACACGACTTCATCTTCATCATCAACAAATCCACCCACAGCAGAATGTAGGTCACCTCTTCTTCCTGTGATGGTTTTGATACATTCGTGTGTGACATGACGTGTATTCTGGGAAAGATTTTCTATGAAATCGTTTCCCAGAATACTTCCACTCCGCGTAGGCTGTAGCCTCCAGGCTCAGACGATACGCGAGTGAACTTTCACCATATGTCTGCAACTTTAGATACCTTACGATTTATTCTGTAGCCCGCCTTCAGTTGCAAAAGGGTACTTTCGATAAACTTGTCACAGTGACATGGTAAAGTATTTGAATCGATAACAAGTTAAAGGATGTGTTATTTTACTACCATGTTACGTACGGGGTGTTTAAAGACAGAATAAGGCATGTCACAGTGAAATCAAATACATTTGTATATTTTACTTGTATTCATCTACAGCAAGGAGACGTCCACTACTGGACGAAGGCCTCCCTCTTAATAGAGAGGGGCTGCCATAATCTCCACGCTTGGCAGGCGGCTTGGGGATCGAATGTCATCGAGGAAAACCTCAAAAATAAGAAGAATCTATTGTTTTTTTCTTATAAACCGTAAATAGGCACAAAAGCCTACAATGAATGTTATTGTTCTGCGCTGTACCCTTCTTATCTATGATATACTTAGATAAATAATATAATTATCTATAGGTAAGTACAAAGGGATTTAAAAAAATCGGCTAATTAAGATCACTTTTTTGGAGAGGAGTAACTAGCGAAACCTACTCTTTTCCACTCACCTCTTTGTTTTTTTTCCTCTTTGATTAGTTGAAAGTATCAGGAGGTTTTATAGACCTTTCACACTGTCTCTCGCGAAAAAATAGTCGGCAAAAACCAGGACTTCTGGCAACCCAAAGTGAACCTTAGATGGATCAAGATTTTAAGATATCGTTGATTTTAATGTCGGCTGCTACAAAAGAGAAGGCATGTTTTTCCTACATTTGCTGAAGCCTCAGAGGCTGAAGCCTCAATGCAAAAAGATAAAAAATATGTGTTGTTTTCCGTGCTTGATGGAAATGGGGACAACGGGAAGTCATACAATTTCCTTCCCGTTGTCCCCATAACGGGAAAGCGCAATGGGGACAACGGGAAGGAAATTGTATGTCTTCCAGCTGTCCCCATAAAAGGGATAGCGTATAGCGTATAGCGTATAGGGATAGGGGGACAACGGGAATACACCATTTATTTCCTACTTTAAAACCGTAACGGCCGGTCCACCACTGTCTATTGGAGCCACAATTGCAGTGACAGTCCTGCCGCTGGCGCTAGCAACAATGGCGATTGTTCTCTCGTGCTGAACCTCCTCCTTGCAGTTATGCTTACAATTGCCCATTAACCAATGCCGATGGTTAGAATGTGGATTTAGGACGATGTGAAGCGGATGCAATTCAATAAGCTGTTGTGGGAAATGAATAAGAGGAAGGCTAGGAGTTTTAGCAGTTTATATTCTTTGTGGGATGGGTGACATTATATGGCATTACACATGAGTAGGAGTTGGAAAATTCCAAACAATACACAAACATAAATTAAAAAAAAAAACAAATAATACAAATACAAACAAACAGACACACAAATATTTTTTGTTGTATTTTGCATGCCGAAAGGTAGAATATGGCGGCCACTAATATTTTTTTGTTCCACCTATACTTTTATACCCATATACGCAATAAATTGAATTGAATTGAATTAAAGCGTGTCAAGCGTTTTTAAGCTTCTTTTGGCTGGTCTCACGGCCCAAAATACTTAAATATAAAGGGGACTTGTGTATTGAGAGCGTAGAAAAACAAAGATCTTATGGTTTAAAGATCTACTCGTAGTAGATTAAAAGTAAATTCTCGCTCGTATATTAAGAACCACAAACACCAATTTATATAATACTTTCTTTTTAGCATTCAAATACAAAATGTCCTTCGATTAATATTTTACGATTCCGCTGAAAACCGCGTGTATATAAAAAAAAACAACAAAAAGCAAGATAACAACGAATACGTGTGTGAAAACAAGATAATTATGTTTGTTACCTGTCACTATCATTGATCTTTTAACCAGCCTAGCTCCAAAATGATAGAGTAATCCATGCCATGTAGAAAGTATTTGAATTATGCATGATTAAGTAACAAACAAACAAAAATTCATATTTAATTACGGTAGGACATGTTACCTTTTTTTTAATTACTTTATACGCTTGCGTTCGACTGCCATTTCGTCATATGTTAAACGAAGATGCTAAACTTATAAATAACTAAAAAACCCTATGCTTTCCCCCCCCCCCCTTATCTATTTATCGTTACTTACGATTGAAACCTTATAGCATGCTGTTAAAAAATTGTCAATTATGATTATGTCAAATTATAGCTCGCCATCAAAACAAAATAACTTTCGTTACTGTATCCTTGACTCTAATAACCACAGAAGAAGATTAAAAGTATGGACTATTGGACCAGGATGCTGACATTATATACCTTTTTATCTAGTTACGTCCAAGCAATATTTATTACAACCAGACAAGGCGTAATCACATATAATTTGATGTCAATCGAACGTACGACGCTCTCTGACATTGAATCAAAAATCCATTCATAAAACGAACAAAAAAATATTACAAAATAATTTGACAAAAAAACGCGTCATGACGAAAAACCATTCGTTGTTCTGTGATTACGAGTGATTACTAGTCTTCGATAATGGTGATCACTGGCAAAACAATCTAGATCTCCCTCGCCTCCCTTCGATGGTCAATACGCAGACGATGGGGAGGTTACTTGTAGGTCTATCAGAGTTGGTTTTAAAGTGACGTATGGAAAGGTTACCGGGCAAAACACATGCCTGACAGCAAATGACGATAGCACAAAAGACTACCTTGTAAGTCTGAGGCGTCACGAGAAATCACGTCCACTGTTGATTGTCCATAATTAGAGGCGTAAATTAAATAAATTAAAAGATTTTTGGTAGCGTCGGTGAGTACAAAGTTAGAATGTCAATGTCGTAACTGTTATGCTATTAATGTGCTATTACAATGCTATTATTATTTTGTTTATGGACATGTAGTGTAGCTAACTCTATGATTAGATGTATGGAAGGTGTTTTACTTAAATGCAACTTTTTGCAAATGCAATGAAAAATAGTATTGTATGTGATTAAGTACATCTAGACGTCGTAAAAGTTGAATTTGTTATGATGACGGATGTAAGTGGCATTGATGTATTATTCAAAGGATATTCAACACTGTTATAATCATCGATAAATATAGAAGGAAGAAGAAGGAGGAAGAAGTAACTCCTTTATGCTACACCTTTACTCGTTATATACCTACAGGGTTAGTTCTAATCAGTTAGCACCCTTTTAAGGGCATATTCTGTACATCAAAATAAACAACTTTTACTATGGGGCCAACCGCTCCGGTGGTGGTTCACGGGCAGCAGCATCATCTTGGTTAATGGTGATGAGCATTAAGTGATCCTCACGCCACTTGCCAAGCGTAGGGATTATGGCAACCCCTCCCTATAAAGGCCTTCGTCCAGAAGTGGACGTTTTCTGGACATACCGCCACTTACCGCCAGGTAAGTTGGTAACCAAACGTAGATCTATTATATTTGTTGTTTGCGGAGGCGCGCACCGATTGCTTTCACGCCGCCATGCGCAAGCGGTGCGCGTCCTTAGTACGCAGGGTGCGGGCCAGCTCCAATGGCGTCCTGGCAATGATCGCGTCTAGGCTGGATTGTTCGTACATCCGGCATGGCTGCGACAGGCATGTCGCGGTGCCAATGCCGGGTCGAAAGTTATAACGTTGACTCATAGACTGACTAAATTTTGTTTTGACATTTATTAATTATTGTTTTTATTGACTTTTATTTTACTTATTATGATTATGACATTTGAATTTTATTTAACTGATTTTATTGTGTTTTTATTTAAGAATTGAAATGTATGGGTGTAATTTGCCTGAATAAATGATATATTATTATTATTATTATTCCTGATTATTATTGTAAGTCTTGAAAAGTTATTGCAAGTCAAGAGCAAGCTTTACAGCTTACCATCAAAAGAGCGTCTTGTTCGACTTGTTACCATCGATGGTCCACGATAGTAACAAAATACTTTTAAAAGATAATTTTAAATAATTATTTCCTACACTTAACCTAAGTTAGAAATGGATTAATTAAATAGATTAGAAGAGACTGACTTCCAAAAACAATAACAATCGAGTAGACATTACTCGATTAACATCATAATCGATGCAAAGAAATTGACATAGTCGTCTCGATCAAAGGCGGTGCTTCAATAAAACAGATTGACTAATAATGAACACGATTTGATAATCGGCGCGATCTGTCGTGAGAACTTCTGACCGTTAAGAGTTTTACAACTTGGGAACGAGGCGGGTGAACGAGCGGCTAACTTAAGAGATGGAAAGCGGATTTCCGTCATCATTCTTATCATCGACATTATGTACAACCTATACTACTTAGCCACTATACACAAAAAAAAACAAAAGGATTGTATCCAGACCGATGAAAGTCTAGAGACAATCCAAATGCTTGAACCCACTACCAGTCGGCAGAGTACCCAGCATGCTGGTGGCTTTACCACGTTGAATGGCAATGCTTATGCGTTGGGCCAATACGCCAGCATTTTGATCATGCGTCGCGTCGACCAGGCGCTCGGATATATTTTTGAAAAGAAGATGACACGGACCCAATGTCTCAACACCAAACGGCTCGAATATTCTAATCTCTGCTGAGGTTAGCATATGGTTGGGCCGCTTGTGCTGCTCCGCCGAATTTGCCGCCGCAATTTACAATTTTACAATTTTGTACAACCTTTATTTTCTATAATTATGCCTCTTTCTTTTTCTTTTAAGATACCTATTGATATTTAGGTATCAGTCACGAAAAACAATTGCTATTTTCCTGGGCAGTATAAAATCATTTTTACTTTACAATAATCTAGAATACGTAAACGTAGAGGAGTTACGAACTTATTTTCTATATAAATAAATTCAAACACAAGTTAGAACATTGATTGATTGATATGTTCAAATTGTATTAGTTCCTTTTCTACTTGGTATTGTACGTTTACTAGGTATGGCTGAAGTAAGTAGTTCCTACTCTTCTAGATCCAGCTAACTTCGTGGCCCGCTCACCAAACGCTCTCAAAAGAAATCCACCTATTTCGGATTGGTCACGCAATTCGTCAATCAATTCACAGTCACCGAAGACCGTCGGAGTCCATTTTATGACAATTTATTACATAAAAAAGAACATAAAAAGTGCCCCTTTGCGTTCGCCGCCCGAATATTAATTCCTATAAAATTAATTGCGATGACAAATCCATTAATTGTAATTGCTTCAACTGGTTCCGTCATGTGGCGGTATGTTTGTGTGAGTGTTTTGGATGCGCAATTGCTGAGGTCTGTGAGAGTTCTGTATCTTTGGAAATATAGACAAATAAGACGATGAACGTTATGATTTAAAATCACGGCTATCATCTGTATGTAAAAGGTATTGTGTCTTTTTTAAAGTAATGTAGAATATTATATATATCATAAAATATGTTTTAGGAAAATGTATTAAAAGGGTTTTTCAATTATATAGTTATGTAAAATGTAAGTTAGCTCTAGTGCAAGAGTAATATCGATATCTCAATATTTTGTTCTAGAGCTAATTTCATTAAATTAAAATAATAGATAGAAAGGTTTTTGTGATTCCGTGGTAATTTACCTGTAGTAGAGCTGGGCTCTACTACAGGTAAATTCATACATTCATTCATACTACAGTTCATTCTAAAGGCTTTTGCTAAATAGGTGGGAGATGACAACAAATGCAGAACACAGACAACGATAGACTCTTATACAAAGCAATGATCGAAAGCATGAAGACCAATGGCTATATAATTATTCTATTTATATCATAATTATATTCAAAAGTATTGTTGACGATTGACCTCATTTCAAAACGGCGTAGAAGTGTGCCGGTACGTACGTCCAAAACGCTGTTATTTGTTAAAATAAAATTCAATGTCTTCAAAAATCGTTCGATTAAACCAATCCAAATGTCTGTTAACTATTCGAAACGATTAAAATGTCTCGATGAACGACAAAAACTTTTTTATCGAATCGGAGCGGGCGCAATTAAGTAGCATTTAATCGATACCTATCGTCGATTACTATCGATATAATAGTGCGTAACTAAAGCTTTTTATTAGTGACCATCGTTATTATTTATGCCGATGCCGATTTTAATATTTTTGGTAGGTAATTAAATATTGGAGAAACTGTTAGGAAAGGTAGGTACACATCTTTTGTGAGTGCAGAATTTATAAACAAAGTTAGCGGTAGTTTCAGAATTTTAATTTTAGTTCTTTATTCTGAAATTCTTAATATTAGGTAGTGCCTATACCTAATTACATTACACCTATTTACATTGCTTATGCTTATATATACTTTCGTAGTACCACACCTTTGCCAGTTGTGTAGTAGGACTCCATTGTAGAGTCCTCCTGGGGAAGTAAGTACCATACTTTTGCCGGTAATTCAATAGCCAAGCAGTACTTAGTTTGAAGGGCAATGTTACCAGATAAATAACTGGGCATAAAGAGATTTCACATCTAATATCTAAGGGGTAAGAGCGCAGTGCAGTGCGTCGCATGATTTTGTTCGCAAGTTCACAAACAGAAAAACTTCTTTAATACAATACAATACAAAATAATTTATATAATAAATATATACCATTTTTTTTATTTATATATATTTTTTAATTACGTATTATTTACTGAAAACAAATCAACTAAGTGTCAAGACGGCTATTAAAAGTAAATTATACAAAAATAAGAGCGTACAAGCGTGTTTGTGACAAATACAAAATAATAATCGATGCCTAAAAAAATACAAACATCCTAAATAAGCTGCAACCAGCTTATTATGTCATCAAAATATCGAATGCAAACCTGTAGATGTTGGCAAAAAAAATCGTTTCCACAATGTGTATCTCATAAATTAGCCATACTAAAAAAAAAGAAAGAAAAGAGTGACCAATTTTATACTAAATAGCTGATGCCAACACAAAACTAACCTCATCTAACTTTTAGATCCCATCTTAGCAAGAATTATTTTAGAATCTTATTGTATAGGTACAATAATTACATTTATTTTGGTATTTCTAACGTACTATTCTACCTATCCGTCTGGGTTTCTAGGTGGTCAGACGAAACGACTACATCCATGCTCCGTAACTGATTTTTGCACAAAACTTTTCCACGGTTTTAATTTGTAGAAATCGTATAGTTGTGCAATGCACATACATGTCATAGGAAGACACGCCAATTAAACTAACTTAACAGTATTTGCCAATTAGTTGAAAGTAAATATCTTGACAAACAAGTCAATTGCGATTTACCAGGTAATTGTATATTCGACATAGTCAAAACATTAGTCAATCACTATGGTGAATTCTTAAATTCAGTTATTTGCGTATTATTTTAAGCGTTCACATATTCAGCTAGCTTTAAAATGTATTGTATCTATAGGTGCTGTACTCAAACGAGTAGATACCTTTATACATAATGGCTCAACGAAAATTGTTTCGTCGTCGGATGCTATCGTTCTTTTGTCTTTTAAATTATTTAAATTGAGAACAATGCTCAGATCTTCTTTTGTTTACTTGCAGACGTCTATTGTTGCAGTCACTTACCGGAAAATTACACAGAACATTATTTACTATCTGTGTACGCAATATGTGCGTGTGCGTCCTACATGGCGCTATTGTCCCAAGATACCTTAGAGCTGATTGGTCGACCGCCAATTAGAAGCGACAAATTCATAAAGCGGAACGTCTCATGTACCAAATACATGGTAAGAATCCAGTAGGTAGTTTTCACGTCGCAATTATCTTTGTCTTTCATACTCTGTGGTGCGGATAGCACTGGCCGGCAAAATTGTCTTCGAATAAAAAAATGGTCGTTATTCTGAATGACGTTAGATCGAGTTTGATTTTCGAATGGAGTAAATGTAAGGTTGTTTGCCGGTGACTGTCAGTCGTCACGGTTTGTGACTGTTGCTCCACCGTTTGTCCGAAGTTGCAAAAGCTGTCGTAGATAATGCGGTGTGTGATGATTACACTGATATGTGTAACGGAGTCTCTTTACGTGACTCGGTATTGAACAATGTTTTTAGGGGCCCGTACCCAAGGAGTATAACGGGACCCAATTACTAAGCTTACGCCTATTGCCGCCTACTTACTGCCTGCTCAGCCTGCTTTACTTTTATAGGACTGTTCTTTTGAATTGTTATATTTAAGTGTGAAGATGAAATATAAATTGAGTAACAAATCCAAAGTGTTAGTATAAGTTTTCATCATCAGCCAGGAGACAAACACTGCTGAACGAAGGCCTACCCCTTAGACCGCCATGCTGTACGACAACCAGCCATTTGCGGTATAAGTTTTATCTATTGTAAAAATATTTTTGCGTACCATTAATTAAAATTGAAGTTAAGAACAAAGCCAAAATAATGAAATACTAGTCAAATGAAATATATTTAATACTAGAGGTCGCCCGCGACATCGTGTGCGTACGGAAGATATTCGCCACGCTACCTAATACTCGTATCTTCCATACCGCTTGACAAATAAAAAAATTTTTTCCTCCCCATATGCATTACTTTGGAGATCAACCCTAGCAAAAATGTTATTGTTTTTGTTTTAAAAAGACTATCCGAATACTAAATTTCGTCACTATAACTTCAAAAACAAATTATGATTCCATAAATCTTCATCCCCTATTTCAGCCCTTTTCTTCTTCCCTGACAAAAAAATATTTAAAATACCAAATTATAATAAATCCAACCAAAAACTAGTTAAAAATGTAAACCAATTTTCTTCAGTATAACTCCAAAAACAAAGAACTTTCCGTTAATTATTTCATCCCCGATTTCACCCCCTTAAATCATCCATGACAAAAGAATAATTGAAAACAGCTTTTTTTTCAAATGAACTATCCAAATACAAATATGTTCACGACTAAAAGTTTAAAAACAAAGGAGTTTCATATAAAAGTATTTATCCATTTTTACTCCCTTAGGGGTTGATTTAAAAAAAATCCTTTATAAGTACACCCCTACGCATCAAGACAAATACACCCTCCAAATTTAAAGTTTTTACGTTTAGGTTTAGGCTGTGTTGTCTGTCAGTCAGTCTGTCAATCGTTAAGTCAGGACACAGATTCTTATAGTATTAGATAGATTAAAATAAAAAAGAACAATGATTACACATAATATAACAGTGATATATGATGCTTAGTAAGTACAATCACATTGTTATTTTTTATCCATAAAATGTGTTTTTAATCCAAATCTGGAATCTGGAGTGCAAGATCCTTACCCATGGGGTACAAGATCCTTACTCATGGGGTACAAGATCCTTACCCATGGGGTAAGGATCTTGGGGTAAGGATCTTGTACTTACTAAGCATCATATATCACTGTTATGTTATGTGTAAAATCATTATTGAAAATTAATTGATGTTTTTTCCTTAAATCTTTTTTAAATTTTATTATTGAATTTTATTAATACTCAATAAATAATAGTGATATTTTGATGGCACCTACTGAACCTTCGGTGCGCGAATGTCCGACCGGAGTCTTGGCCGGCTACTTACTGTGTTATTTTTTACAGTAGATACTCCAGTTACTTCGTTGATTTATTGAAGTGTAAGATCGTGGTAAGAACTAATGCATCCATGTACAAAGGTATACTCCGGTGCTTCCTGTTTTTTTCTAAGGCTTCCTGATAATTATACAAGCTTTTAATTAGTGAATGTTGCAGCGGAAATTCTCGCCTGCGTATTTACTTGTTTGTCGTGTGTGTTGCCAGTATGGTTGAAAATAATCAATGTCAGAAACATAATTATGTTTACGTTTTTTACGTTGGTATTGAGAACAATTATTTTATTATCTTAAACATGCAGTTAAATAATTATGAATATCTTTAGAGTCATGTTTTTGATGGTTTGTAATGTAATTTTAAATGTAAATTTCCGCTTATTGTGATATTTTAATATTAAGTTTGTATGTTTTTCTTTAGAAAAACAATTTTAAAGGGATCAATCTCAGTAGATACTATACGTCCACATCCACGATGGATCTAGTGAGATTTTATTAACTCATTTGATAAATTTTCAAAGATGTGTTACAAAAAGTTTCTGATGAGATTTTTTTGTTCCCGATAGATCCATTTTTATCAGTGAATAATTATATTTTTTATTTTGTTATTCATAAAAGCTTTAACTATGGGGCCAATAAAGAAATCGCAAAAAACTGCTTTTCCATATATTATGTCACGCACGAGTGCTTATATTATAGATTATATATAGATTTTTTTTTGTTTGGTTCGTTTGTCAACATAATAACGATAAATATCCCGTAAATAACAATAGAAATGAAATATAAATTTACATAACAAAAAAATCATATATATTATAAATTAGAATTAATTTGATCATACATATAAAACAATCCTATTAAGAATGGCATAGAAGCAAATTAAGTGTAAAATAATGAAAATGATGCGTTTTCCGCGATTTCAGGGTTATTTCTATTGTAAATGTTGTTCATAATGATGAGTAACATTGACCCTCCTTCGGCAAAGTACACCCCAAGCTTATAATAACCCTGTATTCGTTTAAATAAGAAGAGTTACCATCGGGTGAGATTGTGGCCAAACGCGAGCCTAGCTCAATGAAAAAAAATTGAATGTCATCGTCATCAAATTTCAAGGTAAACAAGACCAGGATTCCTCCTAAAATTCCATACAAGACACGTAAAAGAATGCGTCTAAAACAGACACGACTCGCCTCGGGGCGGAGTTTATATGCAAACAAGTCGCCATCTACAGCCGAAAGGCAACGAAAAAGCGATGAAAAGTACAAAAACACAAGTTTTGGATAATATACACACACAGTTTTAGGACCATGACCAGGGCATGTCCGAAAACTGCACCCAGAACCACCGGAGGACGGGTAGCAGCGTCCTCTCAGTTAACGGTGGTAACCATTCAGCGATTCCCAAGCCGCCTGCCAAGCGTGGGGATTATGGCAACACCTCCCTTTAAGGGAGAGGCCTTCGTCCAGCAGTGGACGTCTTCCGGCTGTTGATGTGATGTAGGTGTGACAGGATTTATGCTTATTTTAGGGTTCACCGTTAAGCCTAATTTGTTGGGTACAAGTTTTATTTTCAACCAACTTCAAAAAAGGACTCAATTCCACTGTACGTTTTTAGGGTTTCCGTACCTCAAAAGGAAAAAAGGAACCCATATAGGATCACTCTGTTGTCCATCTGTCTGTATGTCTGTCTGTCAAGGGCTGTTTTCTCTGGAACGCGTGAAGATATTAAGTTGAAATAATATCAAATACGCAAGTCTATGGTCCCTTCGTGCTGTAAAAAAATCAAGCTTCTAAGTCAACGCAATAAAAAAATACGGCCATTTTTGTGAGTTTTTTAGAGTGAACTAAATTAAAATTCAGAGGGTACTTCCCGTTGACCTAGACTCATGAAATTTGGCAAGAAGCAAGGTCACATTACAGTAATTACGGTAAAAATATGAAAATTTATAATTTATAGATATATCGTCATTTCTCAAGCCAAAACTGAAATGGTTATTTTGTTTGTTTCTTTAGTTCCCAAAAATAAATAGCGTTCAACACCATTAAAACGCGCTAACGTTTTGTTCGTCGTTTTTAGAGCGTTTTGATCGCAGCTGCTTTTTACAATTTTACGACTAACTTCGAGGCCTTCGTACAACAGTGGACGTTTTCTGGCTGAAGATGAGAGTGCTTTTTTACTTTCTACTACCTACTTACTTCTCTGGCCAGCTAGCACCCTCAAAGAAAAAAACCGCGTAGCACCTAACGAGGTACTTATCGCAGTCTCACTTGCAAGCCAGTTGCTTCCCAGCTAAGTGTGCCTATCGATTTCACCGTTGCTTGATATCAGGAATGTCTTCAGGTGTGCTCAAATACGCTTTGTGTCTCTCTTGGAGTGGGTTCATTAATTTATAGCACTTAACATATTAAATTCATGTTAGCTAAACGTCTCAGTAAGCTGCAGCAGACGGAATGTCAGAAATTCCGCTCTGACATGTGACCAGAATTTGTTTGACTCGTGGGAGATCCGCCCGAGGACAAAACGTCGTAAAAATGTGCTTGGTTTATCAACATAATCATAAGTTGAATCATTCTTCATATTTTGAAGAATTCTTGTATATTTCCAGAGGTTTATGTAAGTTTGAAAGACATAGATAAAGCTATTTCAGATGTTAAATTACGGTTATGTGGCAATAAAAATATAAAGGGGGATATGCTAGCCCAGAGTTGCCAAGTGATGGCGCCAGAATAATTTTCATTGAAAATAGTTCTTGATAAGCAATATTTTTGAAAAAAACAACTGTTTTGGCACGTCTACTTTATGGCTTGTTTATGAATACCTATACATTAAATCCAAATTAGAATTCCATTTGTTACGTTAACTGTCACGTTATGTGAACGTTACGTGTGCATGAATTCATAGGAATACACCTAAGTTTCTCTCCAGAATATGTTATTCATTAAATTGTAAAGAGAGTCGTAGTGAGATCGTAAATGGATAAGTTATAAGAATGATTATAAAACTCGAACATAGAAATAAAAAATAAAAATATTTAGCAAAAAACCCTGGCTTTGCATTGAGTAGTTATAATACAAACTACACTTTCTTGCGAACTGTCCCATCTTGTTACTCCACACTCTAGATTCTCGTTATTGTATGAATAATTCAGCTGTCTACCACGTGGAACGGTCACAGAACAGTGCGACTAGCGGTCACCACCGTCGCTACAACACGACCGACTTACATTATACTGTAAAATGAGAGCGCCACTATTATATTTCCTGGATAAAACCTAAAAAAAATATGGAAAATTTTAGTTCTATGTTTGACCGAGTACGTCGTAAGTTGGTTGCTTCGTACATCGCGTTATAAGTTTTATTACACGGATGCGATTCTAGATAAGACTGGAGATGGTTGTTGTTCTTTTAAGTAATTAAGGTTGTCATACTAGAGAGGTTTGAGTTTTGGGTGTACATTTTTAGAAAGTTAGGTGTTCGTTTGGTCTGCCGAGTGTGATTTTTTTTTTGATGAAAGCGCTGATTTTTGGTGTGTGTTTGAGACACACCTATTTTCTGAGATAAAGGGAAAGGGTCTGATGTGGTACGGTTTTAAAACTAGGGTCCTCCGTGTTTCCCATCAGTGGAGATAAAAATGTTTAAACTTAGATACCCATCAACCACTTACGTATGAGTGTAAGCGAGTTGTACTTTAAATTTAAAAAGTTATCATTAAAGATTTCTGACATTGTACTCGAATCCTATATTGGGACTTTAAACAATATAGAGTATATTGTGTAACGTACGAGTACACCTCTACTTCTCAATCAATGTAAATCAAATGATCTACTACGCAATCGTGCGCAGTGCCTTACGAACTGAAAAATTATAAATATTCTCAAACATTTTATGCTTATATAGTAAAATTGGCACCAACCGAGAATCTACATGACTTTGATAAGAGTAAAGTCTAAGTCTAAATTATGAAACTACACTGATGAATAGAAGCCGGAGGCATTTCAGAAATCATGACGTGGCATTTACTTATCTTGATGTAATCCTTCAATAAGAAATACATTAAAACTCTCAGCTTCAACATTCTTGAAGGATAGCGTAACTGCAGGCGTAGCCGCGGGGCACCGCTATTTCATCAAAAGTGCTGCCATCAAATTTTGGATCATCCCCTCAATTTGCTCACAATTCTTGACGAAGGCAGTAGTCAATTTAATTGCGGCATTTCAAGTTTTGACTTTCCGAAATTGTTACCAAATTGTTCACCTAAATCACAGTTCTAATTAACAACATTTAAAGTTAGGTAGACTGATAATTACATCTGATCCGTGGATTACGATCCAGCCTGTAATCTTTTGCAATTTTCTCTTAATCGCTTCACTTTTAACTTAACCATTTTAACTTGACTCTGATCACTTGACGAGTTTCGTCCAACTATATCAAGCTTTTGTGGTTTATGGGGGTCTTCGGGGACTGGTTGATGGTTAAGCGGTACCTCGAGACATTTGGACTTATGTGATAATGCTAGGGCGAAGAAGAAATTTGATAATTCGCGGTTAGAAACGATCGTTTTAATCATAAGTTGGGTCGTATTGTTAGTGAATCATTTATAGAATATGGGACGCTATGGAGACTCTTTAGGCTAAAATAATCTGTAAGTAGGCTTTCAAGTAGGTTTAAAGATATTCATATTCTCATATAAGACATTACATCACTTCAATGAGAACACTGCTATAATATTTTCATGTAATATTCATTGTCGCAAGATGCAGCTAATATACATTTATAACCCTTAGTAGGTATATACAATGCAAACAAATCTAATTAATAAATGAATGTAGGTACAATTGAAACAAATTGAAAAATAACACAAATCCATCTGATCTAAACTTAACTTGTTTTTTTTATTAAACTAGTTTGTCTTTGATAATAAGATCGGTAAGTTTTTTTTGAATGTATTGAACGAGTTAATTTTTTTTTTCCGAGGGAATTTTGTTGTACAGGGTCCTTGAAGTACAGAGTCATACTAAAATGACACTAAAAAGGTCATCGGATGGTGTTATTTTTTACCATCAGAATAAACATATACGGCCTTACCTAAAATAATCTCGATTCTCTTAGTCACTGCTTAAACTTTTCTGTCCTTTTCTAGCACGTGCAACTTCACGTCAGAGAGAAGATGGCAGAGCATCGTAAGCAGTGACTAACGGTTGAAAAGTTTTTTAAGTAAGGCCGTTAGTTGATATAGTTAAAAGTACCTACTTACTTGTATTTTACTTCATTATATTTCATCTCAGAAAGAATACAAATAAATTTAGTTACAGAATAGAAAGACAATTTCGTTTTGTAATTCGTAGATCTTTGTGTGTTTTAGTTTTAATAAAAGATGTAATAGCAAATAATATAAAAACTGAGAAAACTATAGAGTTGGGCGAGGACCTTGGTGATCTTTGCGTGGAGGCATGGATGATTTCGGTGGCAAATTAGAAATATTTTTTTATTTTCAAACCCAACTGGTCGACTCTACCGTTTTCCTGTGGTTAAGGCACCACGACCATTTATCACAGACCCGTCAAATTCTAATTGTCCCGCCTCGCTAACCACCGCATTGTGACCGTAATTATGCCCTTATTTTTTACAGCGACTAAATCGATTTATAAAACTTTTTACTCGAATAGACAATCGGGAGACGCAATTTACGACGAATATTTCGAATATTTTAATGCTATTTTTGAACTGACCGACCGCTTCCAGCTATGAAAAGGACTGCAAAGTATATCTGTGTGATATTTTAATATGGTTCTAGTATTTCTATAGATTATATCCTGGGCAGGATACATTGCTAGGCGTAGTGACAACAGGTAGAGTAAGGTTGTGATAGAGTGATTACCCAAGCAAGGAAAGCAGAACATTTGTTGCATAGCTGCAAGATGGGTCGACGATATTGTCTCATCGGGGGTCGAACCTGGATCAGGGGCCGTACTATTAAACGTGTTTAAGGCGGCTGAATAATGAGGAACAATTGGATTCTATTTGGCTACGGAACCCTAAAAGAATTTCTACTTTCGTTCAATACGCTAATTCCGAAATTTAAGTATACTAAGTTTTAACACTCAGCGCTGCTGGGTGTTTTAGGCAATTTTAGGGCATGACTTGGACTTGATCATGATCTTATTTTATGACTTATGACCTGATACTATCAAAAGCTTGTAATATGCACTTACTTGTATATGTACTTGAAACTGGCTGAATACATATGTTGCGAAGGCAAAAAATAAGAAAGAAAAAAACACAGATACCGATGTACTTACTTACATAAGAAAAGGTTTAAACTTTTATGTGATTACTTTTCTCCGTAGGGTTTAAGGTGCAAAGAATATGGCCTAAGAAAAGGTTTTAACTAGTTTGTAAAACTCTTTTCTACAATCTTCAAGAGGTACATTTGAATTGTAGCCCTCCAACTTATTTGTAATGTTAGTCAAATGCAAGAACTAAAAAAAAACAATGCAGCTGTCAGTTTCTTCAAAATCTACGCTCGTGGCTCTCTGGTTAGGTTAGTCGTAAAAATTGTAAGAAGCAGCTGCGACGTTTGCGCGTTTTAATGGTGTAAAACGCCATTTAGTAATATTTTTGGGAACTAAAGAAACAAACAAAATAACCATTTCAGTTTTGGGTTGAGAAATGACGATATATCTTTAAAATATAAATTTTAATAAAAATCCCGTAATGACTGTTATGTGACCTTGCTTCTTGCCAAATTTCATGAATCTAGGTCAACGGGAAGTACCCTATAAACTTTGATTTAGTACACTCTAAAAAACTCACAAATATGGCCATATTTTTTTATTGCGTTGACTTAGAAGCTTGATTTTTTTTACAGCACCAAGGGACCGTGGATTTACGTATTTGATATTAATTTCAACTTAATATCTCCACGCGTTCTAGAGAAAAAGGGTCATGACAGACAGACAGACAGACGGACAACAGAGTGATCCTATAAGGGTTCCTTTTTTCCTTTTGAGGTACGGTACCCTAAAAAAAGCAAAAAGCAAAAAATTATAATATAGCCACTACTGCTTAAGCTTATATTATTCTTTAAGCTTTCAAAATATAGATAAAAAAGGGTGGAGATACAAAAGATTTAAAACAAAAAGGAATGTAAAAATACTAGTTTGGGGGCCATAGCTGAAACTATTTAGGTACCTTTGCATTCAATAACATAAAATCACATAATTATATAATTACTTTTAATTGCTTAATCTTTAACAGTAAATCGAAATTTTAATCAGTATTTTTCGTTGCAATAAACAAATAAGAAAAGAAAAATTTGTAATGAAAGTAACGAATGGTAACTGAAGGCACTACTTGCTCGTAAATAGACCTTTACGTGTAAATCAAAAGATGCTATCTATGAAGACTACGGACTTACGGTACACAATGCAGTAGGCAGGCCTGATGCACGATTTCATAGATAAATTGCTACCAATTTAATAAAATTACATGGGTTTAATGGCGTCCCGAGCAACAATAGGCGTTCCTAATAGTCTCTATTCTTATATGGGGGTTGAACCGGCAGCAGGAGTCGGGGGTAGCTATTAGTTTACGGTAGGTATGCGTGCTTCTATTTTCTAGAATAATAATACGCTTTAAAAAAAAGTACAACCGACTTCAACTTCGAATACCTGGATGTCATCTTCATATTTTCTAGTAATTTTGATTTAAAAACCAAACTACTGAACAGATTTCAATAAAATTTATTAAACATCAAAATCAATTCATAAGTGGCGGAGTAATCGCGTAACAAATATTTTTAAAAAAATTGTTGAACTGAGAACTCTCAAAGAGCAATTCGGTCTGAACAGATTACAGGCCTTAAAACAACTTAGGAACGGTATTTTTTTTCAAAATTCAAAAATCTATTAATTACAATTGACGAGACTAGCGAGACGTTCGCCTGGTGGTAAGCGTCACCCCTGCCCATAACAGTAGCAGTGCAGGAATTTTGAACTCGCGAACAATCTTACGCAACCCTGAGATATTATAATGTCAAATCTCTTTATGGCCAGTAATTTATTTGGTAATATTGCCCTTCAAACCGAAACACAGTTAATGTTTGCACACTAATGCTTAGCGGTTGAATAACTGGCAAAGGCGCAATAGAGTCTTACCACTACATAATTAACGTCATATTAAGTAAGGCCGTATAATTTATGAAATAAATAGAAAAGATAAAGACGTTTTGTAAAAAATTTAAGTTTCATTTTTACTATTTGACGGAACATTCACAAAACGATTCCTCACCATCGTTGAAGTAAATTATTCTAAATTACCGCAAAACAGCACATCACTAAATTACGTTGTTAGAAAACGTTTACATTGCCGAGATATTTCCGTCACTTCACATGTAGGGCGGGTAGAGCCATTGTTTAGTCAACAATTTCTAATTTTGCGGGCAATAACATTAATGTATAAGCTAATTATGTACAAATGAGAATTCTGTTTTGTCTAACACATAGTGTACCAACGTACTTACTCAATCGTATTTAATTAACGGCATTTTATAATAAAATGCTTAAAGAATTGTATAAAAAATTAATAACATCGAAATAAGAAAATTGATCAGTTACCACATGTATAAGAAAAGCAAAATGTTGTGTGTACTTTAATTAAATGTGTATAATATATTTGTTTGAGCACGGCTTCGATAAACAGATTCATATGAGATTGAGCCTGCGTGTTTCATCTTCGACCACATAGTGACCTACCACCAAGCGAGTTGTTGGTTAAATGCCTATAGGTATTTCACCGATAAAGAAAAATGGTCGGTCCCGATTGTGTCCTATAACAGCACCATTAAGTCATCATTATCATAAGACTTTCTGGTCTGGCGGAATATTTTTGGTATTTGGACTGGCCTCTTAGCCTATACCTACACCTTACGTGCATTGACCAACCTGACTTCTAAGGAAAATTCTGAAGAAAAATGTAGAGTCAGCATGTAATTTTCAAGCCGCTCTTAAGCTATTGATTTATCGGAACCCTTACTGACATTGTTTTTGGCGGCAATAAAATATATTTTACACAACATTTTCAATCCACAATGGAAAATAGTTTCAACTCTTTGAATTTGTTTCTTACTTACTCTACACAGTCTCTATTTCTCGCATACCAACAACAGTACAATACAAAATAAAACCTATAAAACCTGATTAGATTCTCGTTTGACTCACAGAATTGTGTTCCAGCAACTATCAATCACCATGTGGGACTCTAATTATAGGGATTAAGGGTGGGACCCAGGGCTCAGGTAATGGGTCCGCGTCGGCTCTTTAATAGCACCGAAACGCTACGCGTGGTCCCGTGGATACAAAATAAATTAAAGCGTTTTTAATCGAAGATGTACAGTACTGGCTGAAAGTCATTAATTTGGTTTATGGTGACTTGGGAGGAATTTTGAAGGTACAAAGAATCACATACAGAATGTCTATCAATATATACTATCAATCTATTCAGCCTTTGTCTACCCACTGCTAGGTATAGCTCTTTCGGTCGCCAACCTTTTCCGGCCATGCCTCATCAACTGTTTTCCTATATGCTTGACATCATCATCATCAGCCCGGAGACGTCCACTGTTGGACAAAGGCCTCCACTTAGACTGACACACCACCTGAATGACAACCTGCCATTTGCACCTACTGGTTGCTCGCGACTTTAACAATGCCGCCGGTCCACCTAGTGCGACCTACCCTACCAACGCTGTGCCTTCCAGCACCGATATGCTTGACAATTATATCTAACCAACAACGGGCTGGTGGTATGACTCTATGTTTTCGTCATACTTTCGCGGATACCATTTATATCAGTACTCTCATAACAAACAAATCTACACAGACTGTAAGTATATTTTATGCGTACTCATACTTTTTCTGGTTTGTTTCAGGAGAAAAAACTAGTCATGAAAAGCTCTTACATGCGCCGGCAGAAAGATGACGGCGAACCCATGATGGAAGAACCAATGACGGTTCCGCCTGGTCAAATATAGTGGAGAAGAATTTGCGTGAGCTCCATGCCTCTTGGTTTTGGAGGATTCAGCTCATTCTATCTTGCGGTCACCCATTCATTCACCCAATCATAAACAGCCTTACCTAAAATAATCTCGATTCTCTTAGTCACTGCTTAAACTTCTCTGTCTTGTTCTTGCATGTTACACTTCACGTCAGAGAGAAGATGGTAGAGCATCTTAAGCAGTGACTAACGGTTGAGAAGTTTTTTTTAAGTAAGACTGTTAGACTCTACTTTCATAATCCATACAGCCAAGGGATGAATACGCTGCCTTTTCTTTATTCTTCTTATTTTTGGCTTTCTTATTTTCTGAGCTTCGTTTCTTACTGCTTGCTTAAAACAGCTACTTAATAGACCAATTATTTATAATAATATAAACGTAGAGGCATGTAGAACAAGGCCAAAATTAAGGCTAGAGCTAATTACTCACACCTTGTAACTTACCAAACACATTCGTTTGAACCCTTTACAAACCGACAACAAAACATAATTCCTTTCTAACACGTGTTTACAAAACATCCATACTAATCTCTTTGAAGGAATGTGTTACCGTCGTACACCCATTCATCTTATATTAACGACAATGTCTTGATATATTTTATCACATTTAGCTGTGGTAGAAATATTTACCACAACCGACTAAGTTAGCAGGACCTCCCATTCCCTTTTCATTTCATACTCAATTAAATGTTTAAAGGGAAATTGAGCCAGTTGTACAGGTCTTTCAATGTTGGTTAGTATCTTGCCTTAGTCGTGGTGTGAATGTTCTTATTTGTCATGTGTCAATTTGCTCTATTTTCGGGGTGATATGAAAGCATCGTTTTAACAGGGCTTGTCGTCCGTGTTTTGTCATCGTTATTTTTGGTTATAATGAGTATTGACAGCGATTTGATGTTGTTTTAGTTTAGTTTCGTGTTTTCATGAATGGTTACGGATATTTTTAAATAGAGGGGTGATTTTTCTGTATTATGGTTAGGTGTTAGGTGAGCACAAGTTTAAAGTTTAGTAGGTATAGTGCTTTGTGTACAGCGGGCATGGCGTAGTACGACTAGGTGTTCCATGGTCACCGAAGTTAAGCGATAAACGAACCGGTTGGATAGAGTTGCAAGGCGTGGGTTTGATTCTCATCCAAGAGAAACATTTTTGTGACGAACATAGAAGTTTGTTCTGTGCTTGGGTGTATAGGTATGTATTTATGTTATAAGTATGTATTTACAAAAAAATATATATAAGTAATCTATTAGTTATCGGGTTCCCATTGTACAAGTTTTGCTTAGTTTGGGTCTAGATGGCGCAGTGTGTAATGTCCACCACTATTTATTTATTTCGAAGGAAAATTCATTACAGACAGCCTGATAGCTCAGTTGGTAGCATGCCTGCCTTCAGAGCTGTAGTGCGTGGGTTCGATCCCCACCCAGGACAAAAATGTTTGTGACGTACATCGATGTTTGTTCTGTGTATGGGTGTAGTATGTATTATAAGTATGTATTTACGAAAAAAAAAATGTATATTAGTATTCTATCAGCTATCTGGTTTCCATAATACAAGCTTTGCTTAGTATGGGGCTAGATGGTACTGTGTGTCATAAATGTCTCCCCAATATATATATTAATTAAGTGTGTCTGTGGGCCGACTTTCTACTAACCATCTTGTAGTAAAAGGGAACGGAAGCATAGGATAAGGATAGAAGAAAATTAGCATTAAAACATTTTTTTATAAAAGTCCGCAAGTACAAAGAAACACACAAACTGACCAGGATGAAACAACCAAACAAACCAACCATTTCACTAAACACATGACGGATTCCAGACAAAACGAGTCCGGGAAAAAGGGAGCAATCAAGACAAAGGGCACAGAGGTCGACCCTTCAGAGTGCATGGGTGTGGCGAGGACTTAAATTTTCGCATTGACAGCCGAAACGGCCTCCAGGGACGGCCAGACGTGCTTTTAGTGCCTTTATACGTTATGGTTAATGCGGCAAGTAGTTTACGAGTTGTACTGTTAGAGTTACTTGGCGGTTAGCTTGAGAAGTGGGACTACTTTTGAGGTGCTTTTATATTGCATTTGTTTTTGGTTTGGTTTTATAACTGTGATGCCATCTTAGATTGGTGGGAGTTCTTTGGGATGTATGTTCAGATTTTCATACCACCTGGTTTACCTGAATAAATCATGATAAAACCTGCATAGGTTCGGAGAAGAAATCAATGGCGTATGTGAAACTACCAACCCGAAAATGGGGCAGCGTGGTGGATATGTCCCAATCGCCCTGCGAGACCCATATTTTGACCCATAGTTTGACGTAATTACAGTTTATAAATAACTAACCAACAAATTACCTACAAATACACTCACTCACGCATTCACACCATATTTATACACATCCCTCTTTTTCACTCACACACACTCACACACACACACACATACTCGTAAAATCAGATTTTGTCAGTAAATAGATCTTTATTTTTTATTTAAGTATTAGGATTTCTGTACTTACTTTTAGGAACTCTCACATTATATTGTTCGGAGGCGGGCGTTGTTACCCGCGACACAGTTTTTAACTTATGCGGGTAGCATCGTTCTACCAGTGTTTTTAAATGTACTTTTTATGTTCCTAATAAAGATCAATTTCATTTCAATTTCATATTCAGTCATTATAACAATATAAGTAATGTTTATTAGTTTTTTTTTCTAGAAAACTCTTCTTTGAGGAATACAACGACACATCAAGTCAAACATACAATTTCACAATAATACGTTTTCACGCGGTTATGTTAAACGTCAGTTTATCGAAGAGTTATAAACAAGCGCTCTGGGTCGAGATTTTGGGGCATCGCTCATGTGTTTGAAGAGGTGAGGCGGCGGCTGCGTGAAGGTATTACTACCATAAGGTACATTATAAGCAGTGCATAAAAGTCAGCTGTACGTCTTTAACCGTAGGTTCAAAATTGGAACTCATTTACTCCGTCAAAATTTGGCGCATAATATACTATTTTGGAAAAGTAGTGTAGCGTTGGTACACATCCCGTCCACATACAAATGACACATAGCACTTACTTTTAGTGTTTCTTTTTGCCCTCCTGAAGCAACTCCCATTATACAATCACAACGGTACGGTCCTTGAACCAAAAATCCATACCTTGCTGATTGAAACTTATCCGAGTAAACTTTATTTATTCTTTAATGTTCAATATGTGTAACAGGTGTTAGGTATACCTTCAAAGGTAGGTTTAGGGTCGCAGCGACGCGGACTACAGGTCGGAACCGTCAGGGGCGATTCGCACCACGAGGGTCATTTCAACCCACGAGGGGCGATTCGCACCGAGCTTCACCCTTGACCGGTTTTTTAATTCGAATCAACTTAATTATTTTTTTCATTTCTCTACGTTACAGTAGTAAGGACAAAAGTAGTAAGGACTTTTCCGCGCTGCTTGCTTGTCCGCACCTCGACGCCCCGCATCTACTCTTTGACCATGTGAGCGTTATCCATTAGACTAGTATGACGTCATCAATATCATAGTTCCTAAAGATTAATGTTAATAAAAACTCTGTTTGTTATTGTCATTGAGGATATAAAGGGGCTTATAATCTTGATTTATATCATCTGATTTATAAAATTAGCATAACAATAGGAAGATCAAATAAATATTCGGTCATATCTTACATCAATTCTCATCACTTGTATTCTACATACAATCTCAATTTATCTAAATATTTACACCTCAAATGCCTTGTAATGCGTCCATTTATTTTCATTTTGATTAATATTACTGTTAATATTATAAAATGAGCCAAACAGTTGATGGACCAAATAATTAGTTTAGGTATTGCCACTCATAATAAGTAAACTTCCTTTACAAGGTGGGAGATTTCATTTGCAGAAGATCGTACAGCTATGTACCATTATAGTGTTAAATATTCTATCGCCAAGCAGTAGTGTGATAAAATTACTGTTGCAGTTTGAAAGTAGCTAGTAAAATTACAGGGCTAACGATAATGACCACAGAATATTGCAAAGTAATAAGCGCCAATGCAACGAGCTTCGTTCCTCGTATACCGAAATAACCTTTTCCTTTTCTGATAAAATGCATCATCAAATGTAATCCTTTCCTTTTGTTGCTTTTACAAAAACATCTTTTGCCGATGGATCATTTTTTACGAAATCATTATTTGTCCAAAAAATCAAAATCATTGTTTATTAACTGCATCCAGAACCACCGGAGGACGGGCAGCAGCGTCCTCTCAGTTAACGGTGGTAACCATTCTGCGATCCCCAAGGCGCCTGCCAAGCGTGAGAATTATGGCAACACCTCCCTTTAAGGGAGAGGCCTTCGTCCAGCAGTGGACGTCTTCCGGCTTTTGATGATGATGATTATTTGTCGACGGTTGGTTGAAATGGAATAATCATTTTTTTAATACGGCCAAGTGACGAGATGAGCAAAACTTTCACCTGATGGTAAGCGTTACGCCTGCCACTAAAAGTAGCAGTGCTAGAATTGTGAACTTGCGAATACAATCATGCGCTGCACTGCACTGCGCTCGTCACCCTGAGATATCATGAGATATTAAATCTCTTCATACCCAGTAATTTCTCTGGTAACATTGTCATCATTAATCGACGAAACGGTCAAAAACGCTCTTTTTTGATGGTTTGCATTACGAAAAACCCTTACCGACAAAATTATCCGTTCAAATTGATTGAATCGAACATTGAAACTGTATATATTGAGGAGTTGATCAAGATAATTATTTTATAATGAAACGTTTATGAAGATGCTCATGTTTTAATTGTACTCGCATCTAAAATTTTATAAATGTTTTACCTTCTTAAACTGGCTTCCCAGATATTTTCTACTATTTCATCGAGCTAGTCATAGAGTAAAATACATAGAGGCGTAAACGTCATATGATCGCGCTAAAAAATATGGAGCCGTTTTTTCAGAAGTTTTTATTTTCTTTTGTCGTTGGCCAGTTTTCGCGCAAACTCGATATCGAAATCGATGTTGCCTACCTGATGAAAATTTTCCTTAAAACTTCTGCTACGATATAACATGATATCGAATACATTTTGAAGTTTAGTACAATAACAAGATTCAAATTTTTTTTTTGGATCATCAATGTTAAAAAAAATTACTAACAACAACACATTTTCAGTTTACAAAATATTTTCAGTACATACCATAAAATCAAAATGTATTCCACTGCTGGACGAAGGCCTCCTTAATAGAGGGGTGTTTCCATAATCCCCACGCTTAGCAGGCGGCTTGGGGATCGGAATAGTCACCACCGTTAACCAAGAGGACGCTGCTGCCCGTCCTCCGGTGGGTCTGGTTGCAGTTTAAGGACATACCCAGGACAAAATGTATGTATGTATTGTGACCGATCAATATTTTACTACCTCAACAAAATTTATAGCCAAAAAAAACATAAGGGCGAATATCAACGGTTTGCAAGCTATGTATCATCGAACAAATTAATATACATTATTATGATCATCATCATCATGATATCATCGAACAAATTAATACAAACAAACATAATTTACATACATACAAATGCCTCATTGTTCATGTAGAGTAGGAGACTTTCCTGTTGTTCATTAGGGAATAATATGCATGTGTTTCAATTATAAAAAATAATAACTTAAGTGGAGAGTTAAGCTGAATCTGATCATCGAAAAAATAATTGAAATCATCCGGTTGTTCAGAAATATAAGCGCAAAATGTATTGATTTTACTGGAAAGAACACGAATTCAATAGGTTTTGACTTTAAAATACTTGCGAAGAAAGGTGTAGCCTTATACATCACTTTGATATAAGAGGTTAACCAATTAAGAAGGCAATTTAAGCAAATAAAACTACCACATATATGGGGAAAACCAAATAAGTATTTCCTGGCAGCACCGAAAGCAAAATGATATGACACATAATTTCGAAAATATTTTTACGAAAATTTGCAATAAGTTGATTGATTGATTGATTGATTGATTAAGTTGCAGTAAAATATGGACATTAATTGAAACTAACATGTGGAAAGAAATTCCATGGCATCTTTTGTGTGTTCGGAGTACGAGTCACAGCTTTTTACGACACATTTACTCATTTTTTATAATTTTTTATGTCAGACATATGAACCGAATTCATCGTCAATAGAGAATGATAGACGTCAAAGCTCGAATTAGTTCTCAAGCTTATTTCAGGCGAGGCCTGCTTGAAGCGGAAACTTCAGATCTAGTGAAACATATAACATCATTGGAGCTAGTTCCTCCGAGGTCATCACTTACCAACAAGCAAAGAAGGATGGCAGAATTCGCCTGAGTCCAGAAAAAAAAGAATTACTTACACATCATTCATGTTAAATTACACATCCTATATTATGTGGAAATTCATGTTATATTTTTGTGGTTTTCTTAAAATAGTAAGCATTATTTATAAAGCTGGGAATTAAAACTAACTTTGTTACGTTTATTTTAGATATTACTTGTATATTATCCAAACACAATAAGGTTCTCACAGAGAAATTTTACTAGCTTTGGGTTCTCATTATCTTGTTTCGTTCGGATACACGTTGCATCATATATCCTTGTTCTAACTGTCTAGTTTCTGTCAATGTCATCGTTATATCGCTGCGTTCCAAAATGAGTCCAGAACTCTATGGTCCAGAAGCTATAAACCAAGAAGTCAAGTCCGAAAAGCGTCCAATCGCCGTTGGTTAATTCCAATCGTTAGCCTAACCTAACAGAAATGTTTTTTCGAATACATTTTTTCCTCATACTTCTAGAAAAATGGTCCAATTTACAATTTAAATATATTTAATTTGCTCTATCAGTTTGTACAAGTTTTATTCATGCACGCATCTTCTTTCTACTAGGCTGAAACTCTATAAGAGTCTGCCATCCTTCTTTTTACAGTACTATTAAAAAAACTTTCGCAGATGACATGTGCGAAGTTTTCTCGAAGCTCCAGTAAAGCTTTAGTTAGTAAACGTGTTGTTGCAAATGTTCTTCTTTCTTATTTATTGGAATCGCACGTTGTGCATTCTGCCAGTGTCAGGTTTATGACTTTTCAAGTTTTTATAGTATAATCAAGTCAAATATGTCATGTAATCACAGTTAGTCACAGTAATTTAGTCGTAGTCGAGTCCAAGTCATGCCCTAGTAAAGTTGTAGCGACTTTACTATGAGCTTCTACGGAGTTTTGAAAACAATACGAAAATACATGTTTCACCACATTATATCACTTGCCCACACTCGCAATGAATAAAACACCACCATTTTTAATCATTACTTCGAGTTAAAACACAACTTTAAGAAAATAATAGAATGCAACGACATGATTTTTCCGTGTTCCCGCCAAAACTCGTTGCAAATGTTTTGTGCGTCGCATCTTGATCTCTTCCAAAACTCCAATAGTCCGTTCTACACCCGTAACTCCATTATCTGCTTGACGCGTCAACAGTTCGGAGTAAAATGAGATTGGCTATCAATCAAGTGTTGTACAAGAATTAACTGTATTGTTCCTTTGGCGCTCCCTTATAAATGAGGTCCCTTTGACTCCGATAGATATTTTGACAGCCGGATTTCGGTTCACGGGTCACTTGGGCTTATTGTTTGGGGACTAAAAGAGATTTGATTTGTTGAGACAAGGACAAGTGAAGAATGTTTTTCTAAGTCGGTAAGGTATTGTTTAATAGTACACTCATTTATGTAAATGAGTCGAAGTTAGTTAGGGTGTTTTAAATAATATTATTTTAATTTTATAGGCAAATCAGCAATTTTTCTGGTGATTATCTAAACCTTTTCGTCTTGCATTGTATTAAACAAATGGTCCATTATTCAGTGTTTGGAGTTTTGTATTAATTATGGTAGTTACGATATTGTTATTCTATAGTTTTTTTTTTTAACCATCTAACTAAAGACACAGTAGGCATAGTAGTTTCATTATACAATGTGTAACAATTATGAACTACTTTTACTATGGGACTCATAATTATGAGTCGCGAATCAAACGGAACTGAAACTGGAACGGTGTCTATACAATGTGTAACAAAAAGGTTCAACAATACTGAAAAAAATCGCGAATAGTAAAAGTAGTTCATAATATGAACTACTTTTACTATTGGACCAACCTCGCAATCTCAAAAAAAAAAACAAAAACAGCTGTTCCATACGTTTTGTCCAAAGTCAATGAACTTTTTGTATGGAACAGCCGATTCTCGATTTTTTTCAGTATTATTGAACCTTTTTGTTACACATTGTATAGACACCGTTCCAGTATAATATGAGGAAACAGACTTACAAAGTAAGTTCTATTATTAATATTTTATGAGCAAAGTTTATAACAAGATTTATTTTGGTATATACAAATATTACATTGTTTAGAGGTGCAGAATCCTCAATGCGACACTGACTCGTATTTGACGATTTTTAAAAAAATTATAATGTAATAGGATGTTTTCTAAAATCACACAGCCAAATTAATCACTATTGTGCTCTGTGACTATTTCAATCAGCTACCAATTACGGCTCAAAGAAGATAATAGGTATGATACTGACCAACAATTTACCCCAAGGGGACCTGAATTTTTTTTCACCAGTACCATAAAATAGCTAATAGTAGTAAAGGTACAAGCTACAACCCACAGCTGAGGCGATGCCGTGTCGTGCACTAAGCAATATTGACGGGATCATTAGTCGCATTGTCTTTGGGGAGAGGGGAGTTAATAACGATAGTGGTATTGATGGCGGTCGGGACGGGAAAATGCAGGAAATACTACACACCTTCTGAGGAAATTGAAGGAAATATTGTCATCATTCAGAATTTGCTCTAGAAGAGTCTAGGTGCACGGCCACAAAACGCTGCAACCGTTATGGACTTCAGTTTTCAACTTGCAGCACACGGTGGCGCATGCACTTTTCCGCTTCTTATGCTCCTATCTTCAAGCGGCGGCGTTTTGTGGCTGAGGCACGTGTTCCTTGTGCTAATAAAGTTAACTTAAAAGTATGTAACGCGAATTAAGTAAGCTCTAATTCCGCAAAAAGTGGCAGAAAATGCTTGCAGATTGGAATAGTTAGTGATCAATTATAACATAGCTATGCTAGAAGTTACTTTGCGCGATAAAATCTGGAACGAGGATATTCGCCAAAGAACCAAAGTCACCGGCACCGGCAGGATTTGCAAGTTGAAATGGCAATAGGCAGGCCACATCACTCGAAGAACTGACAACCGATGGAGAAGAAAGGTTTTTGAGTGGCGACCGCGAACCAGAAGACGCAGCGCAGAAAGGCCTCCTACTAGGTGGACCGACGACATTGTAAAAATCGCGGGCAACCGGTGCAAATGGCAGGTTTTCGTACAATGTGGCGGCCTTCGTTCAGCATTGGACGTCTCCGGGCTGACGATAAATTATAACCTAATATGCTTAAAAAACCCTATGAAATGAGCCATGGCTGCTGAATAAATAAAATGAAAATCTTAAATCTCAGCGACAACAAAACCTAATCAACAATCAACGCGGCCCACATTGCGTCGTCTCATCGCACCATATCTCAGTCCCATGATTTACCGCTCCAATCTAGCCCCCGGGCAAACTAGTGGACACTCCTTATCCGATCAAACATGTCGTAAATAATACCCCGCCTGTATTTATCATGGCGCAAATATAAGTAATAGAACGATTTATGGTCGAGAAAAATGTGCCCACAAGCGATTCGCGGTAGTATTGTTTGTTTGGATCTTGAATTTTGGGTACGAAGTCATGTAGATCAACATTATTATGGCCATTTTAATTGCTTAATTATCAGTTGGGGTATGTTTATTGCTTTTTAATCCAGGGTTTACCTTGTTAACCTTGTTAACCTAACCTTGGGTTAACCTTGTGTTTGTGTTGTGTTGTCAACGTTAAGAAAATGTAGAGCACGATACTAAGAGAAAGACGAAAAATGAAGTGTTCTGCTCCGGGCTTGTTTTAAAGTCATATTCATATCAAATTCCTCACTAGAAAAAGTTGAAAGTCTGTAAGGACGTTGAAACCTTTGACATCTACGCTACGACAATGAGACGTATCAACGTCTCAACGAGGACGTAGTGGGGACATTTCCCCAAAAAAAACCTAACAACCTAACCTTGCCTGTTTGTTCTTAATGAGGAACAAACACACAATGTTTTTTTCTACAATGTGTAACAAAAAAGTTCAACAATACTGAAGGGTATGTATGTATACATCATTATGAACAACTTTTACTAAGGCGTCAACCCTAAAACCGCAAATAAAATATCAGCTGTTCCATACATTTTGTCCAAGGTCAATGAACTTTTTGTATGGAACAGCTGGTTTTTTTTCGCGATTTCAGGGTTAGCCTCAAAGTAAGAGTTGTTCATAATGATGAGTACATACCTTCCAGTATTGTTGAACCTTTTTGTTACACATTGTATAAAGGCTTGCTAGGCTTCGCAGGTACACAATTTTGGCACTGCTATTGTTATGGGCAGGCGTGATCACTACCACCAGCAGCGCCAACATGCGCACCGCGAGAAAAAATTCTCGATTCTTAAAAACAGTACAAGGCTACGAATCTGTATAAGTTTGTCTCCTTTTCGCACGACATAAAGACACGACAAAATTTTCTCGCGGTGCGCATGTTAGCCCTGTTGGCGAACGTCTCGCTCGTATCGCCACTTCATTACATAAAAAAAAAGAAAAAAACATTAGATTCGTTTCGAAAAGTGCTCTCACTAAGAATGCATTAAGAATGACGGAGACAAATAGTGTAGTTTCCGAGTGAACTCGGTCAGTAACGTAGAAAAAACTATGCATGGCACTAAAAACAGAAATAAGCACTGTTAATTATATCGTAATTAAAATAACTTATACATATTAATCTAACTCCTAATTTTACCACTACAGATTACAATAATAAAATCAATTCTTATATTTAGTTACATTATTTAGACTAACAGAAAAGCTAAAAAAAATGGATCAGAAACAATATCGCATCTAGAATAGCCAAGTTGTCTGTCAAGCCTTTATAACCAAAGACAGAAACATGAGAAAATTATTCAGTAGAGTCTGAGAATATACCTACAATATCTACGTAGCAGAGGTATAATTTCGATGAATAGAGCTACACCACCATTACAGGTCACTCTGTCATTTACACGTGTATTTACGTTACTTTCATAATCAAATGATATGACGTGCTATCATAAAACGTACTGCAGTGCGCTTAAGGCCTTTCACACGGCAGCTGACCTTTAACCTAGCACCGAACTGCGTGATTAAGTGACCACATTACCACTGCGCCTTGGGCGCGTGTGACATTCGTCGAGAAACTCATTTAGGTGTAATCTAATGATTATTGTAATGGTATGGAATCATTATTGAGCGTAAGAAGTGATTTTGTGATAGGTATTTTGTTGACAGAAAGTAATAAATTAACTACCCACTAGGTGGACCGACGACATTGTAAAAGTCGCGGGCAACCGGTGGATGCAAATGGCAGGTTGTCGTACAGTGTGACGGGCTAAGGGGGAGGCCTTCGTTCAGCAGTGGACGTCTCCGGGCTGATGATGAATAAATTAACTCATAGGTAAAGGTTAGGTTAGGTAAGAGTTTCCATTATATAGAGATCTATACAGTGGAAAATCGAAAAGTGAATGATTTTCTTTTTTTTGGTTGGCAGGCTTGTTGGGCTAGTTGCAGGTTGTTTGGTCACTTGATGGATATTTGAAGATGTTTACTATCTTCTTTAAATCTTTAATTATTAGAACATAGTTGTCGCGACGCGACGGTTTCAGACGTATGGTCGAAGATGGTTAACACCCTCAGCCCGGAATGAGATCTGTGGAGTAATGGTAACTGCGGATTTTATTCTGAAAACTGAAATGAAAATGAGTTTTGTATCATAGAACACGTTATTTTTTTTGTGATTTAACAAAAAAAAATGTTTTACATTTTCATCAAATATATTTCAACTTTAAATTTGCTAAGATATTCTTTCATTTGCTGTCTTTTCATGGTTTTCCTAAAGTGACATAAATAAGTATAGAAAAGTTACGCCGTAACTTGTTTTCAAGGCTTTGTTACTCTTACATAGGTACGAGTATTAGGTACTCATCAAAGGTGCATGTTAAAAAACGACTGCTATTATCTCAGCATCTTTTATTAGTAGTGCTGAAAATGTTATAATTTAAAAGATAGACGATAGATCTAATTATTTTAATAGATTTTTAAGTTTGTTAAGGTGGTTTTTATTCATTAGTGTTAATCAATAAATAATTTAAAAAAAAACGTAAACATTTAAAATAATTTTATTTTCCATATACCAAAAACAAAAACTAAAAATATTACCATCAAGTCCTAGAAACAATTATTTCAAATGCAATAGTTCCCCATAAATATTTATCATTTCCCTGCGACGCCAAGTGTAACGATTCCACAAAAAGTCCAAGTTAACCGGCGTTTAACCCGCGAAGGACAGGAAAAGACGCTCCGTCCAGTGATCACATTAGCATTAAAACGGTCACACAATTACCCGTGATTAGTGTGTCGCAGCGAGCTGAATTCATTAGTTCAGCTCACCTGATTTTATTTAATTAAAATGCACGTCAGATGGTTGACTGTACAAAATGGTTAACCGACGCGTTGGGCTCGATTAACCAAAACGAGTAGGTATCTCTCGATGTTCAAACACTATACCAACGTATAAAAACATGTCTGTGAATAAAACATAAAAATTAATCTAAAGATAATCCTCTAAATTTTAGAGGTTTATCATTGTTTAGATGTGAGGATCTAAGACGAGAATATGTTACAATAACAAAACACTCGTTTGTAATTTTTGAGTTCATTTTAGGCAGTTGTTAATAAACAAAAATAAATTTAATATATATATATATAAGAGAAACTATAAAAAAATATACATAATCGTTTTATCGATCATTGTACTATATATTCATTTATCACCATTAATCCATTACCTATATACACGTATCGCCAAATGTAGAACATCGTTTAGAAGCGTACCGTTTTAGGAAGGTTTTAGGAAAGCGTTCTGCAGCAATAGTGACGTTATTTATAAGACGTCTTCGTCTAGCAAAGGATAAACACGATGATGACGATGACGATTTCTTACATCATTGATTAATCGAAGACTTGTAAGTATAGATGGAAGCTTTAATCAACGATTAAAACAGTGCAACCGGCTTCTTGTAGTAAAAAAAATCCCAGTGAAATGTCTCGCGAGGCAGCGGAGCGAGCGGAGCGACACGTTGAGAACCCTCTATGTCACCGGTCAACGAAGACTCATGCTAATTTATGGATAATTATTCATTATTACATTAAAATGTTCATTAAAACGCGATGTTCTTACAGGTGGAACGGAAACAAGTGGAAGAGGACGATTCGATTATGAGCGCGATACATTAATTAAATTGCTTGTTTTATAGAGTTATGGGTTTTCACCCGACTTCGTAAAAGGAAGGTTATGACTTTAGCAGTGTATGAATAATAATGAGGTAGTATGTATAGGCGTTTTTCCGCTCGTAGGAGATACGTACTTACCTACAATTATTTTTTTATGTAGACTAGGTTCGCGTTTTAATCTTGCTTCATACTCGTAGAAGCTTAGAAAAGGTCTACTAAGGTAGAGCATGCTTGCTCAGATACCTGTTTACTCTACGTTTAAAGAACTCCAGATTGTAGAGTTCGAAATTAATGCTGCTGGCAGAAAGTTCCAGTCTTTTGCAGCACGAATTATGAACGTGCTTTGGAAATGCTTTGTACTTTTAAGAGGCACGCCCACTGAAAAGGCTGACTTACCTATCTAGGACGTCATGTAGAGGAAACAAGAAGGCGGAATCAATAAGATTACTCACCTAGGGAGCAAAAGTAAATAATGTCTCAGATCTCGTATATTGTCTACCGAGGCGAAACCGAGGGTGACAAACATGAGATCTGAGGCTTCTTCACTTGCTCCCGTGGTGTGTGATTTTACGTGCCGCTGCGGGGAGGGAGTGGTTCCTTTCGCTCCGCGTAACGGGGCTAAAGTACCCACTTTAGCCCCGCAGGCACGTAATAATAATATACATACTTGTGAGGTGTCTATCGACGCGTATTAGCGCTTTGCGTGGCTCAAGATTTAATATGACGCCATACTCGTCCAAGTAAATTCAGTGTGGCGGATTCAATAAAATAAATTCGTACATGAAAAATATTTTTTGACTAAGTACACTATTTTGACTTGGATGTTAAATGAAAATCACATTCAAAATATGCATAATTTACCGACCAAAAATTAGTAAGCAGTTTTTTCTTTTTCTACCTATATATTATTATGTATGACAATTGCGTCAACACAAATGAAGGCGATAAGATTAATCTTTACGACGTAAATGACGTTGATAGAACTGCATTTGGATGGTCTCTCTGACGTAGCTTCTCACCACATCTCCACAGTTGCTCGCCTTTGTAGAGTTCTGCGCAAAGAGACATGTTTGTCCAAACATGAACTAACGGTATGATTTTTGAAATAATTTCCCTTTCCTTCTTTTAATTAATTAAATATTTCTTCTCATGTTGTTTCCAAAACTCCGTAAAAGCTTCTTTAGGACATGACTTGGACTTGTATGTCATTGATTTTGTGAAAATGGTTGTGATCAGGTTGTGAGTATCAGGTCAAGTAAGTCATCCACTTTTTTGACCGGATACTAATATTAAAAACTTTAAAATTATGCAATGTACTGTCAGAATGCACAAAGTGCGATGCCAGAAATAAAGATAAAAATACACCGTAGCAAAGAAATGTTGACAAACAGCTGAGTTTCACATTGCAAGAAGTGTTTAAAAATCGTAAAGGTACATTTTTTGCTACGATTTTTCTCTTTCGGCATCAACTCTATTAACGGAGAAGAGAAGTGCTAATAGGTACCTAAGTCACCAATACCACATACTACTATATTACTAGTTATTTACATTATATTAGTATAGTAAGGTCGTTTCGCAACTGACGAGGAAGGGCGTAGATTGCCGATAGTCGTAACGTCGGTGGTAGCGGAAGGAAACCGAGGAAGTTACCTAACCGCTGCAGTTGGTCACGCTACCAAAGTTACGAGCCGATTTCCATTCGATATACGACGTTTCGGATGTCGGGTATACTGCAACTATATTATAATGTATTTTTTCAAGGAAAAATTGAATGAAAACTTACGTGGTTTTAACACTTTTTGTTCATGTATCTTTTTTATGCTTTTATCTACAACAAACTACAAAGACAACTTATACTACTACACAAAAAAAAAGGATTGTATCCAGACCGATGAAAGTCTAGAGACAATTCAAATGCTCAACACTACCAGTCGGCAGCGTACCCAGCATGCTGGCGGCATTGCCACGCTGAATGGCAGTGCTTATGCATTGGGCCAAATAAACGCCAGCGTTTTGATATAATTACTATGTAGTAGGAGTATCCGATTTGATTTAATTAAACGTGAGTATTCCCGTATAAATAAAATAATAATAGAATGGTTTGCTGAACCATACTTAAAAAAAAGTAAGGGTTTTGCTTTTCAGTGAACAAAAATATTGTGAGGAAAAATGCATCATAGAAAAAAAATTGGAGAGAATTTCAAAGCCGCATTTTGAATCCGCCTATGTACTGCGTGATGCGTGAGCGTGATCGAGTATCACCCAATAGCCAGTAATAGCCTTTCCAGTTTAGACCTATTCCACTGACTGACTGAATAGATAACACTACTACCATCATATGCCCAATGTATAGTGTAACAAGCTGATCCAGTTGCTTACGTTTTTGACAACATGCACGTGCTCGCTACGATCTTCTTAATGGAAAGCTATGATGTTATTGAAGATAAAGGGATCACGTATTTTTATGATTGTTTCAACTGATTTTTCTATATTGGAAACGTCTCACGTAAGGAATTCTACACTTCTGCTGTTTTTGCTATAGAAGTTCTTTAAAGATTTTACAGGTTTTTTGTAGTGGTAGGACTCTGCTGCAGAGTCCGCCTGGGGAAGTACCACACCTTTGCCAGTTATTCAACCGCCAAGCAGTAGTGTGCATGTATTACCGTGTTCCGGCTTAATAGGGCGATGTTACCAGAGAAATTACTAGATATGAAGTGATTTAACATCTAATATCTCAGGGTGACGAACGCAGTGCAGTGCGGGGCAGGATCGTGTTCGCAAGTTCACAATTCTAGCACTGCTACTGTTAGTGGCAGGCGTGACGCTTACCACCAGGCGAACGTCTTGCGCGTCTCGTCACTTCAACGTATAAAAAAAGACTATGAGAAATGTAAAGTTTTTAATGATATTTATATTACATACTCAATAAAAAGAAAATTGAGACTGAAATGATGATTGAGCTTGGCTGGAAACTGAGTCAAACATTTTGGATTGTTAGCAAGTTTTGTCAAGCAATCCGTAACCCCAACATTTTTTGGGGCAACACCCCATCACTTGCTTGTTTCGTAATTTCATGTTTTTAAGGAACGTAATATAATTATTATAGTTATTTGACAGCCTATTTAAATGACACAACTTGACAAAAGTTAATAAACTACAATAACTACATTATCAACTGCATGTGTTCTTTCTTGTTGTTTCTGCATGACTTTTTTTTGTCGTCAGTTTCGTCGTTTGTGTTAGTTCTTACTTGGAGCGTACGTCGGTACGTCAGTCATAATAAAAATTATCTGGCAATAAATCACGACAGTAACAAATTCTAGCATCTGTTTCAATCAATCAAATCAAACATGTTAATTTTGATAGGTCTCTATTGAATCTAGCGGTTTTATAATTATCTCAGTGAAATGTATAGATTCAATTTAATTATTTTATTGATTTTGTAAGAATTTATTCATTATTGAAATCAAGCTGCTTTGTAATAATTGAGCAAAGAATTGTGAGAATCAGAATGATTCTGCAAAACACTAGAATATAACACAATAACTAATTTTAATTAAGATTGTGTTTGTTATCCAATAGTCGCAATTATAATTTCACGAAATGGAAATTAATCCGTCGATACCAAATGTCACATATTTCATGACCAATAAATAAATGATTAACTTTAAAACAAAAGAAATAAAATATAATTTATCAAACAAATTACTCAAGTAAATGTAGTTCAGTATTCAGTTTTGTACGGGGATATTGACCTTTATTAAATGTTTTGTTGCGTGTGTTAAATTTAGTTATTATTTTATTTTAAATTATATTTATATAATACTTGAAATTTTAATAATAATAATGACATTTTAAATTTTGTGACATTTTAGGACACTTTTTTGTAAAATATTTTGTATTTTTGTATTTGCTACACTATATGGGTCTCGTACCTGAAATAAATGAATTTGAAATTGAATTAAGTCTAGTCTAAAAAATAATATAAAATAAATACCGGTGGATATTTTTTTCACAGCGCCATCTAGCTGCAAACTAAGAAAATCTTGTAATATGGAAATCAGATAGTTGATAGAATACTTATATACATTTTTCTTTATAAATACATACGTACTTATGATATAGACTGAAAACGCTTGAACCTACATTGTGCTTCACTTAATAACACTGCATTAGGTCCATGAACGTCACAAATTTTATTCGCGACTTGTGTCGCATTTTTCCCTTTTCTGTAATAAAACTTCAAAATATATCGAATTTCTTCGTTAGATTCACTCATTTTATCGAACAAAAAAACAATTGAAAAATGGCGGGAAACTGTTTTTTACTTTTTGTATTCCTTTTTTAAAATGACATATTTTTAATGGTATCATAACCAGCCAGATACAAACAGTAAAACTGAAGAGATATTACTACAACTTCATACATACAAAATACGAAAAGGGTTTTTCCCCGACCCACACACCCATGCAGACACTGAACAAACATCTATATTCGTCACAAAAGTTAACCGATACCTTAGGCAGCGATTTTTAAAATGTTCGCTGACTATCAGGATTGCAACAATCAAGGCCACATTTCTATTCTATTGCTTTTAAGCCCAATGTTGTTTTTTTTAATTTCCATACAAAATAGTCTTAATTTGCGATAAGTTCCGTCTAATGGTTAATCCGTATTTTGTGTTTATTAACCGAGTTAAAACACCACCAAGGGAACGTCTTGCTCGTCTCGTCACTTGATTGTATATTAAAAAAATCATTAAAAATAAAATAAAAAGACGAATGAACTATTCCGAAGACATTACACGCTTATTAAGAAGGATGAGTTTCAAATGCGTTGCCAATAGTGGTTGCCAACACACAGAGATGCTGACTAAACTACAGTATTTACAATGTATATAAATTTTAATCAATCTGCATATAATAAAGTTTAACGTCTTACAATAAGGGATAAAGGCTAAAGAGCCGCGAGTTTGCCGTAAAACTACAACAATCACTAACTATACGATACAAGATGGCGCTAAACATGCGAAATATTTAGCGCCATCTTGTATAGTATAGTATATATATAGTATAGTATAGTATAAAGGCTTAGGGCACATGGAGATAATGACTAGTATAAAAGCAGCTATTTGTATGTCAGCCATAAGACGTCCACTGCTGGACGAAGGCCTCCCAATAGAGGGGTGTTGCCATAATCCCCACGCTTGGCAGACGGTTTGGGGATCGTTGTATGTACGTTAAAATTATCTTCAAAACTAAGACTTAAATTTGACGGTTCACACATTTTGAAAAGCTTTTCTGAGTTCAGTATCCACCTAGTCGAACTGTGATTAAATCACTTCAAAGATAATATCCTGATCTATTGTTATTTGTTTTTTTTATTATATACACGTATCTATATGCTCAATTACACCATTTTTTAAATGTACCAAATAAATAAAGTTACTTTCAGTTTAAGGGTTAAGCCTCGTTGTGAAGGCTCCGTATCGAAAGGACTATGCTATTACGATAATTATTTTTTAATATTAATAATTACATTTAGAACAAGTTTATTGTTTTTTTGTTTTTTGTATTATGTTTTTTGTGTATGATGATAAAAAGTAGCCTCATAAGTTATTCCGGGAAATAAGTGATCTCCATTCCGAGTTTCATCCAAATCCATTCAGCCGTTTCGGCATGAAGAGGTATAAACATACACACCCGGCAAATTTTCGTAATTATATTATTAGTAGGATTAGTGTAATAGTGTGGTACCTACCTACTTTGTATCTCAAAAACATGAAATGTGCAAGAAAGAGAAAGAGAGAGAGAGAGAGAGAGAGAGAGAGAGAGAGAGACAGAGAGAGATGATATCGAAATACAAACTTTAAGACGTTTTTCAGTGGTGATTCCAGCGTTTGGTTTCGCAAAAAAGTAATCAGTGTAACCTCTCCATACAAAAGCTATCATAAATCGAGAGCGGCATACATTGTTGAAACTCGTAGAGTCACTAGAGTCGCCTGTAGAGACATTGTAGACCCTTTGCTCCCACCGCCTTGATACTAGGCCAGTAATGAACTCGCAAAGTGTGTAATTATCGAGATGCCTTTAAGTAGCTTTTTCAATAGAATAACGATGTGAGGACGTAAACATTTTTAAAGCGATTTATTTTACTTTTCACATCATAATAAAGGATTTAAAAAAACACAGGAAAAACCTATATTTTGGCACAGTGACATTATTTAATCCAAATAATAAAATAATAATCAGTACACATAAAATGTTAAATAGACAAAAAAAACCTAGTAAAATATCAAATAAATATAATGAAATTACAGGTCAGGTCTTGGTCAGGTCACACAGAGCATTTCGATACCTTCTGCTCGGCATCGGTACTGTAACGTGTTTATCACAGCAGTGCCGAAGAAAATATCAGTCTATACTAGCAGCAATCTCAATCGCATTCAATAGGATATTCGCCGAAGAACTAAAGTCACCGACATGGCTCGCAGAGTTTTGAAGTGGCAATGGGCAGGCCACATCACTCGAAGAACTGACAACATGGGGTAGAAAAGTTCTTAAGTGGCGACCGCGAACCGGAAGACGCAGCGTAGGAAGGTCTCCCACTAGGTGGACCGACGACATTGTAAAAGTCGCGGGCAACCGGTGGATGCAAATGGCAGGTTGTCGTACAGTGTGACGGTCTAAGGGGGACGCCTTCGTTCAGCAGGAGACGTCTCTGGGCTGATGATGATGGCTAGGAGCAATCATAGATAGGACGGTATTGGTGCTAGCCCGCACCCGCGCACCAATGACGCGCAACCTGTATTGGTTTGTTGCTATTTGTTGAAGAGCTATCCAAATTTGCCAAACTGCACTGAGAAGAAGAGCAGAGCGGCTGCGTGGTGGAGTATAACCTAACCTTTGAGGTAGGAAAAAGTAGCAGACCAGTAAGGCTGATTAGTGATGCAGTACTTAGTACCTAGTTCTTTATAAGTAGAAGTAAGCGTTAAACAATTTTCACCGACTACCTACTTCTATTACTGTATATTTTAGTTTTGTTTTAACGGTGTCGCAGTGTATGCCGCTGAGCTCTTATTAACGCTTAAAATAATATTTAAAAATAAAAATACAAGTGAAAATAGGCTAGCGGTTGACCGCCATCTCGCTTGATGTTAGGTGAAGATGCAGTCTATAGTGGAGCACGTTTGCCTAGAATAAACCGATTTAGTCGCAACTTGAAGACATTGGTGTCGATTCTGTTGCACCGCTCACTAAACTAAACTTAATTTGACAGGACGAAACCTGTTAACATCCTTTTCTAACATATTGAAATAAAAAGAGACGCGTATAATTTTAGTCCTGTAAGATTAGTATCAGTATCATTATTTTATTCTTTTATCTCGCGAAAAACAAGGCAAATGATCCTTGTTTTACTTTTGTTACGTTTTGTCGGAGGAAAGACAATTTGTCTCCAGTGGTAAACGGCAAACTCTACTTATTATTATTATTATTATTATATAGACAATAGACAATATTTTATTTGTAGAAAAAAAACACATTTTGTACACAAGACAATACAATAGAAACGCATACCAAATTACAAATACAAAATAGTTTTTCGCCACAAACCGATTCCAACTCAGCATAATGTTCGTTGCGAACAGCCAGCGCTGGTCTTCCGTTGGAACCGTTGGTGACATCACCCCACCATTATCAGCTTATTCCGTCCCACTGCTGGGCAAAAGTCTCTCTATCCTCCTTCCATTCTTCTCGGTTTAAAGCTTTATGAGCCTACTTGTTGCAATAGGAGTCCAGTTCATCTAAAATCTCTACTTGGTTCATCAAAACAATGTTGCAACAATATGGGAGAGCTAAAAACAGAGCACTCGAAGTATGACGTCGTAAAGGCTACCACACACCGTCGCCGTACGTATTGCTTTATACCGTCGGTCTGTTTGCTGAGGTCGAGTGTGTGCGGTGAGCCGCGTATCACTTTTTCTATTACAGCCAGTGTTTATGAGTTGTAGCAAAGGTATGGAGCCGAAATTGGCTTTTCGCACAGTCTAAAGATAACGGCGAGTGTTTCTCAAGCCCCGCAAACAGAGGGATGTTTTAAATTTGACTTGCGTATCTGTCTGTGGCATTGCAGCTGCCAAACGGATGCCGAAAAATGCTGATTTTGTTTTGGTAACTATAGATTTTTTTAAGGCGACTTTACTGAGAGTGTTCGACTTCTTATACTCGTTGCTACGACTAGAAAGAGTCGGGGATATTAACATTGTTCATCCTAATATTATTTCTAAAATGGATTTTCGTTTAGCTTCCAACTTGCCTTGTAGGCGACGGTGTGGTCAAAAATGGAACACATTAGCTTAGAAGAAATCTTGATTTCATGATAGCTTTGAAAAGGCCCAGATGTAATGTACAGAACACTGGGAGGAAATGTTGAAATGTTAAGTTGAAAATTGTAAAATTTTAAGTTAACAAAATTGACAAATTTGTCAAAAGGCACGGAACCCGCAGTCCGTGGAGCTAAGAAACAAATAAAAATAAATATGCTAAAGAATGTTTAAAAATTTTGAAATGAGTTTGATTCATTTGTTTTTGAACGGTTAGGTACTGTTTTGTTTCTACTTAAAAATGTTGATAGAAAGAACTAACTCCTCCAAGCATTTTCGTAAATTTTCCAAGGAGTAAGGAAATAATGCAAACGTTTACACTAGGAACGTCGTATTTCATCATTAGCCAGAAGACTTCCCCTGCTGGACGGAGGCCTCTTAATAGACGGGTTGCCATAATCCCCTTCGCTTGCGACTCGGGGATCGCAGACTTTTCACCATCATTCATCGAAAGAACTGCTATGCTAGGACGCTACTGCCCGTCCTGAGGTGGTTCTGCATGCAGTTTTAGGGCATACCCAGAACGTCGTATTTAGCTGTTTTATGCTCGCCCATATTTTTATCTGTCTCTCTCTCTATTTGCATAGAAATGGCTAGTAAAGATATTAGCACCAAGGCGTCTCCACATTTGTCTGTGTCCACAAGAGCCATCCGCACGTAGATTGTGCAAGCGTTCTCTGTGACCACAGACCGAGACATATACATATTTATGAGGTGACTTTAATATACAATTTCTATGTATTATCTGTCCGTGTAATGCAGGAAGTGGCGGCACTTGATGATTGTCTTAACGGTCACCTGACTCGTCCGTTGATTTGGTGATAGAGAAGTAATTGGTGTCTTGCAAGAAACAGTTCTCAACCAGATTAGTGAATCGTTTTGCTGTGAATTTCTTTGTTTAAGGTAGCACGTTATATTGTCATGCATAATAAATGTACAATATCTTATTGTTTGGCTGACGATAATGGTTAAATTTAGAAAACTTAACCAAACCTCTGCCATATAGAATTAAAAAAAAAAACTAAAGCATAAACCTACTATTTAAAACTATATTATGGAGTTCATATTCAAAAAGTTTCCTTTATGTATTTCCATAATCCAGTGTTTATTATCCCAGTCCATCATCAAATACGCTCAATCGTAATATTTCCTCATATTCAGTAGTTTCATGATGATTGGAAACGATGTTTCCAACATTATTATGTTTAGTTTCCAGTGTCAATCGATGATTGTCACCATTAACTTATTCTTTTTCTTCATTATCACATACCTACTTAGCTAATTTACGCGGGTTTGTCTCCACAGATCCCGGGATCGGATTAAGTTAGCCACGGATCACGTAATCCTAAAATAGTTTACAATCATTTTGCTGCACAGGTAGAATAGGCTAGATGACTGGTTTTTTTTATTGACCTATTAAAATGTGGCCCATAAATATAGCTGATTAATGAAAAGAAAATGAAAATCTGATCAAAAATAAGCAACTTATAAGCATTTTAATATCATGCTAGACAGAGAGGCGAAACAGCAAATCGTGACGTCACTTGTTAGTACGCCATATAAATTCTATTCTGACAAGTAATGCGTGACGTAATTTTTTGTTTTGTGGGAAAGGGACAGAGTTGTCTCTAACAAAAACTTTAAACGCTCATATATCAGAACATTATTAACCGATTTAAATTATTTTTTCAATAAACATACTATATTTACTTAATTTTTTTTTATTAGGCATAAGCCTTTATTAACTACAACAAACTACAAAGACTACTTAGCCTACTACACAACAAAAAACAAAAGGATTGTATCCAGACCAATGAAAGTCTAGAGACAATCCAAATGCTCAAACCCACTACCAGTCGGCAGCGTACCCAGCATGCTGGCGGCATTGCCACGCTGGATGGCAATGCTTATACGTTGAGCCAAATAAACGCCAGCATTTTGATCACACGTCGCGTCGACCAGGCGCTCGGATATGTTTTTGAAAAGATAATGAGCTCCCGGTCCCCACGGACCCAATGTCTCGACACCAAACGACTCAAACATGTAACCTCTGCCGTTAGGTTAGCATATTTGCGCCGCTTGTGCCGCTCCGCTGAATTTGCCGCCGCACCAGCCCTACTCTGTGTCTCAGGAAGATGTGACGGTGCCAAAGTATCAACGCAAGTTGCGTCCCATACAAGGGGCCGTCCCATCTTCCAAGGCACAAGTGTCATACCGTCAGGTCTTTTGCCATCGTCCGCCGCTCGGTTCGAGCACAGCTGCAACATTGGCGGTGGATAAAGCCCGGCGTATGACATCATTCAGGCTAGCGTGGCGGCCGATCCGACCGTTACTTAAATTCATCATCAAAGCTATTGGTTTCAACGATTTCAACATCAGTCATCTAGCCTATTGTCTTTAAGTTTTGAGACTTTAAGAACGTTTAGATGTTTTACTATTGGTTATTATTGTAAGTATTTAAATTAATATCATTAATGCGTAAGAACCTTTAAGAACTATTGACACATTAACGCGATGTATTGATATATTAAAGAGTGGTAACATTTTTTATAGTATTCCATTGCACTTAAACATTTTACGGTCATTAACGATTCTCATAAAAAAAACTAAGTAATAAACACATCAAACTTTGACATACCATTAAGCCCATTTCGATATTCCAAAGAATCATCGTCTATTACTGTTTTGAGATCACCAAACGCCGACAAAGTGTTTGGTTTGACAGCTATACGTACCCTCTGAAGCTAATTAATAAGCAGATACAACCACTTAAGATAAGTAAAAATATTTTCATCCCGAAACTGCACCGGATATAGATTGTATCGGCATGACAAAGCGTGGCGCCAGGAAAGTTTTATCTTCACTTACACCAAAATCGACCTTATCTTTATTTATTTTGAGCTGGTTTTCATATCCAGCGTTATTAATTTCCACGATATCAGCAGCATTTATTATGAAATCGACTTTAGCTTTAACTGTTTAGAGCTTAAAATTGCTCGTCTTACCTTCATTTTCATTAACACTGCAGGATTTGTCAGCAACATTGCCTCTTCTTACCAATTTAAGCTCAGTAGCGTTACTGTTAAGGTTTATTTTAAACTGATAGGTGTAATCTGAAGTGGCACAATCAGAATCTATTGATGCTCCTCTAAAAGCTCCATCCAACGTCTCAAGTGCAGGTGGTATGACTCCTGTGTCTCCTAAAATAAATGAAATGGTCATTGCGAGATAAGATTTCTGGGTACTTTAAGGATATTAGTACTTTGTTCCAAATGGATTGGCTTTCAGTTGAGGAAATATTGAAGGATCGCACGTGTTGTGGCATCATAAGTAAATGGCTTTACGATATAAGATGAATGACTAATCACAAAGATATTTTCAAGCAATGGTTATATTTATTGTTTGTTTGTTAGCGTCGTTGTACTTTATAAAAACCAATCTGAAATATTTTAAAGGCATTATACGATTTCCGTTAGACCTGGGTACGTCCTAAAAGCGCATCCAGAACCACCGGAGGATGGGCAGCAGCGTCCTCCCGGTTATCGGTGGTGAGCATTCTGCGATCCCAGAGCCACCTGCCAAACGTGGGGATTATGGTAAAACCTCCTTATTAAGGGGGATGCTATCGTCCAGCAGCGGAGGTCGATGAGTCGGAGGTGATGATGATTCGATTTCCAAGAATCAAGAATCAAGAATATTTATTGCTGAATGTAGGTAGGACAGGTCTTCTTATACAATAATACAGTACCATACAGACTACCTCTTTAAGAGGTGTGCAATAATGTAGGTAATTAACATAATGTAATATTATTATAATTCAGTAAATATATTCAATAATTTCGTCGTAAATTATTATAAATTATTATTTTTATCAGTCAAATATTCTGACACAGTATAAATAATAACATTATAATAATAGCAAAAAAATAAAATATACAAATCCTGTTTACAAAAAATACATTTTTTTTCTTTTTTGTATAATAGTATTTTCCTAATAACCAAGTAGTCAATTTTCGTCAAAGTCAATTAGTCAAGTTTATTATAAATTATGATTGCCATCAAGTAAGCAGAAAGAGTGAGTGAGTTATTTTGGATAATGAAGTTTTTTATAGTGTACTGTTTTCCCTAATTCAAGTTCGATAGAATTTACATTACATTCCTTGTGTCACATTGCATTTAGTCGCACTAACCTCTAAGGAAAAATATATTCTGTGTCTAGGCTCTAAGAAGAATAAAAATAAATAAATAATTATGTTCTAAAGAATCAAGAGATCAGTGACTTGATAATTAACTTACACTTTACATTTTACCTCAGGTTACAGCATTTGTAAAAGCTGTGGTTGCCTAATCGGGAAATCGCTCCACTTAAAATCTTGAGGTCGTGAGTTCAAACCCTGGGCCCGCACCAATGAGCTCCTTTTGAATGAAAACATTGGCGATTGTGAATCTGCCAACGCGCAGCTGGACCAACGTGGTGGATATTTGGCCCAATGGCCTTTACAGGAAAGGCCTAAATCCAGCAGTAGATATTAAAAAGGCTGATTATATTTTTCTTATTATATACAGTTTTTGTGTATTGGAACCTGCAGAGTACCTTAAATACGACTTATGGTAATGGATAAAAAGTGGAGAATACTAAAGCTGGACTGAATATTTTCATGAACGTTTATAACGACATATCCCCAAAATTTTACTTTTGAGGGCATCACTAATTAATAACGCATCTAACGCTTCTCTATCAGTTTCAGGATGTCAATTTTAAGAATAAATAATAACAAGTACCCTAGACACTTAACGAAAAATAAAACAAAAACATGTGCCAAAAAACAATTTAATTCAATTCAATTCAAATCATTTATTACAGATACTTTAAAAAGATCCATAGATAAATATAGTATTAGAGTAAATTATATCAAAAAAAATAATTTAATTAAAACTATGATGAAAACTATGTCAATTGAAACTAATTAATTACTTTATTTTAAAAAAAACATTAAAAAAACGAAAACATAAAATAAATTCCTATCTTATTCTAAATTTAGGCTTGGATCCGGAATGCTCAATGGGCAGTCCAGATTGGAAATTAAAAAGTAATAAACAATTTTTACTTTTGAAAATGGCGCCATCAACTATACTCGTATCAGACAACAGCAAATTGTTTATAGCTGTCACTCGGGATTATGTAAGGATTCTAACAAAACTCTTTACATCAAAATGAAATGGCATTTAGAAGTTACGGTGGAATAAAGAAACTCACATACGCATAATATGAACCCTGAAAACATTACACTCCTTTTTTTTGTCAGTCGTGTAAAAAGAACAAGCAACATAGAAATAAAAAGGCCGTAGTTAATTACCTCTCTACCCCTGACCCCGGTCAATATCAAGGTGGCTGTAATCCCGGCTCATGCGGGCTGGAGAGCTTATACGTGTAATGCAAGATAATGGCACTGCCAATCAATGGCGCCCTCTTTGTCCTATTAATAACGGGTGGTTTTATTCTAAAGACACATTTTTTGTTATACTTAATGGTAATTTACAAATGATCGATCCGATGTTTGAAAATTTGGTTTGTAATTTTATGGTATCGAACTAAGAATTTTTGTTTGTAAAATGCCAAAAAGGAGATAAAATTAAAAGCTTTGGACATTTAAGTACACAAATTTTATTATGCGGTGGTATAAATTCTTTCAATCTCCTTTGTATCAACTTTTCCAAAATGGTCTTTTACCTAATATTTTATAGATACTTTACATTTTAAACACTAAAGCTGAAATTTATATTTTTTTTGTATTTGTTGACATCACGTAACATACCTAATTATGTCAATTAAGAAAACTTATTTATCACTAGAACAACTAATTAAATCTTTGTATACAAAGACATTTAAAGTTTTATAGTTTTGGACTAGATACTTTATGTAAATCAGTACCTACGGACTGCAAAAAAGAAAAGTACAATTCGGGAGTCTTCAAACCCAGAGTGAACAGGATCCTTCTAGGTAAGCTTACTCCATCCTAGACCACATCATAGCTTAATATCAAGCAGAATGTGGTCAAACGCAAATCCAATACCAAAAAAACAAGTTTAGAACAATAAGATGACAAAGATTAGGATGATAACTTTTTCGTTACTCGAGCAAGTACCAAGTACTGTTGTAAGGTTATTATTGATTTACTTTCCCGCATATTCACTAAATAGCCAAAATATAACCTTCCACCAACACGCTTTGGACCGCAATCAATGTCCATCTGAGTGACGTGACAAGCCCTTATGTGTGGCTAATTACATGTACTGCGAGACGTGACAGACGGACACACAGGGGAGAGCTTGTTTGTTAGTAGACGTCTTCTCGGAGACTTCTAAGAAGATCTTGGCGAAATGAAAATCATGATACAGTCATGACTTCAACATACATTTAAGGTCTCAAATCTTCAAATTAAGTATGATAACATTAATTATCATAACATGCCTCAGACACAGTCTTTTGAGTTTCTAAGAGAGTCTCGAGACTTCTAAGGCGATGATAGAAATCTCGACAACACAGACTGCAACATAAAATTATATTCACAAATTATAATAATTAACCGATTAACATTGTACTTCTATGAATAAAATGATTTAAATTGCAATGCTTTACCTGCATATATTATAATTATAAATATATTATTATCACCACAAAATACTTAGGTATATGATACCTTTTAGCAGAACCAAATATGGTCTACGTAGGTACTTATTAGCCTGCATCGACCCACTTTTGGGTACAGGCCTCTTCTCCCTTCTGCCAGTGTTCCCTGTCTTGAGGCAATCTCATAGACGTGTGACCCGCGATAATGAGTTTGATGTCGTCAACCCATCAGGCTGATTGTCTGCTTACATCGATCTATTACTACAGCCCTTGGAGCTACAGCCATGCCTCAGCGCCAGAGGGGAACTAAAACCTGCGGTGTTCCCTCGGGCCACCAAGCATTGGGGCCAAGACTGTTGATCTCTGGACTCGGCAGACTGTTGGTCACGGGCATATGTTGTTGGAGCTCATTTCACAACATAATCACGGTAATATATTCAGTAAATAATAATACAACTCTGTTTTAATAATACAACTGTAGTAAAAAACCGATAGTTTAAAACTGTGATTCTTTTATTGTTTGGTAGGTCATCATACTTCACAGGTACTTAGTTCCATATAAATTTTATCAAAATCGGCTCTGTAGTTTGGTTTTTAAATCAAAATAACAGGAAAAATTATGTCAACTAGGTAATCGAAATTATCAAAGAAATTTATAGGATAGTCGGTTTATTTTTTAATTTCTTGTTTTAAAAAGTAGGTAGATACTTGTTCGATAACGCTTGCGAAATATTTGACCGTTCAACCTCATTTCTATTCAATGTTCCCTCAGACAATGTCTCGACTAATCTTGCGGTGGCGGCACGACAAAGTCCTGTGTTTATTTGTCGGCCATACTTCACTTGCGGTCGGGAGTGTGGCGTGTAACTCATTTTCTAATACCGATCGTAAGAAAGTTTAGTTTAGACATAAAACCTCAGAATAAGAGGAAGCGTTTGAAATTAAAAGACTCACATAATACTTAACATATAATAACCTTTTTTTTTAAAACAACCGACTTCAGTTTTGACTACCTGGATGACATGTTCACAGTTGTCCAGTAATTTTGGTTTAAAAACCTTTTGGGCTTTGACAGACAGACAGACTGACGGACAACGGAGTAATCCTATAAGGGTTCCTTTTTTCTTTTTGAGGTACGGAACCCTAAAATATGTAAAAGTTGACAAAAGGCACGGACCCGCAGTCCGTGGAGCTAATAAATAATTATATTAAAAAAAAACGATTTTGATAAAATTTAAACTGAACCACCTCTAAAGTATCACCTACCAAACAAAAATAGAATCATCAAAATAAATTTATAATAGTAATCGCGTAACATACATACAAAAAAAAAACATACTTACAGTCGAATTGAGAACCTCCTTTTTTGAAGTCGGTTGAAAATAAAAAAAACTACGAAATGGATGTCATCAATTTCCAGTTATTTTTATTTAAAAAACCCAACTACAGAACTACCTCTGAAGTATGACCTACTATTTTCAGAGGTAGTTACTACCTTCTGATTAGTCTAGATAATATAAATGGTAAATATTTAAATGATAAAGGCATGTAATAGCATGCATGCGTGGCATGTAGTAGGTATGTAGCTCAGTTGGTAGCATGTCTGCCTTCAGAGCTGTAGGGCGTAGGTTCGATCCCCACCCAGGACAAAAATGTTTGTGACGTATATCGATGTTTATTCTGTGTCTGGATGTAGTATGTATTATAAGTATGTATTTACGAAAAAATATGTATATAAGTATTCTATCAGCTATCTGGTTTCCATAATACAAGCTTTGCTTAGTATGGGACTAGATGGCGCTGTGTGTAGTAAAAATGTCCCCCCAATATTTATTTATTTTTAATAAACAGTGCCCGCTGTATTTCTTACCTAGGTATCTATTAAAGAATCTTAAGTAAGACTAAGTTTAAAGCTTTATCGGTTAACATCATCTGAGTTTCCACGTGATTTCTCTCAGAAATGGCATCTACCATTTTCCTTTATTTCGTTTCGGCGGCGCACAATATTAATTTTGCGTGTCAACCGACTGTCAACACTTTCAAGACGGTGTAATTTTTGCTGTGGTCCAAGTCATGGGAAATCTTACATTTACCTTCCAGATGAGAAGAGCCAGATTGAAACAACGTATTGTTACAAAAGTAATCTAAATCAATATCGATCGTTATAATAGGGTACATGACTGATGTTTATATCGTTGAAACCAAAAGCTTTGATGAAGAATTTAAGTAAATATAGTATGTTTATTAAAAAAAATATTTAAATCGGTTAATAATGTTCTTATATAAGAGCGTTTAAAGTTTTTGTTAGAGACAACTCTGTCCCTTTCCCACAAAACTTAAAATTGACGTCACGCCTTACTTGTCAATAGAATTTATATGGCGTACTGAGAAGTGACGTCACGATTTGCTGTTTCGCCTCTCTGTCTAGCGTGATATTAAAATGCTTATAAGTTGCTTATTTGTGATCAGATTTTAATTTTCTTTTCATTAATCAGCTATATTTATGGGCCTCATTTTAACAGGACAATAAAAAAAACCCAGTCATCTAGCCTATTAATGTTATTCAGTAAACATTTTGAATTCCTTATGACTGATTCGGACGAATTACTCACTCTCTGTTCGTTGATTGAAAGTTCATTTTCGTTATTCATTATCAGCCAGGAGATGTCCACTGCTAGACGAAGGCCACCCCCTTAATAGGGAGGGGTTGCCATAGTCCCCACGCTTGCGGCAGACGACTTGGGGTCCGGATGCTGCCCGTCCTTCGGTGGTACTGGATGCAGTTTCTGGACATACCCAGGTCTGATCGAAAGTTACTCCTAATAGATTTCGCGCAATATTAAAAATAATGTTTTATTAGAGCCTTGGCCGGATTATTTAGTTTTACAATACAAAAAGAAATGTTTAAGTTGTAATTGTAATATCCTTGATTTAACCTATCTAAATTAATAATTATTAGTATGAATTCTAAATTAATAAATAAAAATATAAATGAATTTTATCAAGGCTATTTTTTATTCGATTTGCGTCTTGATGTGCCACAATTATTAAGCCACAAAAAGTAAAAAATATAAAGTATACAGGATGTTAGTTTGAACACCGTTATCCTTCTAGGATATCATTGTACTCATCATTATGAACAACTTTTACTATGGGGCCAACCCTGAAAACACGAAAAAAAAACAGCTGTTCCATACAAAAAGGTTCATCGATCTTGGACAAAATGTAACGGTGTTCAAACTAACACCCGGTATTTTTTTATTATTTTTTTCGCAACTCGCTTTGTCTCTTGAACAGGAGTAGCGAGTAAAACCGGGGGTGAGATTATTAACTGTCGTCTACTACTGCGAACAAACTGATCAATCATACGCCCTTTAGTTATTAGTGGAAGTAAGTATTGGGGTTTCTTTTGTTTTTGTCTTGAGACAACTACTTAAAAGTAGTATTTGCAGTAGTATTTTGATGTTTATAGAGATAAGTATCTCGCGCTAGTTATTTTTCTTCCGCGTGTTTTTTGTTTTGCGTTTTTTTTGTTTTTTGTTTTTGTTATGTTTTTTTTTTTTTTGGTATTTGTGTTTTTTTTTTGTTTTAGTTTTTTTAAGCCTCTGCTCTGCTACGCTGAATGGCCCTTTTTTAGAAGTAGCAAAACCACTTATAACAAAATTTTACTGCAGAAAAAAGGATTGATGAAGAAATATTCTTATTATTCTTATTATTATTCGGCTGAAGGACTGGTATCCATGCCCAGGAAATATTAAAAATAAACTACAAACAATATTGATATATAACAGCTGAGGTTTCATAAATTTTGTAGTGGTAGGAGTCTACAGACTGCAGAGTTCGCCTGGGGAAGTACCACAGCTTTGCCAGTTGCAGTGTGCAAGCATTACTGTGTTTCGGTTTGCAGGGCAATGTTACCAGAGAAATTACTGGGTATGAAGAGATTTAACATCTAATACCTCAGGGTGACGAGCGCAGTACAGTGCGGCGCAGGATTGTATTCGCAAGTTGTTCACAATTCTGGCACTGCTACTGTTAGTGGCTGGCGTGACGTTTACCACCAGCTGAAAGTCTTGATCGTAGCGTCAATTGAGAGTACAAAAAAAATATGGGGTTGCTATATACAGGGTTAGTTCTAATCAGTTAGCATCCTTTTAATTATTACTATGGGGCCAACATAGAAAACGCAAAAAAACTGTTCCATACATTTTGCCCAAGGTCGATGATTTCTGTATCGACCTGGGTATGTCCTAATACTGCACCCAGAACCACCGACGGATGGGCAGCAGCGTCCTCTCGGTTAACGGTGGCAACACCTCCTTAAGGGAGAGGCCTTCGTCCTACAGTGGACGTCTTCTGGCTGTTGATGATGATGATGATGATGATGATGAACTTTTTGTATGGAACAGCTGATATTTTTTTCGCGTTTTCAGTGTTGGACCCATATTAAAAGTTGTTTGTTTTGATGTACAGAATATCTTAAAGGATGCTTACTGATTAGAACTAACCCTGTATATAATTATGTAAACTTTTGTCCAGTTTTAAGGCACGACAGTTTTTGCTCAAACTAAGTATATGTAGGTATAATATTTCTATGTTTCTAGTTTTGAATACGTTTTAAGTATATACGCCTTTTCAACCGACTTCTGACAGCTGGCAGTGGTTGGAAGCGGATAGAAGAAGATCGGGCTGAGTGGCGTGCCTTGGGAGAGGCCTATATCCAGCAGTGGACTATGACAGGCTGATTATGATGATGATGATGAATCGACTTCAAAAAAGGAGGTTCTCAATTCAACTGTATGTTTTTTTTGTATGTTACGCGATTACTCCGCCAATTATGAACGGATTTTGATGATTATTTTTTAACAAAAAACTTTCGGTAAGTAATTACTTTACCTTAGAGGTGGTCCCATATTTTTTTTAATCGAAATCGGTTCAGTAGTTTGGTTTTTAAATCAAAATTACTGGAAAATTATGAAGATGTCACCCAGGTATTCGAAGTTGAAGTCGGTTTTTTTTAACGCGTATTATAAATTTTATGTTAGATACCAACTCTCTAGATTACATTTAAGATCACCTTAATTTTATTTAATACTATCTCACTTAGTAAGTAAGTAAGTTCGTATAGGCTGAGTGGCCAGCCCTAGTTTCAGAGTTAATGTCCCGCCCGAAGGCCTCTGACAAGGCTGATGGTTGTTGTTATAGAAACTAGAACAAACAACCGGGACCAACAATTTAACGTGTCATCCGACCCACGGTAGCGCTCAGAAATAAATGCCACTCACTCTCCACTTCTCACTTAGTGAGAAGGTTGATTTTATCTTGGAAAACCTATACGTTATTCATAATACCAGTGTATTATAACTTATCTAAAGACCCGTGCGAGAGCATCACATGTAAAATAACAAATCACGCGAAAGTGATAACACTTGCAGATTTCGAACTAATAGAAAAATCCTATCATTCCATATCGTGGGAACTGTACGTGATGCGATTCGAGTGGACAGTGATTAGAGTGATATTACTGATACCGTGATAGTGATCACTATATTAAATGACAACTAGTGGAGTAATCTCGACTACTACTTCAGTTTATTAAGGTGATAAGCTCACCTTTTACGACATTATTAATCATGACTTGTACAATTTTTGTTGTGTGTTTATTAGTTTCCGATTTATTGCTAGGATAGAGTTTAAGTTGAAGTAGATACTAACTAACTATACTATTTCGTACCTTCGAATGTATAAATAGGCATGATGACTACATTTTTTTTATTACCTCATAAAAAAGCTGATCATCAATAGAGCCTATCAACTAATACAAAATATTAAATTATTCAAAAATAAATAAGTTCTAAGTAGTTTAATTTCAAGCTAGATAGAGAGCGCGCTATAATGAGCTATGACGTCAAGCCTCAGGCGCGGCATAAAAATGCTATACTAACACGTGCTTTGCGAGAAAGGGATAGAGCATCCCCTCTCTATCCCCACCTAAAACTTCGACTAAACTACTACTAAACGCTCATATCTCAGAGATTTATCAGCCAATATAATTTATTTTTCCAGTATGTATAATGTATTTAGTTATATTCATCACTAAGCCTATTATTTGTCATAAATTAAACATTAGGCCAAACGCCTATTACCTATACATATTTACCTAGGTAAATAGGTTAGGTAGGTTTAGGTAGCGCTCGAAGCGTAGCTTGTCTAGATGATTCTAAACGATCACCGATGTTAAGCAACGGACGGTCCGGTCAGTCTTCGGACGGGTGACCGTGAGTGGCATTTATTTCTGAGCGCTACCGTGGATCGGATGACACGTTAAATTGTTGGTCCCGGTTGTTTGTTCTAGTTTGTATAACCACAACCGTCAGCCATGTCAGAGGCCTTCGGGCGGCACATTAACCCTTACACTGGCCAATCAGCCTATACGAACTTACTTACTTACTACTTATAGGTTATTTGACTGGGGAACAAGCAAAACTGGTGTTGACCGAAGAAACAAAGATCTCAAAAATATGTGATTATTGATTTGTGATAGCGTTGACATTAAAAACTTAAAAAATCTCTAAATACAATAACATAATATTAAATACAAATAATTATATTTTTTTAATATGTATTTTTTTGTTTGTTCTAAAATAACTAGAGCAATGTTTATTTTAACTTCATAGCATATTATTTAGGGCAAATTAGTTCATTTTAACACAATTTTTGATATAAAATATTCCTGAGATTGCAAAACTAAATTACTTACAATTACAAATTAATATCCAGAAAAAGAGAACCAAAGAGACTGAGAGAAAGTTATGTGACAGAGAAAGAGAATAAGTAGATAAACTTTACTTCTTATAATTAAAATTACTTACTAACTATAATTACGAAGGAATGAGGAGTTACTACTGAAACAATACAATACCAATACAAACAAACAATACAATACAATGAAATATCTAAAGATCATTATAGCTCCATTGATATCTTCAACCAAATGTTGTATAAATTTAAAAAAGACGTCAGAAAGATAGTGTTTACGGGGTACGTTGAAGATAGTAGTAGTAAGTGAGGAATCTGTAACCTGTAACTGTATCAAGATAAGATAAAATTTAACTTAATTACCCCTTCCTCTTTTTCCACTTGAAACTGACTATCTACTGCATGTTGTCAAGTAATAAGCTGTGTATACATTTTTAGGAATATAATTTAGTATATGGCTGGTTAGTATACGGCGCTGGGCTCGCCCGATCCGACCATTCCTAGCAACAGGAAGTATTATGTTTTTGGTATAGGCGCCGGTTACCAGAGGCACACAAACACGCACCGACCTCGCCGGCGAGGTCGAGGACTCCCCAGATCTGTCAGAAGATCGGTTAGATTCTCTCCAAATAGTCAATCAGATCAACCTATTAGGGCCCCAGGGCATACTCCTTCTGGGGTGCCAGGGCAAGTCTGACCCCACTCCCGGCGACGGCCAAGCCGAGGTTCGTACCGTCTGAGGTGCCCTTGAGCTAGTCGCCTTTAACCTAAACCTAGGCCGAGCGCCGTTTGCGCTTGCCTAAAGTCCGGTGACGCTGTAGAGGCAATCTGAGGCCAACAGAATCAGTCATTCAAAAAAAAAAAAAAAAAGTATATTTTCTAAATTTATTATTGACTGTATTCTGTTTTGTGTACCAATAAACTAAATAAATAAATAAACATCAGACTATTTTTCTTCTAGGTAAGAATCATCTGACTATATAAGTAAATAAGTAAGTAAGTATTTTTCTGTTGCTTATTTATCAGAAAAACTGTCAGAAGCTTTGGGATTAAGAGGGAAGCCTTCGTTCAGCATTGGACGTCTCCTGGCTGATTCTGAATCAGAAGTTTTGCTACATTGCTCGTTCTTATTATAACTTAATAGTTAAATGCAAATTTTGAACATGACCGTCTCTAACAAACATTTTTATTTAAAAATCTTGTCATTTTTCCATAACTAAATGAAAATACCACGTAGGTACAATATCTTACAGTACGTATGTATTTTATAATAGGTAGGTAATTATTTAATTAATTTATTAATTGAACTATAAACAATAATAATATTATATTTATTTTTTTATACATTCAAGTGACGATACGAGCAACACTTTCACCTAATGGTAAGCGTCACGCCTGCCACTAACAGTAGCAGTGCCAGAATTGTGAACTTGCGAACACAATCCTGCGCCGCACTGCACTGCGCTCGTCACCCTGAGATATTAAAATCACTTCATACCCAGTAATTTCTCTGGTAACATTGCCCTTCAAACCGGAACACAGTAATGCTTGCACACTACTGCTTGGCGGTTGAATAACTGGCAAAGGTGTGGTACTTCCTCAGGCGGACTCTGCAGTAGAGTCCTACCACTATAGAATCAACAAACATTTATAACATCAGTAAGGTAATTTAACTATCAGACCCTGGTCTCCACACTAGGATTCCCTGTATTTGCGGAGACCAGTACCATAACTCTTAGCTTGCATGCACTCGCTCTAAAATTCAAGATATTCCTAGAAATATAGAGCAGTATACGTACGTAATAATGGTAATTGCACACCGACCGTGGCGTATGAACTGTCGTAATGTCCGTCTCAATAGGTGAGGTCGCGTGATGAACATGGTAAAAGTAACTTGCGCAATCCATGTCATAACTGCTATTGCCCAAAGCAAGACAATTTCAAAAATCGTCCGTTAATTGGAACTAAGTGCGCTTTGTGGAGTTCCGTTACTTTATGCAAAAAAAATGTTCTTGGGTTGAGGGCGACAAGTCTTGATTTGACTTTGTCCTATTTTTGGGGTGTGGGTGTAATTTGCCTGCTTTTGATCTAAGCCAATAACACAGCATAAATAATAGTACTACGTACTTACCAATAAAAAGAAAAGAAGCAATTATAGCACATTGGTTCACACCAATCGCATCAATCAATCAATTGGTTCGCTTCGAAAACCTGATGATCGATCCCGGCTAATGCCAATAAGTTCTTCAGAACGTACTCGTACCGTTTGGCACATATTGTCACACTCACATTGTCACATACATATGTCCGAAAAATAAGTTCAATACAGGATTGCGCGGAACGGTACTAAGCTGAAAGGAGTTCACTGTACTCATCACTGTGAACTTAGAGGGCCAACCCTGAAATCGCGCAAAATTCTGTTGTTCCATACATTATGCAGTAAGTAAATGATTTTTTCTGAGGCCATAGTTGGCCCCATAAAAGTACTTAATACCAATATACTAACCTAACCAATATAACCAACCGCAACCAACCATCCAATGACCTCCTTTCGGTAAAGTACTACCGTTCAGCGTCCGACATAAATCCGTCAACCCGCACAGGTTGGGCATGGTGGAATTATGCCCCATCGTCCTTTAAGAGTATCATATGCCAGGCTGACGATATTTCAACACATCGCTCTTTCGTATCGAGCTGGGGCCTTATTTTTGAATCGTACGCAAGATTTGCGCATGCGAGCGGAACTGAAATTTGAACGATGTTGTTTGAAATAAGATTAAATATCGTCCTAAAGTCAGCTCCGCTCGCACGCGCAACTTTGCGTCCGATTCAAGAATAAGGCCCCAGAACCCTCTACAAAATATTTCACCTGTCTCCTATTTTTTTCTTTAGCAATAGTAATCGTCCGTTCGCACGCTCTTTGTTGCGACAGTGCAGATTTCGTTGATGTCGACTCTCAAAGATAAGAAAGGGACTTTTGTACTTTTAAATGTACCATTGTTTTTACTTGAGAATATTTCTGATATGCAGATTTGGTAATCGAGCTATTTGTTTTACGGTATTTTAAACGAACTCTTTGTTACTTGTTTTGGTCGAATAGCATCTTTCGAGATGGCTTGGCTTTTCGGTATTTCTACCGATTTTGGGCCTGTTTTACCGATATATCGAAATGGACCGTAAATCTACCGATTTATGTAAATACAAAAAAGATGGAAAAATGAAAAAAGTATGGATTTTACTTGGAAAAAGTACAAATATACCAATTTTAGAGGGCAAACAAATAACAACATAACATTAACACACACATACACACTTACACACACATTTTAAAATTATAATTTTTTTTCGTTCGAGCACACTGACTGGATAGCATTCAAACGCGAGCACCTAGTGCGATCGGACCATTTTCAAGCATAAATAATTATTTATAAGGCTTGAAAATTATTTCAGAACTGCAGGGCAGTTTTAGCATAAGTTTATCTAAAGTTGGCGATAGTAAGGTATTGCGTAAAATACTTATTTTAAGTAATGTAGCTGTCTCATGCGCATCACACCATCGATCTATCTACAGAAAATCAATGACCTCTACATCCCTGTGATAAATTTTTGATAGAACCACATAACACATTTAATAAATTTTATTCTAGTTTTTCAAACAAAAAAGCATCCAAACAAAAACATTCATAAAACTAATTTGTATTCTTCAATGAGAGTGTGTATTTTATTTTTAAACGGAATATTTTTATTTAGGGGTCTCAGCAATCTGAACTAAATGAATTTAAAAAAAACAAAGTGCAAAAACAAAGATTCAATACGTAGGTAAGCGATATAAGTGTACAAAAACTACATAATGAATAGCGCTTAATAAGAAATCAATTGATTGCTTCACACGATGTGATTCGATAGGACACACACGCTTCTGACACAGTGTTAAGTAATGGTTAGATACGACAAAGCTTTCAAAGCTAAGTATGTAAAATAAAACTTAAAATATATTATTACCTTGTAATGATTGTTTTTTTCTGTGAAGCGAGGTTAGTTAAAATTTACATCCACATAACAGCATTATATTTCCCACTAATGAGCGTAGGCTTGAAAGATAGAAAAATATTATATTATATTATGTAGGTATATATTATTTGTGACAATTTAAAATATAATATGAATTTATTGTGAAATTGAAAATCAGTACAAAAAATAATGATTTAGATAGAGCGGTATGCAATTATGTTAAAGACCACGATACCTTTGCCCAGTAAAATACGAAATATTGGGACAATTGAGGATATAACTACAGATGAAGCTGGTATTTTGTCCTACCTGTTAATGATTGTAGGACTTGACTAATGTGGATAAAGCTTGTTATGTTGACGCTGAAAATGCAGAAAAAGTTGAGAATTGCTCTTAGACGCATTTAGTAGAAGAGACCTGCGATCTAAATAATAAAGTGTCTACCTCTATAAGATGCCATGCCTGTGCCACCTTGTGTAGGACGCTACATCACTCCCTCGTCAGTGGCAAAGTGTTGCCAGTCACAATAAATATTGATTCAGTCTGTAAGTTCCTAAACCTTCCTAAAATAACGACTCTCGAAGGTCATCAGCCAGCTTTGACTGATGAATTGAAACAATGATGTCACAATTAGACGGACTTGTATGATGTACATGAACAACCTTCAATAAACTAAGTTGTATTGTCATTTTATTGAGATATTAAGCAACAGTATTCTGTCTAGGACGTTACTTAAAAACGCTACGTAAGTTAACAAACGTCGTTTCATCAAAAATAAAGTGAACGGTACTAACGTCATATAACATAAGACGACGTTTTTAGGTAAGTCCTCTAGAGCACCACAGATTTTCTCCTATAACAAATTTGTAATGGGATTTTATCATTACTTTATTGCACTGTTTTAAAAAGTATTGAAGTAGCTTTCGTAACTTTGTTCTTAATTTCAGATATTTCGATACTACAGTGACACTGTACAAAGGCAACATTCGATTGTATCTCCAATGAGGATGGCTTGAACTCCAGGTCAAGAGTCATAATGTTCGGTGCATCAATCTCAGGTTTCAATGTATGATGGCAAAGGTAATGGATCGATTGTCAAGAAATATATGCGCAAAAGACTTGCTTAGACAACAAGTCTGAGGTTACTTCATATCGGACACTACCCTTTTTATTAACAAACGTGGAATAGATTTGGAATAGTTCATCTATCTTTTGTCTTAATCCACTGTGTTACAAATTTCAAGGAAAAGGATAGACGAAAGACGGATTCACTACTCCAAGTTTATAATTTTTCGCGATATTTTCTTTCACGGGCAACTCTTGTAGAGATTCCAATCTACTTCCTGGATTGTCAATTCAGAACGCATCAACCGGTAAGCCATCGTCCCTTTTACTACTATAAATGTATGCATGTACTACTCTGAATGTAAAAATTAAAGTTGTAAATGTAATTAAGTTTACATGGCTTGTTACGTATATTAATATTCAAACGATAGACTGATGCTTCTGATGATGATGGTGAAAATTTAGACCAGTATAGAAGAAACGAAGTTAAACGTTTTGTCCTTCAAGATGACAATACATTCTTAATAGACAACTAAAATAATCAAAATAAAAAGCTATATCTTGTATAAATTTTTTCTCACGCGATAAAAAATATGAACAAATACTCAATCAAAACAAAACGATAAACGTTAACATTTATCAAATGACACCAGACAAATATTTCTACAAAGTGAGTCAAATAAAGCAGCCAGTATTAATTACTATAATACGTAATGTCATCAATATCGCCCACAATCTAACGCCTCAGGCAAAGACAGTCCAAACCAGAATCTATGTCAAGACCAATAAACACCAACATTACAATCATCATTTGCAAAATAAACATCACGAGATTCTGAATCTTATCTCAATTACATAAGACCCAGGTGTAATAGATTAAAGGGTATAATAATTATCATTTTCGCAGATGAGTAAGCTTTTGAAGGTACACCTATTAAGGAATTGTCACGAACAGCTTTTGATGTTACTTAAAGAAGCCAATGTCACTTACCACTTAATGGATTACCTAATGAAGTTTGACTTTTGGCTTTTAATTAATAATATATTGTGGACATTTAAATTGTAGGTTTTAAAGAGCATACGATCTAATCTAAAAGATGTGGTACAAATTATATTATGCTCAGACCTTGACGCTCTTAATTTTATTATTATTTGTGTAGTTAAAGAAAATCTTCTTTACGTCGCGTCGCGTCTACTATTGAGGCTTTAACTTTTTCTTCGTAACTTTTATGATGGACCACAATTTTGGCCGTGTTTTGTTTAAGAGATAAATAAAAAAAATATACTTACAAAAAATTGTCGGTGAAAGATTAATGCTGTTGTGCATGTCGATCATAATGTTTTATTAACTTTACTTTTATACCAAAAATATCTTGTGATTAGATTATTTAGGAATGTGCACGTGTTATTTTTTTTCAATTTTCATACTGATATATTTTTTTTTCAAAATCTCGCAGTTTTTTTATTAATTTTATTTCTTCGCCGATATGGCTTACTTCGATCTCATTCGATAAGAAGCGATGGTGTAATCAAATATATTATTTTCGCTTAACAAGGAAGTATATTTAGTTATTTTTGTGCTGAGCTAGATAATTGTAAAAAATATCAATAACCTCTTCTTAAGACTCTTTCACAACCGAAAAATCTTCGCACAAATCACAACGAAAAATTTCGAAAGCCGACTAATCACAGAGATAGATGATCTAAATATCCAAACAAATTGAACGGACGGCGTCGAAACGGCGCAACTGTGTCAAATGTAATTGAAGAACATGTTCCACAGTGACCCCATCATAGGAGAATTTTCGTCAAGATGCTATCTCAAAACATGACATCTTGAATCAAACGACAAGTATTGTCTAAAAGATTTTTACCGCTTGCCCGAACAAACTAAAACCTGATACGAGTTTCGCAAAACTGAACTCTATAAATGTAGAGTTATGTGACATTTTTGAGGAATATACTCGGAAGATGTTCGTGAAATCGGCGTCAGAATAGTAGCTATTATCGGAGAGAACACACGTTCGGAAATGGTAAAAAAAAGTCGGAATATGATTAATAGGGCGGTGGGATGAGACTTGGACTCGTGTGATTCTTTCGTTTGACAGATTGTCTCGACTCTCTGACCCGAGCACCCCGTCGAGTCTCTAATGATGCTGTCACAGCACTAAGTTTTATCGATATCGATGATTTCTTTTAAAAAATATCACATCTTGATGCTAAAGATTACTGAAAATTACTATGGTATTATTGACTCCAAACTAGCGGTGTGATTTTAAATAATAATTGGTTCAGCCATTCATCGTAAGGATAAATAATAAAGATATCCCATTAAATAGGGCTCTAGATAGAAAAAAAGTTATTAATATTCAGTTGACCTATTCAGCTTATAATTTGTAAATAAATGTTGTATTAAATCGATATGTCGACATTCTCACCTGTTAAAACACAACACTACTCCAGGGACGCCTGAAATTACTCTCAGCACGATACTGTCCCGTCCGCGCTCGTTCGCGACGCTTTGACATCCCGACATACCAACAACTTTAGCTACACATCTAATATACACTTTAAGCCGACTCATTTAAGTCTAAAATAAATATCTGAGGAGGAAAAATAAACTTCTCAGTACGTCATACGTTGATAGACGGCCCGAACGCACCAGTGTGAGAGCATACTTTTTTACGTCAATTTTGAATATGCAATATGAAGATATTGAATGATTATTACTCACGATTTCCAATACAACATATTTTGGTGCTTGACGTTTGGTCGTCGGGTCACTCGAAAGTGTTATAACGAACTGTCAAATGATAAATGAAGTAGATACCTATAAAAATAATCGATCAAACTTAAGCCGGATTCGCTCATCGAGGGTTCCGTGCCATTTCACAATAATATCATCATTAGCGTTATAAAAATATACATACTTATTTCTCACAAAAAATCTTCGTAAATTAATAATAATATTCAAACACAACTTTACTTAGTACGTTCGTTTGACCATATATTTAATAGACGAAACTGACTCGCTCGTGATAGGCTTTTATTTTTTGTTGTTATACTTTAAAGTCTACACTTTAATTATGATAAGACGAATCACGAAATTTTTTGCCCAATTGCCCATTACAATACAGTTCAAAATAAAGATCAAACAGATAGGCGACGTAAGCTTGGTAAAAAATGATCTCTTTGGACATCCTTTCTGTACGAAGCCCTAAAAACGTAATGCACAGGATTTGAAAATAATGTTCCAATCAAACAGAATCAATAAATAAGTAATTGAATGTTTAATAAAAGCAGTCAATCGTTTATCGATAGATGCGTGTCTAACCATTAAGCATTTACGTAATATTATTTTTATATTAGCGGAGTAGAGCAAAAAAATAATTAGAATAACTGTTTAATATAAACATAAAATGTTATGAATACTCTTATTGATAATACTGAAGTCGTTGAAGTGTTGACTAGAGTCAAATGGACTTCATCTCAAAATGATTATGCAGGGTCTGTTCATGGATAATTTAAAAAAAAAATAAGTAGGTATGCCATTATTTCTAATTGAACCTAGACAACAGTTTAAATTAAATATGTTTACAAAAAAACTTAATTTTAAAGTCTCGGTTGCTTGTAATGTTTTTAAATAGTATTCGTATTTGTCAAATATCAGACAATGAGGTTCCATATGCAAAACTTATAGCAGATGGCGCCAGCAGCGTTCCGGATGTGGCAAAATCAAGCTTTCTTGTTAATCTATCTGCTCTTGATGAGGGCATTGTCGATAATCTAGTCCTAGGAAAATACTGGGTACTAAGATATCCCAAAAAGGGCAGATCTCACACTCATTACATAATGCGAAAGTTTGTTGGCGTGTGTGTGTGTGTGTGTGGAAACACACGCCAACAAACTTTCGTATTAATAATATTATAGTGAGAAGAGTGTGATTTGTTTGTCTCTGCATAAAGTCAAACGATGGCTTATTTATTCGGAAGCCCATCTACGATTATTAAAAATGCAGTCTGCCCCGTACCTTATTTTTATACTATCAAAGGAAGACATGAGATCATTTTATTCGCTATTCCAGTGACATGAAACATCAAAATTATTCAAATATTTTTTATAGGGCCATGAAACACGTCGTTAAGCTGTAAAACTAAATGTTTATAAACTTTCTACATTCGGAACACAGGTCTGGAGATGACAAATCTTGTTTTATTAGTCGTCTTACTCAATCTTGTACCGTTGGTCATTTGATATATATAACTTATCACATAGGATAGTTTAGTTTGCCACCTTTTAATAACTGTATATAATTAAGGACTTAATATGTCATACTAGTGTTCGCCCGCGACTTCGTCCGCGTACGGAAGAAATTCGGCCCGCTCCCAAAATTCACCACAATAAATCATCCCGAGCAAATTTTGTCAAATTTTCATCACTATAACTTCAAAAACAAATAACTTTCCGTACAACATTCCCCCCCTTTCCCTCCTTAAATCGTCCCTGTCAAATTTTAAATGAACTATCTAAATCCAAATGTTCGTGACTAAAAGTCCAAAAACAAAGGACTTCCATACAAACGTCCCCAAACCCAACTAGGGGTCGAATCGAAAACTACACCCCTACTCATCGAGACGAATACACCCTCCAAATTTCAAGTCTGTACGACCAGCGGTTTGGGCTGTGCGTTGTCTGTCAGACAGTCAGTTAGTCAATCAGTCAGGACAGAGCCTTTTGTATATATAGATTCCTCCCGAGAAAGTTCAGCCCACATAAAAAAACTGCTTTCGTCCTCGTTATTTTCGACCACGAGGAAAGACTATTCCTCGTAGCTAAGCCAGCTGGACTAAATAGTTTGACTACAAGGAAGCACTGGATGCGACCACCTTTCACTTTAGTAACTCAATTTGGACAATTTTGACATAGTCGTCAAGAGACTCAATCTTCCTTCCTCTAAATATAATTTTAGATTCAAAAATAATAAGTTGAGCTATAAATATCCGGAAGCTACAACCAGTCCACCTTAACGGCATGAAACGTCTACAAAGTCACCAACTCACCGCATAATTACCATCACATTTGACACAATCCGTCCATAGGAACGAGAAGAGGATAAAGCTTGAAAACAGACTATGGAGAATGAGATGCACCTGCTCAAATATTTATTCATTGGTACGCTTTAATTTATTATACCTATTTTGGTGCATGCGATTAAAATGGCTCCGTATCAGAAAGACTATCAGGGTAAATGGAGATGTATGCAGAATGCTTGTTAAAACGTCTAGATGGTGACAACGTCTTGAGTGGAAAACGACTTACTGGTAAAAGGGGCACTAAGTGAAAACGTCCATTATACAAAGGAAAAGGTAAAGGTCAGGGACAGTCAGTAACAAAAAAAAGTACCTAACAATTTGTAGAGTTAGCTTTAATATTTTTACTTGATACCTCAAGACACTAACTTATTACTTAGTTAGTTCTGTGCTAATCTTTTTTATCCTGACCATGACTCAGAGTCAAGGCCAAAAACGTTTGAAATAGAAGATGTAGCAAAATGCACCGACAGATTAATTTGATACTAGAGGTCGCCCGCGACTTCGTCCGCGTACGGAAGAAATTCGACCTGCGGTTTGGGCTGTGCGTTGTCTGTCTGCATATTCTGTGCATCAAAACAAACAACTTTTACTATGGCGCCAACATAGTAATAATTGTTTTTTCTATGTTTTTAAAGTTTAAACAGGAAGAAAAATTATGACCTCCGGCAGGACTCGAACCTGCATACGGGCAGCCTCTATGTGTTTCCGTCTCAAATGCTTTGCCAATTAAGCTACATAATAATTGGTTGTTTTTATGTACTATGCACTATGTGAATATGCCTTAAAAGATGCTTACTGATCAAAACTAACCCTGTGTAGCATTATGGTATTATTATTATTATTTTAACATTATTTTTGGAATTATAGCTCAGCGTCTCTGCATTATTCTGTGACTTAATTCCGAGCATTATACATCAATCTCCCACTTAAGGGGGCGACACGCAGCATCAAAATGTGTCTCACGTAGTCTTTGCGAGTGGCTAATGAAGTGCACTGGTTGATATGCGACCCGCGGATGGCTCGCCTTAATGATGCGATTGACAGTACAGTGGAGGCCGGGTTATTGTTTCTGGACTGAAAGTTTGGAGCCAGGAAACTCCAGTACCTATAAAAAATAAAATAAAAGTAAATGAGTATTGTATTAGCTATCTGCAGCGCGAGTACCGATCTATGACGCAAAATTTGACGTGTCGGTATAGTAGATTTATTAAGACGAATTTGAGAATATACTGATTTTTAACGAATTTTACCGATTTAAGTGTCAAATATACGAATTAAATGTCAAATAATATAACGATCGTCAAAAACGGTACTCGTGCTACTGATTCCTATAGTACAAGCTTTGCTTAGTTTGAGGCTAGATGGCGCTGTGGGTAATGTCCAACAATATTTATTTTTATTTTGTCCAAGTTTGATATTAATCTATTTTAAGAGTAATGTTTTTAAGTACATGAGAAAATTGGGTAAACATTTTCCAAAGTATTTTCATTAAATAATTCATTGCAGGTATTTTAAGAATCGTCTCTGTTAGCCTGTACGCCCGTTTTATAGCCCAGCATAGCATTGATGCCAGAAAAACGTATTTAAATCACATTGACGTCTTATTCAGAATACTTCACTTGGAATATAATACACGCCTCTAGATAAAATACGCTATTTTATATAATTTCAAAGCGATCTTCGGGAATTATTACAAAGATGTTTTTGCTATAGTCAATGATCCATTTATATTAACAAATCAAAAATGTACATTGTATAAAGTTGATAAAGAAAACAATAAATAAAAAAAGGTTTATTTTAGATTCTTTAATGTGAAATGAAAATAGCACTTACTGGAATGTGAATGTCATAATATGCTTTTTTTTAATTACAACCGACTTCAACTTCTAATACCTGGATGACATCTTCATATTTTCTAGTAATTTTGATTTAAAACCCACACTACTGAACCGATTTCGATAAAATGTATATGGAATCACCTAAAAGTATTACCTACCAAACAAAAAAACCATCAAAATCAGTTTATAAATGGCGGAGTAATCGCGTAACATAAAAACAAAAAAAAACATACAGTCGAATTGAGAACCTCCTTTTTTGAAGTCAGTTGAAAATAGAAATCACGGTCTGTTTTATTCACTAGTTCGAAAATGGGAGTACAGGTGACTATAACATTAATTTGTTCGAAATCATTCCTGAAGATTACTCATCACCAAAGTGGATAAACAATTTATCAGAAAGACGATATGCAATAATCGATTTAATGAACCGCAACCCGCCATTTGCGACATTCCAAACGAATTTCAGCTCCCAATTCCAAACCCATAATCTACGAAATAAATTGACTGACCGTTCGCAGTAATTTGTCAAATCCAATCACGAAAGAATCCAAATAAAAATTTCTGTTAGAACATAATAACGGTGATGTTCGCGGGGACTTTGAATTTTTTGTCAAGATCCAATTTGAAAACTAATTATGGGTCCCGATGACTAGGCCAGTAAAGAAGCACCCATGATGCGACTTCGTCATGTTAACATCAGTTGACAAAAAAAAGTGATTGATGGTCACAAACTGTGGTCATCACAAAAGAACTGTCTGTCAGTTCGTCCGTCTTTATTCCGCTATTTTCGCCGGTAAGCTTATTACGAATGTGTCAGTCATACAGAATTGACTCATTCTGGATGACATTAAAATTAGATATTCGGTTAACGACTGGTTTGGTTTCCGTTGGCAATGGAAATGTACCTTCAACTTTGTGCAATAAATAAAAATAAAATAAATATCGGTCGACATTTTTCACACAGCGCCATCTAGCCCCAAACTAAGCAAAGCTTGTAATATGGAAACCAGATAGCTGATAAAATACTTAAATACTTTTTTTTTGTAAATACATACTTGTAATACATACTACACCCAGCCACAGAACAAACATCTATGTTCGTCACATAAATGTTTGCCCTGGGTGGGGATGAACCCACGCCCTACAGCTCTGAAGGCGGACATGCTACCAACTGAGCTATAAGGTAGTCAATAAATCTATTGACATTACACGGTCACATCATGTTTCTATTATCTATCACGTGAACAGTAGCACTAACTCGGAAGAAAATTACTTCAATACGGGATCAACAACAAAACTCTAGAAAATAAATAAGTACATCTCCTGTTCCATACATTTCTTGAGTGCACATGTCATTTTGTACGGAAAAGCTGATTTTATCAATTTCAGAGTTGTTCCTGAAATAATATGAACACGTATGTGTACAATGAGCATTTTTTGGTTTAGTACTACCGCTAGAGGCCTAATTAACCCTGTAGTCCTCCTACAATATCCTACTAAGTAATATCATAAACGCGGAAATATTAAAATCTTAAAAATATTAATAATCCAGAACGAGAATATTAGCCAAAGAACCAAAGTCACCGACATAGCTCGCAGGGTTTGCAAGTTGAAGTGGCAATGGGCAGGCCACATCGCTCTAAGGACTGATAACCGATGGGGAAGAAAGGTTCTTGAGTGGCGACCATGAACCGGAAGACGCAGCGTAGGAAGGTGGACCGACGACATTTTGAAAGACGCGGGCAACCGGTGTACTATATGGCAGGTATTTTTTTTAAATCTTTTATTTAGGGATATGGAGTCATTTTTGACTATGTCAGTCCCATAGTATACACACAAAAAATAATGTATACAATACAGACACTGTCTTTGAAAAGTCCATAGGCAGACCGACAGAATATATATGTCGTACAGTGTGGCGGTCTAATGGGGAGGCCTTCGTTTAGCAGTGGTCTCCGGGCTGATGATGATGATTATTCTGAACACGAAAGTTTGTCGGTGTGTGTGTGTGTGTGTGTATGTGTACAATGTTTGTTACTCCTTCACGCTGAAACGGCTGAGCAGTTTTGGATGGATTTGGTATAGAGGTAGCTTTAACCTTGGCATAAAAGATACGCTTACTAGCTTAAAAGGCAACTAGCTGTCGATTTTACGTGTTTTAATACATCTTTGAGTATGTAAGCTCTGTTATCTACTTAAAAACTCTAATACAAACATGAGAGCAAGTAAGGAAGTACGTTTGAAGCAAATTAAACAATTTTCAACGTGGACAATGGCACCAAAAGCTCTATTACATAGCCCTGACCTTTATCAGTCGTGATCAAAATCGTCGAGCGATCGTGACATCTAAATAATCGATGCTGAGGTCGCAATCAATGACGGAAGCGATGTATCGATATGACGGAAGATATCGCCTTTGACGATGTGTCGAACACGATAAGGGAAGGGAAGGTTATCAAATAATGATCATTAATCGTTTCGGAGACAAGTTATGCTGATTGCTAATAAAACGAACAACTAGTTCGTTAGAAGTTTAGCTTACATTATGTCTTCCACAAAAAATATTCCGAGATAGTTAGAGAAATAAAACCTTCTATAATTCATCATAACACGCTTGTCAAAAAATACAACTGACTTAAATTTCGACTACCTGTATGACATCATAATAATTTCCCAGATATTTTGATTTATTCCAGTAATTTTCATTGAAAAACCAAACTACTAAACTGATTTCGATGAAATTTATAAGAAACCATCTCTGAAGTATCACCTACCAAACAAAAAATAATCATCAAAATCTATTCATAATTGGCGAAGTAATCGCGTAACAAACATTTAAAAAAAACATACAGTTGATTAGAGAACCTTCTTTTTTGAAGTCGGTTGGAAAGCAAACCCCAATAAGTATGCTAAGTGTTACCGCGTTAAAAACAAACAATACATAGTCACGGAAACTCTTACATAACACCATTCGAATTTAAAATTACCTATAGTGATATACAGGTTGTTAGTTTGAATACCGTTATCCTTCTAGGATATCATTATGAACAACTTTTACTATGGGGCCAACTCTGAAACCCCGAAAAAAAACAGCTGTTCCATACAAAAAGGTTCATCGATCTTGGACAAAATGTATGTAGCAGCTGTTTTTTTTCTCGTGTTTTCACGGTTGGCCCCATAGTAACAGTTGTTCATAATGATATCCTGGAAGGATAACGGTGTTCAAACTAACACCCGGTATTATGTCGAATGTATTAGTATAATTAGCCAAATACGCAATCTATAGATAGGCTATAGCATATTTGAAGTTGAAATAAGACAAGAAGAGAAAGAAATAATTTAAGAGTATCTAAGTAGAACGTTATATAAGTCAGCAAGGAATAAAACTATAGTCAAGTCACAAGTCTCATAAAATACCTACGATTTGACAAAGTAGTAGAGGAAATCATTGCCATCACGACTAGAGTTCCTAGTATCGTATAATTGCGCATAATAGTATAATATTTTCCCACCTTCGCATAATTGACACTTGAAAAGCCCGAGTTGCTTATCGATAACCGCGCATATCTCTGTATGACGTCACGTCACGACTCGGAGGCAATATAATCAGAGGTGCGCAGTGACAGTTGCACTGAATTATAGTCTCAGATCTTATGGCCATAGAGAATAAAAGTTCTTGCAGTAGGAAACGTATAAGGAACCTTTTTAAGGAACGTTTTTACCAGATAAATTACTGGGTATGAAGAGATTTAACATCTGATATCTCAGGATGACGAGCGCAGTGCAGTGCGGCGCAGGATTGTATTCGCAAGTTCACAATTCTGGCACTGCCACTGTTAGTGGCAGGCGTGACGCTTACCTCCAGATGAAAGTCTTGCTCGTCTCGTCACTTGAAAGTAAAAAAAAATGGTATTTAAAATTTAGAATTTATTTATTTAATTTATTGATACACAAAACAGAACATAGTCAAAACAACACAACTACACACACAACTAGGTACTAAGTACTTTATACTAGGTACAATTTCGAGCCAGACTATGTGCCTAAACATGTGTAAACAGCATGATTAATTAATGAAACATTTATAATTTCAAAGCAGTGGTTACCAACATTTTTTTTAAATTATTGGTCGTCGCTTCTGGTATGAATCATAAAGACTTCGATTCAATATTAATATTCATTTATTATATTACACAATTTAAAGTCAAATTATATGTGCTGAATTAAATAAATGTATAACTATAATAAATAGTATGAAATCAATCTTTAAGAAAAAAAAACAATGAAGGAGCTATTAACAATTTTTATGTATGTATTTCACAAAGTCATAAGTACCTTTTTTATACGGTCAAGTCACGAGACGAGCAAGAATTTCAGCTAGTGGTAAGTTTCACGCCTGCCACTAACTGTAGCAGTTCCAGAATACTTTGCTACTCATCAACACACTCGTTAGTACGCTCTTGTCTCTACGTCGTCTCTACGCTTCACTTGGTTAAACAATCTAAATCATTTTTGTGTAGTAGCGTAAAGCTGATTAAAGAGCTAGATTGTGTTTATACAGGGTTAGTTCTAATCAGTAGCATCCTTTTAAGGGCATATTCTGTACATCAAAACAAACAACTTTTACTACGGGGCCGATATTGAAATCGCAAATAAACCGCTGTCCATACATTTTGCCCAAGGTCGATGAACAGCTGATATTTTTTCGTGCTTTCAATGTTGGCCCCATAGTAAAAGTTGTTTGTTTTGATGTACAGAATATGCCCTAAAAGGATGCTAACTGATTAGAACTAACTCTGTATAGTTGCAGTTAAAAAGACCCGGGAAATGTCAATTTGTTTTAAAAGAAACAGTTTCTCCTGTAATCTGTCTTACTGTTCAATTCAAGCACATTAAATTATAACCTATGATAAGATCGTGTGGCAGATAGTACCCTGACCACTATTTATCGAAAGATTGACGCGGAAGCGGTGAACTTAGTAATGGGAGATGATTACTTTGCCCTTGAATGGCTATTGAATAGTAGCTTAGGACCTACGGATGTATGACGGTCTAAGATGTTTTTACCTGTAGGTGAGTTGTCCCCCCCGCCATATTTACTAGACGCAATCAAGGCAATTGTCAGGCTTTCACTACCGAATGTCCGGTAATACCTACGCTGCCGCTAATCGTATGTTTTCTAACCAAAAGATGGTGATATAATGCCTTTCTGTGTATTTAGACACTGCACAATCTACACAGGTACTGTGAGAGACAAAAAAAATGTTCATTTCACGTGTAAGTACTGTATTTTTATTGCAATGGAAAAAAAAAACTTTATCTTAGGCGACTGTTTCTCACTTTGAAATGGATGACCGAGATAGATAGATCGTCTTGTGTGAGAGAGTGAAAGAGAGACACACCGGCGCGGCGAGGCCGCTCGCTCTGGCCAATCAACTTGTGTAGCTAATGACGCCGTAAGAGACATTCGATATTTATCTCTTTCTAACAACAGGTGTGACGTATAAAGTCGGTCATATTCTTTTCTTTTCTTCACAAACTGCATAGAAATATGCGTAACTATATTTATATAGGCAACTTCTAGTCAGTTTTTAAAGCAGTTTTGTTCGACTATAACTAAGTTGGTACTCTATTTATTTCAACTCACTGATGACGGTCAGTTTACTGAAATGTTGCCTATATTCGTAGCATCGAGAAGATAAGTATTGGTCAAGACAAGCTTAGATATACGACAGTTTTCATTATCTTTAACAACATTGTTATAGTATACAAACAAGTGAGTGATCTTATATTGACTTATTCGTAATTAAAAAAATGAAGGAGACTTGCACCATTCTAATAAATTGAAAACTAGTCACTCTTGTCAAAATTGGCTTGTCTAAGATCGAATCTATATCATCATACTAAGAAGTCAAATTTTATTGGAATTAATGCGACCGTTAAGGGGGAATAGCGTGAGCCCTTCTCCATACTAACGTATTCCTCTATTTTCCTGGATAATGCCTCTAGAGCTCTAGAACAATCATTAAATTTGTTTTTTATAAAGTCTAGGTCTACTATAGACGTCTCTGTCATCTTCTGTTTTTCATAAACTACTTGCTAAAGGAAATATAGTCCTCTAAAAATTACTATGAAGATATTTAACGGGTTATATTTTTTTTAGCTATTAGGTACTTAGTTTAAAAAAAAGAAAATGATAGAGACACGTCTACAGTAGACCTAGATTTTATATAAAAAAAATATGATTGCTCTACAGCTCTAGAGGCATTATCCAAAAAAAAAACAAAACAAAAAACGTTTGTATGGAGAAGCGCTCACCCTATTCACCCTTAAGTAGTATGTCTAATTATTTGACTAAAAGCATGACTAAGTAGTTAGAATTTAGACTAACCAACTTGCCTGTGGTCGACCCGAAATGAAAAAGGAATATTTTTTATTTTATTATTTTTTATTATTATTGATCATGCCGATGAAACTGTAGGGAAGACATAAATATAATTAAGTTACTTGTATAAAAAATAATACCTACTAGAAAATTAGAAAAAGAAGGTACAAGAATGTATTGGCTCGAAAATATAGTAGCATCAGATCAATTACGCATTTAAAGTTTAATCTATATTTTCGTATCATAATAATAATATAAACATTACAAGCGCTAAATTGTTCAAGTGACCGCTAGAGAAGACATCCGCAATCCACATAGCGTATAATTTACTTGACGATTAATTTGATGTGAACAGTAAATTATATGTATTCACAAAAACAATTAAGTAGGTAATAAAAAATATCGTAAAGAGTCTACTTCATATAAATATAAGTGCCATTTGCCATGATCTTGATTTTAATACATCGAGGGCAATTCCGTTAATCAAAGCTGGACCACTTCCCATACGTTTCCGCTACTCGTCCTCTCTGTCGGCGGCCGGCTAACGGCCGTGGTCCGGCCAAGCATACCTTGAGTTTTATAAACGTGCGATGTTAGAAAGCTGGACCTTTTCCGTTGCGCTACCAACGTTTCACCCATACTCTCCCCATCGAAACCATAGACAAACTGCTCAGCTTCACCAACATGACGTCACTCAGAAGCTCCATTTTCGTTTGTTGTTTTTAATAGTGCCTGGCCATGGATACTAGTCCTTCAGCCGAATACATTTTTCTTCATCGATGTTGCCAATCATGTTTGGTTGTTAATCGTATCATAAAAATCGTGAAATAACTATTACTGAAGTCGGTGCCACCTATCTTTATACATTACAGCGTAATAAGATAGTCTATTACAGTTATGAATAATTTTATTGTACATCATCATCATCATCAGCAGATTTCAATATTGGCACCATAGTAAAAGTTGTTTGTTTTGATGTACAGAATATGCTCTTCAAATGATGCTAACTGATTAGAACTAATCCTGTATATCGGTGAGTAAAAGAAAAAAATTACATCATCTAGAGGGGTTGCTATAATCTCCACGCTTGGCAGGTGGCTTGGGGATTGCAGAATGCTCACCAACAAGTGGGCTCTGCTGCCCGTCCTCCGTTGGTTCTGGTTGCAGTTTGGGGACATTCATGCATTTGAGGAGGTCGCCGGTAAGTACAAACTTACATAAACATTTTAATATAGGTACTTTTTAATGTAGTAGTTCTGTTTCCTATGTAATAGGCTGTAAATAATTGCTAGGTCCTCGTCGTCCTCTTGGTTAACGGTGGTGAGCATTCTGCGATCCCCAAACCACCTGCCAAGCGTGGGGATTATGGCAAACCCCCATATTAAAGGGGAGGCTTTCGTCCAGCAGTGGACAGCTTTTGGCTGTTGATGATGAATTGCTAGGTAACCTGAAATAAAAAAACAAGTATATATACAAGTATAATAGAAAGGCTGGCAGCACAGGATCGACTCGATTTCTAATGACGTTGTCAAATGCTTGACACTGAATGACACCTGGCATGTGCAGAATATAGCGCAAGCGTAGAACTTCCAACCTCCTTGGTGAAGAATGTGCTTCGCGTGGCAGCATAATAGAATGTCAATAATCTGTTTTTGGCGGGAACATGGAAATCATGTCGTTGCAATCTATTTTTTTATTAAACTTGTGTTTTATCGCGAATTAATGATTAAAAATGGTGGTGTTTTATTAATTGAGTGTTGAATTACATGCACGAGTGTGGGCAAGTGATATAATGTGGTGAAACATGTCTTTTCGTGTTGTTTTCAAAACTCCGTAGAAGCTCATAGTAAACTCGCCAGAAAAAAATAACTTGAAAATTCATAAACTTGACCCTGGCAGAATGCACAATATGCGATGCCAATAACTAAGACGAAAAAAAAATTACAATCATCATGTCAATAGATACCATGAAGACTTTTGGCGGGAGAGTGCAAAAATTATATCACCCGTCACACACCGTCGCTGCAAGAAGGAGTCTTAAATGAGCCCCAGTGCTCAGGCACACACACAATAGGGAAACCTATAGTTAAACTTAAATGCTATTTTGATTTGGTCTTAGCCAACCGTCGTACAGTCACATACAAATGGTTGGCAAGAGTTCCATTGTCAATAGCTTCCCAAAAGATGGGGCATTCAAGGCGCTCTACGTTCGATCTTAGCAACCTTATTGGGCTGCGCTACTTTGTGCCTCCATCATAACTCTGGTCGATCAACCAAGAAGAGGGTGTTTGGGAGGGTCCTGGCCTCGTGGGTATAATATGTGCTTCATAGTGATTTATCACAGGAAGCCAAGAGTAGGTATACGTAAGACCATAATATATTTTTTTCACCGTCTTCTCCCTTTACGTCACCCTACATTTTTTATTTATGATGCCTTAATTTTTTCTTAATTTTTGGCATCACACTTTTTGCATTCTGCCAATCTTGAGTAATTGAATCAAAGACATAATAAATATTGGAGTTCTGGGATTTGGGAACCTTAGATTATGTCTTGGAACATTGATTTCCTGCTTGGAAAGAAGGAGCTATGTAAATGTTCCACGTTCACAGAGCACATTTTTCAATTTTTTCCTTTGTTTTTTGGCTTTGTAGTTTGTGCACAGGATACCTTGCTTATGGGAATCAAAAAATATTGAGAAACGATCGGATTGACAATATTTCTTGATAACTCATAGATCTAAAATAAGAATATAGAAACAATCTGATTCATGGTAATTTAACAACGATGGGAAAGGATACACACTTTTTTTCATTATTCCTATCCTAGGTCGGAGTTTTACTTCACGACTTTTTCCACGATGTAATCCTCTCCTCCTCAGGAGGAAAGAAGGTCTTAACCAAGACCGATGCTGTACTCCATGCATGAAGACAATTATTCGGATATCCGGTTTGTTATTTGCATAGACAAATATCAACTAGTTATTTGGGTTCTCTAGTTGAAAAGTAAGAAAAATTAGAGTTGGAAAGAGGCATACATAAGTAGCTGTCGGCTCATAATATGAATTATATATTTATTTGGTATTACAATAAAATATGACACTCAAGGATTGTGTAGGTTTCTATCTATCATAGGAACAAGGCTTATTTATACATACAATATCTCCAAAAAACAATTTTCATCACAATACCTTAGAAAAAAAGACATTCCCTTAGAAAGTTTCATCCCCCGTTTCACCCCTGCCAAAAAAATATTGAAAACAGAATTTCCTATTTTAAATTAACTATTCAAATAAAAAAAACACGACTAAAAGTTCAAAAACAAAGGACAAAAGGTTTTACCGATTTTAACCCCTTTAGGGCCCGAATTACAAAAAAGATTTTCTTAGTACACCTCTACTCATTAAGACAAATATACCCTCTAAATTTCAAATCTGTATGATCAGCGGTTAAGGCTGAACGTTGTCTGTCAGTCAGACAGTAAGTCTGCTAGTCAGTCAGTAACTGAGTCACTCAGTCGTACAGACAGGACAGTGATTTTTATAATATTAGCTTGTGCGTGTGCGTGTTTGTTACCTCAAACACGCTAAAACAGCTGAATGGATTTGGATGAAACTCGGAATAGATTCTTTCCGAGCATAGCATACAGGCTACTTTTAAAAATAAAAATGACGACGTGTAATTTTTTTTACTAGTACTACTTCATCAATGCAATTTTTTATAAAGAACCCTTAATTATTATTTGCGCATCACGCTGTCTTTTATTTTTGGAACAATTTCAAAAACGCGTCTCTCTGATAATTGACTTGTACCTACTGTCAGAACCTCAGAGACATGTAAAAATATCAAAGCGTAAAATAAAATCACTAATTTTTCAGATGAGAAAGAGGAAAATATATTTTTAAAGAGGACACAAAGGTTGAGCAAATGGAAATAAATAAAATGGGTAAGGAAAGGTATATAATCAAAGTGGGTAAGGTTAATTTCACATTTTTTTATATTAGCATTGAAAATGGAGGTCCAGAAGTTTTAGACAATTCCCATTGATTTATTATAATATATCAAATTTTTTTCAAAATAATACTGTAATTATGTATACCCATTTAAAATAGGTAACAAAAATTATATTAAATAAAATACTTTAAAATAAAAATTACTTAGGTATTAAAAGAAACAAGTAAATACTTAGTTCAAATAGATACTAAATTACAGTATGTTTGTTCTAGCAAGTTGGCTCACTGTGATTTATTTTATTTATATTCTAGGTTAATGATAACAGTCAATTGACTGTTATCATTTAGAAAGACTGGACGAGTCTCGTGGTGCTCGTGTCTGCTGAACGTAGAAAGTCTCCAACGTCAGGGCTCTCCAGTGCGTCTCGTTAAGAACTATGAATTTCTGCAAACTGCCAAACGAAATAAAGTAAAATTGATGGCAAAAACGAGGTACTGAAAGGTGGAAAACCCTTGATTGCACAACATAAAGTAAATACTAGCATTGAACGGCTATTCTGCTTCGACCATGATATAAAGATGGTCACTTCTGTAGATGTCCGCTCCAAAAGACATTCCAGGACGAGAAACCATCTATAGTTATTTATTTATTGTAGGCCCCGGATATTCTATATCGCAGGCTTTCTATGGTTTAAATCTTTATTATTTTACTATTGTGAGTATTCTAAGCCAATTCTGAGGAATCGAGTTGGGAAATCTTAGCTTATTAATAATAATTATGTTTCTCCTTGTCTGATGCTTGTCTGCGGAAAAAGAATTATATTTTAAGGTACAGAATGCCGCTATTTCGCTCGCGCATTGCAACATTTTTGAATTTTTATAATCTAGACATATAATAAAACTGTAACGATGCGATTACTGTACATTGAAGATATATTTAAAAATCATTTTTTTTAGGAGTGTATGAGAGCAACAGAAACCAAAAATACAGTTTTTAAAAATGTTGTCTGTCTGTCTGTCTATCTGTCTGTCCGGGATAAACTCAGAAACTACGGCACGAATTTGAATGCAATTTCTTGAAATATGATCTATGAAGTCCGGCGCTTCACATAGGCTATGTTTTATCAAAATCGGCCTAGGAATATAGAAGTTATGACGCAATTTATGAAAAAATATACTTTTCCAATATAACTTGAACCCCCGAACATACCGAGCCCTTAAGGTCCGAGGATCAGCTTATACTGGTTAATGTTTATCTTGAGAGTTTGCGAGTCAGAAAGATGAATGGATTGACATGCGATTTTCTAAAAAATGTTCTGTGTTGTCATAAGCTACTTAACACCACACAGCACAGTAGGTAGGCCTCCTCCTAGGTGGACCGACGACATTGTAAAAGTCGTGACCAACCGGTGGATGCAAAGGGCAGGTTTTCATACAGTGGCGGTCTAAGGGGGAGGCCTTCGTTCACCAGTGGATGTCTACGGGCTGATGATGATGATGATGATGATGGTAGTCGCAGGCAACCGGTGGATGCAAATGGCAGGTTGTAATACAGAGTGGCGGTCTAAGGGGGAGGCCTTCGTTCACCAGTGGATGTATACGGGCTAATGATGATGGTAGTCGCGGGCAACCGGTGGATGCAAATGGCAGGTGTTGTAATACAGAGTGGCGGTCTAAGGAGGAGGCCTTCATTCACCAGTGGATGTCTACGGGCTGCTGCTGATGATGATGATGACGGTAGTCGCGGGCAACCGGTGGATGCAAATGGCAGGTTGTAATACAGAGTGGCAGTCTAAGGGGGAGGCCTTCGTTCACCAGTGGATGTCTACGGGCTATGATGATGATCGCATTACCTATTGCATCACAAGGAAGAAGAAGTTATGAAATAAATGCCTGCCTAATAAGTCAAAAAGTCTTTGCCCGTTATTACCAAATTAGATACAATCTCACGGTTAATATAGGGACCCAAAGAAGGCAGAGTCAGGACGCGCAAGAGTTTTCCGAATTGTTGTCAAATATTTCATTGGAGAAAGTATTTGTTATCAAAATCTTATATTGGTTTGGTGTCCATTGCTGGACTTATCCTAGGTCTATACTCGAAAGGCGAATAAGCCACTACGCAGGCCCAGTTGCGGGTTAGTGGATTCACATAATATACATTAACATTAACGCCAAAGGATCATTTAGTACGGGCCCGGGTTTTGAACTCGTGACCTCACGACTTGAAGTTCAGCGGTCCCGAATTAGGCTAGTTGGTTTATTAGGCTCTGCGGTCACATTGATGAATTGCAAATAGTGATACCTCTTGGTTGCGTGCGCGGGCCATTTGTCGCCACGGAACCAACACGAATATCCCATCTACCCGACCTAGAATACTGATTATCCAGAAAATACAACATAAGACTGCATTCCCTCATAATGAAAGTATCTATCTTTAGAGAGGCGCAAGTGTAAGATGGTGCGAGATACAACATTGTTATTATGCACGAAGATATCGTTACAAAATGATCAGCCGAATTTAAACCCTCTTAAACTGTTACTTTGTTATTTAAAGTAAAATAAGGTCATGCGCATAAAACTATTTGGTCCACGCGAGTGAAGCCGCGGGTACAGCTAGTCAAAAATCTCAATTGGTGATATTGCTGAGAATTGTATTACAAAGGTGCAGCAAAATAATCATTTTGATCTAAACTAGTTTTTGCAGCACCTAACTAAAAATATGATTATTGGTTATGCCCAGTTTAATAAATGAAAACATGACTGAATGGAAATTGTAACTTTCGAACCATTGTAAAATGTTATTCCCTTTGTAATTTCACTAACTGCGATTTGTCATAACTATATGCAGCGACAATGATAAGATGAATGGACGGGAAATAAGCGCACGGATTTTGAAGAGTATATGTTGAGCGCCGGCTCTTCACTCGCTTCAGTCATACTCTGCCTTTGCGACATGCGAGCCGTACAATACGACAATACAAACTTCTAATACAGTCATGTACAATATGTACATTAGATTCGCTATCTCTATTTTCCGGCAAATTTAATATGCATACTTTTAGCTAGGTATGCTTGATTGTGTTGTCTTGTTAAATTTGATCGATTTGCAAGCGCTGGGATCGTCCATTCCATTATCACCGTCGCTGACTATATGCAGCCTTTAAAAGTGTTGAAATGCGCGAGCGCGAGCGCTAGCGGCGCGCAGTTTTCTGAGCCCTTCTGTTTAGTCTCTCAACTAGAATTATTCTTGAATATTTCATATGAAGTATTACTTTGGGGTATTTCTATGTTTTTAATGCGTGGATAGTAAGAAAAGGCTGGCAGGACTTGAACCTACATACGAGCAATCTCTCTCTGGGTTTCCGCCCCAACTGCTTTGCCAATAGGGTAGATGACTGATATTTAAATCGTTGAAACCAATAGCTTTGATTCACAATTTAAGTAAATATAATATGTTTATTGAAAACATAATTTAAATCGGTTATTTATGTTCTGATATATAAGCATTTAAAGTTTTGGTAGAGACAACTCTGTCTCTTTCCCACAAAACAAAAAATGACGTCACGCCTTACTTGCCAGACAGATTTATATGGCGTACAGAGAAGTGACGTCACGATTTGCTGTTTCTCCTCTCTGTCTAGCATGATATTAAAATGCTTATAAGTTGCTTATTTTTAACCAGATTTTAATTTTCTTTTCATTAATTAGCTATATTTATGGGCCACATTTTAATAGAAAAAAATAGAACTATTTTTCTTTTCGGCCCTCTTTCGTTGACTCTTCCCTCACTGTTCCTGGCAAAGTTACGAAATAGGGCAGTAGCCAATTTAAAATAAATACATGTTTGGATTTGTCAACGAAAACCTTTACAAATGACGTGAGTATGTTTGGAGTTGTCAACGAAAGCCTTCACATTAAATGACGTAAATGTCTGTTGATCATGATACAGGTTGATCCGATAGACGCTTGTCAAAATCACAATGACTGACAATAATAATTAATACTGAAATAATTTTTTTTAGCTGTGTATTATATTCTCATTACTAGCAAAAGTACCTAATACCTATACTAATGTTTGGAAAATTTGGCTAGTGCATGTGTGAGAAAAGTTTTTCGAATGTTCCTTAGCTATGCTAAAAGTAGAAAATAAATATCGTTAGGTGCACATTTCTTAGTGTAATGTTGTTTTTTCGGTTTTCCGTAATAATTAATTTATTAAGCTATTAATAAGTCGCATAGATGCTGTGTGCTAGTATTTATTTTTCTTTCTATCTCCTATTAATATTTGCCTCTGGGTTTTAATTTTCCCTTTCACACGTGGAAAATAAGAAATTAATACTTTAGTCTCAAATACTTATTAAAAATGGAAAATAATTATATATTTTGTTTTTCTTAAAAATAACAAACAGAATTCAATAAAATAAAAACAACCGTGCCATTTATACGAATATTTATTGTTATTATGAAATTACACCGTAAAACATGATTATACCCTAAAGATGACTATTTTCTGAAAAGTATGAAAAAATCAACAGTGCTTTGTTTTTTTAAATAAATTATTACCATTTACTTTAATTTTTTTTTTTAATCTTTAATATTAGGAAGAATTGAATGATGGTAAAGAATCAATCAAATAGATCAACAAAAAACCGCAATAACAACAGCACACTAAGAGCTAAATGTTAATGATAATTAATTATTTGTAATAAAATATCTACAGAACAACAACAAAGATACGACTTGTCATGAAACACGGTTTAATTTTTTTATTAGATTCATAAACTTTAGTTAGCTGGAATTATTGGTAGATTACACACCTAGGGAGCAAAAGTAAAGAATGTCTCAGATCTCATGTCTCCAGATGCGAAGCCCATGTTGACAAGCATGTGATCTGAGGCTTATTTACTTGCCCCGTGGTGTGTATAAGATTTTCGTGCCGCTGCGGAAGTGGTACCTTCGCTCCACGCCGCGGGACGATGTAAAATATAAATATTAAATTATTTTTACCATAGCCACAAGTTCCTAGTCATATGGCAAATTTTTATGGTTTCTTACCAAAGAACTTGCCATGGTGTTCTTCTTTTTTACAGTGACAACAGAACCCTCCGAGATGATTTCCTGCGTGCACCTGACAGACTATCCATTTATAAAGGGACATCCTGTACAAATAGAAATATCACACGTACTTTGAGTGACGTAGAACTCTTTCTATGTCTAGGTGAGACGTTGTTCGACCGTTGTTCATCCGTTGCTCAGCCGTTACTGAGACGTTTATCAGCCGATGGTCGACCTCGAAGGAATTTTCAGACTGCGCTATAAAATATGTAACCTAACGATTACATCGCAAGACGGATGCCGCATTCATATAATAATGTATTCATGAACACGTTTCCCTATACCTATGTTTTAATAATTATATGCCTGATAAAGTACAAAGTATTTTAATTTCTTTAACTTTTTGCGGTTTTACCGTCGTAGCCATATAACGTTACGGATTATTTAACGTAAGTATATGTGGGTTAGTAATAAAAAGTAAAAATCAGAAGGTATATAAAGCAAAGAAAAGTATTTAATTGGGGTTTCACATTTGTAAGTAGTTCTCAATAATAGCAACCCTGTAGTAAGTTTAAGGAAGATGATTGGATGAAATTCTCCGCCTGACATGTTTTCCACAGTAATGCCAGGAGAGAAAAAAGATTTCAAGACTTTTTTGTCAAGCTTATATTACAAATCATTCGTTTTAGTCATTTATGTTATAGCGTAGTCTGAAGACTTCTAGTCAAGTGACTTTGACGTTATTATTCAATAATAAAAATGTCATAAAAGTGGGAATATTTTTGTAAATTGGGCAAACACGAATTGACATTGCGCACCGAGGGTTCTACACAATGTAAATATATATTTATATTTTGTTTTTAATACACAATGTGGTTGATTTTGAAGGTTTATAAGTTAACAGAACTAAACAAACTAAAGTATTGCTGTCCTTAGCTAACATGTCTGATAAAAAAGGGACAGGGATATTTTAATTAGTTTAAATCTGTCGACTAAAGCCTTCAAAACAATGTTGACCATAATGTTTTTATTTATTTAGAATGTTTTCGCTCGCTCTACCTGGCTGATTTTTATTATTTATGTCGTTTAGCTATAAAGTTTTCATGGTCATTATGTCAAGTTTGACGACAATTATCGGTTATTTTATGACGATAATTCACGATTTGACGTTAACACAAAATAATTGCCTAACGTCACTTTGTATTGTACATTATGAAACTTTTTTTTTTGTTATATCTTTTTTTATTTAGGGACATGGAGTCATTTTTGACTATGTCAGTCCCATAGTATACACACAAAAAGAATTTAAACAATACAGACTCTGTCTTTGAAAAGTCTATAGGCAGACCGACAGAGCATCCTAGCAGCGCTAGATGTTGGCACCGCTAAAATGCTCTGGATCAACCCCACATCTAGGTTATTTTTATGAAACTTAGATTTTTGAGCATACTTGCATTATTAGGTTTTAACGGCCTTACTCAAAAACGTCGCTCTAACTTAGTCAAATTAAATAATTGAATGATTTTAAGACATTATAATGTCTCTGTAGGTCAAACGGACAAACCGACGTCTACCCACGACACGCAAGCTTAGTAATAGTTCCATTGAACAATTTCGCATAGAGAACCCTAAAATAAAAAAAATGTTATTAATTAATATTTGTCAAATTCGTTTATTTTATCACACAAAAAACAACACGCAGAAAATACAAGTAATCATAAAAATTAAACAGAGTCACAGATTCCTACCCAAAACTTACTTTGAGAAACATCAAAGCTTCTGGCGTTATCGTTTATAAGGCAAAGAAGAGAAGCAAATTTGAGAGGATATACAATAAGACAGTAAGCTGCACCCACAGACTTGGCTGCACCGGTCCGCACTCAATATTCCACGTGAATAGGTTGTTCTCGCTTAGTTAGTAGATAGATAAGACTGATAGGTGATCGCCGTGCCTTGGCCGAGCCTAACATTGTGCATAATATGACAATACAAATTATTATTTAAAGCAAGGTTGTACCAGAAAACGGCGGCGCCGAACGTCCCGTTAGCGGGGTGTCGTGAGCAGGCTAATACGATAGAAGAGCAGACCACTGAACAGTATATTATAGCAGAAATCCCCTGGTACACCCAGTAATCTTGAAGTGGACTACAGGAATAAAAAAAGCCCCTGGAACAGCCAGGTGAACTATGTGGGTGGACTACGGACTACGGGCAGGAAGCGAACGTTTTAAGTACTGAAGCAGAGTGACCACTGAGGGCGCCAGCAAGGTTGGCTGGCGTGTACGCCAACTCATGGCCCCGTGTGCCGCTTTCTGTAATCATTATTTTCCAGTGAAATAATTTAAGAAAAATTGTGTTGGGAAATAGTATTTTATAAAAGAAAACAACCTATGTTTAATTTAAATCTGGTAGTAGGCACACACTGATTTTAGAAGGTAAGAAAATAATGAATAATTAACATCAAACTCCTAAATCTTTTTGGAAAATAACTGTAAAGTAGATAGTTGAGCGAAGCGAGATCTCTGAGTTTAAGGGGACAATTCGTGCAAATACAATATTGTTATTGAACATGAATATGAGCTTATTTTATCAAGGGACTTGGAGGGTTTGATCTAGGGGTCGCGAGGTTCACTTCGCTGCGAACTACTAGTTCTAGGAATTTGTTCATAATACTAACTGTCATTTAATCTATGTACATGAGGCGGACCGTAGCTGTTGAACGTTTCACTTTGTGTTTTTGTTTTTCCCTTAGAGGATTATGGCGTATGGCGTTGTACATAGTGTATTTGCCACTGTCGAGTGTTTTTGTATTTTTCTAGCTAGGTATCATCAAAATATTGATTGCATTAATTATGATTAATTTAAATATTGTACTTAGTCAAAGTCACGCAATTCAAGCATTATACTTGGAAGCAAGCCAGAAGCAAGATACGGTTAAATTCAAGTCATCATGGTAAAAATGGTAGATTTTAAAAGCATCCTTTTTTTAAATCTGTCACGAAAAGATTCGCTTCACCAATTTACATTGCATGCCTAGACTTCAGTAAAAGAACAATTTAAGTATAATGATAGGTATGTATTTTAATAATCAGAATACCCACAAAAATTGTTTTTTTTTTTTTCAAAAATTTTTCTTGTAGGCGCCAAATCTTCTCCACGATTTCTAAATAACGGCATATGATCGGCATACAAAGCTTTTATAATGAAGTATTTGTCAAAGTTGATTGATAAGTTTTGATAAGTCAAAATTTGACAGCAGTTAGTTGAAATAAATGGCTGAATATTTTTTGTAATGGCGGTATAAGGGTAGAAACGGGTAACAACGACAGACGAATAACTACATAATATACAATGTGCACTGAGAAGTGTGAAGTTTAGAAACGAACCTTCGACTGTCACATAACATTTTTGACTTGGGTGGGAATCGAACCCATAACCTACAGGTCTAAAGGCAGACATACTAACAACAGAGTTATAAGGGTTTAATTTTATATTCATTTGTTTTACCGATAGAAAATTTCACCTATCCATATTGTCGGTGACAATATAATTTTATATGTAAGGACACCCCTGTATTCATAATTACCCTGCCTTTCCCAACCGTTTTCAAGGTGAAGCGCTTGTCAAATGATCATTGGTGAATCTAGGTAGAAGGTTATGGGGGAAGGCAGCAGCCTCGTTGTCTTCCCGTTTCTTGAAAATTACAAAAGTTACCTAGTTTTACTCTCAAAAAGGACCAAATTGAGCACCATGAAAGAATGTCATGGACCAGTTTTAAGCCGAAGATTTCCCATGTTGCAAATAGACTACTGTTACTGCAGTCGATCATCAATTTAATATTTTATCAGATAGCCATTGCAGCATAAAAAATTAAATATTATTCAAATATATGAAACATGCCTTAGCATACGAGTAAGTACATCTACAACAAGTTAGTGCTAGGCTAGACCCAACGGGGGCACGGCGCCCCAGAGTTAACTACTGGCTACGTACCGGGGCGTCGCAGTGACGTCATGTTAGTGAACTTGAGCAGTTTGTCTATGGTTTCGATGGGTAGAGTATGGGTGAAACGTTGGTAGCGCTACGGAAAAGGTCCAGCCTTCTAACATCACACGTTTATAAAACTTAAGGTATGCTTGGCCGGACCACGGCCGTTAGCCGGCGCCGACAGAGAGGGCGAATAGCGGAAACGTATGGGAAGTGGTCCAGCTTTGATTAACTGAATCGGCGTCCAGGTTTAGCCCGGGCAATTTAATGTTAAAGAGAAATCAAATTGTATACAACGTTATGTGTACGTTACGTGTGTGTTGTGTACGTTTGAAATAAGGTAGGTAAGCAATAAACAAATTTTAATTAAAGCTCAAGCTGTGTAAATTGACGACACTAACCATTTATGGCAAAACCCAATCAAATAATACACTTCTTGAGAATAAGTATCAGGTTCTATTCATAGCGATATTGTCATGTCGATGACACGGAATAAGTGTCACGAATAAAATTTCCCAGACACATGACATCATGTTTATAATCGTCAAGTGCAACATCATTAAAAATTCAAATTCATTTACTACCTTATTCTCAGCGACTGGTTTCAATCAGAATCATAGATTAATTACCGAGATAAGTGACAAGAAGATAAGGTAAATTCGTAACGAATTTGAGTCTTTTGAAGTGTTTTTGTTTTATATAAGTTTTTGCTGTCTATCTACCATGAATGTCACTTTCAATTGTTTTCACAGAATCTTGTTTGAAACGTAGTTTTATTGTTTCAAATTACGTTTTAGTATTTTTGTAGATACTGTTTTGTTGTACTCCACAAAAGGGAGTAGCTGGAATAGCTAATCCGTCTTTTGTTTTCATCCACCACGTTGCGAAAGCACATGAAGGTAAAAACAGAACTTATAATGTTACTATATTAAACTAAAGTAGTTGTTATACTTAGTGCGTTTTCTCACAAGACGACATGACAGCGTGTCGTGCAGTGTCGTGCCGTTGTGCTGAGAAAATCTATAATATAATAAAAGGCTCTGTCCTGTGTGACTGACTGACTGACTGACAGACAACGCACAGCCCAAACCGCTGGTCGTACAGACTTGAAATATGGAGGGTGTATTCGGGAAAAGGGGGGGGGAGGGGGGTTTGTATGAAAGTTCTTTTTGTTTTTGGACTTTTAGTCACGGGGGGGAAAGGGGGGTAGAATGTTGTATGGCAAGTTCTATAGTTATAGTGATGAAAATTGATATTTGGGTACTTCATTCAAAGAATGAAGTATGGGGGTCGGGGGGGGTCGGTAGAGTCGGTAGAGTGCTCGGGATGATTTAAAGTGTGGAATTTTGGGAGCGGGCCGAATTTCTTCCGTACGCGGACGCGGTATACCATATCGTACCGTATCTCGTGAGAAAGTTACAAATGTAGATACACTTTGTGCAAATGTTATCACACTTTCAGTTACTATCATTTTAGTGATAATGGCCCACTTAAAGTGAAGTTTGAACATTAACGATGTCGAAGTATAGTAATTTAATATTGGGTATTTACTTTAAGTAAATGTAAACTTTATATTGCTTTGGAAAAGTATGTTTTTAAGTAAATACCTAACGCCACAGTAAACAACTTTTAAGGTATTATTAGACCGTCCGTAAGGCACATCTATTTAAAAAAACGTCGTGATTGGTCGCTAGGTAATTTTTCCAACTAGTTTCTCAGATGCAATCTGCGCAATAATTACAGTTCAAACGACGATGTGTCCGATAGATCTGAGATGGACGTGGCTATAATGACTAACAATCTACTGTGACCATCTTTGCTACATCATTGAGTGGTCGATTGTCATTTATTTCACTATATTTTGTTTTGTATGGTTTCACCTGCTTGTTCCAGTTGTTGTGTTCGTAATTAGAAAAATCTGGCTTGTAAGTGGTTATGATGCAAATGGAAGGTTGTCGTACAGTGTAGCGGTCTAAAAGAGAGGTCTTCGTTCAGTAGTGGACGTCTCCGGGCTGATGATGAAGTGCTTATCTATGGACCTTGGCCTGTCTCACTGTCCTTCTTGCTTCTTGTCTCTTGTAGCGTGTTGTCGCTTCTTCTACCGCCTATTTGCCTTCTTGTATTATACCTTTTGCTAACTTTAACTTAAAGTCTATGTTTTTAAAGTTTAAACGGGAAGAAAAATTATGACATCCGGCAGGACTCGAACCTGCATACGAGCAGTCTCTATGGGTTTCCGTCCCAACTGCTTTGCCAATTAAGCTACAGAAGTCTCTGCCTTAGATGCCAAATTTGTCGAAACTGTTTAAGCTACCAACTAAAGCATTGGTGGCGCCATCTATAAATTTTTATAATACAAATATTTACCTAAGCCAATATACCTGGACCTGGGTATGTAATAAAACTGGATCCAGAATCAGCGGAGGACGAGCAGCAGCGTCCTCTCGGTTATAACGGTAGTGAGCATTCTGCAATCCCCAAGCCGCCTTAAGGGGGAGGCCTTGGACGAACGTCCAGCAGTGGACGTCTTAAGGTTGATGATGATGATGAAATTTACACATTGACATTAAAACAAAAATAGCTTTAACGCCCAAACTGTCTCGAATCTAAATACCGTCAGGTTAGCTATATTTTTTGTGTCGCGATAAGATCGGCGCGGGCGCAGGGTCCGCCGCTACAATAGCGACGTAATTGACAAACCATGACTGGATAAAGTCAAGGCTGGACCCGACTGTGACTCCCCGTGAACCGTCACTTTGGATCAGATATTGGTAGATTAGTAGATATGGAAATTATTAATAAGCATAGCTATCATTCCTGGACCTGTGTATGTCCTGCACCCAGAACTACCGGAAGACGGGCAGCAGCGTCTTCTCGTGGTTTGTTGAATTTTTGGTGATAACAATAAAGAGCTATTTTATTATCATCATTATGAGCCAATCTTTTTATGTTTCACAGGCTATCATCATTATCATTCTTGGATCTGAGTGTGTCCTAAAACTGCATCTAGAACCACCAGAGGACGGGCAGCAGCGCATTTATGTTTCACAGGCTATCATCATTAACAGCCTATATATTATTGTTTAAAAGGTTAAGTTTATAGGTGTTTGACCAAATGTTAGGTGACGGCTGTCTTACGTTTATTACTCTACTCCACTCCTCGTTGGCGTTCAGGGTCCGCTAGCGTTTGTAAAAAAAATATGACGTTAGCGGTTAATGTTATTTTCAATAAAGGTTTTGATATCATTCCTTTTCTTATGCTGATTAAGCCGCAGGTATACAGCTTCCACAGACTCTATTGGAACTGTCTTCCTGAACGCTCTAATCCAATAGCACAACTACCGCACGTGTGACCGTTTGTTTCCAGCCCTTTTGGGACAAATAGTTGCCGTGGTCGTAGAAGTGGCACGTCATTAATTGTAAAAGTAGGTACTCACTGAATATTAATTAACATTAAAAAACAATGTCTTTGTGATGAGGCGTTCGAGACGTTCACCTGGTGGTAAGCATCACGCTTACCCATAACAGTAGCAGTTCCAAACTCGTGCGAACAAAATCCTACGCTGCAATGCACTGCGCTCGTCACCTAGAAAAAAAAAAAAAAAAAAAACAAATGAAAAAATATGAAAAATCATGTCAAATATCTTCAAGCCCAGTAATTTCTCTAGTAACATTGCCCTTAAAACCGAAACACAGTAATGCTTGCACACTACTGATTATGACTGATTATACTGATTACTGAATAACTAGCAACTCTGACTCTGCAACAGAGTCCTGCCACTACAAAAATCTTCTCATCTGGTTTACCGTCCGCTATTTTGTATATAAAAAAATCTGAAAAAGGTGGTTGATCCTGGCAGCCCTAGGTAAAGTAGGCGGTGTTCTGTGCGGACGTGTCGCCAATTACCGCCGGAGTATTGACTCGGCCGAAACTAAGCTCTCATCATTTACATAATAACACCTTGTGCGGTCAGTTGGGGTGGCCCAAGTTATGAGAATGAGAGCTTTTTTTTCAACCGATTTCAAAAAGAAGGTTCTTAATTTGACTGTATGTATGTAACGCGATTACTCCACTAATTATGAGTTGATTTTGATGATTTTATTTTGTTTAAAAGGTGGGCCCATATAGGTAGATATTATCGAAATCGGTTCAGTAGTTTGGTTTTTAAATCAAAATACCTGGATAAAATTATGTCATTCAGGTAATCGAAACTGAAGTCGGTTGATTCTTTATTTTTAAGTACCTATTATAGATTTGGCAAGACAATGCAAGTTAATTTAAGTACTGGGTTTGCCAATTGTGTTTAAGTATTAAATCACGTTAGCTTTAACTGTAAATATGATTTGTATTTATGTACAAAGAAAAAAGCACTACAAAATTTTGTACCAAGATGGTGCTGCTTTTATTTCATACAAACTTATTGTTTTTTAACGTTAACGCGATCAAACAAATGTATCTAATGGGTAAAACTCGCATTCGGATATTGTATCATTTTATGATGATCGATGGATTTTAGTTTGGTACACAGTATTGTTACCTTAAAAACAGTAGTGTTTTAAGTTTAATTAACTAGCTTTATTTTGTACAGGCAGTAGAAAAGAGTGTATTCTGTTTTGTGTATCAAATCAATAAATAGCAACTACCAACAACAACAACAACAACTACTAATTACTTTTGAAACCAGCAACAGTTAAATATTGTCGAGATAATCTCGAGCGAAAACCCTCAATAATATTTTGCTATGCTTTGGGATTTTTTTGGGATTTTCAACAATAAAACGCTACCTCTCACGACTTGCACCCTAACCTTGAATATCTAATTTGGCCGTAGTTTCCCTTTAAAACGCTCACCCGAAATGCTACACGTTAGACACATAGATTTGTACCGATAGAGGTCACTACGGGGCATTGTTTCGTTTTCCTGTATTATTAAGGTATGCCTTGATATTTTCTGTGGCGTTGTAGGTTTTTATGATTATGATTAGAGGTACATTTGCATGTCTTTTATTTGTCTTGTTGGAGTGTCAGAGTCAGAGGGTCACGATTGTTTTGTGCTTTGTAAACAGTTAAAGGGTACCTATTTCAATGATCAGTGATCATGCAAACTCGCTTCTACAAGACTAAATACACACCTACATTTATTGAGTAAGTACCTACGATAATCTTTCGGACTTCTAGTTTCAATGCCTTTGCCTATATTAGTCTTCTTCTTTCCATAATCTGAATCACGGAGATGTAACAAGAGTAATTGAGTCAATAAGCTAGAAGTGACTACGCTCACCTTAACTACCGTGCTCTGAATAAGTCATTATCATCGTCAGTGTGCATCGACCCACTGCTGCACAGTATGGTCCTCATCCCTAAATAAATATAAAGGTTCATCCGTCCTCAAGCAAAAATGTTGGGTCGAGAACTAAATGAAAATACGATGTTATTAAATTGGAGTCAAACAAGTAGGAAAATATCAGGGTTTTTTTTTGAGCTCGACATTATTATTATTAAGCCTTTATTGCTGAAGCAAACAGTACATAAAAAAAACATTTTTCACTATTTCATAGCCTGAAATAATGTAAAATGTACACATCGTATTTTTCGGTTTAGTGATCAGCGTGTCTTGCGACACATAGGCCACTTCCAGCTGTTTCCATTCTGTGTCATCCAATACTCTTAATGTCATCTGACCATCTTTTAACTTGTCTACCTCTTTTTTTTTGCCGTCACGTAGTAGCCATTCTGTAATTATTTTTGTCCAGTTTATCATCGAGCTCGACATAATCACGTCAAATTACAGTATACATTATACAATGTGTGATAAAAAAGCCGAACAATACTGAAGGGTATATGTACAACTTTTACTATGGGCCTGACCTTCAAATCGCGAAAAAATCAGCTGTTCTATGCAAAAAGTTTATTGACCTTTGATTTCAAGTTTGGTCTCCTAGTAAAAGTTGTTCATAATGATGAATGCATACCCTTAAATAATTTTGAATATTTTTGTTACACATTGTATATTAAAAGCAACATTTAAATATAATTAACTGCGAGTCATTGAGCTAATATCTATAGAGTCACCATTGTGCAACAAAAATGTCCGAGCCAAAACTCGGCGCAGTGCGCCGACATTTTGACCGACATGAACTACGATAAGACATAAGCGCTCAAGCATACATTGAACACTATCCAAGCGACATAACGGAAAATTCGACTTCGAATTCGAATACAATTGTGAACTATATAATGCACGTATAGGTATGTACAACGGCAGTCGGACGTTTTTTGACTGTTTTCCTTTGAGATTGTGACTCTTTAGATATTAGCTCAATTCTGCGAGTGTATCATTGTCTCAATTATGTTCCATAAGTACTCTAGTCCTGTGGAACAATCGTAAAAAAAAATGCGTTTGTCCATCACGAAACTTTGCAATAGAAATCCCGAGTGCGAGTGCATCAAAATTGTAGGTAAAATCATCGTAGAAACCATTGGATATCATATTATGACACATGTTACGATACGTTTGGATATTTGTTTTGGTTTGGCTTTAGTCAAACTTTGGTCTATAAAACATTTATTAAATGTTTTCTTCTTAATTGATTCATAGTTTGAGTTCAGAAAGGCAAGGTTCATTGCTGCTGATATTTAAAAAATAACATCTACTTTCAAATAAAGTCTACTACGTTTCCATAAATAAATAATCAAATAACACTGCTAGAGAAAAATAAAGAACGCTTTGATGTATATTTACAAGAACGGTTCTATCCATTCGTCAAATTAAAAGCGCACGAATCTTCAAAGCCCAAATACCACATACCAAGTTGTCATTAAACAGCACGAAAGGCATTCGAGCCACTGTGCACATTGTATAACCAGTAAGTAATGTAGTGTATAGAATCAGAAACAATACTAATTCGTAACTGATGACTTGGGAGCTCGAGAGTCGTGTCCCAGAAAACATAATAGTGCTACATGCAGAAGAGTGACTCCCAAACTCAAGGGTAATTTTAAATTCGCCACAAAGTAAATTCGTTACGTTTTTTGAATTCCATACGTTAAAGGAAACTTGCCGCAGTCTTTAAAAATACGTGTAAAGTCGTCAAAAGTATAAGCTAGTACATAGTTGAACCACAATCCAATAATTATGTAACTAACAAAATCATGTCATATTCATTGCAAGCTAACTTGTACTCTAATTGTATAGTACAGTGTTGATATTCCTCTACAGTATTGAATGGCGGGCGCAGTCGGTGGGCAGCTGCGTGATGTCAACGAGTCAAGAACTACAGTGAAATATCGACACACTAAAAAGTAAAGTTCGTATAGGTTGAATAGCCAGCCCTAGTGTCCGAGTTATCTCGCACTGAGCATGACAAGTTTATCCGATTTAATTAAAAGTGAGTATTCCCGTATAAATAAAACTAAAATGTGTCAATACCACGTCAGTTTTCATAATAAAATTGTAGTTATAGGTATAATATAGGCAGAGACAGTGATAATGGAATGGACGGGCCCAGCGCTTGCAAATCGTTCAAAATTAACAAGTCAACACAATCAAGCATACCTAGCTAAAAGTATGCATAATACATTTGCCAGAAAAGAGAGATAGCGAATCTAATTACTGCATGACAAAAAGAGAACACATGTACATTTGTACATGTATTCGAAAATTGTATTATCGTATCGTACAGCTCGCATGTCGCAAAGATAGAGTATGACTGACGCGAGAGGAGAGCCGGCGCTCAACATATAGTCAGTTTCAGTATAGCTCAGTCTTCAAAACCCGTGCGCTTATTTCCCGTCCATTCATTTTATCATTGTCGCTGCTTATAGACGCGTTTTCAATGGGAGTGAGTCTTCTGTACGTAGTATCTACTATTATGTCTTCTGTGGTCGTGTAAAGGAGACGAACTTACCTGTACCAGTTTAATTACCGGTGCTATTTATACTGTACGACTTTTTTGATGTTTGGTGGACTTAAGTCAATTTTCTGTCAGTAAATACGCGTTGGTGGAAAATATCATAAATAAAATATCAGCTGTTCCATACAAAAAGTTCATTGACCTTGGACAAAATGTTTGGAATAGCTGATTTTTTTCCGCAATTTCAAGGTTGGCCCCATAGTAAAAGTTATTCATAATGATGAGTATATACCTTTAGTATTGTTGAACCTTTTGTTACACATTGTATATTTTATTTGTACGACGATAACTTACACACCATCTGATCTTTATGAAATGTTGTAAGCAAGTAGTTCGTGCAAATACAATTATCAAGTTTACATATGAGCCTGGTTAGGGACTTGGAAGATGTGGGGGTCGCGAGGTCTCACTTGGCCGCGAACTACTAGTTTATTTCGTTGCAAACATTTTTTATATTCCATTATCGTCGACCCAAGTAATGTGTCCAACGCCTCAGAGAGAGTACACTCACATACAAAATATCGTCAGGTGTAAAAGCTCCATCTCCAAGACAGATACGAATGCACACCATTCAGAGTCCAGTTATAGACCGCTACAACCGCTGGACACCGGGTAACAGAGCGGCAAGATTTAATGGCCGCGACTGTCCGCTGTTCTACATGAGGTATGGGTTTCGTCATTGTCAGACTCGCCGGTCCAATAAGTCTTTGAAGAACGGACGTTGGAGCACTGCTAATGTAACCTACCAATACATTCTGTCTGCCATTGCTAGCTAGAGTTTGTAGATCAAAATTTGCTAATAGAAAAAAAGAAAGGAAGAAATAATTTATTATGTCATATAAATAATAAGGTTATAATATTACTATAACCTATAACTAACTAACGATCCCTGAGTGAGACCGTTATATTTGACATTTAAATCGTATCGTCATCATCCATAAAACGTTCACTGCTGGACGAAGGCCTGCCCCTTAATAGTGTTGCATTGCAAAAACCTTATCATGTTTTTTTGTTGCAAACCTTTGTTTTGTGTTCTTCGACGCTCAGACGTATCCTGTGGGTTTTCTCCCATCAGTCGAAGGGGTTCTTCAGGCAAAGAAGTAAGAGAATCTAGAAACATTTTTGTTGTCATTTGCTTCGTATCTTCAGGAGTCCTTCCTCACTGAAGAACGCCGGTGGAACATGATAACTTGTTAAATATGATGTGGCTTATCATTTTGTGTGGGATATCACAATATTTTACACATCTTTTTATAAAACTTTCGTTTTAGAATCCTTTATGATTTTGATTACATATCGCTTGACAGTATGACGTTTGAGACGTTGACATTGACATTTCGTAGATTCCTGTAATTTTTTCATTGAGAACAGAATTCATTAGGTCTTTCCACACGTTGCCAACGCGGACAGCGTGTAAACAGCCCTTAATTGATTTATCGATTCAGAAAGAAAAGTTTTGTTTGTTTTTACGCCGGCAAGTCCTGGCAACATCCTTTTTAACTTTGGTTTTTGATGGAGTAAGCGGGCGAATAATCCGCTCCTGTGAATTAAATACCACACCGCGGAATAGTAAGTTATTTTACTTGGTTTTCAACCTGATTCGTTGCCCGCTGAAGATTGAAGCGAGGATTATCATTTTCACTGATTTCCACAGTACTTGGGATGTTTATCGGGCAGAGAATGATAGCATGCCGGCCAACAATTCCATGAGGTCCAAAGCGGTGGATTGGTAAGAAACCCATCTCGCCTTGTTTCCAAATCCACGTACCTAAATTATAGTAGAATTAGAAGTAACGTCGTTGTCTCATTGTTGCAGATTCCGCCGCTCTTTTGTTTTGGTTTAGTGTTTGTGCTTGTAAAGCGTCCATGTCTGCGAAATGACTCGTAGCCTACCATTTTGATTTCGACGTCGATACGTCGCAATAACATTTAGAAGCAGAAATATGTCTTGGTGAAGCCCAATTAATCAATATTAATGCCACGCGCATTTGGTATGTCAATTTTCTCTTAATTTTCCCACGTCAGTCAAGTGTCTACAACGAAGAAAGAACCTAGAATGTTTTTGGACTATAACTAGAAATTATGTGATCAAGAATTGTAAATTTAACTTCATCGAGCAGAACTGGCCCTTCTGTCTCAATCCTTTGGTGTAACTTTAAAACTTAGAACTACAATATTAAAGGTTTAACTTATCTATACTTAACCTAGTACCTAAGTACTTAATTTTACATTGTTTAACAAATGTACTAACATAATAGAAATATCTTAAAGAATGTACCTATAACTAACAGAACCGTCATTGATGTACAATGGTAAGAAATTGAAGAACATATTTTACAATACATAAGATTTGGACGCTAATTCCTTGTCTCATTTCCCAGCATTATCGTGCTGGTGGCGCCCTTGTTAGAATTAGTTATCTCGGATAGGTAGGTCTAACCCCATCTCACCCGCCAGAGGCAGGCCCGCAGAGCGCACACAGAACCCACTACCCCTCGAGCTAGCCGTTCACCACACCGGTGACCCGGTAAGGTAGCAATAGAGTGGTGTTGCCTTAAGCCCCACACTTGGCAGGCGGCTTGGGGATCGCAGAATGCTCACCACCGTTAACAGAGAGGCGCTGCTGCCCGTCTTCCGGTGGTCTTCAGGTCTAAATCGTATATTGACAGTTAAATCGATAAAAATCGGTAAGTATATTCTCAAATTCGGTAAAAAACGTGGTGAATATTGGGAGCGGCCCAAATTTCTTCCGTACGTGGACGTAGTCGCGGGCAACCTCTAGTATACCTAAGTATATAAAAATATTTAAGTACACGTAAATTGAAAAGGTAATAATTTTGATCACTCTAAATAATGTCCTTTCTTTTCTTGTCCTTCCAAGAAAAAGTCATTTCTGACTAGCTTTAACAATTTCGTCAGCCATCTCTCCTACTATATTCCTTCATGTTTTTTTGCTATTCCATTATTATATATTCTTGTATTTTTTTGATATTCCGTATTATATATCCATCTATATTGAGCTACAGAAATCGACTTCAATATTTTTGCCACATGCCTTTTTTACTGGATCTAAGCATACCTTCCAAAGGCGACACACATGTGGAGGCCACATCCACCACGCTGGCCCAGTTGCGAGCTTGTGCATATGCCATCGAATTTCTTCGCCGGACTTATTATATGCAGGTTTCCACGATGTTCCTTCACCGAAAAGCCAGTGATATAAAAAATGTTACATAACCTCCAAATAGCTTATTCATTGGTACGGGCCTGGATTTGAAACCGCGACCTCACGATTTCAAGTTGAGCGGTCTCCTGATTAAGCTACCAGGGCTTAATTTTTTGTTACAACTTAAAGACATAGTTATGGCAAAATGTTTTGACAACTTCGTTACCAATCAATTGCATACAATTTTCATTAACCGGCGTTACCCAAGTTACACCACAAAACAAGTTAGTTAATTAATCAAAAATTAAGAACAGTTCAAAGCCGCCGATGTTAGGACGTTTCAAAACAACTAATAAAGTTAATAGTTCACTTCATCACGACGGCACATGTATATAGGGCTACGCGAAAAGGTAGTACTAAACCCAAAGGAGATTATTGTACTCATAATTTTATTGTAATCTACTTTACCAAGGAAACAATTCTGAAATGGCGTAAAAACTGTATTTCCTTGCATTTTGTCGAATGTCGATTACTTGGATGACATCTTTTGTCAACTTAATTTCATTTAAATTACTGAACCGATTTTGATCAAATTTCTACGGGAGAACTGTTTTTTTTTCAAATCGGGTTATAAATGACCGAGTTCTCGTACAATTATAAAAAAATATGAAACCGAGTTGAGAACCTCCTCCTTTTTTGAAGTCGGTTAACAAATAATATGACATTCTTCCAAACTTTTTTTTGGTGGAATTATAAAATTATTGAAGAAATATACATATTAAACTAAATAAATAGATGAAATTGAATGTTTTTGTACGATTTCAGATTTGATAGATGGTGTCAAATCAAAAAATAATGGGGTCAAATCTGACAGCGTAAAAATTCATTCAATTGTTGATTACAATGATGAGTACAAAATACCTCCTTTCGGCTCAGTATAACCTTTCTGCGTAGCCTTGTATATCTGTTACAATTTGTTATGGACGTTGTACATCAGCACCGATTAAGCCTAGTTTTTATGAACAGGTATGTGGTGACTACAGTACAAGTCACAAGATCCTACTTTGAAGCGGATGGCTCTTAGACTTTATTGAATAATTTGGGAACCAGCCACTCGCAATTTCACTACAGAGAAACACCGTAAGTATAGAAAATAACTATCTCGAACCGAATCTGCGCGTGACCTGCTTCAACAATCACTCGCCCTTACACGAAATAAAACAAATACTTAAATAGAGAAATAAATAGGGAATTACTGTAGAATTAGGGAATTGGGTACTCATAAATACACTCTTGGCGTACCCTGGGTAGGTACACCCGGGTGTATTTATGTGTATGTTTTTGTATTAGATAGTTTTTTTTTATTAACAGCGTAAGAAAACGCGATGGAATTGGCATTACATATAATTAACAAAACCCCCAAAATAAAGTCGAATAAAAAATACAAGTGTTATTAAACGAACGAAATAAATATTTAATTAGCCGATAATAAAGATACCGCGTTTTTTTTTCCGAAAGCCAATAAGGAAAACCCATCGTCTTATTTGACATGTTTCAGCACTTCGCCTTTTGACACAAAGGTCATCGCTCTTCTCTTATTCCGTTCACCCCACAAAAAATCGAATAAGCTACGGTCATTCCAACCTGCCCGATCGCTGCGTTATTCCGATATCAACAACGAATTAAAGACTGGATAACCGTTAATTGATCGACCGTGGTGACATTTCACTGCGGACGTCTCACGCGCGCGGCTCCTTTGAAGACCATCCGCCATCTTGCGTCACAGAGGGCACAAAGGTAGCCGACACGATTAAATTCGTACGTACGAGTACAGATATGTGACAGTTGTCTAGTTTCTGGGTACAACGGGGCAGTTGCAACTAGTTTTTACTAAAGTCGGCGAGTTTTGGTATTCATTAATTACAAAATTTAATATAATCATTGGTAAGGTGGCAGTTTGAAATGCTTGCTGCTGCTTAATTGCTAACGACATACTTGTTAGTGAAATTGTTGAAGGTTTGAAACGTGTTGGACACAGACTACAAGAGGTAATACGTATGTCGGAAGCTTTGATGACGGTGGATGGGAACGGACATTTATTAAAGTATATTGTAACATCACCAATATTTCTAAGCTTGTCAAATCAAAAGTTTATAAAAGAAGTCTTTCAAATATCGAGAAAGTTAAAAGTTTTTGATTTTAAAATGTTTTTTAAATTGTAATGAAAGTCTATTTTTAGTTTTTTAGTTTTATTTTCTCATGGGTGAATGGTCTTGACTGACTCACTTTGGTTTCAGAACATAATAGTGAAATCTTTGGTGCGACTACTGAGTTTATACTACTTATTAGACTAAGGGTCAACCCACATGTACCACAACCACAGCTACACCACAACCACAACACGTGGTTGGGCCCATATTTTGTATTGAAAATGAATAGTAGAATTTACACGTACCACATTTTGCCATCGTTATCGACCGCGTGGTTGGTACCGACCACATCATAACCACAACGCAACCACATCGCAACCAATACGCAACCACAATGCAATCACGAGCTACACAGTGAAATAGCCGCCGGCCACATCGCAGATACAATGTTGCGTCGACGCCATGACAGTGCGCGCTCTATGAAAGCCAGAGTCGAACTGTATCTGCACACGACGCAACCACATCGCAACTGCTAACGACAACGCAACCACATCGACATTTTGTCGGTACCCCAACGCAACTGCAAAAAGCGTCAGCGACACTATTCACACGTAGCCACTGCGTCACCACATTTTGTTGTTGCGATGTGGTGTGGTTGTGGTACGTGTGGGTTGACCCTAATAGGTCCACAATGTCTGATTGAGGAAAAATACTTCATGGTCTCTGGTTTTCGAAGCAACGTACGTCGCATTGTCATTATTCGCAGTAACGTAATACAGTCAAAAAGTGCATCTGTACACCTAAATATTAAGTACCTACGTAAGTTTTTAAAGTATAATTGCATTTAAATGTCACTCCCACATTTTGACCAATTTATTTGTGAAAACAAGACCACGACTCGAGGGACTTGCAAAATGAACTTCTAAAAATCACGACACGACAAATCACGGCTTTGCTACATGGAAGATCTGATTAGATATATCAACCAAAATAAATTGCACTACTCCACCTCTGCCATTTAGAGTAATATTGACAAATTATACGAAGTAAATGGTAGAGAGAGATAGTTTTTTAACATTGGTAGGTTGAGACACTACAAGAGATGGTACTTGGAAAATAAAAGACATAGTATAGTGTAGAGCGCCAACAGTGTGGGGTGACGAAACTTAAATTTTAGATGGGGCATAATTACTCTGATTTCATAATCGAGTAAATGTTCTTTGCAACGTATTGTAAGAAGTCCATTATGATAAAAAGAATGGCATCGGTAAGAATGAAGATTATAATCTAAACACGTATCTAAATAGATGTGGTACAGATCTCTTTGAGTGATCGAGTGGTTATTTTAACGAAGTTGCATCAAATTTCGACATTGCTTTTTGCTACATTGCGACCACATTATAAGTGTAAGCGAGTAAAGGCGTTACCATAGTCATTTTCTGAAGAGACTTTTCATATAATATTTTAATTTCTACATTTGGTCTCACTGCTTAGATTCTCATTGTATGGTGGTTGTTCTATAAGTACAAGCTAAATTGACGAATACAATCGACACTTGTAATACCAATTACAGTAGCCACAAAAGCAGCTCTTGAATTTTGCGAACAATTAAGATGATAAGATAATTTTGACAGAACAAAAGAGCGGCTTCAAGAATGTGATGTCATAGTTACGATGGGAAAAGAATTAGACAAAAGTGACAGTGTGTTGACCTCAGACTGGCCATTTTGTTAGAGACGTGTGCAATTAAATGATAATTTGAGTAATTAAATCTGTCACTCAAATCACTGAAGCATATTTTGAACAAGACAGATTGAAATCAGTGACGTCATGGAAAATTTTAAGTTAGATTATCATAGCTATTTTAAATTTGTTATGGGAGCTTCTAATTATGCCTGTTGAGGGAATTGAGGGAGATTGTAGATCTCGGATTAATGGTACTTTAGATTGAGTGACTTAAAGAGATCAAAAGTTATAGACATGACGCACCTTTTTGGTCATCGTTTAATGGAAGCCGATACGGAGATGAGGAAGGATGAGATCACGGTTACGCACACTTACTATTATATATATTTGCGCACACGCACGACCTGTCACAAATGTTTCCTTATTTGATATAGATCAGTAGATTGTTTTTAAATCTGTGATTCAAAGCTAAGAATCGTATTACTCAGAAATGGAGAGGGAAAACTTTATCACACAGCGCCCATAATGTAGTAAAATATAATTGGTGTCCTCGGTTACTCTCATAAAGTTGAAAATGGTGAAGATATAAATTATGAGAATGACTCTAGAAGTAATCGTCGCCATTTCATTAAAATTCTCGCCTCAAATGAAACAGTCCGTGACAACATAAAATAATTCCGTGGACACTGAATTACCGCACTTGTTACGAAGCCAGCCAATTATGGAGATTACGATCTAGATTCGTCCGTGGACATCCCCACCGTGACGGGGAAAAACTCAATTATAGTTATTGCGGCCACTTCTTCAGGTGGAGTGACGATTGTTTTGAACCTTTTGTCTCGAGGTGCCCCTGCGACACGGCTATTAACTTATAAGATTTTCAAGGTTCATGAAGCAACGTTCATTAGAGTATAAGAGTAATGGATAAGGTATGTGCTTGTCTGTGATTAAATTAATTTGTCTAGTAACTAGCCTACTATACTGTATATATCGTCTATCGTCATTGTGTAATGTAGTTGATCAAGTTCGTTATCATTTTCACAAAACTGTTTGACTATACAATACTACCTATATAAAATGATTGTGTAATGTTAAATTATTCGAATGTTCGTGAAAAAGTCCTAATTCAGGATAATTTAAAATTTGAATAATATTATCTGTTTTTAATTGCCTTGAACTAATTACACAGTAATTATATTTTTTAGTTATTTGTTATTTACTGCAACTGCCAGCATCCTATCCATATTTAATTAAACAGGAAAGTATTTCTTCTTTCGTTAAAACGTCGGGTTCATCCAAGCAGGATCAAAAATCCGAAGTGTTCAACTAGAAGGTCTAAGGCTCGCGAAGACTCGGTAGAGATAGAAAATACCACCGACGCATAAAATTAATGATACCCAATATCATCTCATACGCATCTCAGTTGTTCGTTTGTCGTTCCTTACTTACCCGTAATACCATCAGTGTCATAACACCCGACAATGTCCCATTCATCCACATCCGGCGGCCACACGCGGCCACTTAAACGGGACATTCGCTCAGTTTAATGCGAATGCAGTCAGTTTAATGGGAATCCAGTCAGCTTCATTGGGAATTCGCGAAATTCACCGGAACGTCGCCACGCCTTTACCGGTGGTCGCGTCACGAAATGAGTTTACTGGGAAATCTGACAATATTGTCACTCACTGCGGAGAGTCGTCTCTGTTTGCCATATTATCAACTATGTTGTGCATTGTATTTTATGTAGATTAACTGGTTAACTATGCACAGTGTAAGTAAGTACATCAACAGCCGGAAGACGTCCACTGCTGGACGAAGGGCTCTCCCTTAAAGGGAGGTGTTGCCATAATCCTCACGCTTGGCTGGCGGCTTGGGGATCGCAGAATGGTTACCACCGTTAACTGAGAGGACGCTGCTGCCCGTCCTCCGGTGGTTCTGGATGCAGTTTAAGGACATACCCAAGTCAAGTAAGTACGTATCCGACTTAATTATGCATGATTTTAATTAGAAATTATTATTACCAATTAGTTAAACACTTACTGAGCACAAGTAATGATAAAGGTATTATGAAGAAGATGTAGTATTAAAATATTTATTTCATTCAGCTTTTGATGAAGGTGCGAAGGTGAAACTACATGCTTCATTATCAGCCAGAAAACGTCCACTACTGGACAAAAGCTTCTCCCTTAATAGGGAGGGGTTGCCATAATCCCCACGCTTGGCAGGCGGCTTGGGGATCGCAGAGTGTTACCACCGTTTACTAAGAGGACGCTGCTGCCCGTCCTCCGGTGGCTCTGGTTGCAGTTTTAGGACATACCCAGGTCCACTACATGCTTATTTTAATTCATTTGTCTAAATTTATTTTATTCAGACTATAGTAAAGTTTAAATGCAATGCATTTGTAAATTTACTTGCGTTTTATTTATACATTCTACTTTTGCCCAGTTTTCTTTTTAAATTGAACTCTTGAAAGAAAATTAACTTCAAATTTTTTTACAAGACAAGTGCTTATTTATAAAATGTCCGAACACAGATGAATGAGTCCGCGTAGCTCTTCAGACATTTTATAAATAAGCACGAAGTTAAGAAATCAAAAACATCCATCTTTAAACGGTAACTAACTGCCAAACAATGTGATCTGTTCTTCCTATCTCACCGAATATTTGGCACACGCCTCCCATCACCTCAATCCAAACACGACTATCGATTGCTAAGGAAAAATCACTCCACCCGTCTGAAGATGTAAAGGGCAATGCTCACAGGATCAAAAAGTCGCAGTACCATGCGGCATGCAAAAGTCAACTGTTTTTAATTCATCGTAGGTTTAAAATTGTACGTCACAGTTCGGCACAAAGCGCACGATTTTGTACTTTTAGTAAACTGAGAAAAGTAGACTTTTCCGCGTCATTTGTAGGTCCGAATCTAGTTTTCACCGTCGCCTCGCCTCTTCAATTCTGTGAGCGTAGCCCCTTACACCGAACAGCGTCAATGACCCCACGTGGTAAGGTTAAAACAAATCTATAATTAGTGTACGAGCTCTTGCTCTGGTTTCTGTCGTGGTCGCTGTAAAAATTAATGTAAACAAATACTTGCTCTCACGCAGGGGTGGGCTGACAACCGACCGGTTTTAAACTCCCATTTTGTGGTAAAAATGTTTCGGGAACAATTGCTTTTTCGATTTAGTCGTAAGGCGATTTTCTGGATGAGCTTTGTTATTTGTCGTATATTGTTTGTCTTTGTATTTTTCGTGTTGTACCTATAAACTAAATTCATATTTTTTAGGGTTCCATAGACGAAGGGTGTCCAATGGAACCCTATTATGTCTATGACGTCTGTCTGCATCACGATGTACTTTCAATTGTAATAGAAAGTTGTTTGAAATTTTGACCAAATAAGTCTTATTATGGTAGAATTGGACCTGGGTTTGTCCTAAAACTGCATCCAGAACCACCGGAGGACGGGCAGTAGTGTCCTCTCGGTTAACGGTGATGACATTCTGCAATCCCCAAGTCGCCTGCCAGGCGTGGGGATTGTGGCAACCCTTTCCTAGTAAGGGGTAAGCCTTCGTCCAGCTGTGGACCGCTTCTCGCTGATGATGATAATGATGAAGAGGCTATATAAAGTAAAGCCGACTCTCTACTTTTCAATCTTCATAAAACAGTATTTTTTGTTTTTTTTTTCCTTCTAGGCAAAAACGATTAGCAATAAAAAAAAAAGCGTCAAAGAAGTTAGTGTGGTCAACATTGTGCAAGCTTCAGTGTATAACAGCAAATAATGAAAACGGGTCCATAGTTGACACGTTTTCATTAAGTATTTATTGCATTAGGTATTTGTTAGCACTCGCAGTAAGAACTACTTTTTTTTTGATAAACACAATTATTGTCCAGTGTACAGAACCCTCGATTAATGAGTGCGACTCACATGCTATCAGTTTTTTTATGAGCTTTGTTATTCAGTATGTCGTATTTTTGTTTCGTCTCGTACAAACAAAAGTCATAATTTTTCTTGTTATTATCTTCAGTATTCTTTTCTGCAACTGCAAGTCGTGATGTTGTTCTAATTATAACGGACTGTTTTGCTTGTTCCATTATTTGGAACGTCAATTCTTTTTTGATGCACGTGTGGCTGTCAATTTCTTACCAAAACATGCATTCGCTGCCATGTAGTATTCGTGTCAATATTGAGTAGAGGTGACTTGGAAAATTCTATTCAAAGTTGCCTCTGCGGAATAAGTATAATTAATCATAGAATACTAACAAATACTTACGAGTACTCCATCACCATAACTTCTCCTTATCCTTAAACATAATCGAAATTGGAATAGCAAAAAGTAAAAGGGATGGCAATAGAATTTCCATTTTCTAAATATGGTTTGTCTCGTTTTACCACTTTTTATGGACGTGCTGCCTCCAGTTTGGTTTGTCTTTAAATTTTGGCCAGTCTCCAATTCTCTATGACACCACTCTATCTTTTAGTCTGTCTCTTTTATATCAACGGTGTCAAAAAAAAGGTATAATTCACCAGCTGATTTAATCAGTCAAAATTGTGCTGTTAAAGCCCATTATTAAAGCACATATATGAGCATAATAAGTATAATCAGCCTGTAAATAGTCAATTGTTGGATATAGGATTGGGCTATATCCACTAAGCTGACCACGATGCTGGTCAGTAGATTCACAAACGTCATTAAATCTCTTCGGTCGTATGCAGATTTCCTAATTATGTTCTACTTCCGCTAAAATGCAGTGGTATTATAATCCGTTACTTTGCACGATAGAATCCGGAACGAGGATATTCGCCAAAGAACCAAAGTTACCGACATAGCTCGCAAGGTTTGCAAGTTGAAGTGGCAATGGGCAGGCCACATCGCTCGAAGAACTGACAACCGATGGGGAAGAAAGGTTCTTGAGCGCGAACCGGGAGACGCAGCGGGCAACCGGTGGATGCAAATGTCAGGTTGTCGTACAGTGTGGCGGTCTAACGGGGAGGCCTTCGTTCAGCAGTGGATGCCTCCGTGCTGATGATGATTATAATCCGTAGATAAACTCCAAACAGCTGCAGCATTGAAACTGGCCAGGGATTTGAACCCTCGACCTTATGATTCCAGGTCTAAGTCTTTCCATTAGGCTACCACTAGTTTTGACATTATTTTTGACTCTATTTACATCTCAAAATACAGAAAAAGCGTTGGAAGAAATTAAATCATCGCCGCCTGATACAGAGCAATTCCATTTATTCTTCTTCTTTAAGCAGACGTTCTCCTCAATCATTATGTAAATTCCACACTGGTCCTACAGCCCGTCCATTGACAACGTCCGCCTGCAAGCGGAAGTTTTGCGCAACAAGCCAGAAGCGAAGCAGAAACAATTAATGCAACCAACGCCAACGTATGGATGCCGTTCACGCTCCGCGAGTACTGAAGAAAGTAAGCTTATTACGACACTGCTTGCGTGTTTGCCACCGCTTGTACTTATACGAACTGATGGAAAAAAGTTGTCATTTCTTTTATTCATAGCTTGGAAGAGTTCGCTCTATTTCTATCAAGTAAATCCGTGTTTTATAGGTAAAATTACCAAGATGCGGCGAAGATGGGTAGGATCTGGTCCGTATAAAAGAAAAAATACTTTTATATATTTTTTCTTTATATGTTTGCGTTTGACTACACCCTGCCTGATGATAAGCAACAGTTTTGTCTAGGATGGAGCACGCTTACCTAGAAGAAACCTATTTACTCTAGATTTGAAGAATCCATATTGTACGGAAACAGACTCCGGCTGATAATTCTACTTCCGACCTCGCGAATTAAAAATGTGGAACCGAAACGCTTTGTACGTGGGGAATGTCCACCATGAACGAATGATGCTTTAGTCGGATGTAAAAAAATTACATTAACATAAAATTATAATGATGATACATTTACACTGATGTGTTATTTGCAAAACGTGGTGATGGTTCTGGACGAAATTTTTCTTTCGGTGGACTTCCTCAATAAATACCTGTTTACGAGATTTGCTCGCCCTGAAGACTATCGACCTTACTTAGAAAACTTTTCAACCGTTAGTCACTGCTTAAGATGCTCTGCCATCTTCTCTCTGACGTGAAGTTGCACGTGCTCGAAAAGGACAGAGAAGATTAAGCAGTGACTAAGAGAATCGAGATTATTTTAGGTAAGGCCGTATGCCTGCAAACTATCTCCAGTCTGTTCCGATTTTACACAGTTTATTTTTAACAGCGTGAATAATATATCACAAAACTAAATAAACTTCATAAACTGTATCGAAAAACATATACCAAATTAAAATCTACTAAGTGCTTCGTTAATCGTTATGTCACAATATTTAAAGATTCAAACTGAATTGAACAGTTTTTGTTAAATATACTTAACGAGTTACAACACTTGTTGAGTATATTTTACGAATAGATACAGCGTCAACGTAACATATATAACATAAAATTTCAATTTTTCAACAAAACAAGTACCTACGTTTGTCAAACCTACACGCGCTACACAGCTCATTAACTTCAAACAATAACTCTGAGAATTAAATTAAAAGACATTAACAAGCCTTAATATTCAAACTGACACTTGTTATATTTTAACTAAACCAAACACCAAACACTAACCAATTACAATTATTTTTTTCCTTATTTTTTTTTTATGTTATTAAGATCTTTGAATAATGACGTGGTCCATTTTGAAGGCTTTAGTTGACAGTTCTAAACTATTATTAAAATATCGCTGTCCCTTTTTTATCAGACTTGTTAGCTAAGGACAGCAATACTTTAGTAAGTTTAGTTCTGTCTGTTCTGTAAAACCTTCACGGCCTTACTATTAAACGCCGCTCAAACCTTAGTCACTGTTTAAGATGCTCTGACAAATTCTCGCTGATGTGAAATGTTACGTGCGAGAACAAGACAGAGAAGCAAGTAAGCAGTGACTAAGTTTGAACGGCATTTTATAGTTAGGCCGTCAAAATCGACCACAATATCGATTCAACATTATTTTATGCAATACGAATCAAAAACTGGTCACAGGTTTTTTAGCAGCGTCGTGTCGGTTAACGGTGGTGAGCCGCCTGCCAAGCGTGGGGATTATGACAACCCCTCACTATTAAGAGGAGGCCTTCATCCAGCAGTTGTCATCTTCTGGCTGATGATGTGATGTGAATGTAAGCATTACATTCGCATTAAGGTTGATTGGTTGATTGTCTTTAAAAAAACTATATTTTAAAGACCCTTAAATTATTAAAACTTACGTTTGCAAATTTAATTTCAAGTTCAATTGTGTGTATGGTACTTATTAATGTGACTGCTATATTGATGATTTATAATATGAGTCTATGATACTTGAAATAAATGATTATTAATTTTTTTTTTTTTTTACAAGCTCAAAGGTGCAATATCACTCTATCCAATCCACAATCATATTTTGCCACTTTGGGCTATTAAAAGTGACATAGTAAGTAAGTTCATATAGGCTGAGTGGCCAGCCCTAGTGTCAGAGTTAATGTGCCGCCCGAAGGCCTCTGACATGGCTGACGGTTGCTGTTATAGAAACTAGAACAAACAACCGGGACCAACAATTTAACGTGTCATCCGACCCACGGTAGCGCTCAGAAATTAATGCCACTCACGGTCACCCATCCGAAGACAGACCAGACCGTCCGTTGCTTAACATCGGTGATCGCTTAGAATCACCTAGACAAGCTACGCCACGAGCGCTATGACATAAACAACCTCAAAATGATATAGGTATCGATCGAATTGAAAATCTTTGACACTTTTAGAACATTTTAAGTGACATTTACAAGCTCAACACAACCGTTTAACACACCATAACATCCGTAGTCACTGATTTACATTCAAAATACACGCTAAAGAAAACTAAAAGACGCTAATTGATTCCAATCAGAGATGTGACAAACACGAAACGTTAAAAGTGAGAAATGGTGACATGCTTCCGCTTTTACTGAAACTGGTTGAGCTTTAAACACGTGATGATAGAGTTGAAATTTGATGTGCAGTTTTAATTAAGTTGGTAGGGATTACATTTTAGTAATAATAATAATGAATTGGGTGGTTTAGTCAATAAAATTGCATTTTATTGAAGACTAGGAACTTTTTTTTAACCGCGTTTTATTCTTCTGTCAGAAAACAATGAATACAAAAATGTCGACATAAATATTCAAATAACCAACTAAAGTACTTAAATATACCTAACTAACTTTAAATTAAACAATCGATATAAGAAACCGTTTAAAGTACTTATCTATAAGTAGCAAACCTATAGATTCTTTAAACGGATATAGAGACATACTCTCTGTATGTTTATAGCATATTTATATATATAATAAAAAATAACAAATTTGGGTAATGTGCCCAAAATGCTGGCGACGTTTCCCCACTGGATTGCTAGGCATATTTTTTGGTAACTTGCATTTAGTCACTTCTATAATAACATTTTGTATTCTTTGAGTACAACTCATACCACCCGATATTTAAAACAACGATGCTGTCGTAGACCGTAACCACAGCTACGCTGGTAATCGCCTAGAATAGGAACTAATTCGCAGCGGGAACACTCCAACCATAATAGATGATTGGATTTTTGTATTATTATCAAAACATAACATAAGACTTATTTTTATTTAAAAAAAAAAACAACCAACTTCAACTTCGAATACCTGAATGACATCTTCTTATAATCTAGTAATTTTGATTTAAAAACCAAACTACTGAACCGATTTCGAGTAAAATTATATGGAACTGCCTCTGAAGTATATTACCTACCAAACAAAAAAAGAATCATCAAAATCAATTCATAATTGGCGGAGTAATCGCGTAACATAAATACAAAAAAAAACGGTCGAATTGAGAACCTCCTTTTTTGAAGTCGGTTGAAATTATAAACAATATGAATACCTCCCTAATTTGCTTAACCTACAATAAACGGATTGTGTCTAGACAGCTGTAAGTCTAGATAAAATAATTTTCAGCTTACTGGCGAGTTACAAAAAGATTAGATTCAATTGAAATACAATTGCATCCCATTACTGATCAGTTTTGTTTCGTCCAGTAGTGGACGTCTAACAGGCTGACGAAGTAGTACTGATCGGTCCTGGATCCACGTTCCATCCGTTGTCATGAATCCCGACAACAATGTCATTAATCTGAAATAGAATGCTGTAAACGTGTGAATTTATTGTGATGTTTTTACAGCGGGACACATGTTTCATTGGCTGTCACCGGCGCCTGCCGCTGCAGGATGAGAAGCATGCGTGTCGTGGTGGGCGGACCTACTGTCTCATTTCAGTAAACACTTTGAAAACATGACTGATTGATAGCTCAGTTGGTAGTAACTCTAACTTCAGAGCTGTAGGGCGTGGGTTCGATTCCAACGCAGGACAAAAAAAATGCTAATCGATTATTGGACTAGCAATTTGTACATTACCAGAAGTTTATTTTATCAAGATTTTATTTTTGCTGGCTCCCCTTTAAACAGACACTCAGTAATTATCACACACTACTAGGCGCAGCGGTAACATCTGATATAGAAGTGACATCTACCACGTCGACCACGCATAGAAGACCTACCACCAAGTGATGTTTATAGTAGGACAAGACTTATTATGTAAATATTACAAACATGAAAATCCTCGCTATAAAAGCCCCATTAAACTGTCCCATATATCATCCAATTCACATCTCTAATCGGTGTCACGGCAGCTCTACATCGCTATAAATCCGAGTCTACCACCGGCGTCGTTGTCACGATGCCAACTCGATCTGTCACTCGGCTTATTTGTTTACATTGTTCAGTAATCGCAGTATGGCTTTACCAACTTATCCTTAATAATGACTAAATGATAGAACTGGAACTATCCATGCATTATCAAGAGTTTTACTCAGGAATTGCGGCGGTGTCTCCCTCGGTCACTTCCACAAATAAGTTGTTAGTATTGTAGCTTTAATGGATTTTGTCATTCGTTCCCCTGCCCCCGATTGTTAACGTTTGATGTGGTTGCTTGTTTACATTTGGAGAGACAAATTGGTGATTTTAGAGGCACGGATGTTATTCTTCAAGCGGTAGGACGGAAATCGCGTGAAAAATGTTGGAAAATAAGTTTTGAGGAAACGACTCCCACGCTGTCGGATATTCATTCAAGTTTAAAATGAAGAAAAAACTTCATTACACTCTTTCTGATATCATCACGGCGCTATCCCGAAAATAACCCATGACATTTTAGTTTTCATGCTACAGATTTGTAATACATTCATAGATTTCGCTATCTAAAGAAATTGATTACATGTGTAACTTACATTTTTGAAAACTGCCTTATTTCCTAAAACTTTTACCGAAATCTTTTTTATCTCGACCGCAAACTTTACAGTGAAATTTGACGACACAATAGAAAAAGCTTGCATTAAAAAACATCTGTTATTAGAAAGATTTAAAGACAGAGTCTTCTTGTCTTGTTTTATACAATTCAAAGTTAATAAAATCACAAAATCACCAATATTTAAATAAAAATATTGGCTGTACAATGTCTTTCATAAAGGTATAATACCGATACCCATCAAAGAACACTATTATGTTAATATTGAAAAAAAAAGTACTATGGCCACAAACAAAATGCATCATGGTAAGTATATTCGCACAAAATGCATCGTGATTGGAAATTTGGACGATTTTGAAGAACGAGTTTGAGAAATTATACAGTAATATTCCTAGTTTTTCCTGGTATATTTCTAATAGGTACCTACTTTTCAACTTTTTTTGTTTATAATGTTTTCGAATTCGTTCACATAATTAGATAGATAAATAAATAAAAAAAATTAAACAAAAAAATGTATAACCTATAATATATTGCTACATGTATTAAGAAGTATTTAGATCTAACCAAACCACTGCCCTCTATAATACAAGTACGCTGGACTTCATATTGTCGATAGCAAATTGAAGCCATTTGATTTTCGCCATTTTGGCGCAGATAGCCAAAGAATAGCAGTGTGAGCGTCCATGGAACTAATATTTTGTAATACTATTATGTCAATTTTAGTACCGGAGATGCTCGAAATGGCGCTTCAAATCGGCACAAAAAAACTGACATTTCCTAGACAATATTTAGTCCAGCGTACTTGTATTTTAGAGGTCAGTGAACCAAACACAGAAATCTTTTCGTAACGACATTAAACTTAACAGACTGAAAAACCGAAAACCGACCTCATTACAGAAAAAGTTGACATCTTTTTCCCTATGGCGTAATATTTCACCTGTAACTCAAATCGCTGGTCTATTTCCATTCATCACGTCGCCTCCGTCCGTATGACATCTGTTCGTCCACGTAACATAAACACGGCCCGTTTCTGGGAAACTTTAACGCGGTTTTAAACATTTAAAACTTTTTTCCAAGAGACACTTTTGTGCGTACTGGTTTTGTTGTATCTATTTTAGATGTTTTAAAAGCTTTCGCGGGTGTTACTTGGGTTGGTTCTGCGAATGGAGTTGTGTGGTGTCGAGGAGGTTTACGTATTTCTTTTTGGAAAAATATATATTATTCCCTTTGAATTGAATTGGTCACAATTTTACAGACAAATTTAAATAAAAAGGACAAATTTTGATGCAACGCAAAATGATTAAGTACTTTTTATGATGCATTGTTGATGTTTTTATGAGTTAAGTATATGTGTTTGCCTAATAGTTGAAATTCCTTTAAAAATAAAATAATATATTCATTACACAAATACAAATTAGTTTATTGTTTCAAAAACATAATATGAACAAGAATATTTTTGAAACAATTTTGTATTTTGTATTATCGATAGATGAACGAAACACTTACCTACTATCTAATAACAATTGTTTCGGAGCTTTATTTACTAACCAATTCAGGCCGCCTGACAAATTAATGGTATTTCATAATTTTTTAAAGCGATTTATTTAGTTTTATTTAGGGATTTGAACAAAACACGCATTAGCATCACTTCGTCATCCAATCCTAAATCGTCCAAATCGAGTTTAAATAAAACCTAATGCATTGTAATCGAATCTAACCCGAGCGAATCCAATCAATCAGCCGTATTTGTTTATCTACGTTCCATGGATATAATTAGAGGTGCAAGTGTTAAGCATCCTTCCTCGGTACGCTTCGACGGTGTTTGTATGAACGGTTGCGTCCTGACGACACTGCCGGCGCCGCCTGTCCGATTTACCTTGACCCCATCGGAAAACATACTAACCACCTGAAAAATTTAATATAATGAGACTGTAATACAATGAGCATAAGATTGTAATTCGTTTATCGATAGATAGTGGAGTTGAGTTTGAGAAAATTTGGAACAATATCAAAGACAAAACCAGGAAATTAGACTTTGTTTACGCTAACCCAAAAGACAAAATCCTTTGTTTCCCCCAACGTTTAACAGATGAGTTAGAGCAAATGGTCCATGGACTTCTGTTTACAGTAGACGTTGACAAGGAAATACGTGAGCGGAAGAAACCGCATTCGGGACGCAGACGTAAATCCAGAATGAGTGACAAGTAAAAGTTTATTGGTCTATAAATTAGGCAAAAATAGGACGCCATTGGAATACCTTGTAGTAAAGTGTGAGCTGTCGCACGCGGCGGCTTTATGATCTTGAAGTAAAATCTATTATTTCTTATAGCTGGTTTCTATTCATGGGCTATGTTTAGATTTTTACAACACATTTTCTCAAAAAAACCAAGCATGTATACATCATTCGTACGTTAAAAATTACGCACAATACTACGGAGCGTGCGCATCCTTTGCGGTATTTTTTAATTTCCATAAAAATATTATGTAAGAATTCCACCAAAGAATTTCTCATTACGAGAATAAATAATCTGAATGATCGAATATCCTTGGAAGCGCTTTTGCTCGATAGTTTTGTCTCACTTTAATACTACAGAGAAAATGAGACAAAAGATGTAGTTCTAATTTTCAACGTGGTGCCATTTGTAAATTTGCGCATTTTCTATAAAATATTAGTCGTTTTTTTTTCTTCTTTCCTCCTAGGAGGATTATGGCGTCGCACTTTGTGCATTTACCAGTCTCAAGTATTTAGTTGCGATTTTCCGACTGATATTTATAAACAAAAAAAATAAAGTTTGTTTCAAATGTGTTGTAAAATATTGTATGACACACGTGCGGAAATTGGTATCACAAACTCGTGACTATGGTAATCGGGCTGAGTTTCGTCTACTCGTTTGTAAAAACCAACTTACCGCACTAGTATCATAAATAATGATCATCATTATTCTCGTTTTGAAGTTTGAAGTCGGAGGGCGAATTTCTTGCTGTCTTTAGATGCTGGTAACTACTCGTATCTCATATCCTACTATGGTGCATAGAACTAACTATCGAGGGAGATGTGCTGTGCGGGTGATGCCATATTCTACCGTGTTGGTTTGATGCATGTTGATGGATTCACATGTATGGATTTACGTCGGTTTCTTCATAATATTTTCCTTTGCAGTAAAGCCAGTGATAGTTTTTAAAATTGGTACGTAATTTCCTTTGAACTCAATAGTATGGGCGCGGGATTTAATCCACAAATATCCCGATTGCAAAGCGCGTTTTCTTCTAGTCTCCCGATGCCCTCTGTTGTAGCTTCCAGATCTCTGATAAGGATCCAGTTTTTTATATCTTGTAACTATAAGCAACAGTACTGTTTTAAACTATCACGGTTGTAATACACGTCACACACGTCGTTGTCACGGGTGTAATATCCCGTTAATAATAATATAACTTTATAAGCAACAGGGTTAGATTTGTAGGTATATTATTCATCATCATCATAACTCATGTCGATACACATGAGTGATGGCCTGGCTTGGCTTATGTCTCTTCGTTCTTGTATCTTAGTGCCCTGTCTCAGTCGAAATCCATCATTGACCTTCTGATATTACTTTGATTATTATTATCGTAAAGAATAAAAACTACCAGTCAAGTTCTCAGTGGCAACGAGTAGCCTGCAGCACTGTCAGACATAGGTGTCTTTAAAATAATTGTACCTCAACTTACATCCGTACAAAACCTAGCTGACACTTTATAATTGTATGTCTGTGTAGATCGCTGACTAAGAAAAGGCAGAGACTATAACTTACTCGTTTAGAATCTTACTTTCGAGTTAGGACACTGCATTATACAGTCTCGAAGCTCTTGCAACCTATTAAAGTCAACGGCTGGACGTCGCCATACCATTCAAGAGCCATATACCACGCTGGCCCAGTTCCGGATGTATTCACATTCGACGATATTGAATTTCTTCTCCGGACGTAGATTCATTCGCTTACGATGTTTTCCTTCTCCAAAAAGCCAGTAATATGAAAATCCGAACATAAACTCCAACCAGCTCATTGGCTCATTGTCCAGGCCTGGGTTTTTATTTTTTTTGTAAGGTTGTCAAATAACCTTTGATGCTTGCGCGGTTTTTTAAAATCATTTTAATAATTATGTTCGACGTACAGTATTTTCATGAAGTTAGGCCTCTGTTCCTTTCTTTGTTTTGTGTCTAGATCGTCTCTCTGAGATCTGTCGCCCCAATCCATCCCATACAACTCATACGTGCCATTTGGTAGATTGCCAGTTTAATTTGATCGGTGTTTATACGTACCGCCCCAGGACAATGCTCGTGTATGATGGGGATTCTAATTTCGTGTCATCGTAAACATGGCGGATGATTCGTGTTTTTTTCTTCGGTTTACTGAGTGATATTGAACACAGAAATTTCTAATGGGAAAAATTAACATAAAACTAGATCATTATAGCTACTTTTTTTTAAAATGGCAGTAAAATAAATAAATTTTACAGTGTAATGAATTTTCCACTACCCGTGTCATTACATTCAAGTTGTTTAATTTGCCATGGCAATGATTGTATATTAAATAGTGAGACATTTTGCTATTTTTGGTGTTGTGAAGAGAACATGCAGTCTACGATAGAGAACGCTTACGTAGAAGAAACAGATTTAATTACGACTAGCTTTAAAAAAACCATGAATTTCTACCATCTTCATATTTCTAGTAATTTTGATTTAAAACCAAACTACTGAACTGATTTCGATAAAAATGTTTATGGGACGTCCTCTATGATTTGACCCCTATGACCTCTAAGTTTTAAAAATAATTGTGCAGGAAAATATGAGAAGGATTTTAAAATATATATTAGTAGCTGCGCCCCTAGCTTTCACCCCCAATTGTTTGAATAAAAGTAGCATATGTTTTATTCGAAGGTATAAGATACCTCTATACCAAATTTCATCCAAATCCGTTCACCCGTTTCAACGTGTAGGAGTAACAAACACACCGACAAACTTTCACATTTATAATATCAGTAGAATTGAAATGTAAATAACTCAGTAATTTTTGGAATGCAGTAGCAACGTCTAACACAGTAGCGACAAAGCAAAAAACCCGACTGAACTCTGAAAGTTATGACTCTACTATTTTTACTATTGTTTAGTTCACTGTGACAAGATGCTCGTTTAATATTTTTTATGACGTGATTAACTTTTTGTCAAAGCGTGAGCCAAGCTTTGTTTGACGTCTACGAAACCAACCAAATCTTAGGACTGGCATCCACTATTCGTAGCAAGCGTAGCAAGCTGTTCACGTAGCAAATACGAGTATCTGCACTGCATTATTCTTAAATCTTATAGTCATGGCGTCACAGTTTTTCACAGTCACATTAAAAAAAAGACGATGAGAAATGTAAAGTTTTTGATTATATTTATATTTCATACTCAATAAAAAGAAAATTGAGACTGAAATTTAAACAGCTTGGCTGGAAACTGAGTCAAACATTTTGGATTGTTAGCAAGTTTTGTCAAGCAATCCGTAACCCCAACATATTTTGTTTCATTGCCCAATATCTCAGTGCGTGATGTGGACGTCAGGCCTAATTTATCACTGTAATTTACACGATGCGTTAGATGTTTAGCTTTTTTCTTTTAGGTATTTCAATAATCTTGAATGATTAGAGGCGTCCAACGGTTTCCTTTACTTACTTAATGATGTAGGTAGCTAGATTTATTTCTAGTAGAAACACTAGTTATTTCTAGAGAATCAGTCCTCTGATCCCCAAGCCGCCTGCCAAGCGTGGGGATTATGGCAACACCTCCCCTTAAGGGAGAGGCCTTCGTCCAGCAGTGGACGTCTTCCGGCTGTTGATGATGATGATGAGTCCTCTAATACATTTTCAGAGTTGCCGAATTCATGTATCATCTAGATGACTTCAAGTCGCAATCGATTTCTTTTGGGAAAAGGTACGCACGATGGAAATTAAACGTAAGCCCATTCCAGGCCAAGTAATCATTAAAATAAGAAATCACTACTTGATTATTATAATTATACTTATTGTTTTATTTATACGGGAATACTCACGGTTAATTAAATAGGATACTCCGACTGTAGTTTCGATCACATCCGGTGACCTTTTTCAAAGAGTGAAAACAGTCGGAGTATCCGATTTAATTAAACGTGAGTATTCCCGTATAAATAAAACAAAAATGTGTCAAAACCACGTTAGTTTTCATAAAAAAATATTTATACTTGCTTTTAAAAAAACTAATAGTGACACTAATAATTTTCACATAAGTTGCCTTCTAATTTTATTTTTAAAGGCGTATGACTATTTTTCGCAAGCCAGTTCATCACTGTTTATTTAGCGATTCTCATTAAAAATGATCTTAAATACATTTCGAATGGTGTCATAACGCACCCGACATTTTACGCCAACAGTAACACATGTTACTATAAAAAAAAGTGTGAAAAACATATAAAACCAGTCGTAAAATGTTTGTCTTCTACTAAAAGTCACATATAATGAAAACAAAGAATATGTTCGCTTCAGATCTGTTTTTATTTGTATATTGCCGTTTTTATGTAACAATAAAATTTATTATTGTTCTGGTATTTATTGTAAGATTGATAGGCTGTCGTCGGATGTCTCTGTGAGGTCGTAATGTATACTGACAGACGGACGGACCGAAATATCTCAAATCTCAAAGATACTGTTTATTGATGCAGTCGCTGGGAAACGGGACATTATACAAGTGACAAAATTAGATTTTTTGTTCTCAGACACGTGTTTTTGTTTATGTGTCACGTCAGAAGACAGTATTTTCAGGTTTTGAAATGAAGATCGTGATTCATCTGAGTACGCAGACCATGCTGATTTGTGTAGGCTAACAATGTTGGATAATGGGTCATGACAGTGGCGGATACAGAAAGCAATCAAGGCGGGGGGCGCTGATGGGTCATGGGTGTATAAAAAATACCACCAATATAGTCATCATCATCAGCCCGGAGACGTCCTCTGCTGAACGTAGGCCTCCCCCTTATACCGCCACACTGTACAACAACGTGCCATTTGCATCCACCGGTTGCCCGCGACTTTTACAATGTTGTCGGTCCACCTGGTGGGAGGCCAAACTAGGGCCAAAGGACAGGGCAGCGTAGGAAGGCCTCTCAATAGGTGGACCGACGACATTGTATAAGTCGCGGGTAACCGGTAGATGCAAATGGCAGGTTGTCGTACAGTGTGGTGGTCTAAGGGGGAGGCCTTCGTTCAGCTTCTCCGGGCTGATGATGATCGGATAATCGTTACATTATTAAAATGTATATTAACAAGCTATTAAACGACCGAGACGTTCTCCCAAAGGAGATAATAAGATATACCACCTGCCCATAAACCATCGAACGATATCCAAAATTTTTGGTAACATTAAAGTCCACTGGCACTCATTATTTTAGAGATATTTGATTGTAACTCTCATTAGCCATAATCCTTCAAACCGGAACACTTTTAAGCACACTACTGCTTGGCAGCAGTACATTTATACATTAACATACAGTAGAAAACTTCTTTCAAAGGAAATCTACCACCTAACTATTTTTGAATAGGTTTTTCTTTTCTTCTATAAAAATAAATTACAAAAACAAAACTAAAAGTAGGTACTTTATTTGCTTTAAATCGTTCTTCATGAACTGGTGGTTTGCTTAGATGTGGTCACCGCTACAATTAAACACCAGTAACAATACCACTTGCATCGTAAACCATTTGTACTTCAATCTGTAAAAACCTATTATTGAATCTTAAGGGGGCGACTAATGCCAAAAGTAAGTAAAAGGTGTATTTGTAAACACATACTTTAATGATAAAGAACGTAAATATTCAGATTAAAAAAATACTACAGGTAGCCGAAAACCCTAAAAAAGCCGAGTAACCGAATAGAATTTTGGAAAATAATCTGGTTTAAAAAGAAAAAAAAACAAATTACCAACAAAAAAAACTGTTTTAATTCAAATGCTCTAAATTATCAGCGACATCACCACATTATTTTTTACGAATTACATAGCCAAACTAATGTTTTAGCACAGTAGCCGTTAATTTTTTTAATTTCATGCCTACATTTTGAATAATTAAATAAAATCCCACCTAAATTGCTCAAGGCTATCATCATCATCAATTGTATCATGCGATTTTCGACTCTAAACTAATGCAAGACGCGCGGGTGAAATCTGTTATTTTTCTGGCATTAGTCGCACTCTTAACAAAACTCTGGTTAGGCCACACAAGAAGAAAAAAAAAACACTCCAAATATTCTCTTTCCATCATTTTGGTAATAAACATTGAGTTATTAAGCTCAATGGTAAGAAATCATAAAATACGAGCACCACGAAGCAGTTCTGTTCAGCAGCAACAGCGACGAAGATATAAATTTAACACTTGCAGAGTTAGTGCAAGTGGTACATAATAGGGTAGATGACTGATGTTTATATCGTTGAAACCAATAGCTTTCATGAAGAATTTAAGTAAGTATAGTATCTATGTTTATTGAAAAAATAATTTAAATCGGTTAATAATGTTCTGATATATAAGCGTTTAAAGTTTTTGGTGGAGACAACTCTGTCCCTTTCCTACAAAACAAAAAATGACGTCGCGCCTTACTTGTCACAATAAAATTTATACATGGCGTACTGAGAAGTGACGTCACGATTTGCTGTTTCGCCTCTCTGTCTAGCGCGATATTAAAATGCTTATAAGTTTTAAGATTCAGTTCAGTTTCAGTTTCAGATTTTCATTTTCTTTTCATTAATCAGCTATATTTATGGGCCACATTTTAATAGGACAATTAAAAAAAACTGTCATCTAGCCATTCAGTCATTATAATGCTGAATTGATATAGATATAATCCGTAAAAATCGCGCGAAAAATACATAAGAGCTTACGATCTCAATGATCTTCAATTGCTGTTTTTCTCGCACCTATAGCTTTGATTATATACCTATAGCATTTTCCTCGCTGTAGTGAGTGAAAGTTTTGGCTTTGCGAAACTCCGCAACACGTTCAGCGAACAGTTCCGCGTAACTTTATAATATTTCACTCACTCATCAGCCAAAAGACTCCACTGCTAGACGAAGGCTTCTCCCTTAATAGGGAGGGGTTGCCATAATCCCCACGCTTGGCAGGCGGCTTGAGGATCGCAGAATGCTCACCACCGTTAACCAAGAGGACGCTGCTGCCCGTCCTCCGGTATTAACTACTCCTGACGATATTAACTATCTGGTCTAAACCGGCCTTTAAGAGCAAGGAAGAAGCTTAGTATAAACTATCAAACACATCCGAGTGTTAGTCAATATTCCCAAAAACCACTATCCTCAGCGCTTCAGATTTAACGATCGCATCAATTGACGCGCGGGTGGTCTATCGTAAAATACGGGCAAAGTCTGGGACAGTCGCTGAGTAAATATAGTTTTATGATCGGTTTAATAACTTGATGTTTGGAGGTCGGTTTTTACTTGTACGAGTAGGTTAACGCCTGCGATCAAGTCATGGTCAGAAGCACAGTTAAAATAATACTATGCTAGTCAGCGACGGTGATAATGGAGTGGACGGGCCCAGTTCTTGCAAATCGATCAAAATTTACAAGACAACACAATCAGGCATACCTAGCTAAAAGTATGCATATTATATTTGCCGGAACATAGAGATAACGAATCTAATTACTGCATGACAAAAAGATAACACATGTACATGTATTAGAAGTTTGTATTGTCGTATCGTACGGCTCGCATGTCGCGAAGGCAGAGTATGACTGAAGCGAATGGAGAGCCGGCGCTCAACATATAGTCTTCAAAATCCGTGCGCCTATTTCCCGTCCATTCATCTTATCATTGTCGCTGATGCTAGTAGCCAAAAGTTAGACTTAGGGGAAACACGACTGCGATACTTACGGCCTAAACATCGTCTTCAGCCACAATACGTCCACTGCTGGACGAAGGCCTTCCCCTTAATAGTGTTGCCATTATCCCCACACTTAGCAGGCGGCTAAATATAACCACTACCTATGGGATTTTCTGACAGGCAATTAAAAAGAAGATCCTCACTGTGGCTCTGACTTTGCGCAAGTTTTTAATTTTATTTTATGTGCCACAGCTCAAAAATATTATGCTGTTTTGGACTGGCATATAGTCTGCGCCATAGAGGTATGAAGTATACCTCTATGGTCTGCGCTATCTATCGAGTTGAAGAAAACTACTTTTTTTAATTGCCTGTCAGAAAATCGCCCATTGGACTTCATATTTTGTACCCTTTGATGGTAACTTTTGACTTGGGCTTGTCCTAAAACTGCATCCAGAACCACTGGAAGACGGGCAGAGTCCTCTCAGTTAACGGTGATTCTGCAATCCCCAAGCCGCTTGTCAAGCGTGGAGATTATGGCCATCTCTGCCTATTAAGTACTTACCCAAAGGAAAACCAAAGTCGTCCAGAAGTGGACGTCATCTGGCTTATAATGTGAATTTGTTATATAATAAGTCGTGTAAAGTGTATATTACACTAGGTGACACAAGCAAGCGTGCTTTTTGTGTTATTTTTTACATATTCATCGTTCACTTGGTTGTATATATGCATCTTGCACATCCTTAGTACATCCAGCCACTTACAAAGGTGCATTCCTTAATCCTCATACTCGTAAATCACATCTTCCTACCAGCCAGTAATCGTAATCCGAAATAACCCAATACTTACAGCATTACACCAAGGAAGTGTACCGAAATTAGCTCGGACGTTAACCCTTGCACAGATTAATTACTAGTCAGTATAGGAAGCACGGCACGTGTTTTCAATTACTTTTTGTCGTCAAGTGATTTGAAAACAATTTTATGTTTGACAAGCGTTTCCTCGGCAGTGTTAAAAGAAAGAAAAAAAAAAAGAAAGATCATAGAACTATTAATCGTAAGAATGACAGAAATCATAGAACTAAGTCACTCGCAAGTGATTTTTGAACTTAAAGTGATTTTCCAGTATTTTCATAAAAATACTAAAACAAGCAAAAAATTTATTTTTATTTTTCACTCACTCACGCATCAGCCAGAAGACGCCCACTGCTGGACGAAGACCTCCCCCTTAACAGGGAGGGATTGCCATAATTCCCGCACTTGGCAGGTGGCTTGGTCTATTATTTTTTTTTTTTTTTTATGCCTTATATCCTTGGAGGATTTAGCTCTACCAATGCTTATATCTTTATAATAGGTACATACTAGTTTTCAACCAAATGTCGTAAAAAGATTTAAGGTTACGCAAAAAAGGCAGTTACCTTAGTAGAGATTAATTATTTACTCAAAATAAAATGTATGATTTGAATACAAAGTGTATTATTTTGCGATGTTGGTAAGATACGCATAGTTAATAATTTAAATATGTAATACCTACAAAAAGTAATAAATAAAGACTTGACATCCAAATCTATACATAAAGATTAAAATAACACAAAATATCGCCAAAAAATTGTACCTAATTCGTAAGCAGGTAAGTAATTGTCTGATCATCACAATAATTATTTACAAAGACATGTTAAAAAAAACAATTGTTTTATTACATTCCCAAATAAAAATACTTTAAGCCTAAGAATTCTCAAAGAAAATATTTAATTTTTCTTCAACCACACATCGTGAACAACGTTTTAATTTACATTCTACAAAAACTCCATCGGTGAAAGATCGAATTAAAAAAGCGCCCCTTTGTTTACGCTTCGTATCAAAGAGCAGCGACTTACAATTAACATTCTTTGTCCCTCGTTATGTCATACATACACCCATACTGCGATATACAAGCAGTAAGAGCGCTTTAGTGTCTTTTATGGACACGCCTGAACGTATCCCTCGTCTCGTCACACCATTGCAAAATACAGATATGGTCACAATGGCGGGATTGCTCCTCATATATCACCCGCAATCTTTATTTCATACTCGAATGCGTGATACAAGCACGTGGCATGTGGGAGGCGATGCGGGACAAACTCGTAAAGCGCGGGATATGCGAGAGCAAATCTGCATAATACCAAATAACGTCTTAAAGGTAGCAGAAGTAGCAGACGAAAATGCCTTCTCATCACTTCGCAACATACATATAATGTTAACATTGGACATGACGGAGGTAAACCCAAGCCAAACCCAAGCCAAAAAAAAAACCTATACTTACCTATTACCTACTATTCATTGTGGTAAGTAAAATTGAGTATCTTATCTACTACCCTTATTCATAATTAGCTTTATTTTTGAGTTAAGCATCGTTTCACTTTTGACCGCACTACTCCCCTAAAAATATTATATATCCAAATGCGTGTGTGTTTTTATATTATTAGTATTTATATTGGTCTGTTTGTCGTTTTTATCACGCAGTATAACCAAGCAAAGAAGTATAGGAGATTCACATGGTCTTAAAATAAAGCAGACTCAGCCCCAAAAAATAGACCAAATTTTCCTGTGAGATAAAATTATCGTTCAATTTTATTAATTAGTTCAATTATCACAAATCGACCATACAGGGTTACAAAATAGAGAGATCGCGGGGTGATAGTTCGGGCAAATCAAGTTATCAACTTGTAAATCTAAATTTTTATTAGTGACGTACACATACATTTTCAAAAACTCTCTCAAACTAACTTCCCATACTGTTTATTCTACACGTCATAAACAAGTACAGAGGGCTTTGAAGTAACTTTCTAGCGAATCGAGCACTAAAAGTTCAAAAAGTGTTTAGTAATCCAGGGTTGATGTCCAAGTGATGCTTTTGATGTGCCTTTCAGGAATGTCCCTTGTATGCTTGTGACGTAGTAGTTATACCGACTCGGAGGGTAAAATAAACATTACTTCGTGTTAAGGCCAGAATTTAACAAGAAGAACGGGTATGAGATAGATTAGGTCAAATACACTAACGGCCTTACTTAAAAAAACTTTTCAACTGTTAGTCACTGCTTAAGATGCTCTGCCATCTTCTCTCTGACGTGAAGTTGCACGTGCTAGAAAAGGACAGAGAAGTTTAAGCAGTGACTAAGAGAAAAAAGATTATTTTAGGTAAGGCCGTATGACGCTAAGAAAAAGAAAAAAGTAGGTACTCGTAAACCGCTCGTATGTAGTAGTTATAAGCTATGATAGCTTTATATTAAAATAAATCTTGTCTATTACATTATTAAGACATTTTTTAAATATATTTTTTAATTTAGTTTCTGTGATTGAAGTCCAACTCGCCGCAGATGTGCGGTCTATGATGGAACACGCTTGTATTGCTTGTCTTAAGTCCTACAAATATTATAAATGTGAACGTTTGTGGTGTGTGTGTGTGTGTGTATATGGGTGTGTGTTTGTGTGTCTATGTTTGTTACTCCTTCACCCTGAACGGATTAGGATGAAATTTGATATAGAGGTAGCTTGTACCATGAAATAAAACATAGGCTACCTTTTATACCAAGAACCGCGGGTGTAACCGCGGGGCGCAGCTAGTTAGAAATAGACCTACGGCCTTACTACAAAACTACCGTTTAAACTTAGTCACTGCTTAAACTTCTCTGTCTTGTTCTCGCACGTGACTTTTCACGTCAGCGAGAAGTTGTCAGAGCATCTAAAACAGTGACTAAGGTTTGAGCGGCGTTTTGTAGTAAGGCCGATCTTGTTTCAACCTACTACCGAATTTTACCACAGTCATTCGCGAAGGTAATTATTATTCTTGTTCCAAAAGACCTTGACAAAACCCATCGAAGGATAAACTAATTGGTGTGTGGTAGGTAAAATTCGTTTTTTGACATTCTAAAGACACGACAAAAAATCGATAAACATAAACGGTGGCGACCTAAGAAGTTGACATTTGACAAAAACGACTCAGTATCTCTTTGCAGGCATCAAAATTGTGAACCCTACCGTTTCGCGGACCCTACTGCGAACTGTCAAAGCCTTTTACCGAAAAAAAGGGACACATTTTGAATTAATCATTTTATTTTGAACTTTATGTTATTGCAACAGGGTTTTTAGTTAAAATATGATACAGGAGTGATTATTTGCCAAAATTTTATATCACCAGACTTTTACTGAGTATAAAACATGTTTTGGTATTTTTTTTAGAACAGGCACTCTTTAACGTTGACTGAACAATGTTTGGTGTATTAAAATTTCGCTGGGAATGGTCAGTCTTGCACAACATTTCTGGAGATTGTCGAAACATGTGAAATTGAAATTGACTTTACTTAAAGCTGGTTATAATTATTTCATCAATTATTTTTATTATCATTTATAAAAGTATAGTTCTTCTATGAACAAGCAATCAGACAAGCAATTAGTAATGGCCTATATATTTCACGACGATTTACTTAATTTTATTATTACTTTTGTAATTTAAATAATATTAAGACAACTTCCACTGGTCCAATTGAGTTAACATTAATATTATGACAAGTATCTACAAACCTGGTGACATCGATGATTATGGCGCCATTTAACTTATTTGATGATATACCGGAGATGAGGGCACTTGTAAATCCAATGGAAAATGGTAAACCCTTCTAATTTGGGCTCATTACTTAATACGAAAGCTTTAAAAAATAATTGTATAAGTTAGGTTTCTAACCTTTTTTTTAAAGAGACAATATTTATTATACTGTGATATTAGAAACGCAATGTACCAGATAAATTACTGGGAGTGAAGAGATTTAACATTTAACATCTCAGGGTGACGAGTGCAGTGCAGCGCAGGATTGTGTTCGCAAGTTCACAATTCTGGAACTGCCACTGTTAGTTGCAGGCGTGACGCTTACCTCCAGGCGGACGTCTTGCTCGTCTCATCACTTGATTGTACTAAAAAAAAAAAATGTATCGTATGACATTTAAATAAGTAAAATTCGATATACATCGGTATAATCTCAAATTTGTCTAAATAAATCTGATAAAAGTACCGACACGTCAAATTTAGCGACATAGATCGGTACTCGCACTGCTGATTACACATAGGTTTGACTAAAATCTGATGGCATATCTCTATAATACGTTTTACAAAAGTCGAAAGAATATCTTTTAACAAGTTTTATCAAAAGTTGAAAGAGGACTATTTGTTTTTGCTAGTAGGCTAGAAGTTTTTGCTTGGCCGTTGGTCACAAGTGTATTTCTTTGATAATACTCATAGATATTGAATTATTCATGAGCTTACTCCAGCATGACGGTCACACCATGAAGCGTTCGTGAAGTTCCACTGACGGTTTTTATCCAAGCAAGGAAATTAATAAGGTGCGACTACAATAGAGCTTTTTACAGTTTTCGAAGCATAAGTCGTGACATGTAAACACTAAAGTTCAGATCTGATAAATAATGAATATATTTTTATTCTATTAAATGGTTACAAAACTGGTCAAGTGCGAATCGGATTTACAGTCATTATTACAAAGCGATAAGCACTATGTTTAGATATTTTAAGACGCATACTATAACTTTTCAAGACGACTGACTTACATACTTACATCGGTGTGAAAGTTCCTGAAATATGTCCTATTCTGCACCCTGATTGTGGTAGTGTTTTACAAATACAGGAAGTCGCTTTGTATTAATTTGTCAAATTATTGGAGTATCTTTGCTTAATTATACGAGAATTGTCACGTTTAATTAAATCGGATACTCTGACTATAGTTTCGATCACATCCGGTGACCTTTTTCAAAGAGTGAAAACAGAGCCCGACGCGCGTGCAGCTGCGTCCTGCTTAGCACTGCGGGCCGCTACACGTCGCGCGCGCGAAGACAGCGGTTGCATTGGAGCATCCGTCATATTTAGATGCTCACCTCGATGATCGCACATAGATTTTACCAAGCTTATAAGCCAATAAGAATTGCCAGAATGGCTTCGGAAATGGAGACTGTCGGTTAATGTAGGGAAGCTCAGGCAATAATAACTGGAGGTTCCAACCAGCCGCTCCCTTGAAGCTCAAAGAAACAGACATCCCGTGGCAGCCAGATGTAAAATTCCTGGGTGTCACCATAGACAGGAGACTGAACTTCAAGAAGCACAGAACTGGGGTCATAGGAAAGGCGAAGGGAGCTCGCGCCAAACTCTCCCCTGTCCTAGAATCAAGGCTTCCATAGAAAACAAAGAACAAACAAAGCTGCTTTACAAAACCTACATTAGGACGCGACTAACGTTTGCGGCTCCAGCGTGGAACCCGTTCGTTAGTCAAAAATATAGGACCCATCTCCAGGCCCAGGAAAACCTCACGTTGAGGCGGATGGTTGGAGCTACACGCTTCGTGAGGAACCATACCATACAAAGAGATCTCAAGATGGAGAGCCTGGAGACCTTCATAAGGCACCTTACTACGAAAATGTTCGATAGAGCGGATGGCTCACGATACGAGCATATCAGGGGCATACTTAGCACCCCAACACGCAAGACCTCCTGACTCTCGTGAAAAACGGAGCATGAAGCCCTGCTCCAGAGATTTAATTTCAAAAGAAGAACCTGTAAACGGAGTAAACGGTGTAAACGGTGTAAACGGTGTAAACGGTGTAAACGGTGTAAACGGTGTAAACGGTGTAAACGATATCGTTACGATATCGTTTCTGGTCAGTGTGAAAACGCCCATTGACTCAAAAGTCAACTCATTTGTACATTTAAAAAAAATGTTTCGTTGATCTGCTGTTGAATAAAACATGAACAAACCAACAGTTTATTTATTTATTATTAATTTTAATATTTTGTGAGATCAGGCGAATAGTGACAGGTGGAGTAAAACATTGACGGATTGCTGCACTATCATCAAATCAGCAGCCCCGAGAGGTCCACTGCTGAAAGAAGACCTCCCCCTGCGACCGCCACACTGTACGACAACCTGCCATTTGCATCCACCGGTTGCCCGCGACTTTTACAATGTCGTCGGTCCACCAAGTAGGAGGCCTTCCTACGCTGCGTCTTCCGGTTCGCGGTCGCCATTCAAGAACCTTTCTTCCCCATCGGTTATCAGTTCTTTGAGTGATGTGGCCTGCACATTGCCACTTCAACTTGCAAACTCTGCGAGCTATGTCGGTGACTTTGGTTCTTTGGCGAATATCCTCGTTCCGGATCCTCGTTCGTCTGCTCTATGGGTCAACGATACGCCTAGTAAAAATCGAGGTACCTGGTTAAAATTGCCACGCAAGCAAGTAACCTTAAATTTCAGCCTTTAACTTTTGCTAAATAGAGTAATTATTTCGAATGACTACTATTGAGAAATCCACCTTCCCGACGTCTTCCTGTCATTGAGGCTTCTTTATGTCCACTTTTATGAACCGTGACAAATCCAACATCGAAGCATGCATCGTCGCGCACCCTCCCCGCAATAAACTTCTAATGGTAACAAGTAAACATGACTCTTAGGGAAATAAAATTTTAAAACATAGAAATAAAATAATGTTCATAAATACTTATAAATGATTTTTGTCCTTATTAGGTATTCTCGATTTCAGTAAATTATTGATTTCTTGTTTAAGTAAAATTAGCTACTGCCTGCGGCTTCATACACGTACGGATAGATGCTTCCTGCCAGTATGCCCAACGTAGGCGATTTAGCGCCATTTAGGCTATTCATGACGAAAAACGGCGATAAAAAAATCTGAAAGTTGACCAACCTTTTAGGCTACTTTAGGGACAAACCATTTATTCGTAATTTTATGTGAGTTTACAGATAAATAGGCTACTAAGAACAGCTTTTTATTTTATTTATAGCGATGTTTTGTCGTTCAGGCTACTTTAGGCTTCTTTTGGTGAATACATAAATTCGGCTATTTAGGCTACTTATACTGTGCAAAATGGCGACATCAGATCAGGCCCCACGTTGTTTCCTGCTAAATCAATTTGGAATCCATATTGATTTAGCTCCTTGGTGTAGTTAGATAAAACAGCAAAGACTGCTTGTAAACAGAAAGACTCTTTAACGACAGACGGTCGGATGTGGTTTGCCAATTTTCTTTATTTTTTTTTTACAATTTTGTGTCGAGACTAGTGATACGTTTGCCTGGTGGTAAGCGTCACGCATGCCTATAATAGTAGCAGTGCCAGAATTGTGAACTTGCGAATACAATCCTACGCTGCATCGCACTGCGCTCCCAGAGCTATTAGATGTATTATTCGTTAATATCATTATGTCTGTTTCTGTGATCAAGAGTAAGTTTTTCGAATTTATCCTGGTCTGGTTATTGATGTACCTCACAAACCATTTGAGTTTGTAAGTGGTCCAAGTATTTTTTATACAGGGTTAGTTCTAATCAGTTAGCATAATTTTAAGGGCATAGTCTGAACATCAAAACAAACAACTTATACTATGGGGCCAACATTAAAATCGCAAAAAAAAACAGCTATTGTCCATACAAAAAGTTCATCGACCTTGGGCAAAATGTATGGAACAGCTGATTTTTTTTTCGCGATTTCAGTGTGGGCCCCATTGTAATAGTTGTTTGTTTTGATGTACAGAATATGCCCCTAAAAAGATGCTATCTGCAGGCTAATCATGTAACTGTTCGGGATCGCGATTTGTCCTAATTGACACTTGTCACTGTCCCGCCAAAACTCTTTTGACACTGCATAGGCAGAACGAAACGCCAAAAGACCCACGGATTTGCTTAATATAGGATACATTTTTGTTTTATTTATACGGGAATGCTCACGTTTAATTAAATCGGATACTCCGACTATAGTTAATATAGGATAATTATACATAATTAGGAAATCAATGCATTCGTTTGATAACTATAGCGAGAGTAATCCCTCCGTGATACCGTGAAGCTATGACAGTGAGAAGTGACAATTATGTAAAATCGCGATCCGAATCGCGATCCCGAACAGTTACATGATTAGCCTGCTGATTAGAACTAACTCTGTATAATTATGGTTCAGCCTACCTAGGATCTACGATTGACGCCATCTATGATTTAGACAAGAAATCATATAAATTCGATTCGGTGTGTCTTTGTCAGCCTATCTGTCCGTTCGTCTGACCTGCAGTAGGTTGTCGAGTAGAGCTCCGCATACATTTTTGCCATGTTTTTCGGTTTGGGTACACACCGAAATCGAAAAACACCAAGAACCAGGTACTGGTGTTTCCACATAATTTTTGGCTGTCGTCCCACTAAGTATCTACTAATATCGTGTTACTATCTGTTGCCAGTGATGACATATGGAACTAAAACGTGGTCTTTAAACTGCTAGAAAGAAACTCGAGCTATGTTCGGAGTTTCTTTCCTTTCTTTTGTTTGGTTTGTTTTTTTTTTACCGCCAATGCGTTTTTTTTTGTAATTTACAGTTCGATTTCTTTAGTAATATTTTTTAAGCAGTTACTTTACTTCTCCGTTGTAAATATTATTGCAGCAGTATTACAACGACACGAATGTGTGTGTCAACATAATTTATCATTAGGCATTTCAGTCAGTAGGACAGTAGTGGCATCGCATGATCGCGTGACAATATACTTGCCTACGCAACAAAATTGTCGTAGCGACGTATGAAATAGGGCTGCCTCAATTTAAATTAACTTTAACTCAACAATAGGGTTAACATAATCAGACATTTATCTACTGCTATGCAGGCTTCTCAAGATTGGCATAAGGACTATCCTATCACTACTAATTATTACTACCGACTTCTACTAACTTATTCTTTCGTTACATAATTATATCATTCCGATTACAAATTTATTAAAATTGGGTGCTTTAATTAAGGTTTTTATCGTTGAACAATTAATACATTTTAATTTTTTTTAAATACTCACTTATGATGATGATGATTTTATTTCAAGAATTTAAAAAATTATGTACTTAGATTTAGAAATCAAAACAATTATTGATGGATCTATTTTTATAGTAACAGCTTATAGACAACCCTATGTTACTTGCCTGACAATAAGTAGTAGGTAATATATTCATTATTTTGCACTTCCTTTCTGCTAAGCTATACGCAACTGTTTGCTAATGTTACCTGTTTTGGCGGAAAGTAGGTGAGCAGGAAGGAGATTTAATAATTTAATTACGCACACACACATCGACCAGAAGACGTCCACTGGTGGAGGAAGTCAGGGAAGGGATGCCGTAATCCCCACGCTTGGCAGGCGGCTTGGGAATCGCAGAATGCTCACCACCGTTAACCGAGGGGACGCTACTGCCCGTCCTCCGATGGTTCTCGATGTAGTTTTTGGACATTCTCAGGTTCATACTCAATTATTGTGAATAAATGTACTACGTGCCAACTAAAAAAAAAACTCCGCTGTTCCATACATTTTGTCGAGGGACAGCAGTTTATTCCACAATTCAGGGTTGGTCCCATAGTCTTTTTATAATAATCAAGTGTATGTAATTTCACAATTATAATGGTACTAGATAATTATAATTATATTAAGAAGACACAAACTTTTGGATTGAAATTCTTACTGATTTTTGTGCATTTACCATTGGAGATACCTACTAATAATGATAATCTGCCTAGACAATTTTCTGCCTATTTTTGCGGGGGACGAGGTAAACACGCATGGCACATTCACAAGTAAGCTGTCACACATAGACTAAGGAACTTTCACACTACTAAAACAAATGTTTACCTCCTGATAAAACTGTTCACATTGAAGGACGTAGGCCTAAGTTGTCCCCATATCTATCACGCTGAATCAATTACGCGTTGGTGGTTCGCATGAAAGCTCACTAACCCCTACAGGGCAGCTAGCGGACTAAAAATCTTTATTTTTTATCGATCTGTATATTACCTACATTTTACAGACAAATAAATTATTTGAATTTATTTTAAATTTTTAGGCATTAGCCTTTAAACTACACCAAACTACAAAGACTACTTAGCATACTACACAACAAAATTTATTTGAATATTTTTGTATGTAGTGTTTCCACAATTATGGTTATATAGGTCAAACACGAAGAAAAATAATAACCTCCGGTAGGACTCGAACCTGCATACGAGCAGTCTCTATGGGTTTCCGTCCCAACTTTGCCAACTAAGCTACAGAAGTCTCTGCCTTCGATGCCAAATTTCTCAAACTGTTTCAAGCTACCAACTACCATAGAGATAGAGACTGCTTGTACGTTTCGGCAGGTGGGAACGCGTTAGCTTGCTACCTCCAATGGAATTCGCTCGAAGTAACTGATGGAATCTCTGCATATTGGAAAATGTTTGTTCAAACTTAGCTCCACAAAGCCTAGTTTATAAAATTGCATGCCAGTGCTGTGACAAAACCGGAAATTGCAGCAATTCAGGCTGCGATGGCGATGTGACGATGACATGGTGCCGTGAAAGCACGCAAGCCCTTAATTTAGCTTCTAGAGTACCTATCCATGTTTTAGCTTTTTGATAGTTATCGACCCTCCGCTAGTAAATATGAGGTATTTTCTGGTATTTTTACAATTACAGCTGTTTTTTAACTAGCAATATTTTTATATATGTTTGTTTGTTTGTATCTTGGCGAAACTTAGTATACAGGTTCGTAACAGCTTGGTATATAGGTTAATTTACCCTCAACGATTTTTTCAATGACGAAATTTTAATATACATATTATTATCTATGTTTCGGTTTGACGGTCAATGTTACCAGAAAAATTACTGGACATAAAGAGATTTCACATCTCAAATATCTCAGGCGCAGGGTTGTTTTTTCGCATGTAGTTACACAATTCTGGCAGTGCTACTGTTATGGGCATGCGTGACGCCATGCCCGGATATAGGGGGGAGAGGGGGGGGGGGGAGTTTCAGGGGGCGCCAAATCATAACCTAATGTGATTGAAATGAAAATAAAAAACTTTGTCCGGAAATCTCCTATAGCGTGCAGCGCACGTTATTCTATCAATTTATTCATTTGATTTTATAACACTCAGTTCGATTTTGAACACATCCTAAGGGCTCATTCTGAAATGCGCTGCGCCTATTTTTGAGTTTTTTAAGTATTTTATCTCGAACGCTGGAGAGAGGAGGCGCCACTATCAAGCTTCTGACTGCGAAGCTGCGTGACGCTTACCACCAGGAAAACGTCTCGCTAATCTCGTCACTCAATAACACACAAAAAAAGTCTATGCCTGCAGTGGGCCGAATAAGCTATCAATGATGATGATGAAGCTTTCAAATCATACTTTTATCTCTTTATATAACTTTTTCTATTACTATCCCAAAACCTGCCCTGTAATTTACCATATCGAGATCAAAGACGATAAAATTGATTGGAAACCCCTGAATGGTAGTAAAGTACCTTTCGGACGATTGACCCTTTTGATGGGCCTTAAAAGGGCTACTTAGCAGATTGGTCCATGGTTTCATGTCATTGAATTCAAATATGTATTTTTTTTAAATTATGTGTAACATATATTTAATTCGGTTCAAAAGTACTAAATAGGTAGGAAATACCTTAACATACGTTGTAAAGAAAGAAGTCCCTGAACTGGACTGAATGAACTGTCAATGACTGCCTATGGCTCAGTTGATAGTATGTCTGATATGAAAGCTTTAGAGCGTGGGTTAAATTCCCAACAATGATAAACATTTACGTGACGAACATAGATGTTTGTTCTGTGTATGGGTGTTTATTCTGGAACTGCATACGATCCCCGGTAGATCGCATGGGTCGTATGCACGTTCAAGTCCAACCAGACCTTTTAATTTTTCATACTGTGTTTGCGCTAATCAAAAAACTGTTATAATTTGTAATACCTATCTATATAATAGGAGCTACATAATTACAGAACGTAGAAGCTATTTATATTCCTAAGCAATCTGTAACAAAAAGGTACAAAAATACTGAAGAGTATGTATGTACTTATGAACAACTTTTAGAATAGGGCCAACCGTGAAATTAAGGAAAAAAAACAGCTGTTCCATACATTTTGTCCGATGTCAATGAACTTTTTGTATAAAAAGCTGTTTTTTCCCCGATTTCAAAGTTGGCCCATACATACCCTTCCGTATTATTTTTTAACACGTTGTCTATAGGAACTACATAATTACAGAAAGTAGAAGCTAAGTATTCATTATATAAAAAGTGCGTAATCTCTCTATTTAAGTATCTATTTACCTTAATAAGCTAGTAAGTTACTGTTAGGTATTGAATGTAGACTACGCAGCGCTGGGACACGTCAATCAAAACAACAGGCTAGTTGCGCACTGGTTTAATATATCGACAAAGGACCGGCGCGGTCGCAGCCGCGCCACAGGTAGCTTACATATTTATATACCTAACAATCCTCCCCGCAATAATAAATCAGAATATTGTACATGCATCAACAGAGTTTTCTATAGTCGACCTTTGGTCGATTACGTTTCGTATTAACCCTGTCTGAAGGTTCCTGAGTTGGTGTTAAGCCAGCGGTTGGAGTTTGAAACAGCGGAGACGTATCAGCAGCGAGTATTTCTGGGGGTCGTAGCGATACAGGTGTGCAGGGAGGGAGTGTATCCGCCTGCCGCTCGCTCTCGTCCGCCTCGCCCTCCTCTTGCAGCTGGCCGGCGGCGGCGGCGCTGACGTCACGCGGGGACACGCCCGCAGAGTGAGCACCCTCGCCCGCCGATCTCGTTGAGCCCGTGGAACTTGACGATGCGTCGTCGTCATCATCACTCAAACAAGAATCGCTTGTTAAATCGTGGGACCAATTTGGATTCTGATCTGGCACCTGATCTTGGTTTGTTTTTCTAGACCATAACTGGTTTTTATGTTTTTTCACTACCACATCCAACTCAGGAATATACACTAAATATACCACACTACCTAATTTTTCCTTGACGATACCTTTTACCCAATAGTACTTATTATTTTTTAAAATTTTCTTCGCCCAAACAAGATCTTTGACTTCAAAATCAGGCCGTTCCGTTCCTCTATAGTATTTAACCTGTGAGCACTGTTTGGACTTCACCACGTTATAGAGGTCAGTGGGTGACGAGGCGATGACATTTAATGGACACAACAGATCAAGCCTAGTACGTAATTGCCGCCCGTAAATAAGTTCGGCTGGGGATTTGTCTGTGGTGCTATTTTTAGAGTTCCTATAGTCGAACAAAAATTTCGAAATTTTCTCGTCCGAGACAGTCTTAGTGTTGCTTGAAAGAACAATCGATCTTATGCCCTTTTTTATAACCTTGACCATTATCTCGGCTTGACCATTGCTGGCCGCGTTGTAGGCAGGAGAAAACACATGATTTATGCCGTTGCATCTACAAAATTCTTGAAATTCTTTAGAGGAGAAGGACGTCCCATTGTCACTTACGATTATGTTTGGAACGCCTACCCGTGACATAAAATCATTTAATTTCTCAATAACCGCCTTAGATCCAAAGTTCATATTCATGCAATAACATTCCACCCACTTGGAGTAAGCGTCCACGACAATCAAATACATTTTATTATTGAGCGGTCCTAAAAAATCGATATGAATCCTATGGAAGGGGTGGGGAGGGAAGGGCCAGGGCGCGAGAGGCGCGCGCGGCGGCGCGGGCCGGAGCTGTGCGCAGACGGCGCACGTGCTCACCAGCTGCTGTAGGTACGCGTCTATGCCGGGGAACCAAAACCTACCCCGGGCCGCAGCTTTCATTTTCACTATGCCGAAGTGAGAGCTGTGCAACTCGTTGCATACCCTTGGGCGTAGTTGGCTTGGGATTACCACTTTATGACCGCGCATTAAACAGCCGTTCTCATAGGACAATTGGAAACGACAATCAAAAAATGGCTTTAAGAGTAAATCGGTCATTTTCCTCGGCCAACCGTTTTGGACGTAAAAGATTACCTTTTTGAAAAGCTCATCACGCTCAGTTTCGTCCTGCAGTTGTGTAAGAGTAACAGGTAATGTTCCGTCTACAACAAAATTTACATAAGCGGCGCGCTCGGGTGCGGCCGGCGCCTCGTCACAGGATGGCAACGCCGCACGGGAAAAGTAATCAGCGCTGTTATCAGCACTCTTAATGTATTCTATCGTATAGTTATACGCTCCTAAGAATATAGCATACCTTTGTAGGCGATTGGCTGACACTTCCGGTATACCTTTGTGCGGACCGAAAATTGTGATAAGCGGTTTGTGATCTGTACGTAGGACGAATGGGTCGGAGCGCCCATACAGATACTGATGGAAGCGTCGAACTCCAAAAATAATAGCGGTAGCTTCCTTTTGGATCTGCGAATATCTTTTCTCTGCGGGTGTTAATGTCCGCGAGGCGAAAGCGATCGGTCTTTCTAAGCCATCTGAACATATCTGGGATAAAACACTACCGAGCGCAAAGGCCGAAGCATCATTAGTCAAAATAAGCTTAGCGTTCGGATCAAAATGTGTCAAAACTTGATCGGAAGCGAGAATATTCTTAACCTGGGTAAATGCGTCGGTATGGGCAGATGACCACGCCCACTTTGCATTTTTATGTAATAGATCATACAAAGGGCTTAATATTGTGGATGCTTTCGGAATAAAATTGCGATAGTAATTAATGAGCCCTAAAAAGGATTGCAATTGCGATACATTAGTAGGTAATGGAGCGTCAATAATTGCAACAACCTTATCTTTAGACTTACGGATGCCCCGTGCGTCGATAACGTGCCCTAGGTAACGGACTTCTTTTTTAAAAAATTCGCATTTACTTTTTTGCAAAGTTAAACCGGCATCCTGCAAACGCTGTAACACTGCCCTTAGTCGTTCTAAATTTTCGGCTTTGGTCTTCCCACTGCATAAGACATCGTCTTGGAAGACCCATACGCCTTCCATGCCGGCTAGGATAGATTCCATCGCCCTCTGGAATATTGCTGCCGCGCTTGATAGCCCGAACACTAATCTGGTAAAATTAAATAGACCGCGGTGCGTATTTATGCAAGTTAAATCCTGCGATTCTTCTGAAAGACAAAGTTGATTATAGGCCATAGAAAGGTCAACTTTGGAGTAGTACCTACCTCCATGCAGCTTTGAAAATATTTCGTCAATAGTTGGTAGGGGATATTTTTCTACTACTAATTGTTTGTTAATACTTACAGAGTAATCCGCGCACAGCCTTACATTACCATCATTTTTGAGTACCGGAACTATGGGCGAGGCATATTCTGAATGCTCAACTGGTTTGAGAACTCCTAGCGACACTAAACGGTTAAGCTCTTTGTCGACTTTATCTTTTAAAGCGAATGCTACCGGTCTCGCTTTGAAAAAGATAGGGTTTGAGTCAGGTTTTAGGTATAACTTTACATTGTACTTATTGAATTGTCCTAAGTCACCAGAAAACAGCTGAGGAAAATCTGAGATCAATTTAGCAATAAGCGGTTCTTCCGCTGCATTACAATAATAAACATCCGTTGTCGCGGGCGCTATCTCCAAACCGAACTCGCACATAAAACTACGACCAAGTAGTGACGGACCGCCGTGACGCACTACGTAGATATCGAGTGCACGTGTACTGCCGCGGTAAGACACTGGGACGTTTATGTAACCAATAATATGCATTTTCCCTCCTGTATAGCTGTTAAACTTTTTGTTTGTATGAGATAAAGGCAATTGACTGAAAAATGTCTTGTAAGTTGTGTGAGAAATTGCATTTATTGGCGAACCACTGTCTACTTCGAACTCAAAACTAACCCCACAGACATTTACGTTCTCTATCATAGGACCGTCCCGCGAGCATCTAATATTACAAAAAGACTCACCGTCATCTCCCTCGTCTCCGTCACCTACCTCAACGTTCTTGATTTTATTATTTGAACACATTTTACGCAAATGGCCTTTCTGGCCACATTTCTTGCACTTATAGGTTTTGAATCTACACTGCTCAGATTTGTGATTAGTATAACCACACACAGAACACTTTGCCGCAGTTTTCCCCGAGATATTGAACACGGCGACGTCCTGCTGGGTCCCGGTGCACGAAGCGGGCGCTGATGCCGCGCCTTCGCGAGCGCACCGCACGCTCTCAGCCAACTCGACGGCTTTACCTAGCGTTAATTCTTGCAGGTCTTTAGCAAAGAGCTTATCGCGTTCGTGTCCAGCTACCATGCCCATGACGAAACGGTCTAGCAGGGCCTCCTCGAGATTTTTAAAACCACAGTGAGCAGCTAGCCCTCTGATGCGAGCCGCCCACTCGTAGTGTCCTTCCCCCGGGTTCTGAGTTGCCGAATAAAATCGATGCCGTTCGGCAAATCCACATCGTTTGGGGGTGAAGTGGTTATCTAGTATCTTTAGAATGGCTTCATAATTCAACTCGGCGACGTCACTTGGCAAGGCCAAATGTTTCGCCAGCTGGAACGAGCCTTCGGTGAGTGCGCTCAGCAGAATGGCTTTCCTCTTGACACCCGCCTTATCTGAGCTGTCGTTGATGTCGTTGGCTATGAAGAATTGAAGAATTCTGCTCTTATATGTACGCCAGTCTTGCTGTAGGTGGTTAAAAGTGTCCAAAACTCCAAACGTAGCCGACGCCATCTTGTTGTAAGTTCGATCGTCGCCACTGTTAGGTATTGAATGTAGACTACGCAGCGCTGGGACACGTCAATCAAAACAACAGGCTAGTTGCGCACTGGTTTAATATATCGACAAAGGACCGGCGCGGTCGCAGCCGCGCCACAGGTAGCTTACATATTTATATACCTAACAGTTACCTAAACTGACTGAGCAGACTTCAGATACATTATAATAAGGTATTAACCTCAAACTTTAGCAACATCCAACAATTAAAAATCATAATTGCCATTGACTTTAACAAAGAAACCTTTTGAAGAGAGAAGCCCATAAAAGTTTGTTGGCTGATTAAAAATTTTTAACGAGACGAACCAATTATGACCCCACAACTACTGTAAAAAGATCTCCACTACTGCTTTCTTTTGATAAAAATGAATGGATTTGTTGAAAACGTAGAGGTCAGCGTAATCTGGATTCATGAAAAGAGCGTCATCGACTCAAAAGGAGGGCGTGGCTTGAGGTGGTACAAAAAGCGAGAGGATCAAAGTTTTTGATTCAGTTTTTGTTTTTGACATCAATCATTTTACGGTGTTCACATTTTGTGTTATAAAAAATGATCATGATTTTCAGTTTGGTTCACATTTTTTCACACAAAGGGCAGACATAATGTAAATAAGCAGACGTGCTGTCTGATGGTTAGCGAAGCCACGCCTATGAACAGATGCAACATTAGTGATGTCAAAGATGTTTTACCATTCCAGAGACATGTTTACCCCCTTCTCCTCACCCCTCTGGGCAGAGGGGTCTTAATTCTATTAGTTTACGAAAAGAGCTATGGTTAGTTTAATAAATGCTCTTAATGATTTAGCGAATAGGAAAAGCCAAAATAGTAAGTGAACCAAGTAGGTATTGATAACTAGTCTGAACGTACTCTCTTCTTTGACCTAAGACTTTGACTTGTTGTATCTTACCCTTTTTCCGTATTCTGTGTAACAATTTTATTAGGCAATAAAGTTCGTTTAATTAAGTATGTCATAATACTAATAGATAGATAGATATAAACACTTTATTATGAACACCAAAAATAAAACAACTATAGAAACAAGAACCTTAAGGACTAATGCCACAAGTGGCAGCCTTATCGCTAACAGCGATCTCTTCCAGGCAACCATGGCTTATGTTCCTCAAAAACTAAATTATGGATTACATTACAAATTAATTATTTTCGAAAATATTTTGTAATTATTTTTTTTTTTTTTTAATTGGTGGTTTTCTAGTAGTTATCTTAACTTTGGATAGGATACTTCTGTACTACAATATGCGATAAAACTAATTAATCGAGAGTAAAACTGCAAAATGTAGGAAATTTTATTGCTTCAAAATTTAAGTAATATCAGGTTTCAGACCACGACTTGGCCGAGCTGTGGTAGCCTAATGAGAAACCCACTAGACTCGGTGATGTTGTGGGTTTGAATCACAGTTCCGTACCAACTTTCATAACTCTAGCTTTTCGGTGAAGGTGAAACATCGTGTACCTGGTATGTCCTAAAACTGCATCCAGAACCGCCGGAGGACGGGCAGCAGTTTCCTCTTAGTTAACGGTGGTAAGTGGTAACACACTGCGATCCCCAAGCCGCCTGCCAAGCGTGGGTATTATGGCAACCCCTCCCTATTAGGGGGAGGCCTTCGTCCAGCAGTGGACGTCTTCCGGCTGTTGATGTGATGTGATGTAAAACATCGTGACGAAGCCTGCATACATCCGGAAATTGAATGGCGTATGGGAATCCACCGACTCGTAACTGGGCTAGCGCGGTGAATATGGCCCAACCGACCTCCGAGGGTAAGCATAATAAAAGTATGTCCAGTAATCCAGCCGTGGATTATTATGTTCAGCCGTGGACTATTATGTCCAGCCGTGGATTATTATATCCAGCCGTGGACTATTATGTCCAGCCGTGGACTATTATGTCCAGCCGAGGACTATTATGTCCAGCCGTGGATTATTATATCCAGCCGTGGACTATTATGTCCAGCCGAGGACTATTATGTCCAGCCGTGGATTATTATCAGGCTGATGACACCATGCTTAATGCTTATGCAGGATTTAAACAAGCCTAGAGGGCCATAGTGCAACAAAAATAAGTTCTTGACTCTTTTTCAAATTGGTTAACAACTCTACATTTTCTACCAGATCTCGAATTCCTAAAACCTCAACTCCAAATAAATTCCAAACCTATCCAGTAAACTTTACGAGCCTCAAAGAAATCGAACCCTCTACTTATAAATAGTATGCGATTTATAAAGGAGAATGACTATAAAATGGCTTGAAATGGCATCGGAATGATCGCCCTTAGCCAGTGGCACATTGCCGTTTTGTTATTCATAAAAGGAGAATATTTATGTGCCATCGTCAAAATATTTATTATTGTGTCCGGTAGCCCTTCAGCCCTTTGTGCAAGAAAAAATTCGGGGGTGTGAACAGAACATGTTTTCTTAGGGACGCGACAAAATCTTATCGATATAAATTCAAAATATATAAGAGTCAAAAATATTGTTAGTTTAATTAATTTTATCTGTTCAAAATCTTAGTCTATATTAATGGTATTAGTATTAGGTATAGTATTATAATTATTATCTTTGGTATAAGTAACTCCTCACATAGCCACTAAAGTGAAAGGAAAATCGAGTGATTCACTAGGACGTGTACATCTATGTACCTAATTATCGTCACTTTATTAAAAAGTAAAGTTCGGATGTACAATTAATTATCCATTCCTGTACTCACATTATTAATATTTATATACCTAATTTATTTGTATCGTGACAGTGAAGTAATATAATAAATCTAGCCGATAAATTTGAATAAAATAATACGCTTTTTTTAATACAACCGACTTCAACTTCGACAACCTGCATGACATATTCATATTTTCTAGTAATTTTGATTTAAAAACCATACTACTGAACTGAGTTCGATAAATTTTGGGACCACCTCAGAAAAATTACCTACCAAACAAAAAAGAATCATCAAAATCAGTTCATAATTGGCGGAGTAATCGCGTAACATACATACATACATACAAAAAAAAACGTACAGTCGATTTGAGAACCTGCTGTTTTGAAGTCGGTTGAAAATAGCCAAGAATCTTGGACATGTGCGATCATAAAAAGTGATTCGTGCCAAAAGCTTCTATTATATTGTGTGATACCTCGATACTCAACATCGATATGCTCGTCATAATTATCTCAATATCATATCGACAACGATCTCATCACTAACCCAAGCGTTATGAAATATGCGATTCCTTATAACAGCGAGGTCCTTTATGTATCCCATGGGATACACTGGTCAAGTAGGTTATCACAAGTGGCCGTGGGCGAAATGAAAAATTTATGTCTCAATATACGGCTGGTGTTAGAGTTTTGGATCGTGTCTTGCATTAGAGTCTGGGCTATCTCCGGGGAGGCGGGTCGAGCCTGGGATTAAATTTTGTGATAGGTTATGCTGCATTGGTATTGTTTGTTAAAAATGTAAAGAATCTGGAATAGTTTTCTGTTGCTGCAAATAAAAACAACCGTTTTATAGATGTACCTTGCACACGATGTCGTATTTCCGTATATGACGTATATTGCCCTATAGAAAAATATATGCCCAAGCTGTATATTGTCACGGCATCAGGGTGAAAACTGGTGGTGGAAACTAGGGAATATGCATGTTTTTTTTTATTGACTCACAAAAAAGCTGACTTGCCACATTTTTTTTAATCGAAAATACATTTTTAGTATGTACACAAATTAATAACGAAGTTATAAACATTTTAGTTTCATGTTAGACAGGGAAGGCACTATAGGGCTAATGACGTCAAACGCGATTCCAAACAAACTCTATACTATAAAGTTTTGCTAGAATGGACCAGATGACTCCCTCCCAAATACTTTGAACGATTATATTTCTGAACTTTACAAGCCAATTTCAATTATTTTTTCGACGTAAGCATTAGATTCAGTTAATCTCTCCACTTATAATTATTTTTAATAACTGAAAAACATGCATATACCCTATTCACACAGCACGGTCCAGCCGCAAACTAAGCAAAGCTTGTACTATATCAGATAACTGATAAAATATTTACCTATATATATATATTTTTGTAAATACATATATACCTACTTATAATACATACAACATCCAGACATAGAATAGACATCTATGTTTGTTACATAATTATTTGTCCTGGCTGGGAATAGAACCCATGCTCCACAGCTTTTAAGGCACGTAGGCTAGTCGTGAAACATTCACATACCTACCTACTTGTATAGGTACATACACAGGTATAATAACAAGATATGTATACATACATAGGTTTCTACTAGGTCAAATTGTCGTATGATTTTACTTAGACGGTTTTATAGCTCAGCATATAACGCAAAATTTTAAAACAAAAAATCTATTAGTGAGAAGAAAAACATTTCACATTATTGCTCCTACAATTATTTCACTATCATCAAAATATCACATTTATTGAGATTGCTTTCTGAGATAACATTAATGTTATCATTACTAGTAAGTGGTAAGGCGACAGAAGAATTGCAAGTCACGACGAGAACCACTCAACGTGACCTATCAAGTAGGGTAAATTTCGTTTTAAATAAGCTTTCATGCAAGTTCTCACAGATCAAGTTAGAATGGTCAGTATTATAAGGGAGCAAGTTGACATTTGACGTTGATTTACTATTGTCCTTTCAGATCTTGCTTACGTCATTTATAGAGAAGAGATGGTATAGATACATAAATCTGAGATAGGTAGTTCTACTCGTAGCAGTTATAATGAGCGATTTTTCAAATACGGTTTAAAAAATAAGTAGTTTTCTTCAACTCGTTAGATAGTGCAAACTATGCGTGCCAGTCAAAAACAGCATAATAGTTTGTGGCACATAAAACGAAATAAAAAACTTGTCAATGACAGCCACGTCTGCGTAAAATCAGAGCAATCTCCAACGGGTTTCTTTTTTTTTATTGCCTGTCAGAAAATCTCTCATACTCCTAGGTAAACAAGGTTACGTTGCCGTACTGGAAATTATCGAATTTTTATTCGATAAACACATCAAACTAAAAGTGACGAATTATCTGGCGTTTTCAGTAAAATTAAACATCTGAGCCAGTTTTTATATCTAGAAAAAAGTTATTTGATAATAATAAAGCTACGTAATTCAAATGATATTATGTGGCAATAACAAGTTATGGGTGGTCTTAATCCAACTGTCAATGAATATTGAATTCAAATCTTTGTAACACAGGAATGTTAACATAGAATTATTTGTCTAGAAAATAAATTTAAACATTAATGTATTAAAGTTCAAAATGGTTTGATCAAAAGGCGCATTAGAAGACGAAAGTACAAAGATATCAAAATAAGTTGACAAAAGAAATTGTCTTGTCATCGGCGACGATACGCGTTGAGTGTGTTTTTAATATCACGTACATAGACATGTCGTGAAGTGACTTTGTACTTTTGAATGTGACCATAACATGACATTATTTTTAGGTATATTTAACTTTTATCTTCATCATCATCATCAGTCTATCATAGTCCTCTGCTAGCCATGCCTGTCCCAAGTTATACCACATAACATAACCTTCGGCTGTCCGCTTCAACACTGTCAGCCGTCCTACGTATATAGAACGACAAAACTAGCGTAGACCGCCCTGAGATTAGATGGATGGAGTATCGATGGGCTGATGATGATGAGTCCACTGCATGGACATGCCTCACCCCAGGCTCATCACTTAGCCCGGTCTCCGGCTTTACGCTTCCAGTCTCAGACATGTGTCTTGCTATAACATCACTTCATCGAGTCTCGTGACGTCCTTCACTATGTTTACCGACTTGTGGTCTCTACTAGAACAACGTCTACCCCAACAGCTATCGGTTCAACAGGTAGCAGTTAGTCTCTAGGCACTTTGTAAACTTCAGTTAATGCGTATTTAATCTTAGTATAATTATAATCTCCTAAGTAGCGTCGAACTCTTTGCAAATTTATTGTATCAATCTATGAAAATCCGCACTGGGAAAAATACACAGCTTTCGAACACGGCTCCAGTTTCTGTAGCCATGTAAACGACTGTGCCAGCCAGGTTTGGCAGCCGTGTGAAGAGCCGTGTACGCGGTTAGAGATTTTACACGGCTGTGTAAGCCAATTATACTGCTGCGTTAGCCGGTAAAGACGGCTACGCTTACTGTATTAAATAATTTTACAGCCGTGTCACAACCGTAGCCGTGCAAAAATACACGGCTACATTCTAACACGGTTAGCGTATTGGTGTAGGCAAAGCTCGTCGGGCCGTGTGTTAAACGAAAACGGTTTGCGGAGCCGTCCTAAACACGGCACGACTGGCCGTGTGCCAAACTAAATCTGGTTGCGATAGCCGTGTCAGAAACGCGTGTCACCGTAGCCGTGTTAGCGACACACGACAAACTTTACCGTGTTGACACGACTGCAACTACAGTACCGGATTTATACGGCTCTGCCAAGCCGATAAATCGGCCCTTTTTTTCCCCAGTGCGGTACTTTTACCAATACACTTGCCTTCTTGCTTGATTCACTTTGAAGTAGGAATATAAATCACATTTTTCTCTAACCCCACACACGAAATCATTCACTTTGCTGCATTTCTTAGCTTCATAATGTTTGCAATAGTACTTTGTCACAATCAAAGTTTTATCTCAGCTTTAGGCGATCCTAAATGAACTGCAAAGAATTTAATTTGAAAGAGTTCTTGAGAAATGTTTACAAGGGTTGAGCTCCGAAGCAGGTGCGTCCATCGATCAACGTCTGTGTCGTGACAATTTGACGTATGAGACAATCCGGCCCATGCAAAACTGTGGGGTGAAGTGAAGACTGCTGTCGCTAAGGCTTACATGGAGCATACATTTCGCTGTATTAAGTAATAAAAACAAAAACAAAACAAAATACTAGAAAAGTGATAATTAGCATATTTGTAGAAAAATATCAACGCAATTTCGTAATTATCGTGAAAAACAATTTCGTAGAGATGTTTTTTTCAACTTGTAGACATTCTGTGCCTTAATAAGTACCTTGATCATATCATAAAAGGTGGTGCTCAGTAATAACTGCAATTTTGCTTGTTTTCTTTTTATTGATTTTTGCTGTAGTAAAAATAAAATCCCTGCAAAATAGATCATGTTTGTATCACCAAAGTCAAAAACTCAATACATTTACCTAACCATCAAACCATAATACCATCATATTCAGCCAAAAATGTTCAAACTAAATTAATATAATGTATACCTGTATACTATAGAGGGTTAGTTCTATTCAGTTAGCATCCTTTTAAGGGCATGTTCTGTACATCAAAACAAACAACTTTTACTATAGGGCCAACATTGAAATCTTTAAAAAAATACAGCTGTTCCATATATTTTGCCCAACGTCGATGAACTTTTTGCAATTGCCAATATAAATAATATTTTAAACTCTAAACTTCTCTTCAGCCTTTGAGTTAAACATTATTCCATTACAAATTCAACCCATGTAAGCCAAAACGAACGTCACTTTGACAATTTACATCGTAAATAGATGCGTGGTGTCATGTCAGGGTCGATCAAAATTTCAAATAGACCCAAAGTGGATTTTTAGGGGTCCCTTCACAAACGGGACTGGAAATTGATGCTGTCAAAGGAGCTTTATTCAATTTGCGGCTTATTAATCAACGAGAGGGCGGCAATTACTTGCCTAAATGGGCATGGTTCTTTATTTACTTAATAAATTGCGGAAGTTCAGTGTCTTTGAGGGATTGGTTTTAAATTGACTTTAAATTCTTTAAATTTTATTCATTTAATTGTACCTTGTGTGTTTACAACGTGGCATTTACACGTTACTTTCAGTAAACTATTTCATCAGTGTATTCTTATTCTTACTAAGTTTCTTTTGTTCAAATTTCACCTAAATCTATTTAGCTGTTACGAAGGACGTTTTAACAAACTTAGGGACTTACTGTTAAATAAAAAATCACATAATATAAATTTTATTTATTTAGTAAACATACAAAACAGAATGTAATAACATTAGATTAAAATTGTATATACATATTGCAGATCTGTATCACATTCCAAAACTATGTATGTCTAGGTGCATTAAAATATCGGAATTAAATAGTCACTAGAGGAAATTACAATTTGTGATTAAAATTAAAAGTGACGTACACAGTAAAATTGGGAAATAAAATTGAAATTGCATTGAAAATTGAACCGGTGAATTATAAACTTAGTGCTAATTAATGTAATAATAGTAATATTTTGCTATACACAGCTATACATTTGTGTTGAGTTGGGTCTGAGGGAACTAATTTTAATATTATTCAAGTCAAATTGTAAAGGTCAGACTAAGGTTTTAAGTTGAAACCTAAAATATTTTTTAATTGCCTTTGAAAAGAATATAACTTTAGATGGAATATATCGATGTGTTAGTTGGAGACGAGAATCTCATTGTATTGGCTGCTCATTCTGACAATAGTAAGACGTATTATTACAATAATAAGACGTATTATTGGAGAAAATTTGTAAACTAAAGATATTGTAGTTGTATTGTATTGTAGTTTATTACATTATTAGTGTGATGTGTTTTTCAGGTATTCAATATTAGTCGATATTAGTAGACCTATTAATTATAATCTATATAATAAGTACAAAGATACTTTAATTATATAATTTCTTGTTATTTAAAAAAAACTGCCTTGAAGTTTCTAATAAAGTTGCCGCACTTTAATGTCTTAGACTTGACTTGCTTTGTGACTTTGACAGTGACTTGAGACTTATTTGACTTAATATTATGTAAAACATTTTAATATACTTGATTGTTTGGTAAAATTTCTTAATATACGATGCAAACGAATAAGAGAAAAAAATATATATAGATTAAATATTGTTGTAATTAACGATCACAACAATTAAGATAAGATAAGATAATAGTATATTGTTCATAAGATTTACATTTAAAACATACCGAAAGACAGAAAAATTTATCAATATATATATTAAAGGCTTTGTCCTGGCTGACCGAATGCCTGACAGGCAACGCACAGCCCAAACCGCTGGTCGTACACACTTGAAATTTGGAGGGTGTATTCGTCTCGATGCGTAGGGGTGTACTAAGAAAGGATTTATCGAATTTCGAAAAAGGGGGGGAGCGAAACATTTGTATGAAAGTCCTTTGTTTTTGTACTTTTAGTCTCGAAAATTTGGATTTGGATAGTTCATTTAAAATAAAAAAATGCTATAAAATATATATATTTGCTATATTTCAAAAAAATATTGACAGGAACGATTTAAGGGGGGAACGGGGGGGTGGAATGTTGTATGGAAAGTTCTTTGTTTTTGAAGTTATAGTGATGAAAATTGATATTTGGGTAGTTCATTCAAAGGGGGAAAGTAGGGGGCGAGTCGGTAGAGTCGGCAGAGTTGGTAGAGTCGGTAGAGTCGGTAGAGTTGGTAGAGTCGGTAGAGCCGGTAGAGTCGCTAGAGTCGGAAGAGTCGCTAGAGTCGGAAGAGTCGCTAGAGTCGGAAGAGTCGGTAGAGTTTGGGGGGCAAAAAGAATTGCTCGGGATGATTTAAAGTGGTGAATTTTGGGAGCGGGCCGAATTTCTTCAGTACGCGGATGAAGTCGCGGGCGTTCTATAGTAGTTAAACAAAAACAAACCTAAATAACATTCGGCGTACCCTTGATCCCACACCAGGGTGACCTGTGTCCTGTGTCGTGGAATCCAGGCTCTTCCATTCAGCGAAACATTTATATATTAATAGTAGTAATATGATAGAAAGTAAGCATACATTTTATTCTACACGGTCGTGATGACACAAAAAAACCGTATGAAATAAATTAGCCCGCTGATTCAAAAATCTAAATTTAGAACAGAGCGTGGCAACTCCAAATAAGTCTACCTCGATAAAAACCTTATTGGATTCCCATAATCGGAATGTCATCAGCATTGAAACCAATCCGTCCGATTGGGGTATTATTACGAATAATCACAGTTCAAAATATACGTATTGTCATCGAATCGAATTATGCAACCGATGTCGATTCGAAGTATTCGATTACTGGCGACAGATGTCTTCGGACGTGACGAATTTCGACTAAACGACTTCTCGAAATAACCTAAGCTCCCCTCTTCTTTTTATCAGAAACATGCTTTAATTTAAGCGCAGTAAAGTTGAAAATGTTATGGTGGTGCAAAGTAGTATTTTCGTATTAGTAATCAGCCCGTTCGACCGCAAATTGTTGTCCCTCGATCAGACGTTGCCAGGAAATTACAATTTCGATTTTTATTTCACGAGTTTGTACAGTATATCTATTGTTTCCAGATTCGTATTTGTATAAAGGACGATTTTCTGACCCAATAAAAAAAAAACAAAGTTTATAAAATCCGTTCGATGGCAATGAAGTGACATGGCCCTGAACAGTTTCACTATCTTTTCTGCGGTTATGAAGATTTTGAACGAATGAAGCAAAATAAAAAGGTAAAAAAATATAAAGTAACCTTATTTCATTTACATCAGATCTGTCATGCGTTTTTTGTGGTTATTGTTTGTATAACAAAGTACTTGCAGTAGTATTTCTTAAGATTTCATTATTCCACGTAAATTAGTAAGTGCGCCTTGCCAATTGATTAATTAAATTACTATCAATAAAAATAACAATTACTATCAACAAAAAATTATAACAATAATAATTTATCAGAATTCAACAAAATTATACAAGCAAACTTGGAAAGGCACTTCACCAACGAACGCGATCTGTGAAGTGAAGCAGTGATGGTGAGTGAACTTCTTTTTCACAAGAAAAATACGAAAAAAGTGGGCCATATCTCGCCAGCGCCGAGACTGGCTGGCTGTAGAACTACGTTTTGACAGCTGTCAGAAAACTTTCCATTGGTGTGCATCTCGTATACTTACGTTTTATAGGTAAGTACTAAAATAAGATTGAAAATATTGTAAGTAAAATAAAATACACTTTTGAAACTTTCCTCCATACAGGCAAATATTATTGTACCTATGTACTATGACTGTTTTTTCCCGTGCATTTTTTCTTGTAAGTAAAGATAATTAATATTTCCTTCCGCAGATTTCATTTTGCTGCGAGTCAACGTGAAAAGTATGGTCACCCTTCTAGGACAAACCGATGGTCTTCATGCCAGTGCATTAGAAAAAACGTTTAAAACGTCAACATGAAACTTGGTCAGAAAGTCTGATTGGAATCCTTTTGTCGTAACACCACAGGTCGTCGTCAGCCATAAAACGTGCACTGCTGGACGAAGGCCACCCTCTTTATAGAGGGGTGTTGCCATAGTCCTTGGCAGGCGGCTTGGGAATCGCAAAATGATCACCACCGTTAGCTAAGAGGACGCTGCTGCCCGTCCTCCGGTGGGTCTGGTTGCAGTTTAAGGACATACCCAGGTCCAATACCACAGGTAAAACTGTGGAAATCTGTGAGAAATTAGGGCAAATTCCAGCAACGTAACAGTTCGACTATAATTATGTAGTATTTTCAATCTGAATCCACTGTTTTGTTTTGTCGAGTGCTTGCTATTTTGGATCATGGGATCGGTCTGTATTTTTCAACATGTTATTGTATTACGCAAATTCTATGATCTGTTGTAAGTACCTAATAAATAAATAAATAATTATTACATTGAAAATATTTTTACAGCATAATCATGTAACCTGATAATAGTGATGTCTACGCAACATAAACTTAACCTCAAAGGACGATTGAGCCATATACATTATACACCTTGCTAGCCCAGTTCCGGGTTGGTTTGCTGGTTGGTTCACACATGCCATTGAATTTCTTCATATGACAAATGCAGGATTCCATGGTTTCTTTCAACTAACAGCAAGTCCATAAAAATCCGTACATAAACTACAAAATGCTATTTTTTTATGGCCGAAACTTGAACCACTCTTGAATTAATTGCACAATTTGTAAGCGGTGTTTCCATTAGGCTACCAGGGCTTTTTTATCTTATCCTGCTAATACTATACTTAAATGTGAAAGTTTGGACGTTTGGATGTTTGTTACAATCACGCAAAAACAACTTAACAACATTTGATAAATTTGGTATAAAAGTAGCTTATAACTTGGAATAACACGTAGGCTTCTTGTAGGGGATGATATTGTTATATTTTAACGAAACTCTAGATTCAAGTTTTCTATGTGTTTTATCTGATATTCTGGCGTTGACTGTTCTATGTATTGTTTTTGTGAATGTCATCCTGAGCAATGAAGGCCACGCCGCAAACGATCGCGGTTCCCTTTTGTATTTAGCCGTTGAGAGCTTGGTCTATTGCATAAGCTGTTGCGTTTCTGTAATATACGATTTCCTGCAATCACTGCAATGATAACGAACGTCGTCATATTCAATAGAAAAATATAAAACTCGCCAAAGTAGTTAATTTAATTATGTTTCATTTGTTTGTAAATCTTGTAGGAGTCATAACTTGTGTTGCCAAATTATCAATAATTCCGCCCGCAGCAATCAAATACGGTATTGGTGCTCATTCCTTTCGTGCACTTCCAAAATGTGGAAATTCTTAACGTCGTTTTAAAAAGGGCACCGGCTAACATCTGCCTGAGTTGACAGTGCATCGACAACATCGCTATCACAACATGCTCATAAGCGTCGGTGAGCTTACCACCAGGCAAATCATCTTCTTGCTTGACGTTTTTTTATAAGGAAAAATCATACTACTCATACAGTTGTCCCTGAAATTGTATAGGTAATAGATTTACCTATATTATCGATACTATGATGGTAGGTATTGACAAAACTGATAGTCTCGATACTATCGATATACACGTCATAAGAAAGAAAGAAAGAAAGAAAGAAAAAAGGGGATTTGACTATCGTAACTGGCTTAGCATCGGAATCACTAGTCAAAACTCATAACAACCAATTAATAATTATGTTACCGCTTTTCGATTATGACTTCAATAACTGATATAGTATTGGAACGTCAACTTGTGTGATATTGGTACAGACGACGTCGATTGTTCCGATGCAGTATTCTATATTTTCTTTTCGTATATCGTTACTTTATTATAATTAGGTTTCGTCTTTTCTTAATCTTAATTTTTCATGATTAAATATTAGATATAATTGATTTAAATTTTTATAACAATTAGTTTTTTTTTCAAAAAAACTGTAATTTTTTTTTTTTTTCAGGACTACTTATTTATTATTTACTTTAATTCTTCTCCTTATCCTCTCCATCTCATTTATGCATTTCAATCAGATCAGTTCGAGACGACGCTAAAAAATTACCAAGTTTTGTTAGAACTTGCTTGCAAATATAAAAAAATATACCTACTTAGTTACACAAATACCCATACCTATAGCTTAAAATTGTACTCAAAATGTTATCTTTAGCTAAGAAAATGAAAAGTACACACAATGCTTTTCGTCACATTGAAGATGACACGCAGTAACCAACATTTCACCCCAAAAAATAACAATAACAGTCGAACCGTCCGCCATTCGACCACCATCACTCAACACATTGTACACCGGATGTCACATCACTACCTACGGCTTAATGCCACTGTCCTTTGTCCCGCCCTACCAAAAAAGAACAATATTTAAAAAAGTACAAACGTATCTTAGATTTTGAAATATCATCGCGGGATATATTTCATCTTGTCATAACACGGTGGGTCAAAGGAGAGGATCAGAACTTGATAAATTGCAGTTCAAATTTGGTATAATGTCTTTTTCACTATTCACCCGTACTTGGCGAAGTGATGACGTAACAGGATCTCAATTTTGATGGGGGTCTTGAGTAATGTTATTCTATCTGTAAGAGATAAGATGAAATATTGAAATCTTTGCAACTATCTCTAGAACTATTAGGTTGTAATGGAATTTAACTGAATGATTTTTTTAAGGTGCGTTTTGATCAAACTAGTCTGTTGACCATAACAATTTAACTGAAAGACAACAACGACATAGATTATCTAATTATAATTATAAAAGCAAGTATTTTTTTTTAGGAATCGTTATCTTGGCAGGCGGCTTGGGGATCTCACAATGGTCACCACCGTGTACCGAGAAAACGCTGCTGCTCGTCCTCCGGAGGTTCTTGGATGCTGTCTTAGGACATACCCGGGTCCAGGCGGACGATAATAACTGATGATTTTGACATCTTCTATATCTATGAAGTTACTAGAAAGTTAAATAAACGTCAAGAACTAAGAAGTGTGCATAAACTATGGTATGGACGTAGCTTTATTTTCATATTTAACAAAAAAAACTTAATTACGGTAAGCAGGAGAGCAACTGCAACTTAGTGGCTAGAACAATCTGGGTTTTTTTTGTTGTCTGTTGTTTTGTTTATGTTCAAAGTATAAACCGATTTTTTCATTTGCCCTATTAGTAATTTTAAAAACCTGACAAGCTCATTTGCCGACACATTCATATTTAAAGTGTTTATTTTACAAAAATATTGAAAAAAGTAATTTCCAACACATTTATCGTATTTATTTCAACTAAAACATTAAAAAGATGCAATTTCACTACTCCTGTTATTTTATTTATTTCAGCTTTTTATAATATTGAAAGAAAAAAAAACTCTTATCTAACAAATTTACCGTATTTCTTCCATCTAGAATATTAAGAGGGAATCCGGTGAGTAACTCTCCATAGAACCGTATTCCCCTAGTTTCTTCCTGGACAATGGTAAAATAAATATAACCCTTTAAATATTTTTCGCAATATTTAGCAGTCTTTGAAAAAAGAAAATAACAGAGTCATCTCTATAAGTACGGTAGACCTAGAATTTATGTAAAAAAAAAGATTCCCTCTTAAAAAACTCCTTTGCAAACACTTTTATCGTAAATAAACATCTAAGTCCCTAATGGACCTCGTGACAAATGACGCACCTAATGATGTGAAACGTGCTAGTTATTAAACTGAGATTACTTGCGTAACGAAAGAAGTTTTGGGTGGCCATGTCGTCTGAGAGCTAGTGTTGTCGAGCGTGTGTTGCTAATAGACCACCTCGATACACTATCGATAGTTTGATGGATATCGATATAGCTTGATACTATCGATAAGTAATATCATCAATAGTATCATGACATGTTATTATTCGATGTCGCAACTGATTTTTAAGATAAAACTATCGACAGTGCGACTACCGATAGTTAAACAACACTAGTAAGGAATGGAAAATCTTATCAATATATCCTATCCTCTATTAAGCGGGAAGCCTGCAGTGGAAGTCCTCTGGCTTATGAAAAATACAATAAAATATAACGACATTGTAGTAAGTTAAAAGGAAAACATCGTGGTAAGGCAATTTCTTGTACTCATGCAGCTAGCTACGCACAACAAAGTAGATAATTATGTATTAGTGTAATGTAGATTAAACTTAGTTATAATGGGACTGACATGCTAGTGTTGGCCAAAGTCCCAATAAAATATAAAATAAAAAGATTAAAAAAAAAAAACAATTTCTAGTATCGGGCTAGCTACCAGGTAAATACAAAATCTTTCACCAAGTCCATAATAGCATAATACAAATACAAATAGTTTATTGATAACACCAAAGTTACACGTCAAATTTCATTAAGTATGTCACAATAAATAATCACTTAATAAAATGAAATAATAATTATAAAAATCTCTTATTTTAAAATTATCTTCAATATTCTGGCAGCCTCATTTGAGAGCCATATCTCATTCCAGACCGTGTTTGTTTACCATTCTTGATTACATAATATTGGGCTGTGGTCAAACTCCAGTCTACCTACCGTAAAAAAGAATCTGGTTAAACTTAGTAATTAACCTTTTTTAAAAGGACACCTGTATTCAAATGATCATTATATTCACTCTCGATGACTTGGCTTCCAGTAGTGTCGTTTAATCAAGGATTGTGGAATGACGATAGCAAGTAAGCAGTAATGATCGGTCGGCAGCTTTGACGGCTGTTATGATAATTTTAATAAAAGCCACCGCTTTGATTCCTTTGTCGTTTGCAGAGTGAAAAGTATGGAAATGGATTTTTGTATGTCACTTTTTATGTCGAAGTCCGTGATTTTTAACCCCTGACGCAAACAGAGGGTGTTATAAGTTTAACGTGTGAACCTACCCGTGTAATTTCTTACTTATAACACACGATGCCACAGACATAACGTGTGAACCTATCCATGTATTTGTCTGTGGCATCGTAGCTCCAAACGAACGAACGGATTTTGATTATATATTTTTTTGTTTGAAATGTGATTTATTTGAGACATAATATTTACTTATTTGGTTTAATTTTTTATTCATCACTAGGCTCGGTAAATGGGTCATTGATGACTCAATATGCAGGCGTCTTTTTTAATGCATTTAAGTGCCGAGACAAACGGGACGTTTGCCTGGTGGTAAGCGTCACGCCTGCCCATAACAGAGCAGTGCTAAAATTGTGAACTAACGAATACAATCCTGCGCCGCACTGTACTGCGCTCGTCACCCTGAGATATTAGATGTTAAGTCTCTTCATACCCAGTAATTTATCTGGTAACATTGCCCTTCAAACCGAAATACAGTAATGCTTGCACACTACTGCTTTGCGATTGAATAACTGGCAAAGGTATGGTACTTCACTAGGCGAACTCTGTAGTAGAGTCCTACCACGACACAACTGAAACACATTCGTTTGCAGATACAAATTCGTTTCAGTAAATTAAAATTTGTGCTCCGCTTCGTCACGTCACTAACGATACACTAGATAAGCTGTCTCCATACTTTCTTAGCTCGGCAGGGCGGTAGACAGAGTGACGGAACCCGAGCGATGACTTGCATCTCTGACTATGATGTATGTTCGCCAGTAATGAGGATCTGTGGGTTCGGGGTACGTTTTACATCTGTACTCTTGATAATGACATTCTGTGGTTTTTCCCGATGCTTTTACAGAAGAAAATCTGCTCTTGAGATAAAATTTAACATATTCTTAAATTTTCCCAATGCTCAGTAGACGGATGGCCTGGAATGGGTTCTAACATGATGATGTGAATGTTGTCAAAGATAGTAGACATAACTAGCCTGAAATTAGACTGAATGCTTAGTGACGCTGCCGGAAGTCACCGTGAAGGCTTTGAGGGTGGTAGCTAACCAGTGGTGTTCTAGAGAGTACTTATCTGCTATGGTTTTCTCATGATGTTTTCCTTGGGTGGTATAAGTTATACCAAAAGCATGTTATTTCAAATTACAAATATATCAAATACAATTATATAATCTGACCAATATATAATAATAACAGTATTGCAAACAGATATTATTTCTACAGAGCAATATACCGACTTTATTCCGTTACTGCATATTACCGTGAAAGAACAGAACTGCTTATATCAAGTATTTGTGCAGCTCCTGACTTTTAGTTCTACCGTAACCGATATCAACAGTAAACATATCCCTAGATCACTATATCAAAAGTCGTTACGAGCCAGTGAGTTGTATTGCAGTGAAAATATGTCAAAATTATTTCGATCGAATGTTACGTCAAGATTATTGTTGAGATATGAATTCACATTTCACACCCCAAACACGCTTACCTATACTGCTTATCATCGACACCTACAGTCTTAGCTAAAATAATCTCGGTTCTCTCAGTCACTACTTAAACTTCTTTGTTCTTTTCTAGCACGTGCAACTTCACGTCAGAGAGAAGATGGCAGAGCATCTTAAGCAGTGACTAACGGTTGAAAAGTTTTGTTAAGTAAGGCCGTTAGAATATAATATTGTTAGGTCCATGGATGTACTTTGATAATTTTTATTTTCCTATTAACAAAAACGTGTGAAAAGTATTAGCGTCATAATCAACATAGTCACGGCAATCATCACCAGATTTCGACTGTCATTTCCAGCAACCGTAATTAAAAACAAATCCCGGAGCTCCGAAAACCACAATGTCATCGCATGAACGTGGGGGAGGTTTCATGAAATATGTATTTGTTACGTTTGTCTAAATATAAGACTCACTGTTGTGATTCTTATGTGATTCCGGGGCTTTAGGTGGAAATAAATGGAATTGCGTAAGTCCTAAAACTGCATCAAGACCCTCCAAAGGACGGGCAGCAGCATCCTCTCGGTTAGCCACCCAAGCTTTTTACCAAGCGGGATCATGGCATCCTCCCTGACCTCTTTTTGGCTTAGTAATACACATAATTATATATTAATAGTAATACAATTAGTCCCAGTATTAACAATAGTTTAATGTTTTTGAACCCATGGTAACCTGGCTGCAGGAGCCGCCATGGGAATCACAATGCCTTTTAACGCGCATTATGTAACCGATGGCAGATAGATCTGATGGCCGATATGTACGAGTAGCTTATAAAACCTTGCTGTCTATAGCTCGATATCAGCTTCCATTTGGAAGTTCATTAGGTCCTACCGCTGATGTTTGATAGATTGATGGAAAGACGTGGAGAGGTCAATCAATTACTAAGCCTAAAACTTTCCTAGAGCTTTCTGTAAATACGTGAAATGGAAGAGATTTAGATTGATATTCTATTCCAATAAAATTAAAACTAAATAAACACAATTTTGCTACGTAGTTAGTTTACTTAATAAAAATATTATTATTTTATTGCAACAAAATTTTATAATCTCATTCTTAACCAATAAATATTTTTTTATAAAGTAAACTTACTTTATTTATATTTATCTGAATCTCTACCATTTTACGTAGTTTACTAAAAAAAAAACTAAGTCCAATTTTTTTGCATATCTGATTTGTGGATATGTTTAGGTAAGTAGGTAACTATAAAAACTTTACCAATTTATTTAACTTTAAGAGATTTTAAGTATTCTAATAAAGTTCACTATATAGGTTAATCAAGTGTTTTATTTTAAATCGTTTGCTCTCTGCCTCACCTCTAACGCACTGTGCCTTAATCGCGTTGTGCCTAAATGTCATTTCCAATAAGCGTTTGGACTAAGTAGGCATTCGGCTATGTCGCTATTAGTCTAATTCTTATAATCCATTTCACCATATGACTATTTCGTATTACTACAGCGTATCTGCCTGGTAATCTATTATTTCTGGTCACCGTAGTCACAAAGTTGACAAAAACATTTGTCGCCAAGCCAACCAACCACAACCATTGTTATTTTTGTTGTTTTTATAATTTTGCTTGTAAGCGCGTTTCAAGCACATCGTACCACCAAGACACCGGCTTAGCCGAGTATGGGGTCCACTGCTAACAGAAGAAAACTTTGCAACACATGTATACATAGTACTTGTAACTCACTTCAGTAAATCACACTAGACTTTTCATTTATTGCTTCAAAATTATAAAAAGATGTGATTTCCTAGTCGTATGTTACCAGTCCACTCCATTCCTTACTCCAAAGTCCAGTCCCCATTAGTAGCCAGCCAGCACCCTCGCGATTGACGATTCAGTCTTTTGTGGTCAATTTTTTCCACGCCTTTCGTTAATGGAGATTTCTCTGATACGAGCGCCGTGTGTCAAACATGCGCCCGACGAGCATAATGTCAAATCACGGTGATCAAAAGATGCGCCGGAGTTGAAAAAAAGACGCGTCAAATTCGAGAGAGTCCTGTCAATACGCCGCCGGTTCGATTATTGAAAATTTGAAGTGCTTGTTGGAGGAAAAGGTTGAAAAGTTTATGTTGTGCTTTAAGTGGGAATTCAGTTTGACAGGTTTGCTAATGAATAGCGGTTTGGGTATAAGACCGAACATCAGACATTAACGGGACTAAGTGACAATTAAGCTTGCTACACGAGATTCACAAGAGTGACGAGCGCAGAGCAGCGTGCAGCACAGGATTTAGTTCGCAAGTTCACTCTGTTCAGTTCATTCTGGCCCTGCTATTATTATGAACAGGCGTGACGCTTACCACCAGGCAAACGTATCACTCGTCTCATCTCTAAATTGCATTAAAAAATGAGATATTATTATTATTTTCTTTGATACTTAGATAATAATGGAAATGTATGGATAAGTATAGAGCCGGGATTTCTTTGCACAATGGATTAAGAATGAGATTATCCGACAAAGAACTAATGTTACGTACCGGAATAGTTCTAAGAATCATGATGCTAAGCATTGCTACCATGGTACGATAACAGTTGGGTTAGATGCATTCTTGAGAGGCAACCACGTATCGGCTAACCTAGAGTAAGGCGCTCTGCGGCCAGATAGAGCAACGATCCGCAAAAGGAGGAAAGTGGACGCGTAAAGCAGAAGATAGTACAATGGGGCGTTCGTGAGACATCGAACAGTGGACAAACATAAAATCACCTGTTTTTTTTTTTTTTTAATATTTGGGGACATTTTTCACACAGCGCCATACTAAGCAAAGCTTGTATTATGGAAACCAGATAGCTGATAGAATACTTATATAATATTTTTTTCGTAAATACATACTTATAATACATACTACCCCCAGACACAGAACAAACATCTATGTTCGTCACATAAATGTTTGCCCTGGGTGGGGATCAAACCCACGCCTCACAGCTCTGAAGGCAGACATGCTACCAACTGAGCTATAAGGCTGTCATATGATTATGACAGCCTTACGCTGATAATGATTATAATATGGTTATTCAAATACATTGAATAATCTAGATATCATTTGGATTAGGCTTCAAGTAAGCTGAGGTTAGTTGAGACATTGTTTCTTCCAAGACACGTTCCTAACAAAACTTCAGCTCTTCACTATCTAAGAAGTAGGGTCACTTTTCTCTGTCCACTTCCATTCCATGCCAAATATAAGTGTGAGTACGTAACGTTTGTATACGTGCCTCCATAATACTTCATTGAGTTTCTTCATAAAATTACCGAGTTTTAGCCTAATTAAAATTCCATTAGTTCAATTGATTAGCGAATCAAAATCTTTGTACATTTTGATAAACGGGGTTTTCCACGATGGATTTCAAGATATTTCTCAGTAAATAGTTTTAATATTCCCAAAATTGTAGATTGAACCGTTTGAAATTACCTAATTACAAGCGATACTCACCAAAATCATGTCAATGTTCCGATGATTGACATTTTGGTGTTGTACAGATTCGATTATTGGATTTGATTCGGAGAACTGCGAAGCAAATTGATTTGATTTACCTTGCACTTGTTTAGTCAATTATTGAAAAGGTGACTTGTCATCCATGATGATGTCAATGGTAAGAAAAGGTTAAACGTTAATTCAACAAACGTTTTCCCTATGTCGATTAACGACTTTAAAACTTATAAGCTTTAAAAATATTTTTAAGCAAGATGCTTTGTTGTGACAAGCTGAGTACAATGATGTTCCTCAAAACAAACTTGTAAAGGTTTTTCTTTGATTTTATTTTTTGCGTTCCAAAAAACATTTACCCAAACTTATGTAGGTACTGGCAACTTTATTTTCTTCATCAGCCATATAACGCCCACTGCTGGACGAAGGCCTCCCCCTTAATAGTGTTGCCATAATCCCCACGCTTGGCAGGCGGCTTGCGGATCGCAGAATGCTCACCACCGTTAACCAAGAGAACGCTGCTGCCCGTCCTCCGGTGGGTCTGGTTGCAGTTTAAGGACATACCCAGGTCCAGACAACTCTATTTTAACTTTATCTAATTTTAGAAAGAGTCCAGAATCAGAGAAGATTATGATGATTAAAACAATGCTCCGGAATCATGAAAATTGAAAGACGGGGGGAAAAAAACAAGACAGAGAATTAAAAAACTTTAATCTCATAGATGAAACTAAGATTTCACAAATTTAATTTGTCTTGTTATGCTTTACGATTTAGTAATATAAAGCGATGTTAGTATTGTACACTTAATTTTTGTAATTAACATTTGTTTGTGTACTGATGGGGCTGATGATGATATTAAGCATGACACTTAAAAGAGTGTTTTTATTTATCCGTATGTCGGGCCCGGCCATTTAAGCAAAGGCCAAAACAACACTTTCAAATCGATTGACCACAAAGCACTGTTTAAGGCTTGTATTTACCAAATTTGCCCCTCGCAAAATCAAATTTATTTAGTAAAATTACTATACTTAAAGCCCAAAAATACTAAATGTTACAGAAGAACATCCGTCTTAGTAACTTTTGTGGATGAAAACACGATTGATTATACTTTCCTCGATAGAAAAAAATACCGAAACAGTGTCTATTTTTAAACCATTTTCAGTTTTATGTCCTAATTACAGCACATAGTCACATTAAAAAAAATATGTATTATAAGTTAATCGTATTTTGGAGAGCATGCTGTGGTGAACCACAGCATGCATAAAATTAAATTTCTATAATTTTCAAGTAATCTTCAAAAATCGAAGTATGACACGCACGAATCTGCGTAACCGTCATATTTTTGTTCCGCTAAATGTGACCCTACCTGATACAGATTTAGACTAATTATTGATCTCATTAAAAAATGTGCTTGAAACGTGGAATACCTGGCCTTAACTATAAATCGACACCATTTCGCAAACATCTCATCTCAATTTGAGAACTTTGGCTTCAATTTGGCTTCAGAAAACGTCAAGCCCGTCTCAATAATGTGTCCTGCCTAAAATACAAACCGCCAGCTGCCCGTCATTGATAGTGCAAACGGAAAACACGCCGACACCTCCGCTTTATGCATAATCGAAACGCGCGAACACCCGCCCCCGGCCGTGTACACTATGAATGCCTCAAACTATGAATATCGTTGCGAGCTGCTGTGAAAACTGCACTGTTTTATCCATACATGGGGTTATTAACTCGCTATAATGAATATTAACTATCCACAATAATTCTAAACACTTGTGTTTAAATACTTATGGTAGATTAGGCTCAGCGGCAGTGTATCCTGTCCGGGAAAGTAATTGAGATACTTGAAGGTAACGGTAGTATAAGTATAATCACGAGGAGATGGCAATTAGCAGTAAAATAATACTTCGGAGTTCGGACGATAAACCAATCAAAACAGAAGCGCGCGCGCCATTGTCGCAGGAAAGAGTCCTCGGCTTGCGGACTTGCGAGGCGCGCGGAGGGGCGCGTAACTTGCGGTAACCACGGGATGGAGGAGGAAGGGATTCTTTGGAGGCGCCCAAGAACCAAAATCACCGACATAGCTCGCAGGGATTGCAAATTGAAGTGGCAATGGGCAGGCCACATCGGTCGAAGAACTGATAAACGATGGGGAAGAAAGGTTCTTGAGTGGCGACCACGAAGCGGAAGAAGCACCGTAGGAACTAGGAAGGCCTCCCACTAGGTGGACCGACGACATTTGGCAGTTGCGGGTAGCCGGTGGATGCATATGGAAAGTTGTCTTACAGTGTGGTGGTCTAAGGGGGAGGCCTTCGTTCAGCAGCACGTCTCCGGGCTGATGATGATGATGCCTACCTATTATCGACCCAACGCGTGTATGTACATACGCTCTGTTATATGCGTGCATTAGTCACGGTTAAGGGTTATTAATTGTTCCAAAAACCAAAAAGTAGTAAAACTTCTTCAATTAGTGGTATCAATATACTTTCACTGATCTTGGTACAATACAAGTTAATCTACTTCTCGTTTCCAACACATGCCTTCCTAGTGAATGTTCTTCCAAAATTGCATCGCTGTCAAATATCAAAGCTAATTCAAAAATAGCCGTTATTAATACCCATGCTAATCTACTCTTCATTTGTTTTAAAACGCTGATATCTCCCATTTGGCACTGTCAGTGCTATATAAAAGTAATAGTAATTTGAAGCAAGGTCTTTCTTTGATCCAGTAATAAAGACGTCTGCTTTAATTTTGATGAATGTTCCTTTTGATAATTGAGCTACAGATAAAAATTACCGGTAGAGTTTACTAAACGAGAGAACTAAGCTTTTCTATCGAAGCGTTAAGGTTTTCTTAAGAAATTACTATCGTGGTGCCCTCATTTAACTATAAATTTAACGCGGTTGGTCAGTATTTGTAGAATGGAATGCGATTTGTTTTGATTACTTCGTAACTGCTGGATACTGTCTGTTTCGAAAGTTGGATGACATTGGCGGTTTCGGATGGAGTAGAAAGGGCTTATTGTGGAGTAACGTGCTAATCCTTTTTTAGTAAATGATCATCTTCCTTTCCGCTGATCCCATTAGATGAATCCAGCACAGCAAATTACCTTTCTCCACTCTCTATCAGCCTTCACCTTGTCACACACGATTATTAATATAATTCACATAGATTGATCCTCATTCACACCTTTACCTTAATATTTTTTAGGTAAATAGGTGCTGATCATTTTCAGTCTAAAAAATATTCTTTCTGAGAGCGAAAGCAATGATTATTAATATTCAATAAGCTTTAATATTCATGAATTATTATTATTTCGATCTCACATACAATCAGTCAACGGCTCATGTAGCTGAGCAGCAGATGTTTTTTTTCCAGCAGTGCCTAAGTCATCATTTTCAGTTTCGTCATCTTGTATCGGCTCTCTGCTGGGTAAAGCCTCTCTCTCTTGTGCTTTTATTGCCTGTCTTGAACTGTTCGCATCCGCATGCAACCCCGTGGTGACGGTCTCGTGTCTCCCCTGGGGGAGACATCAGGATTTTTCAGTCCTGGTGTCTCCCCCAGGCCGGGGAGATATAAGAACTTTCTTTTAAACTAATATTTTGAGTACTCCTGTCAAGCAATACACTGAATGAAACCATAAAAAATATTCAAATGTCTAGAAAAACGTACCTACTTACTACCTAAATATTCACTTTTGTCGCGTCGTCATCAGCATTTCAGCCCTAGGACATCCACTGGTGGACTGGTGGTGCTTTGCGGTTTCCGAGATTGATGGACGAGGGGATCGCTTAATGTAGCTATTGGCAACAAACCTAAAGATAGTTATCCAAATTCGGGTAAAGTGCCAAAAACGCTGGCCACGTTGCCCTGTTGCGTTCGACAGTCGGTTTTATTCAGAAAAATAAGCATTTAAACTATTAATATAACGAGGTCCAGTGCTCTACAAATAATCACTACCACGCCTAGCAAGTCTAGTAACGCGTCATGAAGAGCCCAATTTGAGGTTAAGTCTCCGACAACAGAGCACAGACTACACCAGAAAATATAACAGCGGAGCCTGTCAAAAAAGGTAAACTTAACGACGATAAAAATATCTCACGCCTCAACCACCATGCAATTCCTTAAGTGCTTGCATAACATTAAAGCATGCAAATGATATTTTCCCGCTCAAAAGGCGCAAAACTGTGGCATAATTATAAACGCATCAATCAGACGCGCGCGCCTGCCTTCGGGCGCGCGGGTAAATGCTTATTAACCCAGTACTTGAAGACATGAACGTACCGTACTTGCAGACTAACTTTTCTGCCGATTTGTCCAGATGGAACTAACACTTTTGTCAGGAGGCTTTTGGGAGGAAACGGGAAATATCCCGTAAATAATCATGGAACAGTAATAAGTAAGTAAGTTCTTATAGGCCGAGTGGCCAGCCCTAGTATCAGAGTTAATGTGCCACCCGAGGGCCTCTGACATGGCTGACGGTTGTTGTTATAGAAACTAGAACAAACAACCGGGACCGACAATTTAACGTGTCATCTGACCCACTGTAGCGCTCAGAAATAAATGCCACTCACGGTCACCCATCCGAAGACTGACCGGACCGTCCGTTGCTTAACTTCGGTGATCGTTCAGAACCACCTAAACAAGCCACGAGCGCTAGTAAACGAGAGTAATCGTGATAGACAGTGAAATCAGATATCTCAGAAAACAAAAAAAAGCATATAAACCATTAACCACTGCTCACCTGATAAACACACCTAGCCACAGAACATTAATAGGAACTCTCAAAAAGTACAGAAATTTCACTCGTTTAGGACTCTAGGACGGTCATCATAGTGCGCCAGCCTGACTAAATAAATAGTCTGGAATGGCAACTGCTATGAACATTTGTGTAAGATTGACCAAATTAGTCACATTCACAAAAAAGCGAAGGCCCTACCTCTTATTGTTTTCAATTATTTTCTAGTTTTCAGTATTGATAATAAAAATTAATGATAGCCAACTGGGAGAAGTCGCGTTTCACATTATTGTGATGCGGAGTCGTCCCAGCCAATAGTGGGAATGCAAGTTCATTCGATACGGATTTAAAAATAAAAAGCACATTGCATGTGATGGCAAATGTCACACATTTGGCCTAGTTCTTACTAGGATATATGGGAAATTTGTACCACTAGGCCACCTGGGTATGGGAAATGTCCTAAGCCTTTACATCACAGACTTTTCGCTAAAGGAAAACGGCTTGAAAAAACTTTTTAAGCCGTATCTGCATCATCTAAATGTAGAAAAGATAAAAGACAATCGTTTATTTGTGCCAGTAAATAAAAACAAAACAACAAAGAAAAACAAGTTAGGATTATAGGCTAGATAACTGATTTTTTTATTGTCTTCAATGTGGCCCATAAATATAGCTGATTAATGAAAAAAACATGAAAATCTGATCAAAAATAAGCAACTTATAAGCATTTTAATATCACGCTAGACAGAGAGGCGAAACAGCAAATCATGACGTCACTTCTCAGTACGCCATATAAATTCTATTCTGACAAGTCTTTTTTGTTTGTGGGAAAGGGACAGAGTTGTCATTAACAAAAACTTTAAACGCTCATATATCAGAACATTAATTATTTTTTCAATAAACATACTATATTTACTTAAATTCTTCATCAAAGCTATTGGTTTCAACAATATAAACATCAGTCATCTACCCTATTATGACCTACGCATTTCTAGTATGCGTGTATATACGAGAAGACGGCGTGTGGCGACTATGCCTCACATACCGTTCAGGAGCAGATCCGTCAATGAGGTGTTAAATACTCGTAGTGTTAAAGCGCTAAAAGTTTTCATACAATATTTTTATTCAGCCACAGTTTCCGCTTGAGGTTTAGAACCACACCTGACGCGACGCTTCATCCGGATTTAAACGACATTGAGCTATCATAACTCTAAAAGTTACCTGTTGAATCTAAAACTGAGCCAATTTCCAACCCAGCAATTCTATTGTGCTACCGTCGCGTCGCAGCTATTCTAAGTATGCCGTGTCGCAAAGGAGGCGAGACATTTGTGGCGGTAGAAATGTCAAAGCAATTTCCAATCGATCCTACTGTGAACGGCAGTCCGAAGGTCGAAGGTATCTGATTTGTGGTTTAATGTAGGGCTTAGTAAGAAGCAGGGGAGTAAATAAAATGGATTTTAGTCTATATTTATTTACATTATAGGCTAGGCCAAGTGAAGCAAAGGTTTCTTTAGTAACAAATTATAATGATATTGTAAGTTTGTGTGTAAATTTATTTAAAATTAGACGGCCGAGAGGTTCGGAGTAACAAGGTCACAGTTTGGGTCCCAATAACTAATAACCTCTTAATGATAGGCTGATAGATATGTTTATTACGCAGCTATCTCTTATATTAAAAGTAAATGGGGCAAGCACAAAAAAAACTTCTAGAATTCTCTAGAATTACCTCACAGACAACAAAACTCAAGGAATCGTAGTTTAAAAAGTTTAATAACTGCTCTGCTAAAGTAATGAAGCAGAAGCTCAATGTAGGTAAAAACTTTACCACATCATTTCAACGTGTTCACCGAACCTTTTCGATTAAAACAATGCCTCTATCAGTTTATCACACATCAATTCTGCGACCACCTCAAAGGCCCGCATCAAAGACAGCTTGATTGTAAAGATTTCACCATGACCCATCTCCCAATGACACCTCACGATCGCGAGACAAAAGAACAAAGCTGGCCCATTATGTTGCACAAGCGTGATTTTAGTGTAGTGATGTGCGTAACACGCTAGGTTCAGTCTTAGACTTGAATTTTATATACGCCTCTAACATACAATGTTCGATTGTAGATGTTCAGTTTTAATCAAACTATGTTTCTAGAAACTCAATTGTTAGAATAAATAAGTGTATAATGTAAAAAGATTTCTGTAGCTCTGGTAACATTGCCTTTCAAACCGAAACACCGTAATGCGTGCACACTACTGCTTGGCGATTGAATAAATTTATTTCAATTCTATTAGGTATATTAATTATCCATTACCTGGACCTGGATTTGCCTTAATACTGCATCCAGAACCACCAAGTGGCTATCTAAATACATTACCAATTTGTAAAACTGTTATCGTGTAGTATAGTATAGTATAGTTAATATAAAACTGCAAAGTTTTGTTAATGTCCCATCACTAGAAGCTGTGCTCCCGTAGGTGCTCAAAGGGGAATAAAATCAGATTAATATTTGTGTTCCCATAATAGCACCAAGCCAAAATTATGATTGGTGCTGTTTTGGGAATATGCTTAGTGCTCTTTTCATGGGTGCTCAAAAAATTGGTGCTCAATCGGGAATACCCCGATTAAAAGTGGGTCTAGGCATTTGCGAGGACAACTCAAATCTCGCGCTGTCTATTAAAAAGTCCCTTGATGTTTTATTCGTATTTTTGTGTGTTTTTTTAGTGTTTATCTCTCAATAGTGTGTAATATACTCCTGGGTTGGCAACGCATCCACATCAACAAAAAGTGTTAAAAAGAAAATATCTGCTCGTTTGCCGTTTTTTGAGAAAATTTACTTTACAACACATTTGCTCAAAAAGTGCATTTACGAAGCCTGTATACATCGTTCGAAAGTTAAACATTACGCACCATACAACGGAACGTGCGGTAAAGTACCTACTCTCAGCTATGTACCTATTTTACCGCACGCTCAGTTGTATAGCGCCGTGCGTAAACTTTGCGGTATTTTTTTTATTTAATAAAAACATATAAGATTTCCACAAAGGAGTTTCACATTACGAGAATAAATAAGCTAAATGATCTAATCTCCTTGGAAGCGCTTTTGCTCAATACGTTTGTCTCACTTTAATTCTAAAAAGAAAATGAAACGGAAGAATATGTAGTTCTAATATTCACTACGTGCACTAAAATTCGCGCCATTTTCGTATTAGAAACATCAAAGATTTTTTATTTTTGCCTCCTTATGGCATTGCACTTTGTGCCTGTGTTAAGTATTTATTTGCGACTTTCTGACTGATATTTATTAACAAAATAATGTTTGTTTAATTATTACTGTTTTCTCGCAAATAAGTTGTAAAATTTTGTATGGCACTCGTGCGGAATTGGTTTTTACAAACTCGTGACTATGCATGGTAAGCCCTCGACTTCGTCTCAGGCTTATATTCGTCTACTCGTTTGTAAAAACCAACATACCGCACTAGTATCATAAATCTACTCTCTACTAGACTCTACTGGACTCTATTCTCTAGATTCTAGAACAAAATATAGGGCGGAAAAGTTTGCTCTACTATTCTTTTTTCGAGGAAAGGTAATAAAGCGAGGACAATTTCTAAATAAATTGACCACTTGGTCCATTGGTTTTCCGGAGAATGAATGAATGAATTCCGGAGAGAATTCCGGAAATTATTATCGCGCGCACAGAGATGATAAATCCTTGCGTACCTTAAAGTAAAATTTTGAAATTAGCCTTCCAATTTTTTGTGTCTTGGATATAACGAACGTTACGGTCTTGTTGCTACCGGTTAAAGAGTCCATCACTACTTTATATTCACGCACAGTGAGCTACATAATGACATGTACTGATACGTCTCTACTCTAATGGCGATCGTCCAAATTGCTTTGACCACCTTTCACATACACCTTTTTAAAATGCAGTAGACGCATGGTAAAATGTGATCTATGTTCTAAGGAATAAGATGGAGCTTGGTAGCATTTTTTATGCTTGTATCTAAATCTAAGTAGATCACCACGCCTCCTCTGTGACAAAATGGGGACAGTTTTCTTGCGTCTCATTTGATTACCAGCACGTTTTAAAATAGATTTTTATGTGATAGCATTTGAGTTGAGTTTACATTGCCACTAAGTTTTTGAATTACATACAATGTTTTATATTATTTGTTATGATTGTTATTCTAATTTTCAACCAAATTATCATAGACTCTAATACAAGATACCATTTTATTTTTCTGTCCTAATCATTTTCTGAAGGCAGAGCACGCTTTCCCAGAAGACACCTTTACACTCATCGTTTGAAAATCCCCAGATTGTATAAAATTTGAAATAAGGAAACTAGTAGAAAGTATTATTTATTCTACAATCTGAGTATATTTAAGTCATTTCTGAAATGTGAATACGTTTCTTATAGTATTTCTAAGTGGAAGTTACAAGAAATGTATTTTTCATTTTATAATTTTAGCGAAACTCATTTTTCTTCGAAACGCGAGATTCGTAATCGCATTTAAGATTTCCACTTTTATATAAGTGTAACAAATAAACGCAAAATAATAGATCATCATCATCAGCATTAATTATACGAACACTCCAAGAACATTTTTTTTTAACACTAAATTTATTCTAAAGAAAAATAAAATTTCGCAAGAATTTTGTCTCTTAACCTCTTGGATAGAGATGAAATGCTGAAGAAGACGAAAATAATCGAAGTCGGCATTGTTACATGACTTGTTGAAATCAAAGAAGTTCCGTTCAAATCTAAATTAGTTCATTCAAAACATGTTACATAAACCAAAGACGTACATTCCACGATCTCTACAGTAATCATAAGAATTATAATAATTGTGTAGAGGCGCGCGAGGCGGAGCCAAGTGACAATCACGCGCGGGACCTAATGTACGGGTGCGCGTGCGACGGTGCAGGTGAAGATTAGTGATGGGAAACGGGATTATCGAACATCGATAAAATGTATTTTCTGTGATTGTGAAATAAACTTAGTTTAAGTTCCTATCTCCTTACTGAATAAACAAGTAAATGGAACAGCCAAAGAAAATAGAAACCGATAGCGAAATATAATATTTTTTACCTATTTTTTGATCATGCTCAACTCTTTCTCATTTTTCTATTCATTTGAACAGCAAGAACTAGGCAGGGCATTTCTTTTCACACTCTTGAGCGGATTTCTTTCATATTTATTAGTAAGTAAGTAAGTAAGTTCGTATAGGCTGAGTGGCCAGCCCTAGTGTCAAAGTTAATGTGCCGCCCGAAGGCCTCTGACATGGCTGACGGTTGTTGTTATAGAAACTAGAACAAACAACCGGGACCTACAATTTAACGTGTCATCCGACCCACGGTATTTAGATAGAAGCCTATATAAAAAATACCTCGGTACTTAATGTGGTCTGGGCTTTTCTTTATCACCCCACTCATTCTATGCTTTCTACTTCCAGGTATCTAGTTACAGAGAAGGGTATTTTGAGGGTAGAATGTACTCTACATAGCGTCTGTGACTATATTTATTGAAAGATTTAGCAACTTATGTTTAGGTGCTACACACGAAACATATTTTGATATTGTTACTGCCATCACTATTTTCTCGTCTGACGATGTCGAGTCATGCGCTAATTATCAGTGTCTTTATTTTCAATCCATCTTCGCCTAGCGAAGAATCATGCTTAGACCAAGATCCTAAATACTGAAAATATTAAGTCCCAGTAGTATACCTATCAGTGGGTGGGAATCAGCTGTTCCATACATTTTGTCCACGGTCGACAAACTTTCAGTATGGAACAGCTGATATTTTGTTCGCGATTTCAGTGTTGGCCCCATAGTAAAAGTTATTTGTTTTGATGTACAGAATATGCCCTTAAAAGGATGCTGATTAGAACTAACCCTGTATAACTAATCTGCTTTTCTATACAAAGATCTTATAGCTATTTCGGAACGTCAATTTCATAGATAAACTTCAACCCATAATTAGAAATACACAAATACTTATATTTCTTTAATAATCATAAACCAACTCTACGACAAAAACCAAACGGCCAAGCATCCGCAGTATGCGGCAAAATGACATTCATTTATTTTTAAGGACCCCATAAAACAACATTACGACTTGAACACTATACTTATACACTGTTCATTCACAATTATTGGTCATAAGACAGGTTCGATTCTTGACGATAATTACGAGTGAGAACCCTAAACACGGTGAGTACATAAATAACGCTGTCGCTTTTGTCTTCTATTTGGTAGTACGGTTAATTAGATGTCGCAATGGCTTAGTTTTAAAATTTTCTGTAATTTGTGGTTTTCACTTTGGAGTTTTTTTTTTGTAATCCAGAGTTTCAGGGTGAGTGTTTTGCTATTGAGACAAATCTACTGTGATAAAAGCCTAAAATAATTGTTGAATTATTTCTTAAACATTCACTTTTTCTCTTCATGACGTCTAAATTTCAGGGTCCGCGTGAAGACGGCAAACAGAGAAACCTTCTTTACCAGGTATTAAAATTGGAAGGAGCGCAGCACCCCCTGTTTGATTTTAGGGGGAATTTGACCCGCTGGCCGTTTGGCCACTTCCGCGGCCGCTGCTCGCTGTCACGTTAATAGTTTAACATTAATGATATTGCCCTTTTTCCTATTATTATACTCGATACGACATTCAGACGAAAATAATCTAGATACAGTCATAGAACATAGGTTTATACCTAAATAAATACTGGGTGGACATTTAACACAGCGCCATCTATTCCCAAACTAAGCATAGCTTGTACCATGGGAACACAGAAAAGCCCTTCTCTCTTCAGTGTATGGGAACCAGATAGCTGACAGAATACTTATATAGGTACTTTTTTGCATGGCCGCATGCATGTCACTGGTCTCGAATCTACCAATTTCTTCGGTTTCCAAAGGGTTTTCTACCGATTTTGGGGCTGTCATACCGATATACCGAAAGGACCGATTATAGAAAAAAGGTTTCATTTGGAAATATTACAAATCTAATGAATTTAGAAGGCAAATCTACTGATTTCGAGTTGAAAGTAGAAAACGGTTAGGTTAAGGAAAAATAATACGAAGGATGAGACGTCATAGGACGAGTGAGTAACAACCCGGAAAAAGTACTAATCTAATCCGATTTTGCATTTTTTCTTTCGAAAGCATGCATATTGTCACTCCATAATATACTACATTATTTACACTGCGTTCATCGAAGCATCGTAGACTCCGTCTTCGCCTAATCGGATGAGACGGTCAAAAGCAAGTTTATTATAAAAATTGTGATAAAAAGTTAATAAGTTTACATAAAATTGCGTTTGCAGTTCTTTTATAGTTGACTTTTTACAAGTTAACGACACTCATTAAACTGATCTCAGTAATTCTCGACTACTCGATATAAACACATGATAGCTCTGAAATTTTCTCATAATGAGACTGACATTTCAATGAAACTGAACGTGCCTGATATCACCTGCGGGCAAATTGTATTGAGTGATATTTGTTGTAAATAGACTTTGAATTTTTCGATAATTACACGCATTAAGTTTGCGAGACTTATAGCATACCTACTCTTTCTATTTTTCATGCAGCCTTTTATCACTGCCAGACGTAGGCCTAGCTACAAACAGCCAGAGAAACGCGAACGAAGTGGATATCCTTTAGGTACGCACAAAGAGTACCTACCGATTTTTTTCTATTCGCGAGCGAGGCTTGATGTCTGAGTTCCCCGCAAAGTATTATTGTACAATACATTATGTTAATCTAACGAAAACGAGTTCCTTAAAGATAAGAGTGCCCAATTCTAGACAGCATTATAGTTTTAGCAAAAGTCAGGGCAAAAAAAGCAATAACAATAACAACAACAACAATAACAATGTTTTCTTATTCATGAATTAAAAAAAACACCACGAGTGGTTGATGAGATGTTGGTGAGGTTTCCGAACATACTCACTAGACTGGATAAAAATCCTGAATTATCCAAAGTCGCTTATCTTTCGTAATACTAAATTGTATAGTGCTCTCTACCAACTAACGTCATTTAATCCTAAGCAGCGTTTTAGGTAGGTCCTTGTGGTCTTAAATACACATTATAAATTATGTATGGCTCCCGAAAATTTGAAATTTCGACCATATAACTTTGAATTATTTCTCTACATAATGGCATCATTAATTTTATAGATATTAACCCACAAGTACCATTTACTGGCGATTATGCCAAAATGGTCCTAATTTCGCAAACAGCAAGAGTGACATAAGTGCCAATTAAACATTGATTATTGTCTAGCCTAAATGAACAAGTCGAACAGCACAAGTGTAATTTTTTTATATATATCGAGGATATAATGAGGACAATATAGTGTAAATCAAAATAGGATAAGCGTCAAATGTTGATTTAGATTTATTAGGGCAATATGTATTAAGTTCCTTAAATAATTGGGCAGTCATAGGCAAATAAGCACAGAGCGCAAAAAAAAAAAAAGTTTCGGAAATGAGCATGCATGAGCGGCATAACCGTCCTATGTAAAGTTTCAGTGAAAAAAGAAAACAACCAAAAAGTGATAATTGTGCCATACTAAATAAATTATTTCCAGCCCAAACAGGTTAACGGTCAAGCTAGAAAATGTTACAGAAAGCGCAATTAACCCAAGTCTTAGATTCGAAATGCCACCAAAATAAAAATAAAACTTAAATAATAGGGGTTTATGACAAAAAAATAGGCTGAAAATAATTACCTACTGCCTAAGCAACACAAAAGTACGTCGTAGAGCCATGGGAGTTAGATCAATCAATGCAGAAAAAAAAGCGATTATCCCATTTTGGCCGTTAGGCATCGATATTATTTACTAAGACACGTTACAGACAGACAATACATTAATAGCCGTTAGAGACCACACATGACCATCAGACAAAATATCATAATGACAGCAATTGTAGCCGCCTCTGGTAGCCAAAAGTAGGCAATGTCATTGACTTGGCTTACAAATACAAAACTAAACTAGCGCTGATCGGATTATTGTACGAGGGTTCCGCATCAGAAGCAATTAAAAAATCTTTTTTTACTGAATCATCCTCGGCTGATTTTCGTATTATAAAGTTTATTGATATAATTACTTTTCAGCTTATTCTATGTTATTTCAGTAAGTTTGACGCTTCTGAGAAATTTTGTTCTTACGAAAAAGCAAAATAGTAATAAACAGCGCATCTTTGCTCTATCAAAACTTGCTAACTAGTTTGAACCTAGCGGTCAATTGCAAGCCTAAATTTATAAAACACATTCTTCCTGATACGTTTAATTTGCATAGAAACCCGTCGGAACAATAAAATACAATGTATAAATTATTTAAATAAAGTTAATACGATTCGAATGATGGTAGCAAAAACGGAACCCTAAAATGTAACTAATATCTGCTTGCGAGAAACTTTTTTGGTCGTTTTGACATTTGGTGGTCGAAAATGGTAATGGAAAGTTTTCTGACGGCTGTCAATACGTAGTTCTACAGTCAAAGGATAGGCGGCGCTGGCGAGATATGGCTCACTTTTTTTCGCTTGTTTCTTGCGAAAAAGCAGTTCACTCACCTTCATTGCTTCACTTCACAGTTCACGTTCGTTGGTGGAGTGCTTTTCCAAGTTTTCTTGTATAATTTTGTTGGAATTATAATAAATTGTTATTGTTACGTTACGTTACTGTTATTATTATTGATAGTAATTAATTAATTGATAAGGCGCACTTACTAATTTGCGTGGACTTAACGAAAGCTACTTTGTTATACAAACAATAACCACAAAAAACGCATGATAGATTTGATATAAATGAAATAAGTTTAAGTACTTTTAATTTTCTGGGCTTTTTACTTTGCTTCATTCGTTCAAAATCTTCAGAACCACAGACAAAATAGAGAAACTGTTCAGGGCCATGTCTCTTCATTGCCATCGAACGGATTTTTAAGAACTATATATTTTTTATTGGCTATCAGAATTTCGCCCATTGGAGCTGGCTGTCAAGTAAGACTACCAGTTCCCTTAGTATTCGTTTTGATAGTAATTATTAAGCGTTTATCTACTATATTTTCGTTTCAACAATGGATTCCCTTAAGCACCTACACAGGTAACTTCAAAATACATTATTATAGCACACATACATTATTAAACATTGTTATTTTGCTGTAACAAAATATAATAAACGTAAACTATCGAAAGTTTTACTAATCAGTACTTATCATCATCATTAGTCTTTTATTTTCTACTAAACGGGAATAGCCTCTCCTAATGAAAAAAAAAAAAAAAAAAACTTTCTTTCTTTCTTTCTTTAATGTACGACACTGAGCTCAACCGGCAACTCTCTGCATCTGGTTGCCTGCCGTTTTACACAGGTCGTCACAGTACACAGCTGAGCAGGAGAAATTAATAATACAAGAAAATTTTGAACAAAAAAAACAACCAACCTCATTTTAGATTACCTGGATAACATCTATTTTGATTTAAAAAACCAAACTGCTAAAACGATTTCGATAAAATGTACATGGGACCACCTCTGAAGTTATGACCTACCAAACAAAAATGAATCATAAAAATCAAAAGTAGGTAATTCATGATTGGCGTAGTAACATGTGCAACAAATATACAAAAATAAATACAGTAAGTACATACAGTCGAATTGAGAACCTCCCGAATTGAGAAATCTAAAATTAACCGATGGGAAAAATTCCCAAACCGCAGTATTCATAAAATAATTATAATGCTCAGTTTTTATCCCAGCATTTTGATTACGTATGGCGTCGACCAGATAAACAGTACGTAGTTATAGTAATACAGTATTTTGTTTGTCATTAACTTTATCCAAAAGCACCTACCTTCTCTTATCATTGTCATCGTTCATCACGCCCTATTTTCAATTACCACACTTCACCTTGAAAAGCCATTAAAATAAGTGTTAATTGATCGCTAGGCGCCTGGCACTGAAAGTCACCGCTTGATCGCGCGATTAACAACTTTGTCCTAGGCCACACTGATACGTGGCTTTGTAGAGTTAGGAATAGCTAGAGTGGTCTTTGTAGAGAACGAACGCAGAAAGAACAAAGGAAATGAATTCAGGTTTCAGTTGTTTATCTTATTAAATGATCGTTTGGCGAATGTACGGTGGCTTAAAATTATATTAGGTCTTTACCTATGAAATTGCCGTTTTGTATGGAATAAGTGAAAGTACTTATTTTTTTTAACTTTTTTATTTCTGTTATTCAAAGTAATCACCCATGCAATCGACGCATCTTTGCCAACGAATTGGCAGTTTATTGATGCCCTTCTTGTAAAAATCAGCTGGACGGGAGGCAACAAACTCTTCAAAGGCATTTTGTACTGCCTCTCGGGAATTGAATTTTTTACCCACTAAAAAGTTGTCTAAATTTTGGAAAAACTAATAGTCGGTAGGTGGAAGGTCTGGTGAGTATGGCGGATGAGGGAGAGCTTCCAACCCCAGCTCTTGCAGCTTGGAGACTGTCTGTTGTGCAGTATGGGGTCGCGCGTTGTCGCGAAGGAGCAGTGGGGACGACCGATTGACCAAAGCTGGTTGCCGATGCGCAAGATTCTCCATCATTGTCTCCAGTTCTTCACAGTACACATTTGCAGTTTGCAGTAATGGTGTGATTCACACATGCCGTTTTGTAAAAAGCTGTGGTGAACCACACCCGCACTAGACCACCAAACAGTGACCATCACTTTTTAGGGGTCATTTTTGGTTTAGGGCATTGTTCAAATGTAATGAAAATACAACGCTAATCAATAAACAAAAGACTGAGTTTGTAAAAAGAATGTCATGTTGTTAAGACAAAATTAATTTGAATTCAGAATACAAAGCCATTTCAAACTTTTTTTCTATTTGAAATGACCATTACTGAAGAACGGCAATTTCATAGGTAAAGACCTATTTTACTATTTCATAGGTAAAGACCTATTATACAGCACCGAAATATCGGAAGCTCGTTTCACAATCACGGTAAATATCCCGTAAATAACCATGGAATTTGAGAAAATACCGATTGTTATCGAATTTTACCTTATATTAAAATGTGAAATTTATCGATCGTCAGGAACGTTACTCGTGCTGTTGATAGTTTAAAAGGTCATCCGTTAACCAGTGTGTGATTTAACGTATATTCATGTTAAACAGGTAAATGTCAAATGTTAGAACAGACCACTTATTTTCAACCAACTTCAAAAAAGAGTTAATTTTGATGATTAGTTTTTGTTTGGTAGGACATACTTCAGAGGTGGTCCGAGATTTTTTAATCGAAATCAGTCCAGTAGTTTGGTTTATAAATCAAAATAACTGAAAAAAAAAGATCAAGTCATCAAGGTCGAAATTTGAGTCGGTTATTACTTTCTTTAAAATATCCAATTAATTGTATAGTTACTTAGAGTTCTTTATATTTCATGCGCCTACAGTAAATAACACAGTTTGTCTGTCCCTGTAAGTTTTCCGATTCAATTACAAAAGTTGGACGAGTTCGTCAGGTGTTGGATCTTGATTGTACGCCCACTCCTGAACTCATTTGGTGGTGTGTCGTAAACTCATTAAGGAGGTGACTTTGGAACTTCTGTGGGGTCGCGGGTCACAAGCTATAACGTATGGTAGCACTGCTATAAAAAGGAAGAAAGCGACATCTACAGGTGATGTTAAGAGATTAATAACACAACATTAATCTCTATTAAAAATAAAAATCAATTGCCGTGTTTTAGTCTCGCAAAAATTCGAAAATAGTCCGTCCGATCTGTATATATTTTTTGTTTTATTCGCCTCTATACAGGAGAGATATTGAAAAAAAAATGTCATTTTTGATATTTCATAACTCTGGGATGAAGAAATAGCTACAAGTACTTATTGTTTTTTTGGTCACTGCAGAGAGGGATGCGTAACCTTCTTCTTAGCAACAGCATTGAATTAGGAACGATTTTTAGAGTTAGCCGTCAGTAATTTTTGCACAGGGTTAAACACTGTTTTAAACTATCACGGTTGTTTACTAAAGTTATATTATTATTAACGGGATATTTACCGTGATTATGTTGTGAAATGAAATTTCATTTTTGAAGTTCGAAATTCTGATCAAAGCTCAAAATGCGAAAGTAACGCGAATAATTAATTAACTTATCTATAAGCAAGTATTCCGATAGCATAATATTTCAGACTTGATCATTACCTTATCTAAGAAAAAAATGCTACCTACGTTTGTGAATTGCTATAGACTTATAATCATGTTAGTCTCAATCTTGTCTCCCCTTCTCATGACTAAATTACGAAGCGTACGTTACAAAATTATGTATGTCATAGATTGTTTGTCATGTCCCGTCTGATCGAACCCGGGCCCTACGCCGAGTTAGCATTTGTCTTCATTTTCGTGACTTCAGAGACGAGACACTGTGATTAGAAAATTATCGATAATTTTTGATTACACTATTTATTAAAGCAAGAACTTGTAAGCGTGTATGCATGCACATGTGCAGTTATACGAGGTGACATTGAATTCATGAGCATAATCTTAGAGGGTCATTCAACTCATCATATCATAACAAACAACTTGCACCATGAAACCAACTTTTAAAACGCGACAAAAAAATCAGCCGTCCCATCAAAAAATACTTTTATAAAAAAATCGGACCTTTTTCACGATTTATGCGTTGTTGTAGAAGTTGTTCGTTACGATGAGTTGTACCCTCTAAGATAATGCCCATGTATTTAATGTCATCCTGTAAAAGTACCTATGTGTTCGTCGGCTGTGAATGATTTTTGCTATAGAGATTTTACACTAAATGAATTACTTACTTACCTAAGTACTTACATTCTCGGAAAATGTTTCATGGCTATAGAATAATGTGGACGTTACCTTACCTATCTTACGACACGAATAATTGCAAGTGAATGAAAAACTGTGCAAATTGCTGCTTCAAAGAAGTTTAAGCTATTAAATTCAGAAAAACTGCTAAAGTACTCTTAATTAGTGAAAAAACCACTCAACGTGGTTTGAATGCATAGTTACTAAGATGAACCACAAACTCTACCTACAGTATTTTCAATGAAACTGACAAAGTACCTGTTTCATTTACTACTCACAACAACAATACCTACAACTATCGATATCGAGACGACAAACTTCCATTCCTCAATCCAGAACATCTCTAGTTCTCTACCTCCACCCATCTAAAACAAAGAACATTGATATTAATACCGCCTTCCCGTACCAAATCACGTCTATCTAATTATATCGAATCTGCGACCGGTAGATATTAAATTATGAAATTTCGCGACTTTTGCCCTCCCTAGGGAAATAATAGGCCTGTTTTTAAATGAAATAAGGCGATGGGTTACGGGAAGGTCCCCTCGGATGAGTTAGCCGGAGCTTCCGATATTTAGCGTCGTTTTCTGTCTGAGGAAAATAATATATATATAGTAAGGTATGTTGTTGCTTGAGAGGCAGCCAGGCTAAGTGTGTAGGTATGCCCGTTTTGAGTTGTCACTGTTCGTAACATCTGTTTTGCCAATATACATATAAAAAAGCTAAAGCGTCGTCATTTATTTGTATTAGTAAGTAGTTTGTATTTATTTTATTTGTGATTGGTGGTTCTAGTTTGTATTTGTTTGTTCTAATTTGTATTTGTTTGTTCTAATTTGTATTTGTTTGTTCTAGTTGTATTTGTTTGATTAAGCATACTTTGTCGTGTGGCATCAGTGGTTGACGTCACCGCCGGTTCCAACAGAAGACTAGCGCTGGCTGACCGTAACCAGCATTATGCTGAAATGGAAACTAGGCTCCAATTCAGCATAGGTTGTGGTTGTAGGCAGCATGGTTGTGCCTAGGTAAATTCAGAAGTAGCTTATCATTAGATCACTCCTTTTGTAACTTTCAACTCTTTCTTTTTGTCAGTTTTGATAACTGTTTCCGAGTTGTTACATTTTCTCTCTCTTTCTCTCTTTCTCTTGTTTGTTTGTTTATCTTACTTTTCCAATTTCATTTCTCTTTTAATCTCTTTCTATGTTATACAAGAATATATGTATGTCTTTGATCGTTTTTAAAGACAACGGTTGAAAGGATCGGTTTAAAATTATGAGAAAATTTGAAAATTACAGTAGGTACAACATATTAGGATAAACGTACCAAATCACATCCAGTTTGTGACCCATGTCTCTTAACACCATAATTGCCATAAGCGATGGTTCCAAATTCTTCTGGAATAGCTTAAAAACTTAAACACAGTAATTTGTTACAAAGGTTTAAAAACTCTTTAAACCCACCACCATAATAAGACATCAACTTTTTTACTGGTTGTTTGAGTGTAGAGGTCAACTAATGTCGGTGGTTTAGTGATATAAGATCGGTAGCTATTAAATTATAAATTCTAAGGAAAGAAAATGTCATAGCCTCAGGTCGGACACTTCTTAGATTCGATTTGAATATGTAACAGGTCATTAGATTATTAAAATTAACGTTTTCGACGTACGAAACGGCCGAGATAACGTTTTGTTTATGGAAATTTAATTTTAGACCTTACTTTCTGTAATTTTCATTTGAATTTGAATGGAAGAGTGGTTATATATTGGATATATATATTGGTGGATATGTATTTTTGCTAGTGTACATACAAAACATAAATCCTATCCTAATAATATAATATTATAAATGCAAAAGTTTGTCGGTATGTGTGTGTGTGTGTGTGTGTATGTTTGTAACTCCTTTACGCTGAAATGGCTGAACGGATTTGGATGAAATACGGTATTGATGTAGCTTATAAAGGTAGCTTATACCTTGGAATAAAATTTAGGGTAAGTACTTTTTATCTAGTTAATCGCGAGTGAAACTGTGGGGCTCTGCTAGTAAAATAGGCTCAGGACATTTCCCATTCGGAGGAGACTTAGTGGTGTTAAAAAATTCCATACCTTCTTGTATGAACTATGCAAAAATACAGGTAGACACTGTATTTTTTGTGCAATACTTTTATTTGTTTATACACTGACTGTCCCCTGCGGTTTAATTCGTATGGTAATGACGATGACAATTAATTAAAAGTAGGAAGCTATTATTTCCCAAAGTTTCAAATATCTCTAAGTTGTAATTAATGATTACTGCTAAATTTTATCAAGATCGGCCAAGCCAGATATAAATACAGTTTTTTTTTAAATGTCATTGTAAAATAATTTTATTTCTAGTACATATTATAAATTAAGAATAATATGAACTACATTTTTTAATTTAATTTTGTGTCAGGTACTTATTATGAACATCGATTACCATGACCTCTCCCAACCAAAATGTCGACAGCACAACCAGTTTGACTGAAACTGTACCAACACCAATCAGGCCACTTCAAAGGGGTTTAGTAATGAACGGGAACAGCACCATGCGACCAATTACACCGTGGAAATGGAGCCAAAGGAGTCCTGCCTAAGGGCACCCATGGGACAGCATTTGAATTTGAAATTTGGGTACCAATTTAGCTCGAGGTGCAAGGCGACAGACACTAAAACGTACTGGAAAGGACTCGTCGAAATGGTGTTGTATATGCAAAGATTGCAGATGAAACATGAAAATCGCAGTAGGTAATATGCATGAGTTTCAATTATTAAAAATAATAAGACAAGTGGAGAGTTTAACTGCATCTGATGTTTACATCGAAAAAAATAATTGAAATATAGGCGTTCAAAGTATTTGTGAGGGAGACATCTGTCCCTTTCAAGCAAAACACGTCATAGTGTAGAATTTGTTTGGAATCATAGTCTTTGACGTCATAAACCTAGTATAGTGCCCTCCCTGTCTAACATGAAACTAAAATGTTTACTCAGCCTGTATTGTCCCACTGCTGGACAAAGGCCTCCACTCCAGATATAAATTGTGCACATAAATTTAGATTTTATTTTCTATGATTTGTTTTGTTGCAAGCAAAATCAAATTGCTTATAAAATTATGTAAATGAAATAATTTTGATCTCACGACGCCCAAATTTACGATCAAACAATATACAATAATATATTTATTAACTGCGCAAAAATTAAAACTCGCACGTCATATTGCAGCACGAAAGAGCTTTAATATTTTACTGAGTGACGATATTGCATCGTTTGTCATCGTCGCCATTCTTAGACAATTAGGGCTAATATTGCATAGCCAATTTATTTTATGAATAAAGTTGCACTTTCTTCATGAAATCGCTGCAGAGGTTATACAGTCTTAATATCTAGCTTATCATGGAAACGCATAGTACCTTCCTAATGATTGGTAAAAATCAAATTTGACACGTTGCTTGTTTTTGTTTTTGCGACAGATATAATATATTATTGTAGAGGTATACATTTTTTGTAGTGGTAGGATTCTACTGCAGAGTCCACCAGGAGAAGTACCACACCTTTGCCAGTTATTCAATCGCCAACCAGTAGTGTGCAAGCATTCCTGTATTCCAGTTTGAAGGGCAATGTCACCAGAGAAATTACTGGGTATGAAGAGATTTCCCATCTAATATCTCAGGGTGACGAGTGCAGTACAGTGTGGCGCTGGATTGTTTACGCAAGTTCACAATTCTGGTACTGCTACTGCTATGAGCTGGCGTGACGCTTACCACCAGGTGAACATCTCGCTAGTTTCATCACTAGATTGTATTAAAAAAAAACATTTTCAAACATGTCATAGGACTTTATTTGAGTTGTAAATGAAAATAAATAGAAGACCATTTCGGTCATGAGGTAACACGTGCTCAAGCTGCCGCGCCGCCATTCTGTTCTATTCATGACTAAGCTTATTTTTTTTATAGTTTAATCTGCATTATTTACGTGTACTTTACAGAGACACAATATTAATACCGGGTCGCGTCGCGCTTCTCCCGAGGGGTTTCTAAATCATCCGTCCCTGTCGCTCCCTTGCGCCAGGCGCTAGATCGTTAGCAATCTGTGGATAAGACATCGTTAAATATTTTACAACACATTTGCTCGAGAAATGCAGTTACGAAGCCTGTATACATCGTTCGAAAGTTGAATATTACGTACCATACAACGGAGCGTGCACACTCCCTTGTAATAGCGCTGTGCGGAAACTTTACGGTATTTTTTTAATTTCCATAATTTTAATTTAAGAACTCCACCAAAGAGTTTCACATTACGAGAATAAATAAGCTAAATGAGCGAACCTCCTTGGACGCTTTCTTTTGCTCAATAGGAGCTAGGAGGATTATGGCGTCGCACTTTGTGCATTTGCCAGTGTCAAGTAGGTATTTAGTTGCAACTTTCTGTCCGATATAATAAAAACTAAATAATTAAGTTTGCCGGACCTGGGTGTGGGTATGTCCTAAAACTGCATCCAGGAACACCGGAGGACGGGCAGCAGCGTCTTCTTGGTTAACGGTGGTAACACTCTGCGATCCCCAAGTCGCCTGCCAAGCGTGGGGATTATGGCAACCCCTCCCTATTAAGGGGGAAGCGTTCGTCCAGTAGTGGACGTCTTATGGCTGTCAATGAATGATGAATGAATAAAGTTTGCCCCATTATCTATTTTAAGTACTTCTGTTATCTGTTTTTTCGGAAATGTATTGTACACCGTTGTATGGCACGGGTTGTTGTGCGGTATTGGTTTTTATAAACTTGTGACTATGGTAAGCCCTTGACTCTACTCGATTGTAAAAATTAACTTACCGCACTAGTATCATAAAAAACTATTACAATATATTTTTAAACCTGCGGTAACCTAATGAATAGATCGCAAGACTCGGCATCGTGAGGTCGTACCAATGAGCTCTTTGGAGTTTATATTATACTTACGGGATATTTATACCACTATGGCTTTTCGGTGATGGAAGATATCGTGAAGAATAACACCCGCAGGCACAAACTCGTTCAATAGAATAGGTGAATCCGCTAGCCGCTGCTGGGCCAGGGTGATGCAAATGCCTTTCGAGGGTAGACTTGTTCCTGGCAATGGACTATTAATAAGCTAAATGTGCAGTATTTTCAGAATTAACTGTTCAACTTCATGTCATATTAATAACTCGATTTCAATGGATACCTTTTATTGATTATGGTAAGCTTATCCCTGCTGATGCTTGAGCAATGGGATAAGTGAAATTATAGTCATTTGAAATTTAGCGCGTTGATCATCTTTTTCCTATTATAGCTGAATTGGTCTTGACAAAATTCGACATGGCTGTAGGATGCATCGCTAGGACGGCCAGAAGATCACCCCCGGGGGTACCCGCCTTGTCAGGGCTTAGTAGCCATGGGCGGGAGACTACGGTGAAGCTAAGAGGTACCCGAGGTGGGACGCGGCAGTGGCCAGAGTGGGGGGCTAGGCAACTGCACGGGCCTGAGGGATGGAGACAGGCCAAACGGGCCAGAGCTCTCCATTCCCAAGGGCCACGGCAGGGGCTGGGCCCGTGGGTCCGGACCTAGTCCGGACATGAGGGCTCTCCACGTGTCCCTCTGATCAGCAGAGGGCACAGTGGAGAGTGAGGGTGGTGGCCCCAACAAGGGCTTTCCTTGAGGGGGCACCCACCGGGTGTGTCGTGGTGGGGCTGCGGGATGGGGGCAGGCCAGAGGGGCCACAGATCCCCATTCTCAGCGGCCGAAGTGGCAGGTGGCGGGGCCACTCACCTGACCCGCCGCATGGAGGCCAGGGCGTTCGAACGTGGGGCCGTCTGGCGCCCATCACGCTGGCAGAGTCTCCGAGGTGGAGGATGCACGATGTGCCTGGTGTTCCGATACATCGTGTATCGGTGCGGGGGGAGCTCAGGCTCGCCGTGGTGGGGGCCCAAAAGAGCAGCGCCGTCGAGGTCGCGGATGAATGCGAGAGCGTACCTCGGAACACCGTTGGGTTTTTAGTCGGTGTGCCATCGAGTCTCACTCTGGCATCGAGTCCGACATACCCTTCCTGCGCCCTGGTGGGAGGAAATGCAAAACTGCATACCCCAACGTAAAAAAATAAAAAAAAAGGACGGCCAGAAGTCACTTTTCCCGCGGATAATGAAAATGAATAATGATAATGAAAAAAGAACTAAAAAAACTAGACAAAGCCGCTAGTCGTAGCTAATTGGTTATGATTCCCACTAAAAAAAATGCAAAGTTTGGTATAGTTAGCAAATTTAAATTTAACGTGGTGAGTTTTTTTTATGTTTTCGTCTCTTTTGGCATATTTTTTTAAGTGTTATATTTTTTTTATAATATAAGTAATAGAATGGATAAGCCATTGGCTCCTGTCAAACAGTCTCAGACTAGTCCAGAAGCCTCTGGAGCCATTTAGGCATTATTGTGTATTAACCCCGTAATAAATTTGTTTTTGTATAATTTAACAATAAGAATATCCACATTAGCCTAGCTCAGCCATAGCGCCTCCGGTAACATTCGCTTTACGCCGTAATTTTTCTTACGTTATTTATTTATTTATTACGTTGTGAGTGATCTATATCACGTCATATCTTACACTCTTGTAAATGGGTTGGCATTTATTCGGCCGACTGTACCGCAGAGCGCTTTGTCTCGTGTTGTACGGCTTTTACTTTCATTGTAACGTTTGATAGACTTTTAATTTATTTTAAATAAGTTTTGAATGGTGGCACCTAATCGTGTTAATTTTCTTTTGGTTTCTTTGATAGTGAGAAATGTGTTTGAAATTCTTTATTCTTTAATATTTGAGATAAGTAGTGCGATAGATTTGCGATAGATTATTTCTGTTACTAAGTTTATTTTCTTGTCTGACACATTCAACAATACAGGGTTAGTTCTAATCAGTTAGCATCCTTTTAAGGGCATATTCTGTACAACAAAACAAACAACTTTTACTAAAGGGCCAACATTAAAATTGCAAAAAAAACAACTGTTCCAAACATTTTGCCCAAGGTCGATGAACTTTTTGTATGGAACAGGTGTTATTTTTTTCGCGATTTCAATGTTGGCCCCTTAGTAGGTAAAAGTTTTTTGTTTTGACGTACAGAATATGCTCTTAAAAGGATGCTAACTGTTTAGAACTAACCCTGTATATCGAGCGTGTCAGAATTTGCTTGCGCATTCGATAATAATTAGTTGTGTCACAGATTAAATAATAGTACTTGGTTGTGTCTAGAAAAGTACCTTTGGATGAACTAAGTACTTACACTGAACTATTTAAAAGAGATAGGCGCTTATATCCACTTAGATCTTGCTCAATTTTAATTCGATTATTGTTTTAAACAATTTGTACCTACAATTCTCGTGTTTTAAAAATACTAGCAGAAGAGTTATTTACAAAATACTTCATTCTTTTGTTTTAAAAGGATAAGAATTCCATACATTCACTCTCTTATTACTGCAAAGAATCTTAACATAATTAAAAATAACTTTATTTATCTTGCTACTTAGTACTTTACTTACCCTATAAGTAGTCAATAAAGTCTATAAGTAATTAATATTATTTTTGACCCAAGTTTAATATAATAAGTACATTTATAATTCATATGCAATAACATGATATTATAACATGATATTATTTTTATATTTATACTAGCTACGCCCTGCGGTCACCCGCGATTCTTGGGATAAAAAGTAAACAATTTTTTATTCCAAGGTATAAGCTACCTCCATGCCAAATTTCATCTAAATCCGCTGTTTCAGCGTGAAAGACTAACAAACATCCATACATACAAACTTTCGCGTTTATAATATCAGTAGGATATTTTTTATTTTTTATTATATTATAAGTGTATGTATAGTTAGTTTAAGTATTTATTTTAAGTGATGTACATATTATTATGTATAGTGTAATAATTAATAATTCCATTAAAAGTAAAAAAAAAATTATGATACAAAAAGAAGTATTAAATGACATGTATAAAAGATTTCGTAAAATAAAAGTTGATGATGACTTAACATTCTACAATAGCCATGATAAGCGTGAAATGAATGATCCTTTGTAAAGGCTAAATATGCTCAAAATTTACTTCCTTACATCTGCTTGCAGGGATGTCTTAAATTTTATCGATATCGACATAAATGCCGATACAACTTTATCGATGATAAAGTTTACCAATAGGGAATATGTGCATGTTTTTTTTATTGACTCACAATAAAGCTGACTCGCAACAAAACAACACATCAAAAATTAAATTTAAGTGCACAAAGAACGAAGTAAACATTTTAGTTTCATGTTAAATAGGGATGGCACTATACTAGCAAATGACGTCAAAGTCCACGATTCCAAACAAATTCTATAATAGCACGTCTTTTGCTAGAAAGGGACAGATGACTCCCTCCCAAATACTTTGAACGCTTATATTTCAGGACTTTACCAATTATTTTTTTCGATGTAAGCATCAAGTTCAGTTAAACTCTCCACTTATCCTAAACAACACATAGTCATGCATATTCCCTATTATTTTAGTGTTACCTACATAAAAAAAAAATGTTAAAGTTGCGGGCAACTGGTGGGTGCAAATGGCAGGTTGTCGTACAGTGTGGCGGTCTAAGGGGGAGGCCTTCGTTCAGCAGTGGACGTTTCCGGCTGATGATGATGATGATGAAATTAAAATAATTTTGTCTAGTTTTTTGTTACTGTACAACATCTTGAATATTCTACACAAAAACAGGGTTATTGCCATCATTAGCCCAAGTTAGCCCACTGCTGTACCTATATGGGCCTCTTCCATTGCAGGTCACTTAGCCCGATATTCGGCTTTCCACTTTTAGTCATGCTGTCAGTTTCAGTTCAGTTATAACGTAAAGCTACATCAAACGTGAAATTTTTTTGAGTTCTAGGTTTGCTTGATTGTTGTCTCCGCTGGATATAGCTCTATGACAACAAAATACCTAGTAAAGAAATTGTCTCAGAACAAATTTTTTTTGACAGCCTGATAGCTCAGTTGGTAGCATGTCTGTCTGCCTACTGAGCTGTAGGGCGTGGGTTCGATCCCCACCCAGGACAAAAATGTTTGTGACGTACATCGATGTTTGTTCTGTGTCTGGGTGTAGTATGTAATATAAGTATGTATTTACAAAAAAAAATAATTATATAAGTATTCTATCAGCTATCTGGTTTCCATAATACAAGCTTTGCTTAGTATGGGGCTAGATGGCGCTGTGTGTAATAAATGTCCCACCAATATTTAAAAAAAAAAATCTATAACGCACGACGAGCAGCTGTTTCTTTTTCATGAATTCAATAACATTCTGTATATCCATAATACAGGTGGTGCACGGAAAGAAAATATTACCCCTGGTACTGCCAGATGAACTAAGGTGGACCAAGGGAAGAAATAAATGCCCCTGGTACACCCAGTTATCTTCAGGTGGACCACCGGAAGAAAAAAATGCCCCTGGTACAGCCAGGTGAACAGTGTAGGTGAACCACGGGCAGGGAGCGGAACATAATACCTACGAGCAGTTTGTAGATTATGAATAAATAGAGGTAATATTATAACGAACAGAAAAAATACCATTTAATAATATTAATTATTATTATTAATTATTGACATTCGTAAAGATTGATTTATTATTCAACTCAGAAACTCCAGTCCCTACCCCTACCTTACTCCAAATTATTTACCCACTCAATAGTTTCACTTTTTACCCTTTTTTGATTCATTTCGGACAATAAACTGACCGCAGATGTACAGGGCAGGTGTTTTATGATACCAGCGAGCTTATTCTCGAGCAAGAGATATTATTTCGGTTTCTATCTCTCTCATTGTGATGGACATGAGAATAAAGGGGAAAGAAGCATCATTTCGATCGTTATAGATAAGTGCTGCCAATCTTGATGAACTCTTTAATCAAAAGTGGGCAGAAACGCTATTATTTTTTTATTTATATTCGTGCTCGGTCATTCCTTGGTTGTTAAGATTTTATGGTTTGTTATACTAATTAGTCGTGTATGTCCAGCTGCTAAGGATCCTGAAGTGTGCTTGTTTAAAATGGTCGTTATCACAGTTTTATTACGATTCTTGCGATTGTATTTACAGTTATGGTTATTAAATGCGTATAGTTTGCTATCAAAAAGGGTGGTTTTATGCTTTGCAATAGCAGAACGTTTAAAACTTGAAACACAAAAACGTCTTGGACAAAGCTAGGTTCAAACCAAAACGTTACATAGGTACGTGAAACGTAGAACAAAATTGGAACGACTTCAATAAAAACCTAATGGGTATATGTGATACACATTCGTCTCGTGTGTGGTCGCGTGTGGTAGGTCAGAAACGAGGCTATCGTTTCTACTTAGCTGTCACTGTGATCGTGCAAGCTTGGCCAAAACTAGAGATAATCATTTGTCTTGTTAAAATGCTTCCACTGTACACCTTCGAGTAACTAAACTATAATTGTTAATGTTCCGTGCCTACCGAAATTGGAAAAAGAGAGTCTATCCCACTAGTCCACCCCATCGCGTTGTCTCGCGATGGGATAACTGCCACTTTTTTGACCCAGTAGTAAATAAGTAAGTTCGTATAGGCTGAGTGGCCAGCCCTGGTGTCAGAGTTAATGTGCCGCCCGAAGGCCTCTGACATGGCTGACAGTTGTTGTTATATAAACTAGAACAAACAACCGGGACCAACAATTTAACGTGTCATCCGATCCACGGTAGCGCTCAGAAATAAATGCCACTCACGATCACCCATCCGAAGACTGACCGGACCGTCCGTTGCTTAACATCGGTGATCGTTTAGAATCACCGAGACAAGCTACGCCACGAGCGCTACTACCCAGTAGTTCCATGGGACAAGTGACATCAATATTTCGGACCCATGTAATAATAAAAAACATTTTAACCAGATAAGGTTTTTTAACAAATATTTTTTTTTGTAAATATGTCATAATATTTATGTGCCATTGGTAGGTACCAAGAGGTCTGTAGGTAGGTAGTTAGTAATTGGAGGCTATGCTGCTGCGACAAAAATATGATTACTAAAAAACACTATAATACGTATCTACCGTACAATTAAGTAAGTATGAAGCGAGTAAGACTATCTCGAAACATTCAAATAAGGATGTGCCACCGACAGCTTCTCGATATAATTCACGCGATTTATCGACTATCGTCGAGTTGCGTGTCTCAATGTCTCTTTATCGCATATCGGCAGAGAGACACCATAAACTTACAAGAGCTGGAAGTAAGTTTATGTGAGCCTTCCTATCTAAGGGAAGTAAGTCAGCATTCCCGGCCACTAATTGATGTCGTGACAGGAATTGCAACTACATATGTGGTGACAGAAAAATACATAATGGGAAGACATTTGATGGTTTTATTTTTTGTGAGAGACAAAACAAGTGCTGTTTTGTTGTTCAACTTTAATCCTCTCATAAATAATTCATTCTTTCTCAATCATATTAATTTGTTGGTTGAGACAATAATAGGCTAGATGACTGGTTTTTTTATTGCCCTATTAAAACATGGCCCATAAATATAGTTTATTAATGAAAACAAAATGAAAATCTGATCAAAAATAAGCAACTTATAAACATTTTATTATCATACTAGACAGAGAGTCGAGATTATGACGTCACTTCTCTGTACGCCGTATAAAGTATGGCACACAGAGGCGTGACATCAGTTTTTGTTTTGTGAGAAAGGGAGATAGTTTTGTATACCAAAAACTTTAAACGCTAACACATCAGAACATTAATAACCGATTTAATTTATTTTTTCAATAAACATATTATATTTACTTAAATTTTTCATCACAGCTATTGGTTTCAACGATATAAACATCAGTCATCTACCCTATTGTTTTCTTACGTACCTATATATATTTATTCCCGAACAATTTATTTTTATACTCATACACATAGGTAAATGTGTAAGTATTCCGTTCTTTTGTTCGAAACAGATACAATCTATTTGTTTTAGGTACCTACGGATTATTTTAACTATGAATTTATACAATTTGTATTAATTAGCGAACAAGATAAAATATATCACAAAATAATCAATGAAAAGAGGTGTGAGAATGACGATACAATCGGCAATCTTTATTTTGTCGATTTTTGTAAATTATCTTGTGATTCCCATCCTTATTTCACGGTAAATAAAGATCAAGAAGTTCCTAAGTTGTGAAGAGTACATTTTTGTTTTATCCTATCAAATCAAGTGACAAGATTGATATATGTCAGGGGTGTCACGCTTCTGGTATCATCGCGCTAAGTGCTTTAGATCCAGGGCTGAATGCAAATTAAGCTGTTTCGGATAAAATGAGACCACTTTGTGCGTATTTATTGCATCATGTTAACATTAATTTAACCATAGTTTATTCCATCTGTAATAAATATTTATGCTGTGTCCTCCAATATTGTAGTAAGTATTCATTTGAGCCAAACTTATAGATACACCTTGATAAGTTTTACTTGGTATTTCTAGCGTTTTCACTGCCTGCCCTCGTGATCAAATTTTAATGCTAGCACCATAATATACGGGATTACGCGTAATTAAATAAAGGTACTAGTGGATAGGAGGTATGGGAAGGGAATAGTCCTGAAAACGTAAAAAACAAAACTTAAGGGTAGTTATTACGCTTGACGTTTATTTCGTCAATATCAGTCAAATGTTTAGGCGTAAAAGTATCATGTCTGTTTAATCCAGTCACTATTTATTAGTAGGTATAACTAGTATGTTACGATAAATTGAGTAATTTTTTGGTTGAAATATTAATAGGTGAATTCGATCGAAACATTAATAGGTAAAAACAAAAAAAAAAAACTTTTGTATAAAATAATTGTAATTTTATTTTTATGAAAACCCAAAGTATGGACGAAGCGGATCTGCGAATTAGTATGATCTTTTTCACTTTGACTGCCCGGATAAATAAATAAAAAATACTATATCAAATCCTTGAAACTTGATTTAAAATTGCACCCCTTGCAGCGGGAAATAGAAAGCCCTCCTAATCAGAAGTTCCAACTAGCAAAATGTCCAACAGCTCGATAAGTCTAATGAGCAGTAAGCCTAATTAGCAAAATGACCATGTAGCAAAATGTCAAACAAGAGAAGAAAGATCAATATAATATTTAATGCCAAATACAAATGAGAGCTGTAAAAGCTTGAGGGCCAAAATGTTAGTCCTTCGAATTTTTAATAAACCTTAGCCATATCGAAAGGATATTAGGTGAATAAATCCAGGACTTTCAAAAGCATTATTTATTGCCAAGATTTGCTACAGACCTACAGAGCAGCTGACCATCAAAGAGTTCTGACTTATCTCTACAGTTGGAAATAAGTAAGAGGGAGAGTTTTGGCGGGAACGCGAGAAAATCATGTCGCAGCATTGTATTATTTTCCAAAAATTGTGTTTTTTCGAGTGTTAATGCATAAAAATGGTGGAGTTTTATTCATTAAGTGCTGATTTACGAGCAAGAGTGTGGTCAAGTGATATAATGTGGTGAAACATGTCTTTTTGTGTTGTTTTCAAAACTCCATAGAAGCTAATAGTAAAGTCGCCACAACTTTACTAGGGTATGAATTGGACTCGACTTTGACTAATTTCGTGTGACTTACTGTGATTTCATGACTTATTTGACTTGATTATAACAAATAAATGTGAAAATTCTTCAACTTGACACTGGCAGAATGCACAACGTGCGATGCCAATAACAAAGAAAAAAAAAAGTAAGAGGGAATTTAAACGTTCCACGAAAAACTTTCAGCTTCGTTCAGCGTAGCTTGTCTAGGTGATTCTAAACGATCACCGATGTTAAGCAACGGACGGTCCGGTCAGTCTTCGGATGGGTGACCGTGAGTGCCATTAATTTCTGAGCACTACCGTGGGTCAGATGACACGTTAAATTGTTGGTCCCGGTTGTTTGTTCTAGTTTCTATAACAGCAACCGTCAGCCATGTCTGATGCCTTCGGGCGGCACATTAACTCTGACACTAGGGCTGGCCACTCAGCCTATACGAACTTACTTACTAGCTCCGTTCAGGAAACGCGATAGTTGCTCCTTCGTATAGCTTTATAAATGAGTTTGGCTGAAACAGGGAGAGCATATCAAAACAATAGAGCAGAGCGACACCATATTCCTTTCTTAAAATTAATTTAATTACCAGGCAGCACGAAAGAGACAGACTCATTTGATTAGTTCCCCGGAATGTTCACGTGGAAGAGTCAGACCTCAGAAGCCTATAATTATCTAAAGCGAAACCATTTTCGGAGAGAAACGATGATTTAGTTAAACGTTTTTTAAGGCTCTGTTTTGATTTGTTACCCAAACATTAAAGGGACTGGTGGGTGAAGAGGTTGGCGAACAGCTGCCATTGGGATGAAAAATGAGCTACGTGACGAGCAGAAAGTCTTTTTATAACTGGTTTGATATACAGGGTTAGTTCTAATCAGTCAGCATCCTTTTAAGGGCATATTCTGTACATCAAATTACATATTAATGCAAATAAAGCGAAGACAAGAAAAAAAATAAAAAAAGGTATTTTTTTTTAATGCTTGCTATAAAATTGCCCATTGCCCATCGATTCCCGCAAACATTGTCATTTACGAGTACAATCGTTACAACCTTGCTATAGGACAAAAATCTTTAATTTTTTTAATTCCCATCTTTATTGGAACGATGAATCATAAAACTCTTTTTGTTTTTTAACTTTAAGGCCAGTGAGTATCGCCAAGGAGGTTGAACCAAATTGCCGGTTCTCTTATCATGTTACAATGGACACTAATTAAGAGCCTCTTTGTTAATTAGATTCAGAGTTTTTGGTATTCGAATGGAAGTTAAATTTCGCTTTGTCTATAATTTTGTGCATCTCAGTCAGGACAGAAGGCAATTTTTCTGTTGGCTTACGAAATGCTTTTCCTTTATATCCTATAAGATCTACATTATTTTTAAAATGCACCTGCTATGTGGTATATATGGTAGGTAAGGTATGTCCTAAAACTGCATCCATAGAACCACCGGAGTACGGGCAGCAGCGTCCTGGTAACACTCCTGCGATCCCCAAGCCGCCTGCTGAGCGTGGGGATTATGGCAACCCCTCCGAAGGGGGAGGCCTTCTTCCAGCAGTGGATGTCTTCTGGCTGATGAGTGAACTTAAAACAGTCACGGAAGTTTGTATACCTTTAATTTTTTCTTTTTAAGCTTATCTTAAAGAGCGTTTAATAATAACATACCAAATCACATAGTTAGGGAGATAATTACTTAATTTCATCTCTAAATAATGTTTGGATCGTGTTTCTTATCCAAACCAACTAATTATAGAAACAACATCAAAAATCTGTAATTAATAGAAAATCCAATTTAGTTTTTTATTGAATCCTTTATAAAATATATTAATAGTCAGATTTTTTTATCATAGAAAATACGCTAAAATTATAACATTTATGTGAAACAAAAAAAAAATTCAAACGCGGAACTCAAAGCATCCGCTCGCGATCGTCGCCGCGATAACTTGAGAACAATGGTGGATCCCATATAACAATTTGTATGCAAACCGCGGGAACCGAATCTCTTAATTCGTTACTTGTCTCTGTGATTTGACAACGTCGAGGAGGCATAATAGGGTAGATGACTGATGTTTATATCGTTAAACCCAATAGCTTTGATAAAGAATTTAAGTAAATATAGTCGGCCTTACCTAAAATAATCTCGATCCACTTAGTCACTGCTTAAACTTATGTGTCCTTTTCTAGCACGTACAACTTCACGTCAGAGAGAAGATGGCAGAGCATCTTAAGCAGTGACTAACGGTTGAAAAGTTTTTTTAAGTAAGGCCGAGTATGTTTATGGAAAAAATATTTTAAGTCGGTTAATAATGTTTTGATATATGAGCGTTTAATTTTTTTGTTAGTGACAACTCTGTCCCTTTCCCACAAAACAAAAAAATTACGTCATGTCTTACTTGTCAAATTGAATTTATATGGCGTCCAGAGAAGTGACGTCACGATTTTCTGTTTCGCCTCTCTGTCTAGCATGATATTAAAATGCTTATAAGTTGCTTATGTTTGATCAGATTTTGATTTTCTTTTCATTTATCAGCTATATTTATGGGCCACATTTTAATACGACATTGGCAAATTCACAACCCTTTCATAATTTTATTGTTAGCTTGAAATAATAATAATAAAACAACTATAAAGCTATTTTCATGTGCGTCTTAGAATTATTACTTGAATTTCTACTGCACATAACATTATTTCAGCAGCAGCCAGAAGACGTCCACTGTCCTCCCCTTTAATAGAGGGGTGGGGGGGGGCTTGGGGATAGCAGAACGCTCACCACTGACGCTGCTGCCTGTCCTCCGGTGGTTTTGGAGCCATTTTTTGCACATACTCAGGTCCAACACATGACAATAGGTATTAAGGATGCACCGCCAGACGGCTCGAATTCATCGGTGAGCGTGGCTTAAAAGCATGCTCTCTTCATCAAACAAAGTGTGGGGAAGGGAGAAAGAAAGAGAAATAAGCGCGCAAATTTTTTCATGTCGTCTTTTGGCTGCAGGATTGTGATGAATAAACTACTGAACTAATTTATTCCAACTAAAGTTGTTTGAATTTTTTATGGACTAAATATGCCACTTGATACATTATTTTAGTGTTTACGTACTCCTTATGTTATTTATTTACGTCCGAAGTGGTGTTACAATTGAGGTAAAATATGAGATGTTTCCTGGCTCATAACTTTCATGTTTATATACTTTTTACTTTCCTAGCCAATGAAGAGACAAATCGATATAAGACTTAGTCTTGGACCTACAACATTACATAATGGAGTAATATTACTTCCCCGTTTCTATGGAGAAGTGACTGGCCTGTTTACTCTTAAATATGTAGTTAATGTAAAATCCTAATTTTCATCCCACGCGACATGTAATTTCACCAGTTAATGCCATGCAAAACTTTCCACGCTTCTCAATATTTAAGAAGAAATTTGGGTCTAGAAAATTTTACGTATTGATCGATTGACACATAATTATTTTCAAATGGTCCTTTTACATAAATTTGTTGATTTAAAACTGTAATGCCACCTCCATTAAAACAACTTATACTTAATCAAAGTAAGTAACAATCGTGAGAGATGTGCGTCGGGACGCACAATTGTCGCGCCACTGTTGCAGATACAAATCGTCGCCAGTTCACACACGACATTGAGCAACGGTTTTCAATGGACAGTTGCTCAACCGTTTTGTTTTTTAATCACATGGATTTTGAAACTGTATAATACGCTTTAATAAAAACAACAACCGACTTCAATTTCGACTACCTGGATGACTTCTTCATATTTTACAGTTATTTTGATTTAAAAACCAAAATACTGAACCAATTTCGATAAAATTTGTATGGAACTACCTCTGAAGTATCATTTACCAAACAATATAAGAATCATCAAAATCAATTCATAATTGGCGGAGTAATCGCGTAACATACATAAAAACATACAGTCGAATTGAGAACCTACGTTTTGAAGTCGGTTGAGTCGGTCGGCTTCTCACAAGTTTCCCGCAAAACTATTTAAGTAGAAAAATACTTATTTTATATCTTGTTATGTTATTATGTAAGCCAACAGCGGACTAAGGTGGGCGATGATGACGATGAAAATAAAGTTAATACGTTAAGTATATTTTTTTAACAAAATATTTACGTAAGTTTAACGTAAGTATAATGAATCGGAGTCGGAATGATTTAAAATAGTGAATATTATGGGGATGATAATAATCTTAGTCAGTAAGTAATTAACCCAGCGGTATGGAGATACGAGTATTTGGAAGCGGGCCAAATTACTTCCGTACGCAGACGAAGTCGCGGGGGACCTCTAGTATAATATAAAACTGTATAGTGTTGTTAGTGTCCCATCACTATAAGCTACTACTAGCTGATACTAGTACCGTAGGTGCTCAAACGGGAATAAAATCAGAATATATTTTTTTCCCATAATAGCACCAAGCCAAAATATTGATTGGTGATGTTTTGGGAATGTGTTAGGTGCTCATTTAATGGGTGCTAAAAAATTGGTGCTCAATCAGGAATACCCCAATTAATCTATTTACACTGCGTTCACAATTTATCATAAAAAAACATCGTTAAATTACATCGACAGGCTTATATCAGTGGAGGTTGCAAGCCAAGGCGTACTCTTCTGATAAAAGTTGACCTTATAGGTCAGTCACCATAATATACCCTTTGTGTGTGTTGTGACCTGGGACCTGGGTATGTACTAAAACTGCATCCAGGACCAACGGAGGATGGGCAGCAGCGTCCTCTCGGTTAAAACGGTGGTGAGAATTCTGTGATCCCCGAGCCGCCTGCCAAGCGTGGGGATTATGGCTACCCCTCCTTATTAAGGGGGACTTTCGTCTAGAAGTGGACGTCTTCTGGATGATGTTGTGAGTTTGTTTTAGCTTGCATTCATACCAATAGGAATTTGTTTTATTAGTGTGAAATATTTGAAAGTGTGCCATACGGTGTTTGTCTCGTCCCCCGCAGAAACTGGCTTAAAATGATGTAGGCAGGTTATTGACGTTGGGGTCTCATCAAGTAATATTATGTTCGAAGTCGACAGGTGAACAGAACGTCAATTTCTAAAAAAATATAATTGATAAAGTTTAGGTACTATTTATAAGTAGATAAACGTCACATTTCGAAATCTTCACGGTTATCGTGATTACAAGAGAAATTTTGCGAGATCGTAACATTCGTCTTACAATTACTTTTTTTCCGGTTATTTCGAATCCTGCTGTCACACCTTTAAATACAAATAGTCTCTAGTGACAGTCAACTGTAATCATTATAATTATGCAAATCCGTACAGTTCTCGGGCAATCAGTCGGTGTAATTAAGCCGTAAATAATTTTATGACTTAATGGCAGGACGGGCGTGTGACACAGATTGTAGGTGCTGCAGTTATATCAGACAGAATGCAATTTCAAATGTTAAAACAAGCTATTGTATAGGCCGATTCAAACGTGAACTTAGGCACGAGACGCTGCGCAGTAGTAAAAATTAGGCGTGTGGTGTGCGTACAATCGCAAAGTCTCGCTTGCAGCGCACTTCACAGCCGCCATTATGTTTGAATCTGTCTAAAACTATGTATAATTATACTCTGTTGATGGAGACAAGCTTATATAGGGCACAGGGCGCTGCTATTAAAGATCTACCTCGAGAAAAGAGTAGCGCTATTAACAGGCTTCATCATCAGCCAGAAAACGTCAACTATTAGACGAAGGCCTCGCCTTAAAAGGCACCCACGCCATAATTGCCATAATCCCCACGCTCGGCAGCTTGAGGATCGCAGAATGCTCACCACCGTTAACCTGCTGGACGTCACTGCCCGTCCTCTGGTGATTCTGGATGTAGTTTTAGGACACATAAACCCACGTCCAGTTAGTTAAAATTTAATGACGTTGATATTGATTCTACAAAAGAGTCCGCCTGGGGAAGTACCACACCTTTGCTAGCTATTCAACCGCCAATACTGTGTGCCGGTTTGAAGGGCAATGTTACCAGATAAATTACTGGGTATGAAGAGATTTAACATCTAATATCTCAGGGTGACGAGCGCAGTGCAGTGCGGCGCAGGATTGTGTTCGCAAGTTCACAATTCTAGCAGTGCTACTGATAGTGGCAGGCGTGACGCTTACCACCAGGCGAGTCTTGCTCGTTTCGTCACTGGAAAGTATTAAAAAAAAACTTATCATACTACATACAAAGAAAAGGATTGTATCCAGTCCGATGAAAGTAAAAATAGTTCCCTTAGGTACTTATGAACTTACCTACTTGGATTATGCTAAAGTAGGTATCATTTATGGGAAATGACACCAAAAAATATAGGTAATTATGATTAAAAAAACTAGATAAAACTGGCCAAAAATAATAACTTCGCAAAAAATTTTAAAGGTTCCGTCGCAGAATGTCCCTTTCCTAAAACGTCTACTGCACGCGAAACGTCTCTTTCCCACAATGTGCCTTTCACAATATGTGAAGTGTGACTTTTAATAATAAACTGAACTGAATAAGCTGAAGAATACACGTCGGAAATTGTTTTGCCATCACCTTGCTCAGATGTGAAAGAATACAGCTTAATTTAATTTTTGTGTTTATTATTGTAATTATTTATTAGCTCCACGGACTGCGGGTCCGTGCCTTTTGACAACATTTACATTTTTTTATAAACCAGATTGTACACTTAATAACTTAAAAGCTGAAGGCTTTACAAAAAGAATATACTTACCAACATGAACCTAGAAAAAAAGTCGGACAGATTCTCAGTAACAACATAGTGTGTCACTCAGAGTCGGCTAGCTTACTGTACGTACAGGCCGGCACGCACACATTCACACATGAGTCAGCCATTACGCGGGCAAACGCAACACAGTCGGCACGGCTACGCTGCGAAAAAATCAGAATGTCTTGTGTGGTAAAGTGGTGTAAAAACCGAAGTGACCGAAGTGACCAAAAGAAAAAAGACCAGGTATCACGTTTTATGGATAAATTAATAATTCAATCACTTAGTTCCCGATTTTATACATTAAAACCAATATTCATGCGACAGAACAAAATAATTCGCCAGAATACCAGTTTTGCCAATATTCATTTATGCAAATTACCCGAAATATATGGGTGTTCTGACACTTCTGCCTATCCCTTCCGGGATACACAGACATGATGATATGACCTGAAATAATGGGACTTTTTAAATTAATTCTAACTTAAGTTATAATTTAAAAAAACCGGCCAAGTGTGAGTCAGACTCTCGCACCGACTTTTGTTACCTCCGAGAGGAGGTAACAAAAAATTATCGGGTTTCAGTTCGGGATTAGAAATTCACTGCAAACAAGACAACATTACGCGATATTCACAGGCGGTCACCCATTCAAGTATATTTTGCCACCATTAGTCTTTTAAAATAGTACTGCCTACATGACACAAAAACCGCTGAACGGATATTGATGGGATTTTTACAGTTTGATACTTTTGGTTATGGGTATGGGTATACTATAGGGTCATACTCCAACTTAAAATCTAAGCCATGTGTGTCTAATTCCGATAGGTAGAACCGGAGATACAGCTTGACCTTGATACTTTTTTTATTTAGATCTTCCATACTTTAGTGAGGTAATTTTTTTAAAATTATTTATTAGCTCCACGGACTGCGGGTCCGTGCCTTTTGTCAACTTTTACATTTTTTATAAACTAAATTTTACACTTAATAACTTAAAAGCTGAAGGCTTTACAAAAAGAATATACCAAAGGAACCTAACTAAGTATTACTAATTATTGCTAATTATTGCTAGAATTGCGTGTATACTGCGAGCAGTCCAGCAGCACCCGTTCACGAGTTGACGCATGTGCCAGCCATCGCTCTCCTCAACCATATTGGAGGGAAGAGGGCGACCAGGCACACGACGCCGCCACAAGAAGAAGCTTTTTAGTGAGCGTGAGTGCTCCGGGTATACACGCAATACCTACAACAGTACGATTACTTACGACAGCTTAATATTTAGAACTATTTACGGTACGGTTGTATTAACTATTATGCAAAAGTCATTCAAAATACTTGTTCGCTAATTGAATCACATCAATCACAAGCCAACGAATCAATTAACACATTGAGGACCATCGGTACACGCTCTTCTTATAATAATTATAATAACCGCCTAATAGCACCGCGTTGATTCTGAATTTGCATACAATAAATCTGAATAAAACCTATCTTCCAAATTTCAATCAAAACATCATGTAAATAAAGCACAATTTTGCATAACCTAAGTTCAATTTTAGTGTGTCTAAATGTCACAGAGCCATAGAATTGGCCATGAAATTAATTGTCTACGGGTTATCTGTCTATGGGTCCCACGATTATTTTAATAACTTCAAACATTTTTCAATCATTTACCTGTTTTGCTTGTCACGGCTGTGAATTTTTACTCTGGGAAGATTGCTTGGAGGATCTAGCTCTCTCTCGAAGATTGTGAAGGACTGAGAACATATAATTATACCCACAAGCACTGTGGTAAATTTTAAAGGCTTTAGTTGACAGATCTGAACTAATTAAAATATCGCTGTCACTTTTTTATCAGACATGTTAGATAAGGACAGCAATACTTTAGTTAGTTTAGTTCTGTCAAGTAAAAACTACAACATTTGAATATTTTTTCCGTCGTTTACGAATTTACTTTGTAAATTTCGCAAAATTGTATCACTAGGTACACTAAACAGTAAAAAAAACTCAATGTTCGACATGGTAAAGACGATTAAAACCTTATCATCTAGCCCAAGCCACATAATTAAAGACGAACTAAGAATTTAGCTCTTATTCTGAACAGAAGGTATTCGTCAGAAGTGCTGCCAAAATGTTATCAAAAACCACTTCCTCCCAAACTTAAAACAATGGCTAATATTTTACCTGAAGTCACGCAGGATTTTGCACAGCATCCGTTACGGTAGGATATCTATTTTGAGTACTGGCAACATTGTCATCCTGCCACCGGCTGAGATGGCGACACCGGTTTTGGCGCCAACGCGCGTGCCACCATTGTAAACAGCCAATTGCGGGACGTTCGAATTACAAAAACATCGCCAACCGACGTGACGTTGTATCCGGTGACGATCCGTTTTAGCAAATCTGTTAACAGAGATGGCTGAGTTAACGGCGGTTGAATAAATAAACAAGAGTTTAATGGAAAGAAAGTAACAACTCAATGGTACTTTAATGCTATTTATATGCTTATTTTTTACGTGTGATCGATGTTTTGCCTTTTTATTACAAAACTCAAATAAACATTTAGAAATCAACCTACCCAAACTGATGACACCGCTTAGGTTATATAGATTGGAAGTTGGAACCTAAAACATTTTTAGAGTTCCGTACCAAAAGAGCCTAACACGATGTCTATTACACAACACCCGCGTCGCCTTTCTGACTGTCTATTCGTCTGCCTATCAGTTATTCAAGGGGCTATGTTTTTTTTTATATTTAGCAGTAGACGATTAAAAGGTGTTTATATTTTGCACAACATAGACATGTTTGTATATATTGAAAAATCTTCGAAAATGTATAGACAAGATTAAAAGTAATCGCCCTGACATCGGCCAGTGACATGAGAGCACAAAATAATCGTGTGGTCTTATTTGAATTCAGTATGGTCCAACCACAGCCAACGTACGGACGCGCTAAAATGCGTCAATGTGCTTTTAATAACTGCGATAATATCCACCGAAACCTAAACTTGATCGAAAGGAAAAGTAAAATGTTGTACACAAGACAATCAACAAAGGAAATACTTAATTCTACAATAGGTAAAAAGTTATTTTTCGTCACAAACCGTTCCAGTTCCAACCCAGCATAATGCTTGTTGTAAACAGCCAGCGCTGGTGTTTTAACGTTAATAAAATATTGGGGACTTGGGGTACAGAACCCTCGGTGTGTGAGTCCGACTCGCACTTGGCATGTTGAAATGTTTTAAATAATTATAAAATGGTGCGCCCCGCAGTTTCACCCGCGTGATGATGAAAACGGTGATGATGATGATGAAAAGTAGTCTGTCTATAAGTTATTTCGGGAAGTAAGCTATCTCCATTCCGAATTTCATGTGATGATTATATTCAGGGTTAGTTGTAATCAGTTAGCATCCTTTTATGGGCAAATTATGTACATCAAAACATACAACTTTTACTATGGGTCAACAATGAAATCGCAACAAAAAAACAGCTGTTCCATAAATTTTGCCCAAGGTCGATGAACTTTTTGTATAGACAGCTGATAATTTTTTCGCGATTTCAATGTTGGCTCAAATAGTAGCTCAAAATAGTAAAAGTTTTTTGTTTTGATGTACAGAATAAAATGTCCATAAAAGGATGCTAACTAATTACATCTAACCCTGTATAATGTGAATCACAAAACTTGTAACTTAACTTCTAAACATCAAACCTTGGAGTTTAGGAACACGGAAACATCATGTCGTTGCATTTTATTATTTTCTTAAACTTGTGTTTTTTCGGGAATTAATGATAAATGTGTGTTTTATTCATTGAGTGTTGAGTTACATGCACGAGTGTGGGCAAGTGATATAATGTGGTGAAACATGTCTTTTTGTGTTGTTTCCAAAACTCCGTAGAAGCTCATAGTAAAGTCGCCACAACTTTACTAGGGTATGACTTGGACTCGACTATGACTAATTTCAAGTGACTTACTGTGATTTCATGACATATTTGACTTATTGATAATAAATATACTTGAAAATTAATAAACTTGACACTGATAGAATGCACAACGTGCGATGCCAATAACTAAGAAAAAAAAACATCAAACCAGATTACATAAAATACAAAAGGAATATAACTCCCGAAAAGTTCTCAGAAACCCTAAACCAAGCCCCGGTAACTGTTGTCGCCCAGTCGCCAGGACATAGCTCAAGGCAAATTTAATTTATATTGGTCCCGAAAAGGCCCGAAACAAGCTAATAATCAACCTGTGTATTGTTGAATGACACTAATAATAATACACAGTCTGTCTGCCTGTATTTTCATCTAATAACGTTAGTTTAACCTCTCTCATCTAATAACGTTAGTTTACCCTCTCTCATCTCATAACGTTAGTTTACCCTCTCTCATCTCATAACGTTACTTTACCCTCTCTAGAGTTTTCAAAACAGCAGGATTTTGTCATTCATGATAATCTTGGATATTTCTGTAACAGTATAACTAGTAGTTAGAACTAAAACTTCGCGACCGTTTTACGCGAACAAGAGCGCTGGTTAAGTTAACAAGCGTCATTTAATTTCTATCTTGGATATTTTTGTAACTGTATAACTAAGAGTTGGAACTAAAACTTTGCGACCATTTTTAAGTAGAATCCTACGCGAACAAGAGCGTTAACAAGCGTCATTTAATTTCTATTTCACATAATATTGCAATGCGAAATATAAACTAATAAGTATCTATCAGGGGCCGTTTTAAGTAAATCTCCAACTGGTTAAGCCAACCCTGAAAAAAACAAGGCCCTGAAAGCCGATTTGTAATTAAAGTTTAAAGGCCGTCACAGACGACGAAGATGCTATAATATTTTTCGTATTAAGATTAAATATCGCTCGCCATACAATTTTGAAATATATTAAAAATTACCTTCGTCACTTGTTCGTCATTTGTTTTGTATGAGTAGCGATATTGGAATATAAGATAACATGAAATAAATTACCATCTTCATTGTGTGTAACGGAATGGTAACCGTAATGTCACAGTAGATATGTCGCAGTCAAATTGCAGAATACGCCGTATTACATAACGGCTAGCCATTTAAAAAAAACAGGGCCATTTTATAAAGCGGCGTATTAAAGTTTAGCCAAGTTGTATTACGGCTGAAAGTAAAGCCGCGGCATTGTATGCATCCTTCGCGTTCTACAACACGGCTAGCCATAATGTAATTGAGCGGGTCATTCAGGATCCGCCGCTTTAACAATCTTTAGTACAAAGTTTGGACACTCGCGGCGGTTTGGCGTTTTGATAACTTAAGTGTGACCTTTTCATTCGGTAAAAACATTTGTTTGCCTGCTACTTAAATACCAAGTGTTCCTTTTGTCATAAAAAATATTTTTTTACTATATACACACTACATTTTGTTAGTATGATAACCATTTTGCATTTATATATTTATATTTCTTTTTAGAAAGCAACTTGAATACAATGTGGCTAAACATAGGCCGCCTTATTGTAAACGTATCACAATGACAATCCGGCCAAACGTTGATCTGCTTTTTTACAAAACGGCCCTGTTTTTTAAAATGGCTAGCCGTTATGTAAAACCGTGAATTCTACAACTGGGCTGCGACAGATACATAATGCTAAAGCAGTAGTTTGACTACAAACAAACGCCCGAATCTAGTCACGTGATCAATAAAGCGCTCCTGCTCCCGCTCGCAACGATATTTCACGGTACGCTCTTGCCGACAGTCCTGTAGGTATTGAATTTAAGGGGAAATCCAGTAACCCATTTTCCATACAAAGGTATTCCCCTATTTTCTTCCTAGATCAATCATGGTTTTTTATAAAGTCTAGATCTACTGTAGACATGTCTCTGTCATTTCCTTTCTTAAACAACTAATTGCTAAATAATAGTACATTATGACTAACATAGCACAACAGTTTCATACGACTGTTTTCATCACACTTGCGAGGAAAACACAAACTTTTTTTTGATTTTAATCAACCACTCAGCGAAAACGTCAACAAACATTTGCGGAAAATGGCGCCCAAACCAGCAATGCGCGCGCAGGTTGACATTTACTTCAGCGGCATAAGAACTCTTTGTTAGTATAAAAAAAAAAGTATTACTGTAAGTATTACTCGGCTATATTAAGAGTGCTTCGTATACATACGTCTAATTGCAGTCACCTACAAACTTGACTTTACCGGCTTATAGCTATTATAGCACTAGTGTCGTAATGTAAAGTAAAAAGCACGCGTGCGTAATAGCTTGGGTTAGGAGCCTAAAACCGATGTACTTAATAAGATCCACTCTACGAGCAAGTGTTATGAAAAATATATAACCCTCCAAAGATATGAATATATATACCTATACATTATAAAAAAACATGACTACTCTAGAGGCATTATCCAGGAACAAAATAGGAGAATACGTTTGTAGGGAGAATTGCTTACCAGATTCCCTCTTAAGGGCACGCTGGAGTCAAACTAATGCTTTAGCTTATAAATAATTATATCACCTGTTATGTAGCGGCAGAAACCACGCGCCATAGCTAGTGGTGCTATAGGCGGAGACAGGCGCTTATGAGTTTTCGCCCCATAATCTCATTCTTTTTTCGTCTGGGAGCCAAATTAAATTGACTCGGGATTCAGTCGCCGGGCGGAATCTGGGAGGTGACAGTTGACCGTCTGTGATTAAAAATTTAATGGATTTTATGAAAAATGGGGTCCGTTGTTTATGCGTTTCGAAGTTAGGAAGGTAAAAAGACTTTGTTGCGTTTAGCTATTTTTTAGAATCTCTTTATTAAAACTTAGTTACTAAGTAAGTAAGTTCGTATAGGCTGAGTGGCCAGCCCTACTGTCAGAGTTAATGTGCCGCCCGAGGGCCTCTGACATGGCTGACGGTTGTTGTTATAGAAACTATAACAAACAACCGGGACCAACAATTTAAGGTGTCATCCGACCCACGGTAGCGCTCAGAAATAAATGCCACTCACGGTCACCCATCCGAAGACTGACCGGACCGTCCGTTGCTTAACATCGGTGATCGTTTAGAATCACCGAGACAAGCTACGCCGCGAGCGCTAGTTACTAATACACGGGCTGTTAATATAAACACCGTTATTCTTCACACAAGTTCATACAAGTTAATTATGAACAACTTTTAATATATGGGGCCGGTCCTGAAATAGTGTGAAAAAATTTGTTTTTTTGTACATTTTGTCCAAAGAACTTTTTACATACCTACATGACGTTTGTATTCATTTAAATGAAAAAATAAGAGAATAGAAGGAAATAAGTATCTTTATAGTTGTTTAGTTTAGACGAATAATTCAAGTTAAATTAACTATTTTTAAATTCGCCACGCATACTTTTATTTCCATTAACCAAAACGATTCAGATCCAATCAAATCAATTATTTATTTACATAATTGCCACGATGACAATTTTGCAATCACAAGACGACAAAAGGTCATGGTGTTACCAGACGATAAAAAAATTCTACCACTGGTAAACTAAACCGGCACCTATTTTTTCTTCGTTAAGGTGTAAAATAAAATTGTAGAGATATTTGTGAATATAAAAATGAAGATAAAATTAATTCGCATAATAAAAACGATTACGTCGTTTCTATGCAAATGAAACAATAGAATGTCGTGTGACAACAATGACAAATGACGGCGATAAGTACTTAAGTAGAGATGCCAGTACTGATAACGATGAATATTAAGCAGTACCACAGAATAAATAATAGTACACGTAGTAGTACGCAGTACCTATCTACTTACCTATAAGTAGTTACGGTCTATTCCACTTTGATCACCTGGGTTTTGGTTCTAAATTAATACAGTAGTATAGAACTCTACTGCAGAGACCGCCTGAGGAAGTATCACACCTTTGCCAGTTATTCAACCGCTAAACAGTGGTGTGCAAGTATTACTGTGTTCTGGTTTGAAGGGCAATGTTACCAGAGAAATTACTGGGTATGATGAGATTTAACATCTAATATCTCAGGGTGACGAGCGCAGTGCAATGCGGTGCAGGATTGTGTTCGCAAGATCACAATTCTGGCTCTGCTGCTGTTAGTGGCAGGTGTGACGCTTTCCACCAGGCGAACACCTTGCTCGTCTCGTCACTTGATTGTATATTTAAAAAAAAACATCGTAAATCACTTTTTTCTATGACTAAACAAAAAATTTAGTCATAGAAAAAAGTGATTTATGATGGTTTTTTTTTATCTCCCTGAAGCGTCAACTCATCGACATATGTATCTTGCCCATCCTAACCTACGGTGCACAAACTTGGTCACTTACCAAAATCCAGAGGTCCCGTCTCATGGTTTGCCAAAGAGCAATGGAACGCAGTATTCTCGGGATTAAAAGACAAGACCGCGTCCGTAACACCATGCTGCGTTCCATGACAGGCGTCACAGACGTAGGAAACAAAGCTGCCAGGCTCAAATGGGAGTGGGCAGGCCACGTCAGCCGGATGCACCTAGACAGATGGGCAAAGGTCTCTACGGATTGGGTGCCCCTGCACAGTCGACCCCGAGGTCGCCCTCCGACACGATGGCGCGACGAACTCGGGAAGTTTAAAAAAGATTGGACGGCGCTGGCACAAGATCGAGACAGCTGGAAGAAATTGGGGGAGACCTTTGCCCAGCAGTGGGACAACACAGGTTAAACAAAAAATAAATAAATTGGTAAAATACTATTTTTTGAGCGGCCTCTCAGGCTTGCGTTATTTAAAAAAATGCTATGCTGTGTGTCACAGTGTATGGCCAATTAAAAATTATTAATAATCCCTTACAGTTGGTTTATAGAAACCAATAGTTTTTTTTGCCAATATCCCGCCGTGGAAAGGCCTAAGTATTCCCAGCTATGGGATGGCAATAGCTGAGTTATTCCCAAAGTACTTACTCCATTCTTTTGTTCCAAAAAGAGAGATCTCATATATTAATTCTCAAACTACTCCAAAGAATTTTTATTCATAAAAATACTGTTAATAAGTTTCATTCAACTCCACGGTTAGCTCACGGACCATTCTCAAAGTAGGTACTTTAGATGTTGTTCATTCAATCTAAAGATTAAAAGTAATCTTGGTGCTTACTTATATTTAAGATTTGAAATCACAGTGTCATGACACCTTTATAATACGATTATTACGATCATTTTATAATAACGTCTCCTACAAAATTTCACTAAGCTTTTCCTTCTAAGCCCCCATCATTCACGTTCAAACACAAACACGTCACAGTATCTGGGGCACAGTAAGTCACCTCTAAAGCGTCGGCAGTAAAGCTCTCGTGGCTATACATCTAGCCGAATTAAACGGCTGTAAATCCGTCGAGGTGCTTTTAGTTCGCTTTATTTAGTCTGCGGAAGTACGGTGGCCTACATGATGCGGTTGTACTTACGTACCTACCGTATCTATATAGATATTCATGAATTATAAGTTGTGCTACTGATTGCTAAGTGCACTATACTAATATTTTTTAATACCGTCAAGTGACGAGACGAGCAAGACTTTCACCTGATGGTAAGCGTCACGCCTGCCACTAACAGTAGCAGTGCCATAATTGTGAACTTGCGAACACAATCCTGCACTGCACTGCGCTCGTCACCCTGAGATATTAGATGTTAAATCTCATCATACCCAGTAATTTCTCTGGTAACATTGCCCTTCAAACCGGAACACAGTAATGCTTGCACACTACTGCTTGGCGATTGAATAACTGGCAAAGGTGTGGTACTTCTCCAGGCGGACTCTGCAGTAGAGCCCTACCACTACAAAAAATGTAGTATGTGTAATGTGTACGTATGCTTAATGATTTAAAACCAGTGCTTTTAAATACTATCACGTTCTTCCTTTTACTCTTTTTTTGTGTGGGAGAAGTAGAAGAAAAGTGAAAAAAGAAGAGAAAGATAAAAAAGAAAAAGAGGGGGTTGATTTGACACAAATATTATTTTTTTAGAAGTCGATTCAAACGAATAATGTTCTGTAAATAATCTGATCGACTTTTACATAAATAAGTGAACGAATTACTAAATGATTTAGAAAAATAATGATTTATGCCATATTCGTCCCGAAAAAGTTCGTCCCACATAAAAAATCTGCTTTCCTCCCGCATTATATGCCGTATATTTACATTTATATTGACAGCCTGATAGCTCAGTTGGTAGCATGTCAGCCTTCAGAGCTGTAGGGCGTGGGTTCGATCCCCACCCAGGACAAAAATGTTTGTGACGTTCATCGATGTTTGTTCTGTCTGGGGTAGTATGTATTATAAGTATGTATTTACGAAAAAAAATATGTATATAAGTATTCTATCAGCTATCTGGTTTCCATAATACAAGCTTTGCTTAGTATGGGGCTAGATGGCGCTGTGTGTAATAAATACCCCCCCCCCCCCAATATTTATTTATATTTATTATTTGTGCCAAAATATATTTTAATAGACAATAGTTTATTCGTGGCAACAGTATAAACAAAAAAGCAGTTACACAGAACACGGAAAATAAAAACATAAATAAAAAATTGTTTACCTTTTGCCACAAACCGGCCCCAACTTAGCAAGATGCCGGTTGCGAGCAACCGGCGCTGGTCTTCCGTTGGGCCCGGCAGGTGACGTCACGCATGCGAAAATCACAAGATACACATACAAGGCAAATGAAAGATTAATTACATACACAAAACTAATATCACATCACACAAACAGGTACACGACACAAAACAGATGATATAAAATATACTTACAACAAAAACTTAAAAATTATTATCCAATCCGACGAGATTCAACAAATAAAAGGATAAAAACCCATCACTACGACTTTTAACTGGCAGCACTTATTGAAAAACGGAATCAAAGAAAAAGGAAGGAGTTTTGGCGGGAACACGGAAAATCAAGTCGTTGCATTCTATTATTTTCTTAAACTTGTGTTTTTTCGCGAATTAATGCTTAAAAGTGGTGGTGTTTTATTCATTGACTGTCGAATTACATGCCGAAAGAGTCAAAGTAAAGTCACCACAACTTTACAACGCTGGCAGAATGCATAACGTGCAATGCCAATAAAAAAGAAAAATAATAATTTAATTTAAAAATTCTTATTTTTTCTCACTTTTCAGCTCCACGTTTGGGCCAAGTTTTTTTCTCTATAAAAAATATGATTTCAAGGTGGTCAAGATCAAAGTCTATGATGATAAAAAAGAAACGCAAACACTAGAAACGCTTGGCGTAAAGGAAAAATTAAACGTAATTAGGTCCAGTCTAGCAAATCACCGTAAAAGATGTAATAATATTCTGATGCTGTCGATATCATTTCCATATCAAGTGTAATATAAATTAAAAATTGTAGTAACCGTTATTTAACATAACCGGCCTATAGTATGGTCTATTTGGTAGGTCGAATTTAATAAATTTGATTTGTCAAAAATCAAATTTATTAAATTCGACCTACCAAATAGATGTAAATCTAACCTAGATTTAAGCTCTAGTTAGTGTTAGTATATTTCACGTTATGTTCTAATTTTTTTATAATTCATCTGTGGTCAACGTTGCTGGTGCACCAGCTATCTAGCGTAATAACACTACTTTGTTATTATATTCTGCTGTGTACTGTTTGATGACTCTACAATAAACAAAAAAAAAGAATTTGTACACTGCAAAACATAGGCAAATAATAGTTACTAAATATTGATATTGCCTATACTTAACCTTATTAGACCGGCGCCAAAACTAAGCCAAAATAAAAATACAGCATAGACTATTTATAGTAAAAGTGACCCGGAGTTTTCGGACGACGAATTCGAGGTCAGTTTTCCATTTTCCGGTCGCCATCTTGGAAAATTCACATGCAATTTATAGTAACTCCATCTATGGTCTCTGAGCGTCCACAATTCAAGGACAATTTAAGGTCTTCACTCCAGAAACTGTTTGCCTATGACACCTCGTAATTAAGATTAGCTACTTTGGGTTGACAGCTCTGGCAGTAGAAGATTAGGAAACCTGGCAAGATTAGTCACCGATCACCTTGCGGTAACCCTCTCTCGACAACACAATATAAAAACATGTTTTCCACTAAACGCTGAGCCTGAACAGAGCGTACCATTTCAGCGACTACATTAAGACATAAACCACGCGTCTGATAAATAGGGATGGGTGACTGTGAAATAGATTATTCGAATATTCGAACAATTAAATATCGATAGGCCCGAACACAGATATTTCGATGAAATAAACTTATTAAATAATATATTAAATTGTATTAACTTTGTACAGTAGTAAATAATTAATATGTAGGTACTTTGTAAATAGGTACTTGCAATTAGCTACTTGAACCTATTGATCCAGTACATTGTCATGATATACATTTATTTCTTTAAAGTTAGACTTTGGGCCCAATTAAAAGATAAATAGGAGCCTATTCTCAGATAGCCGATCTACGTACTTAATTATTTCAATCGTCGGTCGTCTGTAGCCACTTTGTTTGTCGTATCAGTGAGATGGTCAGTCTTGCAAGTAAGTATCTGTAGTGAGAAAAATATTCTGTACAACGTCGAATGCTGCAGAAATGGTCCCTAAGATATCAATGTTAAATATAGCTAAATAAATAAACATTGGGGGATATTTTACACACATCGCCATCTAGCCCCATACTAAGCAAAGCTTAATTGTATTATGGAAACCAGATAGCTGATAGAATACTTATATACATGTTTTTTTAATGTATGCGTTCAAGCTAATTTATTTAATTGAACACACACAACACACACAATCAGGCTTTTTAATAGTCCACTGCTGGACTTAGGCCTACCCTCGAAGGAAGATTGGGCCCCGGCACCACTAAGGCCCAGTCAAGGGATGCTTAATGGCGATCAACGCATTCATTAATAAATTGATCGAACAATCGAATACCTAAGTACTATTTATTCGATTATTTACACGCAAAACAACACATCACTATAGTTCGGATTCCTCTGAAATTGCTCATTGCTCAGCTACACGGCATTCTATAAAATCGGACGCACTCACGACCGTTCGGTTTCTATTTCGGTAAAAATAAATAAATAACTGAGCGTGTGCCGCACTTGTATCGAAATACTTTGATCTAACGATGCTTGAAATGAACAGAGAGCTTTCTTTTGTCTTCCATTCCTAAGTACCTAAGTACCTACTTACCTAGTTGATTACGGTAATCAACCCACTTCAAGTAAAAAATCCTGAACAATTATATATTGATATTGATACTTGTAGAGATAAAAAAATGGGAAATGTATCGATGTGCTTGCCTACACTAAAATTAATCTTTCTGTCTATTGTCTGTATATGTCATCATCAGCCCGGAGGCCTCCCTTAGACCGCCACACTGTACGACAACCTGCCATTTGCATCCACCGGTTGCCCGCGACTTTTACAATGTCGTCGGTCCACCTAGTGGGAGGCCTTCCTACGCTGCGTCTTCCGGATCGCGGTCGCCACTCAAGAACCTTTCTTCCCCATCGGTTGTCAGTTCTTCGAGCGATGTGGCCTGCCCATTGCCACTTCAACTTGCAAACCTTGCGAGCTATGTCGGTAACTTTGGTTCTTTGGCGAATATCCTCGTTCCGGATTCTATCGCGCAAAGTAACTCCGAGCATAGCTCTCTCCATCGCCCGTTGCGTGACTCTGAGTTTCTCCAAAAGGCCAGCAGTCTGTATATGTACTCACCACTTATTCACCAAGTGGGAGATTTTCCAATTACTTATTATTGCGCTTATGTAACTTTCAATTGATAAAATATTAGCAGATCCAAATCTTGACGACTCGGCTCAGCGGCCTAATTTCATGTCAGAGGTCTATAGTTAGAGGTAATTTACCACCCGAAAGCCTCTGACATGGTGCTGGCAGGGCTGTTATAAGACGAACAACTGGGGCGGACAATTTAACGTGTCATCGGACCTACAGTAACGATCAGTTTTAAATGCCACTCGCGGTCACCCATTTGAAAACTTTTTTTACAAGTTATTGTTGAGGAGGATGGCTCAATCATTACTCTAAGGGCTCAATAAATAAATTTAGTAATGAACATTTATTTCAATATGCTAAGTTTATCATTAGTGACCCCAAGCTTTCATATTATAAGCGGACAGTCCCGCTAATGTCAAAGAGGCCGTTAAATTAAAACCGATGCGAGACTCAATAATCGACGGAGGAGTTTTGGTGACGCCCATCGCGTTATACCGGCTCCCTGGTAGAGTGACAATGATTTAGGAAATCTTGAAAGTATAAATTATGTGTCTTCAAACTTAGAGTAAACAGGTTTTTTTGGTAAATGTATACAGTGTTAGGTGTAATCAAGTTAGCATCCTTTTAAGGGCATATTCTGTACGTCAAATCAAACAACTTTTACTATCGGGCCTACATTGAAATCGTACGTACGATTCAAAAATCATACTAATGTTTTTCGCTGAAGTAAACTAACATATTTCCGGAGAAGACATTTTTAATGGTGTATATGAATATGCCATCGTGCACGTCAACGTGTTGAAATATGGCCAGTTCAGCCGTCGAGGGTAGTTCTCTGCCAAACAGAGGGATGAAAAAAACTGATGCAGCATACACTTTTTTCTGTTCTTCCAAATGGCTAATTCATGGTAGCCCTACAGAAACGTGGGAACAGTATGCGCACACGCAGCCAAAGTCTGGCAGGCGTGGTCGCGCAAGTGCTTTGTTTTTCAAATCATTTCCGGACGTCATTTAGGAAAATTACAATTTTTCTTACAAACACCAAGATTTATGCGACCAAATTATAATGGAAAGACTGCATCAATTCTGTTTAAGAGCACAAATAATAAGAATTAAAAATAAGACTTCCTGGACCTGGATGACATATTTTTCCAATTATTTTTATTTAAAAACTAAACTATCGAACCGATTTCGATAAAAACTATATGGGACTACCGCTGAAGACCTACCAAACAAGAATCTTCAAACACAAAAAAATATATTTACTTAACTTAATTTAATACAAAAAAACACTGCCGCATTGATAACCTCCTTTTTTGAAGCCGGTTGAGAAAAGAGTATCTTCTTTAGTAATACATTTTGACCTTGACACCAAAAAAAAAAATATATATATAATAAAAATAACAAAAAAATATTTGTTCTTGAAATCGCAGTAGTTTAAAAATTTACATTGTATTATTTTCTGTCTGTTTTGATACTATAACAAATCTTTCCATATTAATACAGGTTAGCTCATGACTGAACTTAACAGAATCATCATCAAATTCAAATTCAAATTCAAAATATTTATTTCGCAGATACATAGGTACATTGAGATGGAATATAGAAGGTAATAGAAAGTTTATAGATCGCTATGCTCTAGCCGGTTAGGCATGCAAAATATTATTATAATGTTTACGAAGTAAAAGAAGATATACATCATAATTTTTCCTATCGGCATTTATAGTTAGACACGTCTGTAATTATAAAATAATTTACTTATAATTATTATTTATGTCCATACATTATTTATTTATTTAATGTCCGTTTATTTATCATTTATAAAATCAAAGATGGAATAATATGTTTTTCATCACACTTGCTCGTAAAGTGGATCTTATTACATCGATTTTAGGCTCATAATCCAAGCTATTACGCACGCGTGCTTTTTACTTTACATTACGCCACTTGTGCTATAATAGGTATAATCCGGTAAAGTCAAGTTTGTACGTGACTGCAATCAGACGTATGTATACGAAGGACTCTTAATATAGCCGGGTAATACTTACAGCTTTATTGTAATACCAACAAAGAGTTCTTATGCCGCTGAAGTAAATGTCAACTTACGCGAGCATTGCTGGTTTGGGCGCCATTTTCCGCAAATGTTTGTTGACGTTTTCGCAGTGTGGTAGATTATTATCAAAAAAAGTTTGTTTTTTTCCTCGCAAGTGTGATGAAAACAGTCGTATGGAACTCTAGTCGTATGGAACTCTAGTCGTATGGAACTCTTGTGCTATTAGTCATTACGTTCTCGGCTTCCTTATGCGCGCTCGCCTGCGGCTCGCGCGCATAATACCGCCTCTAGTGTAATGACCAACATAGCACACTCGTATCATAATGTACTATTGTCAATTAAAAAACTCTTAAGCCTAAATTAAAAAATACCATTATTTTCGATGTCTTTTAAACTTTGCGGTAGTTTATTAAAAATTTACAACCTCATACAAAACGTACTGTTAGAACTGAGCACAGTTCTGCAGCGCTTTATCTGTAGCTTATTATTAGGCCGCTTACTTTTCATCATCATCATCACCATCAGCCAAAAGACGTCTACTGTTAGATGAAGGCCTCCCCCTTAGAGAGGGGTTGCCATAATCCCCACGCTTAGCAGGTGGCTTGGGGATCGCAGAATGTCAGTAGAAACCACGTCAATAGCTAAGGACTAATCCACCTAATTATGACTAGCACTGGAATACGGTACTTAATATTAATATTATATACCTACACACTAATATTATAAATACAAAATATTGTCTGTGCACATGTTGGTTACTTCTTCACGCTGAAACAGCTGAACGGATTTGAATGAAATTCGGTATGAAGGTAGCTTATACATTGGCATAAAACAGCTAGGAACATTTTATTACAGGAATCACGAGTGAAACCGCGAGGCGCACCTAGTGTTAATATAATACTTATATTATACTTCATCAGATTTACTAAGAGCCAATTCTACCAAGAATTCCTACTTGTTTATACGAAAGATAATTTGAAAAGATAGTTTTTTTAAAATATTTTTTTGTAGTGTAGCATTCTGCATTTTGTAACGTAGTAGCACGACAGTCGATAAGGCAAACTGTATGAAACTTTATTTATTTATTGTCCTAAAAAGAGGGATGGCAGAAATAGCCTGGGTTAAAAAAAAATACGTCATTCATGTTGCCTATATAATTATGAGGAAATTCATGTTATATTTTTGTGGTTTCCTTAAAATATTAAGCATAATTTATAAAGCTGGGAATTCAAACTAACTTTATTGCATTTCTTATAGATATAGACATATTTGTGTATTATCCGAACACACGCTATGGTTCTCATTCTTTTAGAGAGAGAGAGCTGTTTCGTCCAGAGAAATTTACTAGGTTTCGTCCAAGTTCTCGTTAGATTGTTTACGTTCGGATACACGTTGCACCCTAGTTCTGTCTAGTCTCTGTCAATATCATCGTTATATCGCCGCGTTCCGAAATGCGTCCAGAAGCTATCAACCAAGAATTCAAGTCCGAAATGCGTCAAAATCGCTGTTGGCGCTGTGAGCGCGATAAAAGCCCAATAACCCAAAAATTACCCTTTTCTCCATACTTCTATAAAAATTGTCATATATACAATTTAAATATGTTTAATTTGCTCTATCAGTTCCTACAAGATTCATTTATGCTCGCGGCTTCTTTTTACTAGGCTGAAACTGTATATAGGAGTCATCCATCCTTCTTTATAATTTATATTTAAGTATAATCTTAAAAATCGTGAATTAGACTCATCGTGACTGGACTTGAATATCAAGGCCTAATAAAAAAAATAAACGTGCATTTTTTTGAGTTGATGACACTTCAATACTTCATGACATTCCAGAACAAAACATATAAAAATAACAATCGACGAAATTGTCCCAAGAACCTCACAAAAAATTACAAAAGCACCGGCCAGCAACAAAAACTGATAATCGATTCCGAGCCTCGATTATAATTCGAATCGATTATCCAATAACTCGGGTTTCGTGTCACCCGTAACAAATCGATGAAGCGCCCAAACAATGGGTATTTCTTCATCAGGGACAAAAATGCGAGTGTGCGGACGAAATATGGGATTATGGAATTATAGATGGCGATACATAAATCGGGATATAAAATAAACAGAGTGTTCCAATTTTAAAATTTTATTTGATTACAACTGAATATGTACCAGACAAAAAATATTCCTTGCAAACTGACCTATCTGCCTTGCTTTGCTTGTTTGTATTTGAAATCCTTTGAAGTTCTAGAGCATAATATTATCTTTTTTATGTTAGTTGTATATAACTTGGAATGTTTGTCATATGTAAGTATGTATTTTGTATTGTTTAGGTCAAAATTCGCAACTGGATTTTGAACAAGATCTCGTAGCCCGAATATGCTGAAATTAGATTCTTATTCATGTATAAACTCGATGACAATGCAAAACTGTGGTGAGCTAGACTGAAACCTGATGCTGCTGTCGGGGCCACCCGCAGATAACTTCTGCGTATAGCTCGTTTTCAAAAATGTTTTTCACTATGAATTCATAATGTTTATGGTTTTATTTATTTAATCAGCATCATCTGCAACCTTCTCTATCATACAGCAAGGTATAAGGCTCTCTCTTGTTATGCTATCTGTCTCGGTCACGCGCTAATCGTGTCCTAATTCGACCCGTGATTTCAACAATATCGTCGACCCGTCTATCATTCTATATGATTTTGATATTAATGCTTTCAATAATTTTATCATCATGCTGTATACAGAACTGTCCATGCATCAAGCCAGCGGGGGAGGGCGTTTAAAGAGCAGTTCGCCAGCGGGGCGCGGGCGCCGGCGCAACCTTTGAGCTTTTTAATTTTGTTTTTGGCTTGTCTAGTGGCACTCGACACGCCTAAAAACACAATTAAAAATCTCAACTCAGAGATGTGACAGAGATATTTTGAAATAGACTAGTGCGTAGAGTATATTATTTTATTTTGAGTTTAATAAATCCCACCAATATTATAAATTTATGTTAGTCGGTATAATGTGTGTGTGTGTTTGTTACCTCTTGACGCCAAAATGGCTGAACGAATTTGGTTAAAACTCGGAATAAGAAAAAAAAACCCGTAATAACATAGACAACTTTTTATCATCATCACGATTTTTCATCATCAAGTGGTTATCCGCGAGCGCAGCCAGTTTTTTTTTTAAATCTGTTTATAATATAGGTACCTACGTATAAAACATTTAGTCCTAGATAGTGTTTAATTTTGTAAATGACAAAATTAAAGATGTTTTAATTAGATACTAATTTTACTAGTTAGTTTATTCATACTCATTTATTGGTAAATTAACTTATTTACACGTCAAATACATCATGAGGAATTCTCAAAACAGATTTTCCCAAATAAAATAAATTTAAAACAAAAAACATTATACATGAATGAACACAGGTAAAAGATGTCAATTAAATTAAACAATTATTCAATGTCAAATAATAAAATTAACTTATAAAAATAATTGACAATATGAATTTAGGTGAATTAAGTAGTATAAACAATTTACGTCATCTTCAGATTCGTTATGTCATCGAACGTATAGAAAGCCTGCTCGATAAGCCAATTTCTTAACATGCGCTTAATCTCTCCTCTCGTGGAGGACTCGGACTTTATTAAAGGCATGTGGCATTTTGGCCTTGTTCATACAAGGAGGCACTTAAGGGGAATTTGTACCACTAGGCCTTCTACGTATGGGAAATGACATAAGCCTTTTGAAAACAAATAATATTGATAAGATTTTATCCTCACACCCATTAAACAAGCATTTTAGTTTATATTAGGAAACTAATCAAAACGAATTTATCTCCACACGCAACCGTTTAATGTTTATTTTAATCTACCTACAGCTGTGTTTGCGACACAATTAACTTTGCCAACTGTAAATTAAAAAAATAAACACTATTCGATAAAATGGGCCGGTCATTCAACACCGGGTGAAAGTCCCGGTTAAGGATGATGTCACAATACTTTGCGCGACACGGTGCGACTAAATTAATTATAGAAGTTAGGAGACTTGCAATCATTGGTTACAATATTTATCAGTTCAATAATATCTGTATTACTCTATTGTTTAACCTAAGACTTGTTTTGGGATTCGTTTATGAATGGTATTCATTGGAAATAGAAAATTAATTAATATAATAAACTAATACTATTGGTATTTTAGGTATTAGAAAGCAATATATCTCTTACAAGATTAAAAATATATCTTTCGATAACTTCTCTAACAGAGGTGTTCAGTTATAATTTTCAGTTTTTAGCGAACATTTTTAGCAGTGGCGTTGCTTAATTTCACGTTCTTTCCTAAATTTATAGTTTATAAACACAACGTGTACCCATTCAGTATAAGCTAATATGGATAATCATTTCCTAACATGCTATCTTAATTTTATTTATAAAAACAACATCTTACTTCAGTTGTTTTGTGTCGCGCTGTATAGTGAATCCACAGTGCCCGTGCCCTAAAGCTTTTAAACGTGACAGTGACAGAAGTGACAAGTTGACATCGACGTCCGTCGGAGACGGTTAATTTAGGTGCGTGTGGGTGGCGCAAGGTACGACGGTCTTGGTGTTAAACGGTTGATTAAATGGATTCAGAGAAGCGTCGGTTAAAGGTAAACTTTGACCTTTTTCATCGGTCAGTGAAATACTGGGCATTGGTTAGGATATGTTTTCGAAGAAAGATTAAGTTAGGTTACTCTAAGTATACAACATGTAACAAAAAGGTTCGACAATACTGAAGGGTATGTAATTATGTATGTACTCATCATTATGAACAACTTTTACTATAGAGCTACACCTGAAATCGCGAAAAAAAAACAGCTTTTCCATACATTTTGTCCAAGATTAATAAACATTTCGTATGGAACAGTTGTTTTTTTTTTCGCGTTTTCAAGGTTGACTCCATAGTAAAAGTTGTTCGTAATAATGCTTACATACATGCCCTTCAGCATTATTGAACCTTTTTGGTACACATTGTATACCCTCCGGTGTACTCTAAGTATTAGCATTGATATGATTAGTTTTTATTGTTTTTTGTCGTGGTCCTACTCAGCAGTTCCATTTTCTAGTTTTAACATATTACAATACACCCATCCATTGATTTAGCCATGTCCCAGAATCTTTGTTCAAATACTTAATTTTAAGTGCATTGAATTTCATATAAAGCAAACACCAAATAAATTATATCAATTTATTTATACATTTAATTTGATTTATCTACATAAGTAAGTACCTACCTACTTAGAATTATAATTTAACAGCCAGTTAAACTGTGGGGAAACCGGACTGAGGCGGTTAAACGCTGATTTCCCGATTTGTGACGCCGACATAGTGTCTGAGGATCCCTTTTGCGGAGAGGTGCGAATGACCCGACATTCACGATTCGAAATGTTAATCGCCATTGACAAAAATTTTAAATTTAAATTTAATATAACTATAAAAATGCATAGTTACGTACCGCCGTACGTAGGCCTTCGTTCAGCAGTGGACGTCTCCGGGCTGATGATGATGTTTTTTCTATTTATCCGAGGGTTGTCTGGACGAGATCGCTTTTAGCGATAAGACCGCCTTTTATGCCTATCTGTAGTGTATTATGTTTGTAATGTCCATTCCAAGGTGTCAATAAAGTGCTTTTTTTTTTATTTATTTTTTTTACATAATCCACAGCTCTTAAAAATAGTACATTGTGACTAATAGTAAAACTGACAGCCAATAACGGATTAACATTTTATGAATTGAAGCTTTACAAAAAATTACGGCAATCACTACATAAACAACTACATATAATAATCCAAAAATAGTACCTACTTACTAACTTAATATAAACATATTACATAATGAACTTATGCTCACTTATTTTCATCACACTTGCTCGTAAAGTGTATCTTAATTCATCGGTTTTAGGCTCATAATCCAAGCTATTACGCACGCGTGCTTTTTACTTTACATTACGACACTAGTGCTATAATAGGTATAACCCGGTAAAGTCAAGTTTGTACGTGACTGCCAATTAGACGTTTGTATACGAAGCACTCTTAATATAGCCGGGTAATACTTACAGTTTTTTTGTACCAAAAAACGTGGTAAATTTTTAAGAGCGGGCCGAATTTCTTCCGTACGCGGACGAAGTCGCGGGCGACCTCTTGTATAATAATATAATTCTTAGCATGATAATATTTAATTGAATGTAATAATTTATATATCATAACAGCAATTATTTTCTATTCTATTGTGCTAGAAGGCTACAACTGATGGTTTTATCCTGAGGTGGACTAGCGATCTCTGCCATCAGTCGTCCCTGTGTTACGATGAAATATAGGGTAGATCCCCGATCACCGCTCGAAAACGGCACCGTCAAAACAAGGCATAAATATCATTATATGCGTTGTTTTGCTCTCAGTCGCGTGTGACTGCGCCAGTCGTGTGACGTGCCGAATGTTTTACACGCTCACAAATGTTTTACAACGCTATTACATGGTGTTAAGGTTAATTATTAAAATGAAACAACATCCGCTTCTGGACTATTTTTATACAGCGTGGCGCTACGGTGCCGTCATTAAATTAACACACATGTAGGGTTAATGATCAAGAACCATAAAAATAAAGTAAAAAAACGCGAAAAAAACGGATTAGCTGGAGAGGTATAATATTTATTTATGTAAGCATGGCATGGCATGGCAGGTTGTCGTACAGTGTGGTGGTCTAAGGGGGAGGCCTTCGTTCAGCAGTAGACTTTTCCGGGCTGACGATGATGATAATGATGATGATGATGATGTAAGCATTGGCGCGGGAACACTGTTGAGGTTTGATTATAATTTGATTTAAGTCCCTGTGTGTCCTTTCTTGTTAACGTTGTTAGTCGTTCTATGTTTGTCCTTCCCATCCCTAATATGTGGTAGCCCCAGGCGCGACCTATTTGGCCTTAGGAGATATACTCCTCTATCCTTATCGCCAAGATTAATTTATTTCATACAAGTTAAAAAAAAACATTATTATAAAAATAGGGTAAAAGAGGGTAAGTAAGCATAATTAATAATGGAATCACGTACGACATTTAACATAGGCATATATTTTATATTATGTAGCCTAGTAGTGTGGGATCCAGGGCACACCGAGGAACCGCTGTCTTAGGTTTATAGTTTTATGTATTTTAATGTTTAATCAGTTGTTTTTCGGTATATTTAAAATGAAATTGTATACCTACGTGTATTTTAAAAAATAAACTTATTATTATTATTATGTTTTTAAAGCTTAAACAGGAAGAAAATTTATCACCTCCGGCAGGAAAAAAAATAAAAAAATTAACTGATGGCGCCACCAACGCTTTAGTTGGTAGCTTGTAACAGGTTGGGAAAATTTGGCATCTAAGGCAGAGACTTCTGTAGCTTAATTGGCAAAGCAGTTGGGACGGAAACCCATAGAGACTACTCGTATGCAGGTTCGAGTCCTGCCGGAGGTGATAATTTTTCTTCCTGATTAAGCTTTAAAAACATTCAAAAAATATTATTATTATTAATAATACCTAATAAGTACATACTACCTACTAATAAATTATAGGTATAGGTACTTAACTAACGAATACTAAAATACTATTTTATTTTATTTAATAACATATTAATAACAGAGCTAAGTATAAGATTTCTTTTAAAAATCATCCTATGACTTGAAAAAATCAATCACACGTCCTTTGATGCCCGCCGGGTGACTGCTAAGCCTTAATCAACGTCATTAAGCCTTTATAATTGTAGGCCGTATGACAATGGCCGGGTCGCAGTTTCTTGTATAGTCACTATAGTGTGTAGGGTTGCCATGACTGTGTATTTGTGTTGACATGTTTGGTTCTAGATACCTACAAAACTTGGGTAAATTATCTTTTTTAGGCCATGTAATTATTGGTAAAGTAATAGTTAGCACACTGAGACCACGCGAACCCCATATCTTCTAAGCCCCTTGTCTTATTGAGTCGGTGGTCATCTCGGCCGCGACAAACTGGACCACGTAGTCGAGTCGCCACTTTTCTGTTTTGTATTATGTTTTGGCTCATATTCGAATTTGAATTTGCACGCACTACTTACTTGCTAGATCACGGTTCGCACGTTATCGTTGAACAAATCTAAATACATAGATACATACAAACACCGACTTGTCCCCTTAGACCAAGAGACCTTCGCTTCGCTTCGGTAAATTATGAAACGAGTAACATATCTAATGAAGAATATCTCGACATCTTCCTACCCTTATGTAAGATATAATAAGACTTGAAATAATTTCATTAACAAACAGCCCCTGTATAATATATGCATATCTGTATTTGCGAAAAACCAAAAAAAAAACAGGTGCATAGGTAAATGCGAATGTAGTTTATATAGCGTCATCTATTATATAATAATGGTAAATCCTTATAACCCTATTGTGTTTTGCCCTAAGTCGTCACTACATGCCACTGACGAGAAAACAATATCTTATCTCTACATGTTGCCAAAATTTAGCAAAGTAATAATAACGTAATATACGCAATATTTAACGTAGGCATAAAATAAAATGTTACCTGTAAATCTGCATCATTAATCGAATTGTTTGTCAATGTTGTTCTATGTTGTTTTTCTATGTAATGTCCCGCACTCACAGCGACTCATGCGCACCCGACTTCCAGTGTCATCTAGTGTCACAAAAAGCACACTTATGTCGCGTCATGGTGTTTGATGAAGAGACGCGGCCCTTTGTGTCGTTGTGGCGTATCATCCGGCCCTGGATGTGTGGCGGCGCTTTGACGGCCAGATAATGATGCTGGAGTGTGACTTTGGAGAACAGAATATTGAAGGTAGTAAAGGTGGTGTTGCTTTTTAACTTTTTCAACATCATCATCATCATCGAACTGGAAAAGTCCACTGCTGAACGACGTCTTCCCCCTTAGACCGCCATACTGTACGACAACCTGCCATATGCATCCACCAGTCGCCCGCAACTTTTACAAAGTCGTCGGTCCACCTAGTCGGAGGCACCTAGCTACGCAGCGTCTTCCGGTTCCTTTTTTCCCCATCGGTTCTAAGTTCTTCGAGCGATGTGGCCTGCCCTTTGCCAATTCAACTTGCAAACCCTGCGAGCTATGTCGGTAACTTTGGTACTTTGGCGAATATCCTCTTTCCGGATTGTATCGCGCAAAGTAACTCCAAGCATAGCTCTCTCCGTTGCCCGCTGTGTGACATTGAGTTTATCCAAAAGGCCAGCAGTTAAAGACCACGTTTCACTGGCAACACACACTGGTTGAAGACCCTTGTCTTCAGACCCTGCGGGATTTTGGATGAGAATAATCGTTTCAACACCATTGTCATCATCATCATCATCAGCCCGAACACTTTCACGGCTGAACGCTTTATACCGCCACACTGTACGACAACCTGCCATATGCATCCACCGGTTGCCCGCAACTTATACAACGTCGTTAGTCCATTAATTGGGAGGCCTTCCTACGCTGCGTCTTCCGGATCGCGGTCGCCACTCAAGGACCTTTTTTTCCCATCGGTTATGCCACTTCAATATAGTAATCGGCGCTGTTTGGTAGACACAGTACCTAGGCTGTTCAACATTCCTTTCTGTACCACCCAACATGTATGAGAGCTCAGTGGGCCAGAGTGCAATTAGATTCAGAGAGATATTTATATATATAGAGAAAAAATCAATTTAAAATACTTAGCATTTGCCGCTCACAAAAAAAAACCCAAAAAACTTTATTTATCTACGTGACATTTGCTAAAATACTTTAAAACCCTATTGTGTTCTGCTCCAATTTCCTTAAGATTGTTTCGGAGCGATGACATTGCTGATTTTTTCACACTTATATAACAACAAATTAGATGCGTCTAAATAAAGGATCCTTCGACTCTTTAGCCAACTCAGTAAGGTTAACTTTTCCACAAACATTATTTCCTTTGACTGCAAAGGTTATTTGGTTTCAGCTGTCACCAAACTGTTAACTTCAAGCACCGTTAGCAAAAAACTAAATAAAGGACCTTACCCTTCACACGTCGTATAAAGTGACAAAAAAAGGCTGGCATGTTAATTTTGCATGAAATGACTTTTTAGGGATAGCGATCAAACATTAGCCGTTTTACCACAAAAATAATTTAAAGCAACGCTTAGACATCTGTCTAGCTATTTACGGCCTTACTTAAAAAATCTTCTCAACCGTTAGTCACTGCTTAAGATGCTTTGCCATCTTCTCTCTGACGTGAAGTTGCACGTGCTAGAAAAGGACAGAGAAGTTTAAGCAGTGACTAAGGTAGAAAAGTTTTTTTAAGTAAGGCCGATAGACATTAGACAGTGTCTAAAAGTTAGATACGTTTAAAGAGATGTTTTATTTCTCTTACCACAGAACAATGTTTAAGATGTCTTATTAAATTAATTTCACAAGCAAAACTGATTAACGTAAAATGACGAAACTGAGTTAGACACGTCTTATACCAAGATTAGGCACTGCTTAAATTAAAACGTGTGGCTAAGGCATGTCTATCATTAGACGAGTGCTAGGCGCGGATTTGTGGTACGAAATTTGTGAAACAGCTGTTCAACACGTGTCTAAGGCTTTCCTAAATCTTTCGTGGTAAGACGGTATGTCTTCTTGGATTGGACAGCATTTTTAAAAATAAAGAGTTTTTTTTTTATTAATTATGGAACTTTTATTAAATAGTACTTTTCGTTTTGTAAAACATTGTCATGTGACAAAAATGCCATGTACTCACCATAACGCTGTCTAGATAGGAGATAGAACATTTTTTTTTTTATTGGCAGATAGCTTTCTTTTGACAGCCATCTCACCTTATATTAAGCGAAGATGCAGTCTATCAATGGAGCAGGCTTACCTAGAAGAAACTGAATCACACGCGATTTGAAGCACCCGAGTTATAAAAGCTCCTGCCCGTCCGACAGAAGAATGGGCAGGGGGAACTAGATCATGCAAATCTTCCTTTCAAGTCGATTCTGCGAAGTCGCAAGCTGGAAAAAAGCCTACCCTTGTAGAGCTATATGGTTATATAAACCACTCTGGTGCAGTTGCGTTTTAATTGAATTTTTATAATTGAACTTATCTTATTTAAATTAAATTATCTAAAATAAAACTAAAATCTATCTTTTCTTTCTTAATAATTTATTCTTTTACAAATAATTTATCCAACTAGAATTTATCTTGTTGCTTGGGTCAGTAACAAGATAAATTCTAAGACTGTTATACATTATAGAATGTACCTATAACAGTCTTATAAGATTTTCACTGCTATCTTATTAGAATATATTATATTACCGTTCCAATATGTTTTGATGGTATGGCTGCTGCTTCGAAGTATATCTACATAGAGTAAAGTGAAACATATAACATCATTGTATATCTATATACTCTGTACATTACGTTAATTGCTTATTGACTCTCATAAAAAGTTGACAAAGTTGTTAAATATGTCAATAGTACGGGATATAATTTGCTAGACGCTTTACAAAGTTATGTCGTCAACTTTTTATGAGCTGTCAGAAAGCGAATGGCATAATGGGCAGAGTAGAGATAGATGTGAAAACAAAATTAAAATGTGTTATACCTATTCTTGCATCAAATAAGTAAAAAAAAAATGTTTACTTGTACCTTTATTTTATGCAATTATAATATTTTTTTACGTTCTATAACTATTTTCTCATTTCTTTTTGTAATTTCTAAGAACATAAGAACACCGTAGTCACTTTACCTTCTTTCTTATATATTTTATTTTGTTGAGACGAATACACTGTGTCCATCTATTGTTTTATAGATGGACACAGCTTAGTCTGGGTCAGCACGATAAAAAAAAAACATATTCTTGGAATATCCAGCAAAATAGCTATCAAAACGCTGCACCCTCAGTATAATAAAACTTTAAGTCTCATTTTACACTGGTCAACATTTACAACATAACTATATCTTAATTGGAGAATATTGTGTCGCGGCTGCCTCTAATTAAATCGTAAGGACGTATAAAATGTGAATTGCCATGACAACAGCTTTATGATTTAGGGGAACTAGGAGACGCTGTCATTTATTTTGTGGTAAAATAAAAATATGTTTGTCAAGTAACCCTCCGGTGACTCTATTTACCTGGTGCAGAGACAAAATCATGTCGCTGCATTGTATTATTTAGCAAAACTTGTGTTTTTTCGAGTGTTAATTCATAAAAATGGTGGCGTTTTATTCATTAAGTGCTGATTTACGAGCAAGAGTGTGGGCAAGTGATATAATGTAGTGAAACGTGTCTTATTGTGTTGTTTCCAAAACTCCGAAGAAGCTTGTAGTAAAGTAGCCACAACTTTACTAGGGCATGATTGGACTTGACTGTGACTTACTGTGTGTGATTTGGACTGTGACTACGACTCATTTAACTGGAGAAAGAAGGATCGATGAATAAAAATGTTTTCGGCTGACGGACTAGTATCCATGGCCAGGAACTATTAAAAACAAACAACTCTACTTGGTGCATAAGTGTCCAAGAGGAGTTTTATCGGGAACACCGAAAAACCATGTCGTTGCATTCTATTATTTTCTTAAATTTGTGTTTTTTCGCGAATTAATGATTAAAAATGGTGGTGTTTTATTCATTGGGTGTTAAATTACATGCACGAGTGTGGGCAAGTGATATAATGTGGTGAAACATGTCTTTTTGTGTTGTTTTCAAAACTCCGTAGAAGCTCATAGTAAAGTCGCCACAACTTTACTAGGGCATGACTTGGACTCAACTATGACTAATTTCGTGTGACTGACTGTGATATCATGACATATATGACTTGATTTTAATATAAATAATTGAAAAAATCATAATATTGACACTGGCAGAATGCACAACGTGCGATGCCAAGAAATAAGAAAAAAAAAAGTGTCCATGACACTGGCAAGATTTAATTTATGAATTTTGGGCTAATTTAAGTGAAAATGCTGGCGTTTATTTGGCCCAACGCATTAAACATTGCCATTCAACGAGGCAATGCCCCCAGCATGTTGGGTACGCTGCCAACTGGTAGAGGAACTGGACATTTGGATAGTATCTAGACTTTCATCGGTCTGGATACAATTCTTTTGTTTTTGTGTAATACTGTAGTAGTCTATGCAGTCTATGTAGTTTGTTATACCTATGTTAGAAAATAAAAGCGTATGCCATAAAAAAATACTGTAAGTTATAACTTTATTTGTTACGGTATGTTATACAGGCTGTTAGTTTGAACACCTTTACTTATCCTTCTAGGATATCATTGTACTCATCATTATGAACAACTTTTACTATGGGGCCAACCTTGAAATCGCGAAAAAAATATCTGCTGTTCCATACATTTCGTCCAAGATCGATGAACCTTTTTGTTTGGAATAGCTTTTTTTTATTTTTCGTGATTTCGGGGTTGGCCCCATACTAAAAGTTGTTCAAAATGATGAGTACAATGATATCCTAGAAGAATAACGGTATTCAAACTAACATCCCGTATAAGAAAACATGCTTTTTTTACTTTTTGGAAATTCTTAATCAGTAATTTTATATCATAACGTGTAGTGGTAGGACTTAACTGCAGAGTCCCCCGAGGAAGTACCACACCTGTGCCAGTTATTCAACCGCCAAGCAGTAATGTAAAAGCATTACTGTGTTTCGTTACCAGTGGAATTACGGACTAGAAGGATGACGAGCGCAGTGCAGTGCGGCACAGGATTTGTTCGCAAGTTCACAATTCTGGCACTGCTACTCATACATTTATGGGCAGGCATGATGTTTACTCAGACGAACGTCTAGCTCGGCTCGTCACTCAATCGCTTAAAAAATATTGGGCGAGCGAGAAAACTGATGGGTGAATAGGGGATTAAATAACTTTTTTTTATAAGCAGTTTTCTTTCTTTGTCTTAAATTATTTCTAATACGGCTACTCTGTAATGATAAGTCAGTTCAGCTTACCGTACCTATAAGTAAGTACCAATCAATTTGACAGATGAGCCTCGATGGTATCGCGAGCCGCGGGCTACTTTTGCCCGGCTGCCAGCACTTCCGTTTCCGACGCCGCGGGCCGCTATCACCACTTCCGGTCGGATCAGTTCCCCATGTTTGCATTTAATACCTACCTGAAAATGTTAAATAGTGGAGGTAAGGCCGTGGTAGCCTAATGGGAAGGCCGGAAGGAATGCGAAGGGATTCTCGTGGTTCAAATCCACGTTGGGTTGTGGGTTCGAATCCGGGTCCCGTACCATTGGAGTTTTTTTTAATACTCTGAATCGGTTTGCGTTTGACCACACCCTGCCTAATAGTCAAAAGCTATCTGTCGGAGGACAGAAAAAAACACTACTTAAATTAAACAATAAAGATAACCAATATTCGTTATCTCTTTTGCCCCTCATTTTTGTCATCGCACTTTGTGCAGTCTGCCAGTGACAAGTACCTACATGCACTTTTCAAGTTTTTATAGTATGAAGTCAAATAAGTAATAAAATCACAGTTAGTCACACAAAGTAACTTAGTCACAGTCAAGCCCACTTTACTATAAGCTTTTAGGGAGTTTTGAAAACAACACGACAAGTCATATTTCACCACATTATATCACTTGCCCACACTCTTATATAAGTCAAAGCTTAATGAAAAAAACACCACCATTTTTCATCATAAATTCGCGAAAACACAATTTAAAGAAAATAATAGTATGCAGCGACATGATTTTTCTGTGTTTCTGCCAAAACTCTATCATTAAGTTTTTTCCACTGAAATCCTGAAAAGTAGGATGGGCCAAACTCCTTTACCTGAAAACCAGCTGCATAGTAACCTCTACCTTCGCTTGTAGAAGTTACGGTCTAAAATAGAACCATACGTAAACTGTCAACGAACCACGTAACATTTCGGGCGTTGACCTCCCTTGTCCCGTTGTCACCAGAATGTCATTGGGTGCGCACGACGTCTCCCATTGGCTGACATTGTCGCGGGCGGTCGTGCGACATCCCTGATTGGTCGCATTTGTCACACGCGGGGCGTAGCTTCTGTGCTCCAATTTTAAAATTAATAGAAGCACGTGGTTCGCTGAATTAAATTTTCCTCGGTTTTATTCTTTCTAGCATGTCTCAGTAGGTTGTGCCAATTGTTTGATTCTTAATTTGAAAATGTATTGGCTCGTCACCTGAATAACGGTTTTATTTTGTAAATTTTTTAGGCACAGCACGGGTTCTAATATAGGTTCGGCTTTTGTTCAGCAATTTATAAATTTTCCTTTTCTTAATTAAATTCTTATTTGCCAATCCAACCAATCCTTTTTTCTTGTAAAACTATCTCCCTATGGCCAGTATAATTACCAAACTATTTTAAATGCTTAGCACCATGGCATTGTTCTTTTTCATATATTTTATTTCTAGGAAATTATGTTAAACATTTTTTCCCAAGTAAAAAAAAAAAGTTAAAAGTTATATGCCTAATAATAAAAATCAACAAACATTTTTTCTGGAATTCTTTTGTTTTGAATAGTTTCAAGTCAATAGCTAAATAATTAGGTACTATCTACTTAGTCAATTCAGTGAAAATCAAAATTCCTACATAAAACTTGATATTTAAGCTAAGTTTTATTTTTTAATTTTATTAAGGACATGCTAATCGTTTGTTTCTAGAAGTTTGGCGGGACACTGCGGGGGTGTCGTGGAGGGGTGCGGGGCGCGGGGCAGGGGTCGTATTGATCGCGCCACTCACCCCGCACGTCTGCGACCTTACCGCCGAAAAATATAGCACATGCAAGGAGTGGGAAGACATTTGGTGTCAAGTTGAGATTCGCTGTCCTACCTAAATGATAGTCTACTATCTTTTACCTGCGGCTTCGTTGCGAATCCCACAGACTGTCGGTCCTTCAAAACATGATGTTAGTTAGTAGGTACACTGCATTCAGGTTCCAATGAGGTTCCACAGGCAAAACTTTACGCAGATGGCGCCAGAGGCGGTCCGGATGTGGCAAAACATTTTTTTGTCTCTATGCAGTTGTTGACAGCGTGAAAATAGCTTTCATCATTATCATTAGCACGGAGACGTCCACTGCTGAACGAAGGCCTCCCCCTTAGACCGCCACACTGTACGACAACCTGCCATGCTGCCTGCAAATAGCTTTGTAGATTCAATAATTGTTTACATTTTATACTGGACAAAGCTTTATTTGCAAGGCAAAGGATCGCTGTACACTCTTCTCCAGTATAATGCAGATTCACCCGGTAAGTATTCTCCCAGTCTCTATTTTTTTCTCTGCTAAAGCAAAACTAGCAACAAAAATGTATGAGATTGACAGTTGACTATGGTCGCATCGACAATGTGCCACCTAGCGGGAAAAAATCGCAGTGTGGATCCCAAATCCCATTGTTTTCCCATTGCAAGTCGCCGGCCGCACAAATTTACGAGACTACTTAGAAGGTTAAGATGACTCGGTAAAGACGTATCCCAATAATGTACTAAGTACCTACCTAGGCAGGCGTCGGGCCATAACTATCAGTCATAACAATATTTACGACAACTACTGCACATTGGAATCCAAATGGAATCACATAAATAACACCATCACTGATTTGTCGTCATCGCTCATTGCATCAACTCGACACCACAAAAGTTTTGAATTAAAGATTCACCCATTTCGGGGTTAAATAGAAAACCAGCGCTGGTTTATTATTTTTTATTCAGAATTGGTTTGCCTTTCACTACACCCTGCTTGATGGTAAACAACGGTGCGGCCTATAACGGAGCACGCTTACCTAGAAGGAACCAATTCAATTATTCAACCGATTCAATTAATTATACACAATAACACACACACACACACCCCAACACATACACAATCACACACACACACACACACACACACACACACACACACACACACACACACACCCAATTACCTTTAAAATTTCATTGTTGTAATTTGATTAGATAACAATTTTATTACCTATGCTAATTTAAATCCGGAAAAAGTATTTTATTTGATATATTCATAAACAAACAAACAAAGATGTTCTATATAAAAGCGAAGAGCAGGTACTCTTAGTAGGTACAGGCTTTTTCGCTTAAAGTTTTGTATTCGTATGTAGTGTTTTATGAATAAAAATTATTATTATTATTATTAATTATTTAATTAGACCAGTTCTGGTTATTCGCAATCCGCATCAATTCTGATATTTTTGAGTCCGGTTTTTGGCAAAGGGAGAAATAAATAATATATTTATTATTGAATTTTTATACGCGTAGAGGTTCGTGTGTCGTGTTGTTATAATTTACCATAGGTTCTCGTGGCATTAGTTACGAAAACACTGCTTTGTTTTTATATTGGGACGTTTCTTTGCAGCTAAAGATGTGTTTTGGTAGTTATACTTGGAACAAGATGCTTTCATTTAACGGTGTGTGGAATATTTCTAGGAATATTTCTTCTTCCATAGTGGCTACTAGACTAAGCTAAACAATAACCTGCCACTGTTGACCTTTATTGGTGACGATTGAGAAATCTTCAGTCACTTTCTGTGGATTCTTTCTCCGGGATATCACACATAAGCTACCACTTCTGAAGCTCCAATGAAACTACTTAATACGATGAAACTACTGATTTTGAACATGAAAATGTATTTTTATAGATTTTATATTTTAATATGGATCACTTCATTCATTGGTTCAGTTAAGTCTGGTCGAGGTAGAGTTGATATGGTGTACGATGACCATTAAAGGTTTTATGTCACCGCTCTTTAGCTACGAAACTAATTACTTTTGTCTTCAAGCAATAGGCCGTAGACGCAACTGTATAGTTCCTGTCAGGCCAATATACGTTGTATTAGATTGGCATTATGGTACATTTTTCTTTCGTGTGACGTTTGCAAAGGTGAAATGGCCGGTTGTGTGTGACACCGACGTGTACTTTTGTGTTTATTTTGAAATTATTTTATATAGTACTAGAGGTCGTCCGCGTACGGAAGAAATTCGCCCCCAAAAAAATTCACCACTTTAAATCATACCGAGCAATTTTTTTTGCTCCCCCAACTCCCCGAACTCTAGCAACTCTACTGAAACTACCGACTCTACCGACTCTACCGACTCTACCGACTCTACCGACTCTACCGACTCTATACCGACTCTATCGACTCTACCGACTCTACCAACTCCCCCTCCCCCCAACTCCCCCCAACTCCCAAAACAACCCAAACTACCCAATGAACAGATGAGTGATGAGTTTGAATGAACTACCCAAATATAAATTTTCATCACTATAACTTCAAAAACATAAAACTTTCCATACAACATTCCACCCCCCTTCCACCCTCCTTAAATCGTCCCTGTAAAAAGATTTTTTAAACCGTTAATATAATAATAAGTATGTTTTTTTTTTGAAAATTGCATTTTTTATTTTAAATGTACTACCAAAATCTAAATTTTCGTGACTAAAAGTCCAAAAACAAAGGATTTTCATACAAACTGCTTATATTATTAATAAAAAAAACTACAATTTTAAACAAAATACTAAGTAGGTATATTACACCGAATTAAAAAATTGCCTGCGCTGTAACAAACTGATACAGTGGTGTAACATACATCCGAAACAGGAAGATTCAAACCATAAAACTGGTAATAAACCAGATTAGTTCAACTCTAGGAAGCGACGGTGGCGACGTGGTGGCGCGCGGAACTAACCGCGTTATCCATCCCCTCGAGTGCTAATTTATCTGCATTTATTGCGTAATTACGCACTTGATTGGTACAAAAATAGTGTGTAGGTAGTGTGCAAAAAAGTTTGTTTGGAACTGAAATTTAGAGTAAATAACTGCAGAAGCCAAGTATTCTGGGATACAGTTTCCAGATAATAAAAAAAATAAAAAAATACAACCGACTTCAACTTGGAATACCTTGATGACATCTTCATATTATCTAGTAATTTTGACTTAAAAACCAAACTACAAAACCGATTTCGATAAAATTTATATGGGACCACCTCTGAAATATTACTACGTTTTTTTTATTACTTATTTATTCTGTGGTATTACCTACCAAACAAAAAAATAATCATCAAAATCAGTTTACAATTGGCGGAATAATCACGTAGCATAAACAAAAAATAATAATAAATCACATACAGTCGAATTGAGAACCGCCTTTAGAATCCTCCGGTAGAATAAAATAAGGCACCTTTATATCTTAAGACAAGATAACTATTCCTGTATCAATTTTTGATATGGGATATTTACCGTGATTATGTTGTAAAACGAGCTCCCGTATATCGGCGCAGTTGCATGCACCATGCATTAAAAAAAACATTATTATTATTATTATCGCAAGTTTTGCTAAAATGTCCTACAATAGTACCTAATTAAATACAGAGACACCCAGAAACCTAAATAGTTAGGTAAGTAGGTACTCTAGTTTAAGATCTTGCATGCCCAAACACTAAGTATATACCTATCACCTATACCTACACTAAAGTAATTAAGTAAGTTCGTATAGGCTGAGTCAGCCTTAGTGTCAGAGTTAAAGTGCCGCCCGAAGGGTTCTGACACAGTTCGACAGTTAGTGTTATAGAACTATACAAAAACGAAAGACCGCATCTAGCATAACTTAGCACCGCACGGAAAAAAAGGATGTTTTACGCCAAGAATATCAATTCTCTCAGAAAAATTGTTTTAAAACAAGTGTATATTTTCTCAATACTAGTAAATTATCTCGATCCAAGAAACCTTGTTTATTCTAATAAACAATAATATATTCTTCCTTTTAATCCTTGGCTGAAGAAAAAAATCATGATTTGAGACATTTTTATTCTCGATTGAATAAGTTTTGTAATGTTGACTGAAAAGCGGATAAACAAAGAGATTTTTTTTTTGCCTAAAATTAAAAAAAAAACAATAAACTATATAAAACAGCTACCGCAACCGCTCAAGATTTCCCTGAAATAAATCCGATCTACGAAGGTCTCGAACATTAAGTTTCTAAAGTGGCTAATCAAAACATCTATTGAACAAGATTAAAAAAGCTCACCGTTACAGATGTTACAACCACACATATACCCCACATTTTAAAGCACACATGGCAACACCAACAATAGGTTATTAACAATGAGCAGATGTACGAACCACCTGAGTGGAACGCGTGGCGATCGCACTAAATCATAATGTAAAATACAATATCCGATAGACAGGGTCTGGCCGAAAATTCAAGGCTATGTCGACATAAAAGTATGTATGTATGTATGACATAAAAGTATAATCGATTATCTCGAGCGCTACTAAAAAAATCTTTAAAACGCTATAGATCTGGTTTTTTAGGCAGTCAAGTTCTGTTTTGTATTTTTTTTTAATTTAGAGCAGTATGTACTATAATTTGTTGGTTTAACATAAATCAATATAAATATAACCATAAAAAAAAAAAAAAAAATATTTCGTTGTGTCTTAAATCTAAGCAGGTACCTACTAATGACGCGCTAAGAAACATTCGATAAAAAATAAAATAAAATTTCAAACTTTTACCCCAACCGTTAATCAATTCATTGCAATGACGATGTAACAGATACAGCCCCCCGCGACACAATAGAACCCGTTAGACGCATTAATATATCTCCAACAACACTGTTATACATTCCCTATTTTTTTCTCTTTTTTGTATGCTGACAACACCAAAAATTTCGAATGTCACGCCTCGTTCATCGCAGGAGCGCGGGAAAATAAACGAGACTGTTCCCTTTTCAAAGTAGCGCCAGAAAAAAGTTTATTTAAGTTTGGAATGTTCCGTTATATCCTAATTTAATCGAAGGATGCTTCCTATCAACATTGTGTTTTAAAGTTTTTTTTCTTGATTTGTCGTAGCACCGAACATAATCGAATTTCGACAAACAATATGGGTCAAAATTGGTTTTCTTATTAGTGTGCGTTTAAAATTAATGTTTGGATGTCCCTTTTCATTTTAGTTCAAAGAAGATCAACGTTTTAAATAAATGGCATCGATCAATTTAATTCTAAAGAAATGGTAAAAATTAGCAACAATAGGTTTTATCATCCGTTGTAAAGGTAAACTAAACTAAATAGCTAAAACAAGATTATTTTAATAAAACCGTAACACAGAAGTTTTAAGTTGGTTGAGTCAGTCTCCAAAGTGGTTTTAAAGCGCCCGTGGCCGAAATAAGACGCATAATTACACAGATCACATTTACGAATGTAAATTCACTCGAATGTACCATGACAAAAACAGATGTGCTTAAAGTACTCTGTCATAATAAATTCTTAATATTTCTCGCCAATTTTACATCGATTTCGTCATGTTTTAAATTTCGAAAGGGTCCAAAATGGTGGTTGTGCGCATTCATAAATCATGTTGCGGTCATCTGCCGCCCGCGGGGCTGCCGACGCAGTCGATCTTTTCACCATCATAACATGACCCTTCATCAAAAATACTTTTTACATGGTTAGGTCTTCGGTTTTTCGTTTCGAAGCCAATACGTAGTAGCAGCCAATGTCGCAATCTAGAGTAAGAATATGTCTCCAAACGACTCATTGCCAAGAACCGTTTAACCTTTTTTTATTCAGAATTTGGGTTGCGTTTGACCTAATGCTTATCAATGGCGCGGTCTAGGATGGAGCACGCAGAAACCTATTGTTAACTCTAGATTTGAGGATATGAGAGCATATTTAACATTACGGAAAACATAGTCGTTTGGAATTGAGTCAGTGGCAACAAACGCTTTGAGACACTAAACTTCTTACAAGCAAACTGTTCTGTGTAAATTATTACGGGATCAAGAAGTTGTGGGCGATGTTTCAAATGTGTATCAACGGAACGTATTGTGAGTGCGTTCCTTTTTTGAATCGCGGCGGGCGAACCTGACAGATGCAGCAATGTTGCCATGTGCGTTTGATTTGTTTTTCCTTTTTTTGTTGCAATGCTATCTATTAACGGCTGTTTAGTCTTTAATCGATAAATGACAGACGCTTTTAAAAAAAGAATAACAAATAACAAGAATTTTAGAGGCTCTCTTTTATTTCCTATACCAAAATGAGTAATAAAAAAATATAGCCTTTAATTAAATTGTTTTTCCGCTATTTAAGCGTATAAATATCACCGTTTCAGCACAGTTCCACAGAAGGTGCAAATAAAAAATTAAGTTACCTACATTTACAATAAATTTAAATTCCTTTTGGGAGAGCATTTGATGAGAACCCATGCATGTTAATAATTATACACTTATTCATTAATAATTAATAATTATTATTAATTAATAGTCTTAGATACAATAACAATAATGTTCCGCTTGACTTCAAGCTAGAATAAAGCTTTGGTCAGGTTAAGTTTTTATTCCTTCTGAATTTGACTTGAAATAAAAATCTACAATAACACTTGATTACTATGTCGAGTGCAACTGGCTAACAAGGGAAACCCAGAAGATTAAAACGTTATTTACTTTTTAATTGCTAACAGATATTTACAAATCCGTTTGCTCTATATTCAGAGTCAAATTATCAAAGCTTTCTCAGCTCATGCCTTATAACCTGTATTCTTGCAACTGTCAACACTTTAAATGCCCAAAAACCTTAACAAGGCAAGCATGACGCAATCCTTAATTCCGAGAAAGAATCTTATCTCCATTATCTTACGATAAATTCTAACTAAACATAATACGAATCGATTGAAGTGTATTTAGCATTCAGGAGGTCTTTGATTAAGACATGTGTATGTGTATGTCTCTTAGATCTAGTAAAAAAAAGGAAATGTTCGCTCTAATGTCAAGCAAACATAATTGGACTAAAACATCTACATGAATTATTAATCGAAAGAATTAAAAAAAAATAGTTTTAATGTATTGCCGAGTGAGAAATAATTCCGTGGAACTCGTTTTTGGTTTGACTATTTGTGCATCTTTTGAAAACACAGGAAGGTATTGTTTCTGCTTATTTAGATAGATCTAATTGAACCTAACGTTACACAAGCGCCTGTTTGATTGTAACTAAGGTCATTTAGATCCGTGGACCTAATTTGTGCGGTCCACGTCAAAACGCACGTCTCTCATCTCCCTTTTTTACTAGATCTATATGTACACCGTGGATAAAATGTAAACAGCTGTTTTTTAGTTTTTTTATGGATCACCGCCATCATAAACAAGTCCACTGCTAAACATAGGTCTCCCCAAAAGAGCGCTAATAAAGAACGGTCTTGTGCCGCCTTCATCCACGGCTTCCAACGACCAGCCCAATGTCGTCGGTCCATCGGTTGGGAGATTTTATGGCTCGTCCTTTAGTAATAATTATTCTCTATGATGACATAAAATACAGTAAAAATCACCAAACGCTTGTTTCTACTGATGCTTCATCGTCAGCCATAAGACGTCCACTGCTGGACGAAAGCCTCCCAATAGAGGGGTGTTGCCATAATCCCCACGCGTGGCAGGCGGCTTGGGGACCGCAGAATGCTCACCACCATTAACCAAGAGGACGGTGCTGCCCGTCCTCCGGTGGGTCTGGTTTCAGTATAAGGACATACCCAGGTCCCTGATGTTTAATGTAAACAAATTTATCTTTATCTTTAAATTCTTTGGGCTTAATAATCACTTCCTGTGTAATCCTATTAAACTGCCTACTCTACGACTGTACTGTAGAGTATTATCATGATCAGAGAGACTTTAGTAGCGTTTAATTCTAGAGTATGCGTAATTGTTTCCGTCTTCCCTTTTCTTTCCATACTCGATACAACAAAGAACATAACTAGAGAAGATCATCATCATCCACAGCTTTCTTTATTCTACTGCTGCTGGGTAGGTACTAGCTTCTAGGGAGGGTTCCAACCTCTCTTGCTGTGCAATCTGCCTCAGTCACGCGCCAATCGTGCAGAAAACGTCAACTAGTGATGCAAGCAGTTCATTATTTTTGTATGATGTCATTCCACACTTATGGTCGTCGTCAGCCATAAAACGTCCACTGCTGGACGAAGGCCTCCCTCTTAATAGAGGGGTGTTGCCATAATCCTCACGCTTTGCAGGCGGCTTGGGGACACTTATGGTATTTCTATGTTATTAAAGTTAAAAAAAAACCACTTCATACAAAAATATTCAAAAAAGTATAGCCAGTGCGACTTCTCGAATATTTACAGATTGCGCCATCAACGCTTTAGTTGGTAGCTTATAACAGGTTGGGAAATTTGGCATCTAAGGCAGAGACTTCTGTAGCTTAATTGGCAAAGCAGTTGGGACGGAAACCCAATAGAGACCGCTCGTATGCAGGTTCGAGTCCTGCCAGAGGTCATAATTTTTCTTCCTGTTTAAGCTTTAAAAACATACAAGCAGTTCATGGTACCAATAAAAAAATATTGGTTATGTAGTAACATTTCATTATACTTAATTTACCCCGTAATTAATAAACGTGGAATAGCCTCGGATTATTCGCGTAAGCAATGATTTTACTATGTAGGTCTATGCGCGTAAGACGCGTTTTCTATGCGAGCAAATATTATTAATGTATTCTGTGATAGATTCTGTATTATTCTGTTTCTGTATTCTGTATTATTGCCTTATCTACCCTAAATAAAATCCTAAATAATAAACCTTTCTACATTCTTCCAATACCAAAACTCTTGAGATCCCTCTACGTTCGTTGATTAACCCTACCAGCTAGTAAACGCGCAAATTATGCTCGCACGCGTTTTTTTATTTGCTCCGATCAAATTCTGTGAGGGTTCCAAATGTTTGGTCATGCGATCAACCGAGAGAGACCAAAATGGCCGCTACTTGATTAGACGAGGATTTTAATTGCATGCTTGCCTAAAGTCGAGGGGACATTTTTATAGGTTTCATTGCGGATTCGATATTTTCTCTGAATAATTCAGGGGCCGTACCATGAACGCTTATTGCGGGACCGAATAGGCTCAGCTGTCGATTGCGGGGCGTCAAAATTCACTGTCGCGCAGCGTCGGCAGCTGAGCCTATTCGGTCCCGCAATAAGCGGTTCACGGTACGGCTCCTGGAGGTGAAATTTCCTCTTTCCAACTGGCTTTGGAAGGTACTCGTATCTGGATGTAGCTTTAAAAAAAAACTTAGATATGAGGCTCTTTGGGTTGACAAATATAATTAGTTTTTTTCATAAAGTTTGACCTAGCTTCTATAAGTGAAGTGAATAATATTTTCACGTCAATTTACACTAAACAAAATTAATATTGTACCTACAATTTATTTTATTCAAATCTGCTTATTTTATTTGTGTTATTTAACTATTTGTGAGTAAATGGTTTCATTGATACCACGAAAAAGAAGACGAACTCACATCAAAATGATCTATAGAGATAACTTATAATTATTCTGAACACAAAGAAATACCTACTTTTATACCTAATAATGTCCAGTTACCCTGAGATATTGGGTGAAACCACACCCACCGGAGGACGGGCAGCAGCGTCCTCTTGGTTAACGGTGGTGACCATTCTGCGATCCCCAAGCCGCCTGCCAAGCCTGGGGATTATGGCAACACCCCTCTATTAAGGGGAGGCCTTCGTCCAGCAGTGGACGTCTTATGGCTCACGACGACGACGACGATTGGGTGAAACTGCGAGGTGCTATCATAAAGCTAAACAAATGCTGTCAGGTGTCAAACATTTCTAACAATGATATAAACTGCCACCTATTTCACGGCGACGTCACCTAACTTCCATTTTAACTTATGCTCGCAATACCAAAATGTCCACATTAAATCATGTCACATCAAGCTGAAACTTTCCCAGTACAATAAGCAACGTAATTCACCGGCAAATCACCTGGCTTACCAATTTAGGGCACAATGAGCCAATTTGGGGGACAACGCACGACGCGCGACACTGATTAATCGTACGGTGATGTCGCGATGTCGCGTACCAGGGCACGTGTGAACTTAGCCTTATGGTATGACACAGGGTGTGTTAATTTTGATCCTTACATAATAGTGCAGAACTTAGTATCCACTGTAAAAAAACTAATTCACAATGTTCGTTTGTTTATTTATGACCTAGGATCTTAAATTATTGTTTGCTTTACTTAATGGTTAAATTCTGACCTGAGGGAACTGTATATGTCCTTAAACTGCATCTAGAACTACTGGAGGATAGGCAGAAGCGTCCTCTCGGATAACGGTGGTGAGTATTATGCGGTCGCCAAAACGCCTGCCAACGTGGGAATTATAGTAAATACATATATATTTTTGATTAAATTTCGAAGTTATTTTCAACATTTGAATAATGTTGCTTCTTTTCACTAAAAGTTTATAGAAACAGACCATACTGTAAACTAGTTCGCAGCAAATTGAGATATTGCGACCCTCACATTTTCCAAGCTCCTTAACTAATATTACTCATATTCGAACTTGATAATTGTATTTGCACGCACTATTTGCTTACAAAATTTCATAAAGATTGAATCAACAGTTCGCATGTTATCGTCGAACATCATTATCATAATCAGCCAGAAGACGTCTGCTGCTGAATAAAGGCCTCCCTATTAGACCGCCACGCAGTACGTCAACCTGTCATTTACATCCACCGGTTGTCCGCGACTTTCACAATGTCGTCACATAGTGGAACCTAGAGGCTATTAGGCTTACCTACGCAACGTCTTCCGGTTCGTGGTCGCAACTCAAGAACCTTTATTCCGTATCGGTTATCAGTTTCTTCGTGCAAATCGTCTTCTTGGAGTCGTTATCGTCGAACAAATGCAAACGCTCAGTTGTCCCCTTAAGCTCAGAGACCTTCGCTTCGCTTCGGTGACTTCAAATAAAATTGTAACAGCCTGTATCATCCCGTTAGGTTGTAATGACAAAGAGTACAAAATAGGGGAGTACGACATGTGAACGACAAATTGAAATTCCCATCGTTTTGTTTAATGGAATTGTCTATCGAAAATAAGTAATTATTTAAATATCTCCAACTAACTATAAAATTAAATAATAAGGCGAATACTTATGTAGGTACTTGAAATATTAATTGGAGAGGATATAATTTAGAATTAGTAACTAAAAATCTAATATTAGAACTAAGTTAAAATCGATGTTGTTATTAACCATAAATAAGGTAATAAACAAAAAAAAAAAAAATTACCTACTTGGTATTATTTTTCAGAACTTGCAATTTTTTTAATAATAATAATTATAATGTATGTTCACATTATTATTAAGCTTTATCATCAGCCCGGAGACGTCCACTGCTGAACGAAGGCCTCCCCCTTAGACCGCCACACTGTACGACAACCTGCCATTTGCATCCACCGGTTGCCCGCGACTTTTACAATGACGTCGGTCCACCTAGTGGGAGGCCTTCCTACGCTGCGTCTTCCGGTTCGCAGTCGCCACTCAAGAACCTTTCTTCCTCATAGCTATTATTTGCTACATAAATTAATCTTGTGGCAAATATTAGCAGGTAAAATTATAACATTCGTAGTTTAATGTATTTATTCGTAATGCCTTCAAAACTCCATAAAAGCTTATAGTACCGTCGCTACCATTTTACTGAGACAAGAAATAAACATGACTTGGACTTGACTTTTAGTGATATATTTTCCTTTGTGCTTCAAACTAGGTCAAGCGCTTGTATTTTGGGGCTGGCAGATGTACCCAATGCTAAAAACAATTCGTAACAGCCCTACTTAACTGATTTCAATTCACTGACTCATTTCACAGTCTGTTAAAAAATATTTACAAATAAAATTAAATCGTCGCAAATTGATTAATAGCTTCACTAATGGAATGCGCAAACAGCTCGCGCTGGTAATTGTCACCCGACGTCGCCCGCGGCCGTCACCTGTTACGTCGCAATCATGCAAATTTACCGGAAAATTACAGCACATTGCAGTGGCCCACGAAACCGCAGTATTGATAGAAACAGTACCTTAGTTACTTATTTTTTTTATGCATAAAATTTTATTAAACAAAAAATAAAAGTAAAATTGGGGAGACATTTTACACACAGCGCCATCTAGCCACATACTAAGCAAAGCTTGTATTATAGAAACCAGATAGTTGATAGTATATATATAGCATTTTTTTTCTCGTATATACGTAGTTATAATAAATACTGAACCCAGAACAGAACAAAGATCTATGTTAGTCACATTTTTTTATTCCTGGGTGCTGCAGCTCTGAAGGCAGACATGCTACCAACTGTGCTATAAGATCAGAGCGTGTTTACAAGCCTTGGCCACCTAATGTCATAGTAGTCTAGTAGAAACTACTTATCTTGAAATTGTGAGGTCGGGGTTCAAAGCCAAGCTCGTACCAAGGAGCTCTAGGCGTGGCACTTATGGTCCAATCGCCCTTCAAGGATAGGTCTCAGTCCAAATTTGTCCAGCAGTGAACTATTAAAGAATAGAAGATGATATGTGTCAAAAAAAGCAAAGGTCATGATTATATATTATACAATAAATAGATAGTGCCAAAACTGCGAATGACCTTGTGTACAAATCACTAGGGACGTAGATATAGGAAACTAAGGATAGGGAAGTAAGGATATGAAAAAAAGTAAGTACGTACAGTGCAGCAGTACCTAGTGTCAGAGTTATCATGGCTTCTAAAAGCCTCTGACGTGCCTCGACGGTTATTGTTATAGAAATATAGATAACCGGGACCGACAATAGGGTAGATGACTGATGTTTAAATCGTAGAAACCAATAGCTTTGATGAAAAATTTAAGTAAATATAGTATGATTATTGAAAAAATAATTTAAATCGGTTATTAATGGTCTGATATACAAGCGTTTAAAGTTTTTGTTAGAGACAACTCTTTCCCTTTCCCACAAAACATATAATGACGTCACGCCTTACTTGTCAGAATAGAATTTATGTGGCGTACTGACAAGTGACGTCACGATTTGCTGTTTCGCCTCTCTGTCTAGCATGATATTAAAATGCTTATAAGTTGCTTATTTTTGATCAGATTTTCATTTTCTTTTCATTAATCGGCTATATATATAAGCCACATTTTAATAGGACAATAAAAAAAAAACAAAAAAACCTGGTGCAAAGGTGCCCATAACGCTAGCTGCATTCCCGCGCTGGATTGCAATGGCTTACCTTTGCACCAGATACGAGCCGGAGTCCCCGGTTGTTTCTCTTAATCTACGCCCTAACTCACCGACCAGAGTTATGGCCTCACTGCCCCAGCAGCCCATCGTCTCAACCGCGATGGGAACAAAAAAGTAATGCGGCTCGAATGCTGCGTACTTCTGCCGTTTTTTTTGCTGTTTTGTTCCAATTCAAAATAATCAAACCTTAAGTACTTACTTCAAGTCAACCGTCGCATAATCGTGTCGCACAACTCGGACATTTTCTCGTTACGGCCGTCACTTTAGTGTGAACGCAGCCTAACAGCGAGCCTGAATTATTAAAGTATTTAAGTTTTTATTTACATATTCACTCTTCAGGCCATTAGTCTTGCACCTTATTTACTGGAGTTATATAGATAGTAAAGATATATATAATGTAAATAAAAGTTTAAACAAGAGTAGGTAAGTACCGCGCAAAATTTTTATATTTCGCTTGTCAACACTCATTACTAGCTATGCGTTTTCAATCAAATAATCTAGCGAAGCGAGTGAGACGTTCGTCTGGTGGTATAGCCAGTGCCAGAATTGTGAACTTGCAAACAAAATCCTGCGCCGCACTGCACTGTGCGCTCGTCCCCCTGAGCTGTCAAATTTCTTCATGCCCAGTAATATATCTGGTAATTTTTCCCTTCGCACCGTAAAACAGTAATGCTTGTGCACTACTCCTTGGTGATTGAATTGGCAAAGTGTGGTCCTTCCCCAAGCGGACTCTGCAAAAGAGCATTGCCACTACTAGTGGCCTGTGGCGTGGCTTGGAAAAGGCCTATATGTCTCTGTGAATTATGATAGGCTAAAAAATAAATAATGTCATACTTACATAAATAAGTGCTCCTATTGCAAATAAATAAAAATACTTAGTCAAACAATTTACCTTACTCTCATAACATGTTGTGTTCATAAAAAACCTCAAAAATTGCTTCCAAAATTGACATTATCGACCGCACATTAACGGCCATGCAAATTATGAAATAAAGCATTGTCCACACATGCGCATGCGACAAACTGCGACATGCGACCAAACCGCACAATACCCACCACATGCCGCCGCGACCACGACAGAATGTCGACCACTAATTGTGATTACAAACCGCAAAGTTCGAACTCATTCCAATTTTAGGCATTTTTATTAATTTTATCCGATAATACGATAAATTATTATAAGGTATAATTTTGGTAAAAGCTCACGAGACTCTTACAAAATAACCACATAACATTAATAAGGAAGTTTGTGTGTATAACGTGTGCGTGTGCCTGTACGGCTCAATGGATTTGAGTGAAATTTGGAATAGAGATAGCTATGGCTTAAAATATAGGAATTTATCCCGGAAAAATACGCAGTTCCCGTAAAATGAAAGCAAGTGAATTCGTTCATTCAAATTGGTTAAATATTAAATTATTTGTCTTTATACTTAGTTTACCTATCTTATTTACTATCTAGCGCTAAAAGCTCAGAGGTTAGAGCGTACCGATGCTAACAGCAGGGTGTGGGTTCATATCCCTTCCTGTAATGGAAAACATGCAAAGAAACAATCAAGATCATAAGGCACTATGTTAGGAATCGTCTAGTTAACCATCATCCTCAAATCGAAATTTGTCAATTTCACGTTTTCATATTTTGAGGCGATTCCGTTTATTACTACGTACCGATGTGCTTATCTGAAAACTGTGCACACACAAATTAAAAAAAAATACGATATCACAATTCTGCAACTAAAGACAAACGCACCCAACTGTCAAAAAGTCCGCCATTTTGAAACGAGTTTTTCAACTATATGCCGACCCTATTTGCGTCCATAGCAATTAACCCTTCGACAGGGCCTGTTCACAGCCCTTTGTTAACCCTTTAATACTCTACCTATTGTGTCAAAATGTCATCAAAGAAGAATTAAAAAAAGTGGGTGGATTTTGCCTTATATTTTTTTCCTATTCTCGACGACATGAAATTGCTAGGGTCGTGAGTGGGTAATAACAGGGTTGCCATCCAAATGACAGCTATTCAAGCATCTTTTAACTCTGGATCGAGTGCACTATGTAGTTTGAAGCGGTAATTTGACATTTGTAGGGTTTGTTAATATTGTTTTGTGCTTTCGATCATGTTTTGCTTTTGTAAAAGAGTTTTAAAACACTGTTTAAGTTGACAAGCGTTAAAATTCAGCGCAAATCAAATATAAAGTCATCATTATCATCACCAAAAGCCTTTCTATTGCTATTTCATATGCTTTAGTCAGTGAGTTGAATTAAATATAGTAGTTATAGTCAAACAAAACTGCTTTAAAAACTGACTAGAAGTTGCCTATATAAATATACTTACGCATGTTTCTAAGCAGTTTGTGAAGAAAAGGAAAGAATATGACCGACTTTATACGCCATACCTGTTGTTAGAAAGAGACAAATATCTAATTTCTCTTACGACGTAATTGGCTACACAAGTTGATGGCCAGAGCGAGCGCCCTCGCCGCGCCGGTGTGACTCTCTCACTCTCTCACACAAGACGATCTATCTATCTCGGTCATCCATTTCAAAGTGACAACAGTCGCTTAAGATGAAATAAATTTCTTTTTTTCCTATTGCAATAAAAATACAGTAATTGCGCGTGTAATTTTTTTTTGTCTCTCCAATTGCCTGTGTAGATTGTTAAATACACAGAAAGGCATTATATCATCATCTTTTTGCTAGAAAACATACGATTAGCGGCAGCGTATTACCGGACATTCGGAAGTGAACGACTGGTAGCGATCACGGCAATTACCTTGATTGCATCTAGTAAATATGGCGGGGGGGACAACTCATCTACAGGTAAAAACATCTTAGAGCTGAACACATTCGGTCCCGCTATAAGCAGTTCACGGTACAGCCCCTGGTATCATAATATCCGTCAACTTGTCTAATTATTTATCAAGGCTCAACAAATATAGCTCCGACTATTATAGATTATACTAGCAGCTACGTACCGAGCGGTAGCGGTTTCATCTGCATGTGGTCGAAAAACGGTGATGATGATGATGTTTATAAAGAAACCAGTAATAGTATAGTGTAGTAGGTATATAGTGAGTGTGTATTTTATTCCGGGGGAAAAGCCATCCCCATTCCGAGTGTCATCCAAATCCAATCAGCCGTTTTGGCGTGAAGAGAGACCCAACACACACACACTCAAACACACACACACACACACACACACAAACATAAATACAGGATTAGTTCTAATCAGTTAGCACCGAATCCACCCGAATCGCCCGGAATCACCGAATTGCGACACACGCGGAGTGGAGGAGGATGTATACCACCTATTCTGGTGGAATGCACCCGCCTCCAGCGTGAGACACGGGCGCTTGAGGTGGCTTACCAATTGAACAGACTGGATGTTGGGAAGTTTAATAGACTGCTGTCAGAACCCGGCTCTGACGCAGCTCGTGAGCTGTTCAGTTGTGTGAGTCGCCTTAAGTGACCCGCACCGCCAATTTTTCCAGTAGATGTGTTTGTTTTAGTGTTTAGCACTAGGTAAGAAGATACGATGGGACTGACATGTACATGTACAAAAGTCCAAGGGGGGGGGGGGGGGGGGACAACTCATCTAAGGTAAAAACATCTTAGGCTTTAGTCCTGTTCTAATCTGGTAAAGGTTCAATCCTGATGGTGAAGTATGGCTTACTAATTAATTTAACTTTAATCGGCGTTTTTACGTAAGGCCCTAAGATAACCATCTAAACCATGTACGTAAAAGCTTAGTACATAATTGATTTTAATAATAGGCTGACTTTTTGAACGCCGAAGTAGTGTGTAAGTAGTATTATTCTCTAGTAGTGTGTATGTAGTATTCGTTTATTCATCTTTCAATACTAGTGAATTATGAAAACGCCTGCAAATAAATAATTAGCAACACAAAACGATCAGTCTGCTAAAGTCGCGCACACACGGCACTGTCGTGACGAACTACTTAATATTGTTTTTACGGTACTTGTGTACTTTATTTCGACTAACCATATTTAGGTACATGAAGCATTCAATCTAAGTCCTTATGCTACGTTGTTATAAGAAATAAAACTTATGGAAATAATACAATGTGATCATTATATTTGTGATAATGGTGTCCAATATCATGGCATGCATTTTTTTCTGTGTTTCCATGCAATGTGTACTGTTAACATTAACAAGTAGGTACTGGATTCTTTAAATGTTAGTTTAGGTGATGTAAAATAAATAATAATATAACCTTGACCTGGGTATGTCCTAAAACTGCATGCAGAACCACCAACGGACGGGCAAGCGTCATATGACAGGCTAATTATGGTGGTCATGATCATTGAATATTTAATTTATACAGAATGTTAGTTTGAACACCGTTATCCTTCTAGGATATCATTGTACTCATCATTATGAACAAGTTTTACTATGGGGCCAACCCTGATATCACGGAAAAAAAAACAGCTGTTCCATACAAAAAGGTTCATCGATCTTGGACAAAATGTATGGAACAGCGGTTATTTTTTTCGTGAGTTCAGGGTTGGCCCCATAGTAAAAGTTGTTCATAATGATATCCTAGAAGGATAACGGTGTTCAAATTAACACCCGGTATATTAAAGCTTTTCAAAACTCATACTTTTCACGCGACTACGCAAAAAGAAGAGTTATGATTCGTATGTAGGTACCTACGTACTTACATGTAAGTATATTCATTATTCATGAATGGGAACATAATGTGAGCACAAGATATTGTTAAATGTCCTAATAATCATATGCTTTAAAAAAAAACAACCGATTTCAATTTCGACTACCTTGATGATTTCCAGTTATTTAGATATTTTCCAGTTATTTTAATTTGATCTGAACTGATTTTGATAAAATGTTTACGGAACCACCTTTGAAGAATCTACCAAACAAAAAAAACCATCAAAATCAATTCACAATAGGCGGAGTAAACGCGTAACATACATACAAAAAAATACAGTCGAATTGAGAACCGCCTTTTTTGAAGTCGGTTGAAAATAAATTCAAATGTGGTGTGGCCTAAAGAAGTAGGCAATCGACTTTCTACTTTATTTCTAGGTTTTCAGCCTATATCTTGCCTTTGTCACATTTCAGTTTCAATTGTAATAAGTACCTACATGATCTATATTATTTTCTTACATATCGCGTAGTGTACAATGCGGCCCTATCCCGCGTGTCTCGTAATGACAGCCGCTTGATCGCGATCACGCAAGCTGGTCGTCGTGACGTGCGTCCGTGTGAACACGCCTTAACTTTACTCGTAATGGTGGCGCCGTGGCAGGCAAACTGAAGTAAGTATACTTGCAAGAGTATTGTGTAACTGTAATTTCAAAATATTTATCTATTTTGCCTACAATTACACTAATATGATAAATGCGAAAGTTTGTCGATATAGTATAATATATATACACAGGGTTAGTTCTAATCAGTTAGCATCCTTTTAAGGGTATATTCTGTAAAAATCTTTTACTATGCGGCCAACATTCGCGAAAAAAATATCGGCTGTTCCATACATTTTGCCAAAGGCCGATGAACTTTTTGTATGGAACACCTGATAATTTTTTCGCGATTTCAATGTTGGCCCATAGTAAAAGTTGTTTGTTTTGATGTACAGAATATGCTCATAAAAGGATGCTTTTTTTTGTATTTTTTTAAAATGCTTTTTTTTTGGACTTTTGTACATGTACATGTCAGTCCCATCGTATCTTCTTACCTAGTGCTAAACACTAAAACAAACACATCTACTGGAAAAATTGGCGGTGCGGGTCACTTAAGGCGACTCACACAACTGAACAGCTCACGAGCTGCGTCAGAGCCGGGTTCTGACAGCAGTCTATTAAACTTCCCAACATCCATCCAATTGGTAAGCCACCTCAAGCGCCCGTGTCTTACGCTGGAGGCGGGTGCATTCCACCAGAATAGGTGGTATACATCCTCCTCCACTCCGCGTGTGTCGCAATTCGGTGATTCCGGGCGATTCGGGTGGATTCGGTGCTAACTGATTAGAACTAATCCTGTATTTATGTTTGTGTGTGTGTGTGTGTGTGTGTGTTTGAGTGTGTGTGTGTTGGGTCTCTCTTCACGCCAAAACGGCTGATTGGATTTGGATGATACTCGGAATGGGGATGGCTTTTCCCCCGGAATAAAATACACACTCACTATATACCTACTACACTATACTATTACTGGTTTGTTTATAAACATCATCATCATCACCGTTTTTCGACCACATGCAGATGAAACCGCTACCGCTCGGTACGTAGCTGCTAGTATAATCTATAATAGTCGGAGCTATATTTGTTGAGCCTTGATAAATAATTAGACAAGTTGACGGATATTATGATACCAGGGGCTGTACCGTGAACTGCTTATAGCGGGACCGAATGTGTTCAGCTCTAAGATGTTTTTACCTGTAGATGAGTTGTCCCCCCCGCCATATTTACTAGACGAAATCAAGGTAATTGCCGTGATCGCTACCAGTCTTTCACTTCCGAATGTCCGGTAATACGCTGCCGCTAATCACATGTTTTCTAGCAAAAAGATGGTGATACAATGCCTTTCTGTGTATTTAGACACTGCACAATCTACACAGGCACTGTGAGAGACAAAAAAAAACATTTCACGCGTAAGTACTGTATTTTTATTAGTACTTAGGCAACTGTTGTCACTTTGAAATGGATGACCGAGATAGATAGATCGTCTTGTGTGAGAGAGTGAAAGAGAGTCACAACAGCGCGGCGAGAGCGCTCGCTCTGGCCAATCAACTTGTGTAGCTTATTACGCCGTAAGAGAAATTAGATATTTGTCTCTTTCTAACAACAGGTGTTTGGCGTATAAAGTAGGTCATATTCTTTCCTTTTCTTCACTAACTGCATAGACACATGCGTAAGTATATTTATATAGGCAGCTTCTAGTCAGTTTTTAAAGCAGTTTTGTTCGACTATAACTACTCTATTTATTTCAACTCACTGGTTCAGCTGCCGACACTGCGCGACCGCAAATCTTATTGCGAGGCGATAAAATTCACAGTCGCGCAGCGTCGGCAGCTGAGCGTCCCGCTATAAGCAGTTCACGGTGCGGCCCCTGGTGGTCGTGCAGTGCGGAGGTCAATGGTAGAGGCCTTCGTTTGGCAGTAGACGTCTTCTGGCTGATGATGATTACCTACCAGATAGCAGCGTACCCAACTGACGATATTGCCACTTTAAATAGAAATGATAATAAATAAATTGACAAGTCTTACAACCTGTTTACTTCTAATTTTGATCCCAGACCCCATCAAAACGAGCATCTCAGCGAATATCAAAATTTCGGATGACTAAATACGAATCCTTGCTCAAACAGGGGGATACGACCCCTGATTTCTAAGCAAACATCTCAATTACGGGGGTTATTAGCTATGGGGGTGATTATTAATCAAGCCGTTTTGTCTCAGCAAATATACGTAGACGGGTTATGTAATGGTAAATAATATGACGGCACTAAATTACATACTAGTAAATTACGTTATAGAGCTATTTTACCTCAAGTTTTTTACATGTTGTTTAATGTAATTTTTTTAGATGAAGCGACGGTCTTGCTTGAAGGAATAGATATTTTTTTGTGTGTAGGTACATATTTCACAACATAATCACGGTAAATATCCCGTAAATAATAATAGGAAAATAATATGTTTAACCCACTCACTGAAGAGAAAAATGAATAAAACGGAAATGTGACGGACCACTAGGGTTTGGGTCCTGAGACGTCTCGTGTCTCGAAGTCCCGAGACTTTTTGGAAATGTACTTGTCTCAAGTCCCGAGACTTTCGACTCGAGACTCGACACGCTTGTTGAAATTGTAAATAATGTTATTTTCAAAAGTCATAATAAACTTTATTAGCTTGCCGCACCTTGTCATTGAAAGCACCATCTATTAGCCTACCAAATAATTAGTTGATACCTACACAATACTCCTAAATGCGATCACAAACAATAGCCGTCATATTGTTGATTTGTGAGATTTGTAGAGATATTTGTTACTCAGCTCAGTCACACTACTTACTGCTCACATTACTTTATGTCTATCTCCTCTCCTTACAATAATGGTGCCGAGCTGGTACTCAATCACCCAACCCACCTTGGTTATCGACAGACCAGACAGTGCCCTCCCGGCCTATTAGTCAGTCGTCAATTTCACTTAATGAGGTGAAGATCTGCGCACGGTTGTTTTGCGAACTTGCCATTGCGACGCTCGTTTAACGTTAAAGATCTTAAAATTCCTCTAGTATCAGTAGGTAGTTCGGTGGTTAGTCCGGTTAACCGAACTAGTGCAACCTTTTAGTGGCAAAATTCCGGTTCGTATAAAGCACTGAACTATTAATACTCTCTAGTATTAGTAGTTCAGTTGTTAGTCCGGTTGACCAATACTGTAGTTCGTTTGTTAGTCCAGTTAACCGAACTTTATGATTTTACGTTCAACAAATGTAGATTATTACTATTTACATCTGGCCATATATTAACTCGATTCTAATTCTATTTCGAGAAGTCTCGAAGTCCCGGGACGTCCCGAGACTATGGTCGCGGGTGGTTTCGTGTCCCCAGACTTTGAGAATGTCGAGACTTCCCAAACCCTAAAGGCCACGCTAGCCGGCATTAAGTGCAAATGCGCTTAAGTATGTGACAATTCTACCAATATAATTATACATGTTTTTAGACCGAGAATACTCAAAAAGACAATTTAAATAGACGCGTAGGAAACCAAACCACATTGCATCGTTGCAACTTGAATTTGTTACAAAATGGCATTTGGAGCGTATTACTTCAAACGCGCTACCAAAGATTGGCATTTTTACGTTGTAGTGACAACACAACTATTATGTGTGAAACTGGCTACAGCGGTTTTCCGTACAATTGCTTTACAACATTGTTTTTTGTAGTGGTAGGACTCTACTGCAGAGTCCGCCTGAGGAAGTACCACACCTTTGCCAGTTATTCAACCGCCAAGCAGTAGTGTGCAATTATTACTGTGTTCCGGTTTGAAGGGCAATGTTACCAGATATATTACTGGGTATGAAGACATTTAACATATAATATCGGGTGACGAGCGCAGTGCAGTGCGGCGCAGGATTGTGTTCGCAAGTTCACAATTCTGGCACTGCTACTGTAAGTGGCAGGCGTGACGCTTACCACCAGGCGAACGTCTTGCTCGTCTCGTCACTTGATTGTATAAAAGTAAAATGTTTTGACAGCCATTCTATACCTAAGAAGTAGGGCTTTCGATTTTCTGTACACACCCACTGGAGCAACTGTGCCAGCGGCCCAGAGCCTCGCTCCGTTACTTCAAGGAACTGGGTTGGCTCGGGTGGTCGCTGGCGGGGGAAATGCACAATACACCCCAAGCTGGTCTACTAGGACTTATCACTCTCAAATTGAATAAGAATGTTTGTTTGATGATACGAGTAACACAGATGATATTAGATACCTACATAATTATATAACCGTCGTCGTCAGCCATAAGACGTCCACTGCTGGACAAAGGCCTCCCAATAGAGGGGTGTTGCTATAATCCCCACGCTTAGCAGGCGGCTTGGGAATCGCAGAATGCTCACCAACGTTAACCAAAATGACGCTGCTGCCCGGACATACCCAAGTCCAAAGATTTTCGACCGAGAGTTTCGACCAGTTGCAGTTAAAATAAATGAATATTAAGAGATTAAAGAACCTGGTAGCCTCGGAGTTCACTCGACTAGAAAACTTGAAGCCATGGGTTCAAATCCTTGTCCCGTACCAATTAGCTCCTTGGATTTTATATAGCTACATGTTTTGTTTTTTTTTTGTTTGTTAGTCCCCCTATCTGATCCCGCTGGGAATACGTCGGGTTAACAGTAACCTAGTATACGTACAGAATTGTAGAAACTTTCAGAATAATGCCTGTTTGATTAAATATTCCATTCAGCCCCAGCTTAACACCCTGCAGTCCTAGCTCATTAGCAGTCAGTTATTAACTTCATCCCTTTGCATACTATATCACCCATAACGAGACATCATTATAGATGCAGTGCAAATTGCATCACCTATTGGGTTACCTATTAGTGATCAATACTGTGATAGATAGGCATATTTCACCGGTTTCGCAGAACGGTAACACCTAGTAAGGTGGAAGGAAATCATTTTACTCATCATTGTAAAGAAGGCCTTCGAATAATATGCTTTTTTTTTTTAAAGAACGCCTGCTTCAATTTCGTCTATATCTTGATGACATCTTCATTATATTTTCCAGTTATTTTGATTTATTCCAGTAATTTTAATATAAAAACCAAACTACTCGACCGATTTCGATAAAATTTATATGGGACCAACTCTGAAGCATCCATCAATCATCAAAATCAATTTATAATTGGCGGAGTAATCGCGCAACATAAATAGAAAAAAAAACATACAGTCGAATTGAGAACCTCTTTTTTTGAAAACGGTTGAAACCGAGACCGTTTCGTGATTTAATTTCACTTTCTTTGTGGTACGGCTAAACAGTAACGCATCTACTGCATGCCCGAAGGGGTGTTCCCGTTAGTTACAATCAGGGTGTCTTCAAGCCGCGTGTGAATCAGTTTCTTCAAGGTAAGTGTGCTCAAGCGTGGTGCGAAGATCTTCTGAATCTTCGCTTACATCAGGCGAGATGGCAAACAAACGAATAACATACCTACGTCTCACTTCATTAATGCGAAATTATTATTTTGCCTCATTCTGTGAGAAAAAGATACGTACAGTTTTAGTCTTATCAATTTAAATTTAGTTATTGAATGGTACTACAGAATTGTCACAGTTATAAATGAATTCAATAACGTTTATTCAATTTTTTATTAAATCCTCAACAATTAGACACATCATCATCAACATTAGCTTGTTCAGCTAGTTGTCATAGCACAAAGATAGCATAGACATAAGCTAGGTTCTACAAGCACAATTTAACTTAAAACCTAAATTCCTCGTAACTGCCGAAAGCTTTCAGTTAAGAGATAGCTGTGAGTGATGGTCCCCGAGCCTTGAGAATCAACAGCTGGCAGATATGATAACGGAAGGGAGTTCCTTTTGTTGGTTCTTTGAATGGTGATATGCTTGGTTTCTTACACTAGTTACTTAAGCTCTTAGGTACATAGTAGACACTGTTTTGTTTATAGGTTTCCGTTTGATCGCTAACTTGTCTGATGTTTAGCGATGCGGTCTGCGATGGACCATACTTATTTAGAAGAAATTCCCTCGTAGAATGGGCTTCGTGCACGTTCTACTACTTATCATGCAGATTCGAAGCACACTATCCGAAATGTATCCGATAATAACTTGCAAAGTTTATAAGGTACCTAATTACTTTTTTGATTTTAGGTTTGTCTAGATCAAAATTATTGAAGGACTCAGGTATTTTTGGGGTCTCAGTTCTAGCAGAAGGATTTGTTGGGTAAAGATCATGCAGATTATATCCATTTGAGATAAAATAATATGTTTTTCATGGTTGGCAATTCAGGTTTTGACCAATGATGTTTTGACATAATTCTGCTAATACGAACTACTTAGCTCTTTAGATTTAAAGTCCATTAGCGTTTTTTATTAATAAATTATAATATTATCTATGTACATATTGTAGTAGATCTTATTTCAATTAAATTTTATGAAGCCTCGTCATCGTAAAATCACCCTTTACGTCGTCAGTCGCCAAGGAGTCGCTAATTTGTTTTGCAAATTGAGGGTGTCGGAGGAAGGGTTGATTTACCGACACATACCTACTACGGTAGATACAGCTATCCAGTTACTATCGAGCGTTCATAATAGCTTTGTTTAGAACCGTCAAGCCATGTAAGAGTCTTTCGATCGACAGATTATTACCTACCATTTGTTCGTTAACTCACTAACAAATCTGTCAGTTAACCTGTTCTGATTTAAAATACGTTGAAGATATCGAACTGATATTATATTTTTTTGAAGTATTAAATGTATTTGAGAGATTGACAGAAATTAAATAGTTATTTACTTGTTTACCTACATTTCGGAACTCACTCTTCGATTGTACTTTTCTGTTGGTAAAGCATCCATTGCTGTTTCTTCCCCGTGGTCTACTTACGTGGTTCACCTAGGTGTTTCACGGATACCTTTTTGTACCCATGGTCCACCAGGTGTACTATGGGTCATTAAATCTACTCATGGAAAACCCAGGTGTACTATAGGTAATTCAATGTACCCTTGGATCACCCAGGTGTACTATGCATAATTCAACGTACCTACCCGTATAACACCCATTGTTCACCCCAAGTCCCAAGTCTTTCCTTTTTAACCAACTTCAAAAACGGAAGAGTTTTTCAATTAGATTGCTTTAGTTTACGCTTTTTACCCCAGCACTCCGTCATATTTTATAAAGGAACTCGGGGAAAAAACGTCCGTTGGCATTTTTCGGTACTTCGGTAGGTAGTTATAAAAATATGACATACTTTACGAATAATTACACAACACAATACAACAACACATAAATATAAAAACAACAAATAAACAATACATAAATAAAATAATTATACACAACTACGTACACGTACTTACAGGTCGCGTCATGTAAAAAGAACGTTGGAAGAAAGTAAAGGGGGTGTGTTTGCGCATGTGTACACTTGCGCACAAAAGTACTAGGTCTATTGTTTTAAATAATTATTAATTAGCCTTTTGCTCGCAGCTTCGTATATTGGTTATTGCTAGGTACATGGCAAAATATATTAGATATCGCCTAAATCGCCTACTGCGTAGCTTAACCGCCAGCGTTATTTTTTTTATACCTGCCTATTTAGTTTCCGATATCCATTGTTATGAAATAACGATTTTTAATGAAAAGGTACTTCACACGAAATTGCCGAACATTACTGTCTGAGACGCAATGATGTCTCATAATCCACATTTCGCGTGTTAACAACCTATGTCAGGCATAGCATCATTATTACCTCCGTGTTCAACAAAGTTCAAAGGAAAAGTGGACGTGACAAGTCTTAAGCTGTTGATTGATAATAATTAATATTAATTTTAATCTAAGTATTGTCTGATCTGATGACTACGTAATATATTTTTATTCAAAGATTCGGATGGTCCTTACTACTTAATACTTTAGTATTAAGGGTGAGATGCGCGTTCTGGGAGAGGTCTAAGATTAATCCAGGTTATTGTACCCTTAATTTTGATCAACTTTATTAAGGAGCCAGCCCTGAAATCTTGAAAAAATAATTGACCCATACAATTTATATTAATTTTCAGAATCTTCATTCAGTCATTTCAGAGTCGACTCCGTGGTAAAATCACACTAATACACACACTTCACACTAATATAATAAATGCGAAAGTTTGTCGGTATGTGTGTATGTACCTCTTCACGTAAAAATGGCTGAACGGCTTTGGATTGCACTTTTCATCAATAACATTAAGGAAGTGAAAACACAGGACGCAGCTAGTATGTAAACTAGCTGCATAATGCATAAGGATGTGGTCAAACGCAAACCTATTTCAAAAAATAAATAAATATATGATTGAAATGATTTAGTTTTTCAGATACTATAATAATATTTTCTTTACATCACTAGTCCGATACTAATAAAGTCTGTACGAATACAAATTTGCACATCTGTGAATACTAACAGGTAGAACTAAGATATTTTTGTATCAAAATCAATATGACAAAAACGCGGTCACAAGACCACAATGCTCACAAAGCTTACAAAGACACAATCGTGATATTACAATCACAACACAAACATGGAACGATCACAAACAAGCGACAGACGACACTACCATAACTACGATAATTCGAAAATGTTGTACATATTCATTAGGAGCACACGAAAAAATCGTGATGACAATATTGCCTTTTGAAATTACGCATATACTTGACAATACATACATGCTAATGTCAACTTTAAGTTTTAAAATGTAGAGTAGAAAATCGTAAATGACATTAAACGGCTGCTATTGTCAAATCCATGGTATAGAATTCGATTGTCACAGCGGATTGTGATCTTCTATTTAGCATGTGAGCACAGAAATACGTCCTAAATAGCTCAAATTGTTAACATAATCGACTCAATGCGTATTCGATCATTGTAATGATTGTTGATTGACACTTTATTCGATTTTCAGTCATGTTTTGTTGGTTGATTGGGTATAATTTTTCACATTGATGGAATTACTACAGCACAAAAGACCAAGGAAGTCAGTGGAAACTTTGGCTAAGATTAAAATGATTTTAATTGTTTATGCATGTAAATTTGACAAGTTGCATTGATGTGCACCGTGTAATAGAATATGGCCTATGTGCTTAGAATGGTGAACCTACTCAAGTTATCTGTTTCTAAGACTGCTATCACACTAGCGGTTTGCGAGCGTTTTCAAAGTGGAGCGGGCGCACCGCGAGTACGTGGCGGACGCGAAATGAACACGCCGCGCATGCGCAACGAATACGTCGCGGTCGCGCAACGAGCTCGCCGCGAACGTCATTTTGTACATTATCGTATAGAACCCTTTCGTGCTTGAAGCTTTAGATTTCTGCGTCTTCGAAGTAACAAAGCCAACAAAAGTGTTTCCTCGTCGGAATCCATTCTGTTACCGAGTGTATTGAACGTCGTGAACTCGCCGCGAACAGGCGACGAAAACGTTGCATTATCGCCACGTCTCCACGACGTCTTCGCTGTGCAGCCGCGCTGTGTTCGCGACGTATTCGCTGCGTGCCCGCTCCGCTTTGAAGACGCTCGCAAACCGCTAGTGTGATAAGGTTCTTAGGTAGGTTCAAATGTATAACCTGAACGACTTGATCGACGAGGTGACCGTTCGATTTGTTTTAGTTTTTTTTTTTCTTTTTTATATATTTTTTACCATCATCGAAACTTTCTTCAATACTTTCATTTCTTATGTGAATAGTTTATTTAGGTTTATTTAAGAGATATGCGTACAGATCATACCTAAGTAGTCGGTTATTTTATTGTAAAAGTTTACTCCATATTTAAAAGTGACACTATGAAACCTTTTAGCAGCCATTCAAGTAGGTAAACAAATGTTTTGTGTGCTTATTTTTCATTTCATCTCAAACCTTATTCGGTTCAAAATGTAGGGCACCTCAAGTGACAAATAAATAGCTACCATTTTCGGCCATGGGAAAATATTTCTATACAGAAGCAAGTGGCTCCAAGACCCATAAATATCGATACCGAATGGGATCAATAACTATGGCTTTATGAGGCCTCTTAACACATCTGAGATGGCACCGTAATACCACAGAATGAATAGGAGTGTCCTATGTGAGATCTCGGAATGACCTGTCATCGTTTGATAGTTTCGGTTCGGACCAGTTATACCATTGAATTGTGCCAATAGACTAGAATAGACAAATGGTACTAATTTGTCCTAATTATATCTTTAATGATACAGGTGGTACTAGTTTATATATGTTATATTAAACCAATGGACAATTACGTCATGGTATTTTTCCACGCGAGAGACATTTATTATACACATAAGTATCCATTTAATAACCTTATTTTTTCACATTAAAATGTATAACGATAAAATAATAATAATACTTAAAAACTAGGGTGCTTCTGGCAGCGAGGCAAGGCTCAAGCTGCTGCCGGTGGTTAGGGCTATAGAGTGAGGAACCTCCCGACAATGCGTGCCAGGTCAAGGGCCACTGCCTTTTGGATCTGACCCTTGAACCAACCGTCTAGCAAGAGGCTCGTCTTATTTATTTTATTATTTTATTTCAATAAAATAAGTGAATTGTTTCAATTTGTGAAATTGTGCTATACAAACTCTAGAGAAGCTTTATTTAGTCTGTGACCGTGACTTGCTTCATTTGACTTTGATTTATAAAACAGCCAAGATTATGCTAAAAAAATTGTTTCAAATAGGACATGTAATTACATTATTATAATCATTGGCAGCGTTTTCAGCCCATTGCAGGGCAAAGCCTTCTCCATCTTTGCCAATCTACTCTTTTAAATAATATACTCCTTTAAAATTTATGCTTTTAACAAGGTCTTCTCATCTTCTGGTGGTGTTCACTTTTGATCTATCAATGCCTCGCAAATCTCACTGACCGTTGGAAATCTGAAGCGAAATTCATACAATGTGCAATGCCAAGAACCCAATCAATCGTAGAAAAAATCAGAAGCAAACCACAAATTAATTACCTAATAATTACAACTAAAAACAAAACAAGTATATTAAAAAACGCAAAATAACAAGTAAAAAAAAGGAGAAACACAACTAAGAACCATCAAGAAAATTTGGCCAAGGCCCACTAAGAAAATGTGTCCTTAAAATTATCTAGAACCAATGTTATTATACCGGGTGGTAGTTTGAACACCGTTATCCTTCTAGGATATCATTGTACTCATCATTATGAACAACTTTTACTATGGGGCCAACACTGAAAATACGAAAAAAAACAGCTGTTCCATACATTTTGTCCAAGATCGATGAACCTTTTTGTATGGAACAGCTGTTTTTTTTCGTGATTTCATGGTTGGCCCCATAGTAAAAGTTGTTTATAATGATGAGTACAATGATATCCTAGAAGGATAACGGTGTTCAAACTAACTACCTGTATATAAAGAGAGAACTAAGAAAAGTTGACCTAAATCTCTAGATTCTTGGTCTAAGAACTTAGGCCTTTATAAAAATCCTAGTAATAAACGGTCTATTTATCTTTCTAGACATACATAAAATTAACTTAACCCGTCGCTGTCGTGCCCGGCTCACTGGCCATCGGATAAAAACTATTTTAACCCTTTAGCCTCGTCTTAAGTGCCCAATTAGCATCACAGTGTCAAAACGACCGCGGCGACACTGAGAACCCGAATTTACACTTCGGTGTACAAAGAAGGCTTTGATGCATTTTGTAGCGATTGTAGAATATAGACACGGCCATAAAGAAAAAAATTATGATGTAATCTAAAAAGTCAAGCATAGTTTTTGGCTCCGCACTTCGTGCATTCTGACAAGTATTTATCTAAATATTTTCAAGCGCCATGTCAAGCGCTAGGAAAGTTATTAAATTTTACTAGAAGCTTTTAGGAAATTTTGAATTAACACGAAAATACCATGTCAACCATATTTTATTAAGTAGGCACCTATTTGCTCACATTAGTAAGCAAAATTCTGCATAGACTGCAATAATTTCATCAAAATTATGATAAACAGTCTTCTGTTACGACCAAAGGACTTTGGATAAGAAAAAGACTACCGCTCTAATCTAGGACATTTATTCGAAAGAAAAATGTAATTAATAAAAAAATAAGTAAGTTTATTAAAAGCCAGTCTACTAGGTCTAACCAGCTAGCTAGCCAGCAGTTAGCCATCTAGCCAGCCGGTCCACTAGGTGGACCAACGAAATTGTGAAAGTCGCGAGGCACCGATGGATGCAAATGGCAGGTTGCCTTACAGTGTGGCGGTCTTAGGGGGAGGCCTTAGTTTTGCTGTAGACGTCTCGGCTGATGATGATGATGAAGTATATGAAAAGAAGTATTTTTAGATTTATTTTGGCTTCCATTTCAAAGTTTTTTAAGCAAAAAGTTATTAAACGCTTCTACCGCATTTGTAACTCTTGGAAGCGGCATCACAAGGAGGACTGTCACAGTCCGATGCAAAATGGCTTCTTTGTCCTGTGTTGTCCTTTTTAATTCGTGACTTTTATGCGTCAAAGGGATTCAGTGGATTTTTACCACAATCCTTATAAATACTGAGCACTTAAAACCACCTATATGTCTCACACTTTACGGTTCATTTTTATAAATTAAGATTATCAATGCACTTTTTCTTAAAAAGCACTATAAGTGACCAAGCCCTTTATTGGTAGTGCTTTAAAAGTGAAAAAAACTGCACTAAAATGTACGATACTCGAAAATGGTTAGTGATGATTTTTACGAAGTAGGTATAAGTATGGGAAGTACGTAAAAGTGAATACTCTATGCTACGAGATTAATTAAATGAATAAAAAATAGATGAAAAGATTACATGGACATTTTACACAGCGCCATCACTTAAATTTAGGCCTGTATGGTCTTTTCTAAGTCATGGGCTGTTTACTTTTTAGATATATAATATTGAAAAACAATTAAAGAAAACTTAAAAAAAATTACAGCTGTCTTCAATTTCGTTTACATGCACGACATGATTTCCCAGTCAATTTGATTTAAAAATCATACTACTGAATAGATTTTGATGAAATAAAAAAGGATTTTCCAAATCGGTTTATAAATGACGGCGTTGGGCGGATTTCTAGAAAGTTGTCCGTTACGTAATGGAATTCCATGATTTCAATACTGCTATCCCATACAAACACGTGGCGTAATGGATGTGACGTATGCCTGCCGGTCGGGAAACAAATCAAAATTACACCTATATAAAAAAGCCAATTTTGAACATACTATTAATACTTATTCTAAATATAGAAAATTTACGACATATTATTACATATTTACGACAAAAACTTTACGTCAAACAGTTTTATTAACTTCAAAAACGCCCGTTCGTAACGGAACCAAAAGTTACGACGCGTGACGGGGCCACTACTTCGGACAGTTTTCTGGATAGATTACTGTGACAAAGCGGCGGCTGTTTATGGGATTAAAATGTTGTTATTTGTCAAAATAAAACCTTTTAATGGTAGTTTTTTAATTGGAACTTGGTCAAACACGCCGTGACGTTTTGCGGAATTTCCGCATGAACTTTAAATGGCAATAATTTGTTATTATTTTTATGTGTTTAACTCTAGCGGCCTTGTGATAAGGTTGAAAATAACATCGGTGACATACGATCTTTTCAAAAAACAATTGAATCGGTGCGAAATACTATGACAACAATGTTTTTTTCTCATATAACATCACGTACCTAGGGGTGGACAGTGGCCACTCGAAATTTGCTGTTTTTATTTCTCTATCCCTATTTTTTATTCCAATTTAGACCTTACAGCTACTTTTAAAGTAATTGTGATCAGTTTAATAGTCAATCTTTCGCTATATAAAAAAAACGTGCTTTGAAGCAATGCATTGGTCATAAATCAAGTCAGATGTCGTAGGACATGGTAATTTTCAACGGACAGCTTTTTAGAAATCCACCCAGTTCTGAGGTATAACAAACATAAAAAAATACAACTGAATTGAGAACCTCCTGTTTGAAGTAGGTAGAAAGAAACTTTTAATTATTTATGCGACTAGCTTTTGACCGTCATCGTCCTGTCTGCTAACTTTGCCATAAAAAAATAAGCAGAAAAAATAAGCTGGGTAGAATTAAATCATCATCAGCCAGAAGACATGTATTTATATTTTTTATGCAATTAAGTGACGAGACGAGCAAGACTTTCGCCTGGTGGTAAGCGTCACGCCTGCCACTAACAGTAGCAGTGCTAGAATTGTGAACTTGCGAACACAATCCTGCGCCGCACTGCACTGCGCTCGTCACCCTGAGATATGAGATGCCAAATCTCTTCACACCCAGTAATTTCTCTGGTAACATTGCCCTTCAAACCGGAACACAGTAATGCTTGCACACTACTGCTTGGCGTTTGAATAACTGGCAAAGGCCAAAGGCAAAGGGGATATAACTAAGAAAGGGGGGCGGGGGGGCATAATTCCCACGCTTGGCAGGCGGTATGGGGATTGCAGAACGATGCTCCCCGTCCTCCGATGGTTCTGGATGCAGTTGGTCCACCAGAATTTGATCATGCAGCTCCAAAACACATTTTGAGAAAATTGCAAAACTAGATAATAACTACACATAGCAATTTAAACACGTAAAATAAATTGACCCACCCAACAATTACGAAAAATGGTGCATTCTCATAAAAAATAATCAACATTAATGGTTTACTAAAACCATGTTTAGGAAATTGTAAGTTTATCATAATTGCGGTAGTTGAGCATAAAGGGTATTACTTTGATTTATATGCCATTGTGTATCTGTTACGTGTAATCTGTCATTCCCATGGTTGGAAGGAGATAAATGGCTGACAAAAATTACGTTTTTTTTTACATAAGTCGTAAATAATTGTCTTGTAGCTAAGCAGACTAGTACTTTTAGCATCCGAGTGAAGCGATTCAACCACTTTTTTGAAGCTTGATGGGTAAATTCGAAAAGTTCTATGCGCACACATGCAATCTCCCGTCCTTGGCGATTAATTCGTTCGATGTAGGGACTGAAAGCTAAAATTCTACTCACAGTCGGATGCCAGTCTTTTGCATCTGAGGATCAGATCTGCATCGTGTTTTAGCTCTCTGCCCGTCCCGTTGATACAATATCGATAGATTCGTGAAAACTCGCGATTTTGAAACAGGGATTGAAGGCAGATAGCTGTTGTTAAAACTCCAATCAGCATCAGCGTTAATGCAATTTAAAAAAAAACAATAACTGAGTAAATCGCAAAAGGACGTACAACATCGTTGCAGTGTCAAAATCGCCGGTCGCCGATGCCTAAAGCACTGAAGAGAGAAGTTGGTAGGGCTTTCGATTTTCTGTGGTTTTAGACCACCATTAGCCCTTTACCTTAGGCCATTAGGCATCGTGTGGTCCTTGGTCCTTTAAAATTATACACTTTGCTTGACCATTGTCTGTCAATGTGTTGACTTTTTCAAATAAAGAATGTCACACACGATCGCTAACGGCAAACTTCTTTGCCGTGCCGTCAAAAGTTTTTTGTCGTTACAAATTTAAAATGATACGTATAAGTTTGCGTCGGTCGATGGCGGGACATCTATTAGCGGGGTTTAAACAAACTGTTTAAAAGCTACCGGACTTCGCTCGGTCAATGTTAGCATTGGATGTTGACTTTAGCCAGGGGATGAGATGTGTTACTTTTTGCGTGTGACTTAAAACAAGACGGGATGCTCTCAAAATAAACTGTAGTAAGTATTTCATTTTATTTGTCCCTCTCAAGAATTTTATTATGCAAACTGACGTGGTTTTGACACATTTTGTTATATTTATACGGGAATACTCACGTTTAATTAAATCGGTGCTCCGACTATAGTTTCGATCGCAGCCGCACGCGCGTCGGGCTCTGTTTTCACTCTTTGAAAAAGGCCACTGGATGTGATCGAAACTATAGTCGGAGTATCCGATTTAATTAAACGTGAGTATTCCCGTATAAATATAACAAAACCTCTCCAGAATTTCACAATAATTATTTAATTAATTAATTAATTAATTTATATTATTAATTAATTATTACGAATAATTACTAATAAAACATTCTCACAAAAATAAAACAACTTATTAAAGCCGTATCAGTTAACCGGGCATGGTAGACAAAAAAGGAAAATAAAACGGTGTGGTAGAATTATTTTGATAAGAAAAGAGACTTTTACAAACCGCTAGAATATAGAACCGATCTAGAATATAGATACAGAAATTGACAAAAAATAAACTAATACTTTAAAAAAAACTCAAAATAGTTTTTTTCCGAAGAGGATTGAAATGTTATTCATTACTTCGTCACATTTTAGTGCTGCAACAGTCGCAAAGCGCCACACAGCGGAGGTCCATCCGTCCCACTAATCAGTCCAACATACAGTCACCCTTTGCCGCACCGCTTGTATGTACACTCCTTTAAAACTTATCCCACATTCAAACTAAGAACGTCGTAAGTCATCCTTCTTAAAAGTAAAGTTAAGTCATTTTAGTTTTAATTTTTTTCGGCCAGGACTAATGTTGTTTAGACACAAGTTTCTGAGACCACCATAGTATGTTTGTTCCTTGGCTCCATAGATTAGTGGTGTATGAATGTTCTATAGTATATTTTAAAATAACAATGTTTCTGTAATGTGTGTACGTACAGGGTAAAAATAATCATTTGCGTTCAATATACTTCTTCCCTGGTAAGTGTTTAACATTGACGGTACCCTGGAGAGCCGGACCACCTATGATCATCGAATAACTATCACATATTTTTTTTAAATTTTATTGTTGTATTTAAAAACAAAACTAACGGCCTTACCTAAAATAATCTCGATTATCTTAGTCGCTGCTTAAACTTCTCTGTCCTTTTCTAGCACGTGCAACTTCACGTCAGAGAGAAGATGGCAGAGCATCTTAAGCAGTGACTAACGGTTGAAAAGTTTTTTTAATGAAGACCGTTAATCTATCTCTTGAAAAGTCTGTTCCATTAAAATGTATAAATATATAACTAAACAACCATAACCAGTGGGTAACTTTAATTTAACATTTTTTTATATCCATTGCTAGAATATTAGTAAAAAGTAAGTTCGTATAGGCTGAGTGGCCCTAGTGTCAGAGTTAATGTGCCGTTCAAAGGCCTCTGACATGGCTGACAGTGGAATATATTAGTAGATAATTAGATAAATTACAAATTCTATACATGTTAAATGGGTTAAAATATTAATCATAGTGTAAAACAAATAAGATGAATGCAAGCATGGCTTTGAAGATATTACCTAATAGGAAAACTGTTTTTAAACACAGCGTCACTTTTATTGTTTTGTTTTTTTGTTACGCGATTATTCCGCCAATGATGAAATAATTTTCATGATTATTTTTTTGTTTGGTAGGTCATACTTTAGAGGTAGTCTCGTAGAAATTTTATCGAAATCAATTTAGTAGTTTTTGAATCAACATAACTGGAAACAAGATTATCAGGTAATCTAAATTGAAGCCGGGTTTTTTAAAGTGTTATTATGAAGCGTTTCCGCGCTTTAGTGTTTATATGTTATGAATTAATATTAGCTCTTTACCTATGAAATTGCCGTTTTGTATGGAATAAGTGAAATTACTTATTTTTTTAAACTTTTTTTTTCTGTTATTCAAAGTAATAACCCATGCAATCGACGCATCTTTGCCAACGAATTGGCAGTTTATTGATGCCCTTCTTGTAAAAATTAGCTGGACGGGAGGCAACAAACTCTTCAAAGGCATTTTGTACTGACTCTCAGGAAATGAATTTTTTACCCACTAAAAAGTTGTCTAAATTTTGTAAAAAGTAATAGTCGGTAGGTGCAAGGTCTGGTGAGTATGGCCGATGAGGGAGAGCTTCCAAGACTGTCTGTCTGTCTGTCGAGACTGTCTGTTGTGCAGTATGGGGTCGCGCGTTGTCGTGAAGGAGCTGTGGGGACGACCGATTGACCAAAGCTGGTTGCCGATGTGCAAGCTTCTCCATCATTGTCTCCAATTCTTCACAGTACACATCTGCAGTAATGCTCATGCCGTTTTTTAAAAAGCTGTGATGAATCACACCCCCGCACTAGACCACCAAACAGTGACCATCACCTTTTTAGGGGTCATTTTTGGTTTAGGGCATTGCTTTGGTGCTGAACCAGGATCTAACCAACTTGCTGAGCGCTTTCGATTGTCGAACAGAATCCATTTTTCATCGCACGTAACAATTCGGTTAAAAAATCCTTCATTTCTTTGCCTATTGAGCAGCGCGAGGCAGGTCTCGACGCGTACGTTGCGCTGGCGATCGTTAAGTTCGTGGGGCACCCATCTATCAAGATTTTTTACCTTGCCTATTTGTCGCAAATGGATCAAAATTGTTTTGATGCTAACATCAAAAGCTGCTGCTAGCTCAGCTGTAAATTGAGTTTCGTCAGCATCCACAATCGCCTTTAATTCATCATTGTTGACCAAAGTCTCCGGACGACCACGAGCTTCATTGTTCAAGTCAACATTTCTAGAACGGAACCGGGAAAACCAATAACCGGTTGTGCGTTCGTTTGTACAGTTCTCTCCGTAAACGTTTTTGATGTTACGTACCGATGTGTCGCGTTGGTGCCACAACGGAACTCATATTCTATAATTACACGAATTTTTTAAGTATCCATTATGACGAAAATTTTTCAAATGTAATGAAAATACAACGCTAATCAATAAACAAAAGACATAGTTTGTAAAAAGAATGTCATGTTTTTAAGACAAAATTAATTTGAATTCAGAATACAAAGCCATTACAAACTTTTTTTCTATTTGAAATGACCAGTACTGAAGAACGGCAATTTTATAGGTAAAGACCTATTATATTTAAAGTTTACAAAATTGATAGAACTGGCAGGACTTAAACCCACATAATGAGCAATCTACCAGGTTTAGTTGATTAGGTAATTAGATATACAGTTTGGAAATTATGGTGATTGCTGAGACTTCTGTAGCTTAATTGGCAAAGCAGTCGCGGAACGGAAACCCGGTAGATTGCTCGTATGCAGGATCAAGTCCTGCCAAACGTCTTAATTTTCCATAAACAAAAAAAGTAAGTTCGTATAGGCTGAGTGGCCAGCCCTAGTGTCAGAGTTAATGTGCCGCCCGAAGGCCTCTGACATGGCTGACGGTTGTTATTATAGAAACGAGAACAAACAACCGGGACCAACAATTTAACGTGTCTTCCGACCCATGGTAGCGCTCAAAAATAAATGCCACTCACGGTTACCCATCCGAAGATTGACCGGACCGTCCGTCGCTTAAGGGGGCGACTAATGCCAAAAGTAAGTAAAAGGTATAGTTTTAAACACATAGTTTAATGATAAATAACGTAAATATTCAGATTAAAAATATACGACAGGAAGGGGAAAAACCTAAAGAAGCCGAGTAAAAAATAAAAATACAAATTATCACAAAAATAAAACTGTTTTAATTCAAAAGCTCTAAATTACTTGCGAGAGCATCACATTATTTTTTACGAATTACACAGCCAAACTAATGTTTTAGCACAATAGCCGTTTATTTATTTTATTTCTTGCCTACATTTTGAATAATTAAATAAAATCCCACCTAAATTGCTTAAAACCATCATCATCATCAATTGTATATTATTGCAGTTATAAAGAACTTAATACATCGCTATAAATCAAAAAGTCAATGTCAGAATATCAATTGTATCATGCGATTTTCGACTCTTAACTAATGCAAGACGCGCGGGTGAAATCTGATATTTTTCTGGCATTAGTCGCACTCTTAACATCGGTGATCGTTTAAAATCAACTAGACAAGCTACGCCACGAGCACTACTTAATTTCCATACTCTCTGTGCATTACTAAGATACCCTTTAAAGGCTTAAAACATTTCCCATACGCAAGAGGCCTAGTGGTAAAAAATTCCCAAACCTCCTTGTCTAGTCCATAGACCAAATTTTCACATGCCTTTAGTAGATACTTTACAACAACAGATCGAAATAGGACCCAATACGTACATTATTCGAGGATATTCGCCAAAGAACCGAAGTCACCGACATAGCTCGCAGGGTTTGCAAGTTGTAGCAATGGGCAGGCCACATCGCTCGAAGAACTGATAACCGATGGGGAAGAAAGGTTCTTGAGTGGCGACTGCGAACCGGAAGACGCAGCGTAGGAAGGCCTCCCACTAGGTGGAGCGACGACATTGTAAAAGTCGCAGGCAACCGGTGGATGCAAATGGTAGGTTGTCGTACAGTGTGGCGGTCTAAGGGGGAGGCCTTCGTTCAGCAGTGGACGTCTCCGGGCTGATGATGACGTACATTATTGATGACAAACAAACAAAATTGCAGATTATCAATATACTTATATACGTACATAAAGTACACACGTGCGTATGTGATCACCCCTCAAAAACATCATCAAAAAATCGTCCCACCCTTTTAATCAGTTCAACCCCCGTAATGAAATCTGGGACGCCATTAAGGGATTAAAAATAATAACTACCCCGTATCGAGGGTCGCGATTGGACCGTGGTTTAAGGGTCCTCTAATGAACTATTGACACGGCATTCAAATCACTGCAGTGATTTGTAATGATGGAGAAAGAGAGATTAATACCCTTAAACGTTTCGAAGAAACTTGTTTTAAAGTTTTAAGGGCATGGATGGACTTGACCATTACTTTGACTGTGACTAAGACTCATTCAACTGGAATTAAAAAAAACCTGAAATATTAAAATACTCGTATTTCACTTCACTTCAACAGCTGGAAGACGTCCACTGCTGGACGAAGGCCTCCCCCTTAATAGGGAGGGGTTGCCATTATCCCCACGCTTGGCAGGCGGCTTGGGGATCGCAGAATAATAACCACCGTTAACCAACCAACAAGAGGACGCTGCTGCCCGTCCGGTGGTTCTGGATGCAGTTTTGGGACATACCCAGGTCCATACTAAAATACTCGTACGTGATACTGGAAAATGCACAAAGTACTACACCATGAGGAAAGAAGAAAAAAGAAAACTCTGGTAAAGTTGCGACTGTGCCGCCATCTATATAATGGAACTAACCTATGCATAGGGAATGTATATATAAATAAATAAATAAATAAATACGTGGAACGTTTTTATTTCAAAAGGTTTCTTTTCGGGTTTATCTTTTAATTGGCGATCCGTTACTTTAAACGCTGACTCCTAGTCTGTTCAAACAAAAACGTGATTCTTAAATACGAGTATGGGGACTGATTCGTAGATTCGGTGTCATTATCATTGTCATATCTATAGGTAGGTATATACTATTATTTTTAATTAATTGATTACTCACTGAGTTCGATTATTATAAAATATTGGCGAATTATTATAAGCGGCCTTTTAATAACACAAACCCAAAAATATTGATTCCAGTTCCGCGCCTTGACTCTCAGAAAAACAAAATACGCTTTTGAAAAAAAAAATACAAGCGACTTCAACTTCGAATACCTGGATGACATCTTCATATTTTCTAGTAAGTTTGATTTAAAAACCAAACTACTGAACCGATTTTGATAAAATGTATATGGGACCACCTCTGAAGTATTACCTACCAAACAAAAAAAGAGTCATCAAAATCAGTTCATAATTGGCGGAGTAATCGCGTAACATACATACAAACAAAAACATACAATCGAATTGAGAACCTCCTTTTTTGAAGTCGGTTAAAATAGCATGAAATATGTGAGTCGACGTTTCATCCCAATTTCTACTTACAAACTCTACATAGAATACGTATGAAGATGATGTTTGAGGCGCCATCCAACGTTTAATTTTAACCTCGGTTCAGTCTCTTAGGGTTGAGACGTCACTGCTTAATCTTATTGGTATGAGTGCGTCATTGAGACTCCGGATTTATACAGAGCTGAAAATTGGACTTTATGTCATCGTTCCCTGTAATAAAATATATTTAAAAAATCTAATAAAATAAAACATAAATCCTATATACAAATTTTAATACTGACAAGAATGATATCATATATATAATTATAAGGAGGGAGATATGTCATATCGCGCCCACAAATGGCCCCGTGAAAACGGCCCCAGGGACTGTCTCGCCTGCCTGCGCTCACTAAGCGAGACGCACGCTATCCCTTTTGCTTTCATAAAAGTGCTATCTTCTTTCGCACTCCGGCGCAACTCGTAAACATGACGGCACGGGGTCATTTACAAACGTTGTTTTATTACGCGATAGCGCATCTTTCGTAATCTTTGACTGACAATCATAAAAATTATCTACTAGAACAACAGGTACACCTGCATGAAAATCACATTCATTAAATAGGAGACTGATAAATAAAATTTATTTGACGCTCCACAAACCGAGCGAAGAAATCGTAAAAAGAAAACTTGCAAACCAACTTAGAAAATACTTTTTCGTAATTTTATAAGTACAAGTAACTTTAGAAAAACAACCGGCTTCAGATTAATATGAAACCACCTTGAGAATATACCCTTTCAAATAAAAAAAGAATTTTCAAAATCGGTACACTATAGGCGGAGAAACCGGTGAGCCTCCTTTTTAGAAGTCGGTTAAAAATGAGGTTATGCACAAAATAAATATGTCGATATACGCGAGCGAAGCCACGGCTGTAGGTTGTCATAAATATCGTATTTTTTATCATTGTGGGCTAGCTAAGTTAGACCATTGTTTTCTTGACGTAAAGCTTACTATGTATATAGTAAGTTTGATGTGATTGAGGTTATTAGATTAAAAGAAATCATCATGATCATCATTTCACGCTGTAATGGCGGTAAGTCTCAGGTCCAACTTGGATAAAATAAGCACAGGACTTTGCCGTGGGGTATGCCGAACAAGAATTTAGGGATACGTTTATGTGTCATAGTAATGATTTGTTAAAAATCTATAATTCAAAAGACGACCAGTGTCATAATAACTATCAGCTGTCACACTTATAGCAGCTCTATATCATTCCTTATGACGGAAACCGATACACATCCCAATCCCAATCTTGTCTCGAGTGATTTTGGATTACCGAGCGCACGTTTGTCTTCTATGATTCCTTTGAATTATTATTGTTTGTGATAAACAGTTTAACATACGTTTTTCTAGTTTACCTATAAATATCATGTTTGGATATATGTATGATTTAATTGCATGCATTCTAAACATTGTTCGACCAAGAGCTTGAAAAAGCAACTTTGTTTTGTAGATGCGATATTCTAAAATCGACTGAAAGGTAATTTTGTTTTTTGCCTACAAATTGCTGGACATAAACAATAGGCTAGATGACTGGTATTTTTTTTATTTTCCTATTAAAATGTGGCCCATAAATATAGCTTATTAATGAAAAGAAAATTAAAATATGATCAAAACTAAGCAACTTATAAGCATTTTAATATCATGCTAGACAGAGAGGCGAAACAGCAAATCGTGACGTCACTTCTCAGTACGCCATATAAATTATATTCTGACTAGTAAGGCGTGACGTCATTTTTTGTTTTGTGGGAAAGGGACAGAGTTGGCTGTAACAAAAACTTTAATTGCTTATATATCAGAAGATCAATAACCGAATTAAATTATTTTTTCAATAAACATACTACGGTTTCAACGATTTAAACATCAGTCATCTACCCTATTGCCGGCATTGAATTAACATTTATATAAAATTTGATTATTTATTGCAATTTTAATTTCAAGTTCAATTTTAATTTCAAACTTAATTTCAATTTCAATTGTGTTTATGTGAGTTATTAATGTTACTGCTACTGCTATAAATTTAATTTAATTTAATTATGTATATGAGGTTTTGATACTTGATGAATAAATGATAATTATTATTATTATTATAAGATTATGAACAGAAAACTGCGCCTAAAGATTCAACTCAGAAAATAAACATCATTGTTATAATTATTATTGTTACCAAATCCCACGCACCCTTATATGAAAATGCCCCATGAGGGGATGACGGAACAATCACGGGGTGTAATTCCATCGTTCCCATGGCACGCCTGACGGTAGATATTAAAATCACGGACATCGTTGTGTCATCGGGAATGATGATATGCGAGATTGAGACGAGTAGATAAATCCGTAATTTGTTTTTTTATTGGCTTAGGTGCCTTTATAAACTTCAACAGCAAGATATAATATAAAATAAAACATAATGCGCTTAAAAAACCGACTTCAATTTCGACTAACCTAGATGAAATCTTCATATTTTGCAGTTATTTTGATTTATTCCAGCTAGTTTGGTTTAAAAACCGAACTGAGTTGGGATCGGTTTCGTGACAAAGAACTCACGCTCACTATTTATTTATTATTTAATTTTCTTTCTTTTGTATAAACTTTTGTGTGTGTATCTATTTTTTTGTCTCGAATAAAAAAAAATGTTGTTGTTGTAAACTACTGAACCGATTTTGATTAAATGTATATGGGACCGCCTCTGAAGTATCACCTCCCTGACTACCTGACTGACTATCTTCATGTTGAAATAATCGAGACCTTACCTTTGGCACAACGTCATCCAACACACACATTGCCCGGCGTACCTACTCATAATCCACGCACTAAGTGCACTTGTCAATACGTCCACGGGGCATACGCCACTCTATATCTATCCACTTTTCAACTATTCAAATACATGCACAAATTGCCTGAAATTTTACTCGAACTTACTTTCAACCTTACCGTGTTGAAAATAGCAGTGAACTTGGACCAACGTTAGTTTTGTGAATGAAAAAGTTTAATTGGTGGAAATAGTTTGACGATTCAGGCGCAGACTGCCATTTTGTAATCCAAGAGCTAAAGTGCACTTTGTCAATACGGAGGGGTAATTACAGCTCTATGTTGTGTACGTTTTATGTAAAAATTACATGCCTATTTTTTTGGCGAAAATAAATTGAATTTTACGTAATTATCTTATAATAATTATGTTTATGCAAGTATCACATCACACATCTACAGCCGGAAGTATGTGTATGTTTGTGGAAGTGTGTGTATGTGTGTATGTGTGTATGTCAAGTATGTGTCAATAATATTTATATATCGTATCAAATAACGGATTATACAGGGTTAGTTCTAATCAGCTAGCATCCTTTTAAAGGCATATACTGTACATCAAAACAAACAACTTATACTATGGGAACAACATTGAAATCGCAAAAAAAACAGCTGTTGCATACATTTTGCCCGAGGTCGATGAACTTTTTGTATTGAATAGCTGATATTTTTTTCGCTATTTCTATGTCGGCCCGTAGTAAAAGTTGTTTGTTTTGATATACAGAGTATGCCCTTAAAAGGATGCTAACTGATTAGAACTAACCCTGTATTCATGACTAATAAAAATTCCTTCACCTTCACCTCGCTTGATCAATTTGTTTCTTTGGAGGAGTCAGTTCTTATTATGGTTTTACCAAGAAAGATCATTCATAAAAAGTTAAAAATACACTGAGATACAAAAGCAGGTACGTATTATACAGAGCTACGCAAAACGGTGGTGGTACGAAGCCAAAATAGCTTCCACACTTCATAGTAAAAGTTGTTCAGTATGAGTGAATAACTTTTAATATAGCTGTGGCGGTTATTTTGGCTTAATACGAAATAGTTGTCGTTAAAGTTGTTCACTCATCACTGAACAACTTTTCTATGGGGTCGACTCTGAAATCTCTGAAAAAACAGCTGTTTTACACATATCGTAGAGGCGCAGGCTAGACGACTGTTTTTTTTTTATTGTCCTATTAAAATGTGGCCCATAAATATAGCTGATTAGTGAAAAGTAAATGAAAATCTGATCAAAAATAAGCAACTTATAAGCATTTTAATATCACGCTAGACAGAGAGGCGAAACAGCAAATCGTGACGTCACTTCTCTGTCGTCGTCGTCGTCAGCCATATAACGTCCACTGCTGGACGGAGGCCTCCCCCTTTATAGAGGGGTGTTGCCATAATCCCTACGCTTGGCAGGCGGCTTGGGTTTCGCAGAATGGTCACCACCGTTAACCAAAAGAACGCTGCTGCCCGTCCTCCGGTGGGTCTGGTTGCAGTTTAAGGACATACCCAGGTCACTTCTCTGTATGCCATATAAATTCTATTCTGACAAGTAAGGCGTGACATCATTTTTTGTTTTGTGGGAAAGGGACAGAGTTGTCTCTAACAAAATCTTTAAACGCTCATATATCAGAACATTATTAACCGATTTAAATATTTTTTCAATAAACATAAGTACTATATTTACTTAAATTCTTCATCAAAGCTATTGGTTTCAACGATATAAACATCAGTCATCTAGCTACTGTTCCGGGCTGGTGTGATGCTTACCAGGCGTACGTCTCCCTCACCTTGTCACTGCAATGCATAAAAAAATAAGCCCCTTTCGATATAAACCAACATGTCTTGTGCTCTTATCCTTTAGCTAGGGATTAATACTTATTGCAAACTTCTGCTACTGGAAACTCAAGCCTTGTATTTTAATTAAATACTTACCTCTCTTGTCTAAGGCCCAAACTCGCAAATTCTTTACCAAAATTAAAACGCAGAAATTAAACAAGGAGACGGTTTGCACAGCCATTAAAGTTGTTTGGGTTCGGGCTGGCGAATTAAATGGCAATCGAAGTACCCTGCTCGATATTGGGAAAGACTTCCCGTTAATGAAAAAATGTAACATATTTCCTAACAGATGCATTTATTTAACCATAGATTTATTATATACTAGTACGCAGCGATAATGATAAAATGAATGGACGGGAAATAAGCGCACGGATTTTGAAGACTATATGTTGAGCGCTGGCTCTCCTCTCGCGTCAGTTATACTCGTCTTTGAGACATGCGAGCCGTACGATACGACAATACAAACTTCTAATACATGTACATTGTACATGTGTTCTCTTTTTGTCATGCAGTAATTAGATTCGCTATTTCTATTTTCTGGCAAATGTATTATGCATACTTTCAGCTAGGTATGCTTGATTGTGTGGACTTGTTAATTTTGAACGATTTGCAAGCGCTGGGCCCGTCCATTCCATTATCACTGTCGCTGCTATAGTACGTAATAAATGTATGTATTTAACAGAGGCGTAGAAAAGGATTATGTCAGACGTTTGTATCGATTTGACACGATTATAGCTACAGATTTCTTTCTCATTTACTGATTTAAAAATTGACTGAAATTGAAATTTTTGTTCGCGCACCAAGAATTCCGTTTATTTAATGAAATAAGTTTAATTTAAAAGTACGTGTTTTCCTTGGTTCTATTCGGCACACCTTGCACTTGACTGGTGTTATTATATTTTGTCCATGGAAAAATAATAAAACCCATGTATTAGTATTTTTAGGATAAATCCAAAAGTAAAAATCGTTAGTAAATATGTTACTTGAATCAGGACCACATTTTTTTAATAACACATTAATGCATATTTTGTGTAGTTTTGAACGTAGCCGGTTAAAAAGCAACCCAAAATAAATATTGTTATGGTTTAGGGAGATTCAGGGCTTACAAATAGGTAGAACACAACAGACAACGCAGGCTAAGTACCTAATATGGTCTTGTTAGACACTTTTTGGATACTGAATCCTAAAAAGGACTTTTTTTTATTAACAAATTTATGTTTTTTTTAAATTATGAGATCTTAACGGTTATGATTGTTTTGCATAGTAAAATTCAGAAAACCAACTTCGAATCTGGCCACCTGAACGAAACTGCAAACCCTCAAAGAAGAAAATATCCTAATTAAATATGGATGCACCGTAATGAGTTATGCAAATATCGTAGACGGTGGCTAACGATCAAGAGGGGGTAAAGGGGGTGAAAAGGAGATGTTCCACGAGGGAGTGAGAAAAGCTCCTTCGTACTGGCGGAAAAATCATTTCGAGTATTTGAACTGGAACGTTAGCTTTCTTTGGAAATTGTTTGAAGGGTTAAACTTTAACTTATTCAGAGATGTTTAGGAAAGTTAAGGATGATTTATTTTTGCTGGTGATTTTGATATAATATTTAGTGTAATTATTGCAAGTGAAGTAACTGGAAGCAAATAGCTGAAGATCGTGCAGAGGCTTAACCTGGGGAGAGGCCAATGTCTAGTAGTTGACGTTGTGTAAAGTTGATTTTGATGATAATGATGAACCTAATTGCAATCGATAAACAGCGCTCAGCTTTTCGTCACTTTTTGCTAGGGGTTCCTCCTCGTGGTCAAAATGGATAGTCTAACTGAATTGTCCAATAGGAAAAAAACCTTGTGGTCACCTTGTCTTTTTAGACACAAGATACACCCGTTAAATCAATAAATTTAAAAATACATGTGTAATACATAACTACAGAATCAGGACAGGCTGACTTCGTAAACACAAATTTTATACAAAATAAAAATCTACATTACTATTATATGCTTTAGCATTAAGTCCTCCTTTTGTACATTAATGTACTTATGTGTGCAATAAGGAATTAAATAATAATAACAATATAGTTTATACCAAAAAAAAACCTCCAAACGAAAATAAAATAGACATTATATAATTTTTTGCCAAATTGACTTAATTATCTATACCAAATACATTAATAGGGACACGAAAAGAATGCAGTGCATGGTCGATAGCGATAAAAAAGGCACTTTTACAACTCTATAAGTGACCGCTTTTTTTTTATTAACAATACTTAGGTATGTTACCTATGAATATGAGGTAGCAACTAAGAAAATCCTTAATTTTATTAATGATTACATACTTTCTTCTAATATTTTTTTGTTTTTAGTACCTACTTTAATGAGACTTGAGAAGAAAAAATGCTTGTTGTTGAGCCAAGTCATTACAATAATGTCCGTCGCCATTTGGCCGGCCAAACTCGGCATGCATTATAGAATAGATTACGGCTAAGCGGTTTATCTTAACTTTGTTAATGGATGACCTTGTTACACAGAAATTTTCAAAACATAGTTACAGGTTGTGATTCTGACTATCGTCGAAAAAAAAATAAGAAAAAATAAAAAAAGTGATAATTTAAGGTGCCCAAAAATTACCACAATGCCCGTTGTGTACCAAAAATGTGTACACAAAAAGACCTAAATCTGGCTTCCGAGAATACGGTGGAACTGGCTAGATTTTGGGAAAAACAAAAAATTATAATAATTTTAAACAATACACAAACAGTTAAAAAAAAAACAAAAAATTATAATAAATATTGTCAGCCTTGAATCGAAATAATGATGATGACATCAATTGATTTGATTACGATAGTACCTAACAGAACATTCGTATCTCTAGCACGGAAACTTTCGAAAAATGTGTAGTAAGTAACTACGTAAACGATAGAGAATGTCTAGTAGTTTCCATTTACGTCCTATACGGTGGGCGTTGACATTTTGCGTGTGGTTACCATTTTGTATGTTGCCATTATAAACCGGAGGGATATATATAACACGTGGTCGAGTACAACTAGTAAAATTATGACGAGTGACAACTGTTACAGTTACTGTTTTTTCACGCTAATAAATAGCGTGAAAAAATGTATAGAGATAAGGGTTACGTGTATAAACTTTATTACAAAAATCAATAACTTTAACTACCTATCTTGTTAAAAATACTTAACGAGAAAGCGAGTGTAGAAAATGAAAATGTGGTGGAATATCTATTATTAACTTTCCAAGTTAAATATCATGTTTGTAAAAGTAATGTCGGTGATAATTTACATGCAAAATAGAAGACTCAACGCATCCAAGTACAATTTGTGAACAAGTTTGCTTATGTGCGATCGTAATGAATAAATAGGGTAGATGACTGATGTTTATATCATAGAATCCAATAGAATCGTATCGTTGAATTCATCAAAGGATGAAGAATTTAAGTAAATATAGTATGTTTATTGAAATTATAATTTAAATCGGTTAATAATGTTCTGATATATGAGCGTTAGAGACAACTTTGTCTCTTTACCACAAAACAAAAAATTGCGTCCTTACTTGTCAGAATAGAATTTATATGGCGTACTTACAGAGAAGTGACGTCACGATTTGCTGTTTCTTCTCTCTGTCTAGCATGATATTAAAATGCTTATAAGTTGCTTATTTTTGATCAGATTTTCATTTTCTTTTCATTAATCAGCTATATTTATGGGCCACATTTGAATAGGACAATAAACAAAAACCAGTCATCTAGCCTATTGTGAACAAAACAAGTAAGTAATAGTGCTGTATAGTAATATTACTAGGGTTATTGTTACAATGTTAGCCGCATGCCAGAAATCTCTGACCCAAAATAACTACTAAATGGAGTCCTAGCGAGGCTACCTGGTAGGCCCCGTAAGAGATGGCGTGATGAATTGGAAGACAACTTCGACAAAAATTGGGAATATAAAGCACAAAATCGCCAAAACTGGAATAGTCGGGGGAGGCATTTGCCCAGAAAAGAGAGCCAATAGGCTAAATACAATACATTACAATAGTTACAACATTTGTTTTACAACATGATGACGCTGAATCTTGTATTTACTTGTTTTTTAGTTCTTTATTTATATTTTTTTATATAACAAATTAAATGCACTTGACAACCATAATAAAATACCTGCCTGCTATTTAACTACCTAGTCTGCTTAGCCTACTACACAAAAATAGAGGAATGCGTCTAGAAATATAAAAAAAAACATCACTTATTATCATATATTATATCTATTTCTTTTTTATTATTTAACCGTGGGGATTATGGCAACACCCCTCTATAAAGGGGGAGGCCTTCGTCCAGCAGTGGACGTTTTATGGCTGACAACGATATCTATTATTATATTTTCTTATCATTTAATCACCTATGTTTAATCTTGTATTACAAATAAGTTAATACGTCCATTATAATTAAACACTCACTCAGTCATCAGCCAGAAGACGTCCATTGCTGAACGAAGGTCTCCCCTTAATAGGGAGGTGTTGAATAATCCCCACGCTTGGCGTGCGGCTTGGGGATCGCAAAATACTCACCACCGTTAACCGAAAGAACGCTGCTCTCCGTCCTACGGTGGTTCTGGGAGATAATTAAACATTTAAGTAAATAAATCCATTATAATAATGTGTGTAATTAATCACAGTTCGAAATTGGTTTGAGAGAGAGCTGGATCCTCCAAGGCTTTTGCAGATGAAAAAATCTAAGGTTTTTCCTATTTATTTTAATACACGTACTTATGTTATGTGTAGTACTATTATTTCTTCTATGGTTATGTCCACAAATATGCTAACTAACTTAAATACTTTGTATATTACGGAACTCGTCCTTTAACCCTAATATTTTAATAAAACTCTTCAGTAAACATTAATGAAGTCAGGCCCCACAGGCCCATTGTAACCCTGCGACGCACCATTATGATTTTAACCGAGATAATGTACGGGAAATGACGGTAAAAGAAATTTAATTCGCGTAACGATGAAAGGGTTATATGGGGTCGGCTTTGATAAATAAAGCGAGAGGGACCAACCGGGGCCCTAAGGATATTGCGGCCCTTTTTTGCTGTACATATTGATATTAATGCTTGTGAAATTTTGACAAAATTGCGCGCAGGCCTTTGTGGGGTGGCCGGTTTGATTTTTAAAAGATTTATGAACGGGCTGTTGTCTTTTTTGGATGGAAACAATGGCGGCCATTTTAACAGGACAAGGTCTGAATATTCAGAAATAAACAAATATTTCTGTGCGTGGGTCAAAACGGTTGAGCAGTAGATATAATACAATGTTTCTTGGTTCTAGAATCATACAAAAGCTAATGACAGTCTATGGTTATTTACGGGATATTTGCCGTGACCATGTTGTAAAACGAGCTCTTGATAGCAGTTTCGCAGTTGCATGCACCATATTCACGGGCAGACACATGACACAACAAAAACCCAATGATAATCACGATAAATATTCTGCAATTATTATTAAACATATAACCCTACTAGAGGTCGTCCGCGACTTCGTCCGCGTACGGAAGAAATTCGGCCCGCTCCCAAAGTTCACCACTTTAAATCATCCCGAGCAATTTTTTAGCCCCCCCAACTCTAACAACTCCCCTTCCCCCGCTCCCCCCTTCCTTCCCTTCCCTTCCTTTGAATGAACTACCCAAATATCAATTTTCATCACTATAACTTCAAAAACAAAGAACTTTCCATACAACATTCCACCCCCCCCCCCTTAAATCGACCCTATCAAAAAAAAAATTAAAACAGTATTTTTTATTTTATTGAAATATCCAAATCCAAATATTCGTGACTAAAAGTCCAAAAACAAAAGACTTTCATATAAACTTCCCCCCCTTTTTTCCCCCATTGGGGGGTCGAATTACGAAAAATCCTTTCTTAGTACACCCCTCCGCATCGAAACGGACACACTTTCCAAATTTCAAGTCTGTACGACTAGCGGTTTGGGCTGTGCTTTGTTTGTCTGTTTGTCTGTCAGTCAGGACAGAGCCTTTTATATATATTGATTCATAACACAACCATAAAATTTAAACCATGAGTTATCATTGCAAAAACAACATAAACTTTGTACAAATTTCCTCTCTGTGATTGAATATCTTCAGTAATAGGTAAATGAGTAAACTAGATAGCAGTTCTAAGCCTTGTTACTGCCACGACGGGCTGTAATAATACGCATTGGAATAATATTCATTACCTACTACACGTTTATAATTTATGAGTGTCGATTTTCAATATTCCTTATGAGTAATATTATTAATCACTTTACAGGTAACAGGTTACCTAAACTGTTACTCGAAACAGTCAAATAACAGTATAACGATTGTTTTATCTCAGTGTTCTTGCGTAAGAGTGAGTGAAGCCTTGTTTCGTTATGATAACGGCTTGCCGTGCGTAACCACAAACGATTCAGTAACTAATATTTTACTAGTACTGCGAAATATGATAGAGTCGTTGTGAAATAACATGATAATATAACGTAGGTACCTACATGCTTATATTACGTACGTATTTGTAAAGGTAAGTACTACCAACTTTTCATGTGATCCTTCAGAATTCCTTTGTCTCTTAACCCTTAGCCTTGTAAATTAATAAAAGCCTTCACGAGTGAGTCTCGCTACATTTCCGTATCAGATACTTCATTAATATTTTACAACCTCCCGTTGTAATTAAGCGGGTCCCTCGGAGATTAAGGGTTGCTTTTATTTAGAAATTCCTTGAGTTGTTTTGAAAATATTGATCGGAAAGGTTCACCGATTGTGTAGGTGCTTTGGAGTGTGCTGATTTAGGCTTGGAAATATTCTTTATTGAAATAATAATATTTCGTAGGAAGCTATTAACTACTAGAGTGCCATTATAAGTACTTGCAATCTTAATAGATAAGAGTAAAACTAGGCAAAATATAAAATTCATTCGACACTAGTTTAATACGTAAAATGCTCAATTACAAAAAAAGTGGAAACTTACAGAAAAATTATCATAATAAAGTGGCCAGAAGCAAAAATAATTAAATTCAAATAATGAACTGAAACTATTTTTTTTGCTGTATTGCAAGGCTAGGCTGAGTATTAGCCTTAATTAGGGATGTGATTAAAGTAATTCTCAAATAAATCGCAATCAAGTTTGGGTAAAACAAAACTTCGTCAGTAAACCCGCATTATCCGGAATTAAAAAGTAAAACTAACCAGTACCAGACCAGCGTGGTAGAATTACGGCCATTCGTTTTTAGATGGTAGGCTATGTCTTTCTATTTTATTTATAATTTTGTTATTTTTATTGATTAAGGTACAGTTACAGACTAAAGCCTATCTTATATTCAGAAAAGAATATATGGCAAATAGAGTGACTGTGAACCTATGGTGAAATTAAAACCGTACACAACTTATACCTACATAACTAAAAAAACATTGAATATTAATATATAGTTAATAATATTAAGTTGACAATAACTAAGAAAAAATCTACCTATAGATTTTTTATATGATCCAATGAACTTTCGTTATGAGACTCTCATAAGTATTTTATTCCTGGAGCAAAGAGACTTTCCATGAACATCTATGTACAAATATAGATTAGGTGCCTATCTATTATATACTTAAGTTGTTCATGATCATCTCATTACATCTCACATCTCAGCTACCTAATTCCCAATTTCGTCACGTTCAGTGGCTCTGGTTCGTGATTAGAAAGTGCATGTGTTTCTACATGTACAATAATTAACATGGGCTGCCACACGACTCTGCCCTCTAGAGACGGTCCAAGCTGGACATCACACGACGGCGGCAATGATAGCGAGAAGATTCTTGTATGGATGGTGCAAAAAAATTATATTTATTTTTCGATTTATATTTTTTGAGTACTATACCCGCTCGAAGAACTGACAACCGATGGGGAAGAAAGGTTCTTGAGTGGCGACCGCGAACCGGAAGACGCAGCGTAGGAAAGCCTCCCACTAGGTGGTCCGACGACATTGTAAAAGTCGCGGGCAACCAGTGGATGCAAATGGCAGGTTGTCGTACAGTGTAGCGGTCTAAGGGGGAGGCCTTCGTTCAGCAGTGGACGTCTCCGGGATGATGATGATGATGCTACCCGACAGGGGTCCTGTGAAATCCCATAACTGAATGTTTTATAACCAGTTTTGTTTTTGTTTTTTTATTGTCCACTCTAAAAATTAAATGACTTGAACATTATTTATAGACAAAATATTGTTTTCATATAGCAAAATACATGATACATAATAGAAAATTGAAATTATTCTGGTCCATCGTAAAAACGATGATAGAGTCATAGAAGCTTAAAGTATGACAAATACAAACAATTAATTAACAAATCAGTAAAAAAAACTAAATTGCCCAAACTTTTCTCGGTAAACGCAATAGTATAGTGAATAGCAAGTTTTACCCTACAAAAGGTCCGGTAGTTCAGTTTTTTGATATGTTGTATAGGGCAAAACAATATAATACCAAAATTTAGGGCCTTATTTAAAATCTATAGACAATAGACAATAGTTTATTATATATATATTTATATATATATTAATCTGTGTTTATGTCAACTAAAATGTCAATTAACTTCTGCGCAAAACAAAATGAAGTATGCAGTAGTAAATAAAGTCATTTAACTTTAAGAGGTGTTTTTGAGTAAGGCGCTTAATGTGTAGTAGGTAAGTTAGAACGGAACCCTCAGCATGCCAGTCTAACTCAAATTTGATCAAATTTGGTTTTAAAGGAACGGACAACTTTATGGTATTTTTTTCTCTTAAGCCCGTCACACACGTAGCTATATTATATTAATATAGATCATAGCATGGCATGATTATTACGATATATATTCTATAAAAAAACGACTGCCCGCACACGCAGCTATAATATTATATTTCTATTTTTGTATAGAAAATATATCGTAATATTATGCCATGCTATGATTTATATAATATTATAGCTACGTGTGTGACGGGCTTTATCGATAAATTGAAAGTCTGCAGCGCGAGTACCATTCTTGACGATCGTTATATTTGATATTTAAATCGGTAAAATTCGATGAAAATCGGTATATTCTCAAATTCGTCTAAATAAATCTGCTGTACCGACACGTCAAATTTAACGACATAGAATGGTACAAGCACTGCTGTTTTTGTTATTTTTGCGAACGCTACTTGCCAGTAGATTCGTCCAAACATAATATTTCACTATCAAATTCACACGATCACGTCCGAGCATCTGTCACGATCTTCGACATACGCAACTTGTCCTGATGCACCCACTAAATTAGCGGAGCTCTTTATTAAACAATAACGACACGAAGGTAGGTAGTCCACCTTATACTTAGTGTAGTTATTGTTCAGTAGTTTTAAGTAGTTTTACCTTCTAAGCTGTGGGTTGTAGATGTAGGTTCGAGTCTACTAAGGATAATAATTTATGTGAAAATAGTAGATATTTGTCACTCAAATGATTATCATTATCAAGCGAGTTAGCGGTCAAACGCAAGCCTATAAACAATAAAAAAATATCTGTCTGGATGTTGAATATGAGTAATATAATATGTATATATAATAAGAAATGTTGTATGTATAATAAGTACTTACGTATTTGTGTAAGTATAACTATATTATTAGCTAAACAGTGCCTATAGTACTACTTTCGGTATGTTTGGGACAAGATGGCGCTGTGTAGAATGCCCACCAAAAACACAATGCATAAAAAATAACGCTTGCTCAGACTGTATGGTATTATGAAACATGTATCTTCGCGACCTTTTCTTGTTTTTACTCATAGTGAATCTTGAACATTCTGAAATTCACATGAACTATTTTGTTACAAAGTTGTATTACATTTGAATATGGGGTTCACAAGTTATAATAATTATCTATAAACACGGATTTGCTTCCTTAGTCAATAATAAATGTAACTCCTTAACTTATTTTTATGAGATTTGGTATGATAGGCTTGGAGGTTTCAGCTCTCTCGAGAGAAAGCAGTTGTCGTCAGCCATAAAACGTCCACTGCTGGACGAAGGCCTCCCCCTTAATAGAGGGGTGTTGCCATAATCCCTACGCTTGGCAGGCGGCTTGGGGATCGCAGAACGGTCACCACCGAGAGCTCTCGAGAGCAGTGGCTTTAAATTAAAATTATTAAAATTAAATTTAAAAGCTGAACTTAAGTACTAACTATTATTTCATTTATAACGTAAGACTCCGTTTAATAAAAAACAACAACGGCTACAGGACACAATCTGCTGCTTTACGCAATCTCTTCCTACCAGTAACCTTCTGCACGTCGCGCCGTGCAGATCATCGCTCCACCTAGTCACGAGGCGCCCTCTACGTTCATTCAAATAAAAACTAAACAATTCGCTTGTTTAGTGGCCCCACAACCAATGACCATTGCACCTAGCACGCCTCACTTGTTTAACATACTCATTATTTTTTATCCACAATTTTATGATTAACTGTACTTTCCATTTCGGAGATTGATTATTAAAAATTCGTTCTTAGCTAATTACACGGTCGAGTTAATTGAGTAATATATAGAGGGACGCCTTAAAAGCTTGTGACTTGAAGTTATTAATCAAATTGTTGTTAAGGTTACGTTTGAAAGAGAGTTGTAGAGTTTAATGAGCAACCCCGAGATTGACAGCGGTAGACATCCTTGCTCTATAGCTATAAAGTTTTCACTAAAATGTTGAAATAATATGGAATTAAAATGTAAGAATCATGGACCTGGGTATGTCCTAAAACTGCAACCAGGACCACCGGAGGATGGGTAGTAGCGTCCTCTCCGTTAACGGTAGTGAACATTCTGCGATCCCCAAGCTGCCTGCCAAGCGTGGGGATTATGGTAACACCTCCCTATTAAGGGAGCCTTCGTCCAGAAGTGGACGTTTTCTGGCTGATGCATGGCTGCTAACTAAGTAACAAGTTCCTTCTAGGTTAGCGAGTTACATCGTTGTTTAACTTAGTTGTCCATCTTTTTGGCCATTTTCGGCCACAACGCCGCTTTCCATCGGATGAATTTAAGCGATCAAACGTAGACCTCTTCTATATAGGATATCTTGTAACAGTATCGCTTAGCCGAAAGGAGGTTATTGTGAACTACTTTTACTATGATGCTAACCCAGAGTTGGCAAAAAAACAGCTGATCGACAAAATGTGTGGACCAGCATTTTTCCGCGAATTTAAGGCTGACCTTTTGGTATTTATAATTTCTTCACAATGATGAGTACATTCACCGCTTTTTGAATTAGTAATACCGTTACCTATAGCCCTGCACTTAAAAAGATTCAAAGTTTTTATTCCCGTATTTGCCCATGCATGCTTTCCACATAGAGTTGTCGTCATTACACGAAAAAACACATTTTTTTATTTACAGGAAGCTTGAAAAAATATGTACTTTGCGGTAGGCAGGAAGGCTACCTTTTTTTCACTGAATAAAAACCCGAAAACCCGAATCATGGGGGACAGGAGGGGGTAGGGGGAGTAGTATATTATGTGTAACAAAAAGGTTCTACAATACTGAAGGGTATGTAGGTAGGTACTCATCATTATAAGAACAACTTTTACTATAACCATCCTAGAAAATCACGCTGTTCCATACGAAAAGTTCCTATACCAAACCCTTGGACAAAGTGTATGGAGTAGGTGTTTTTTTTTTGCGATTTTAATGTTGGCCCCATTGTAAAAGTTGTTCATAATGAAGAGTACATACATACCGTTCAGTATTTTTGAACCTTTTTGTTACACATTATATACTAAGTACTCGTTTAACTTGATTATTCTTAATGTGCTACTTTCATTTCATTTTTATCGTTAACAATAACAAGAACGCTGCAACTCTTTTCAAAACCCAATTAAACTGATCAACAGGTATCGGTGTTGTTTCGCCCTTCCGAATCGAATGAAATGCAATTACTTATAAGGAGTGCAGACTATCACGATCGACCCGCCTCCGCGTGGCGATGAGTTCGAGATTTTATGGTGTGGGGTAAGGCATGAGCTTTTGAAGTAAACTAGCGTCATCTTCATCAGCCTCCGACATGATACTGCTGGGCATAGACTGCCTTCGTAGGGCAATTAGGCAATAGTCCCACCATGCTGGCTTAATGCGATATAGGTAGGTACGTAAGAATGGAAAAAAGAGAAGCTAACACAAAAAAGAAAAATATTATTTTTGTATGAAAGACTCATAATTAAGTAAATTTTTGTGTCTGCGTCCCAGTAATGACATTGATTGCTAATTTTTACATCATATTATGGTCAAAGGCCTGTTTTGTTAGATGTTGTATTCACAATAATTAATTTATTTACGTTTTTGTAATTTTTGGAAGATTATTATGAAACTGGTTGCTTTAACAAAGTACATTACGGACCAAAAAAATAAAAGGTCACTGGATGTGATCGAAACTATAGTCCGCTGTAATTAAGCCCGAGTCATCAGCCCGGAGACGTCCACTGCTGAACGAAGGGCTCCCCCTTTGACCGCCACACTGTACGACAACCTGCCATTTGCATCCACCGGTTGCCCGTGACTTTTACAATGTCGTCATTCCACCTAGTGGGAGGCCTTCCTACGCTGCGTCTTCCGGTTCGCGGTCGCCACTCAAGAACCTTTCTTCCCCATCGGTTGTCAGCCCGAGTATTCCCGTATAAATATAACAAAAAAGTTACATTATGACTTGTTATAAATTGCCTGGTAATTTGCAACGCGATACGCTTATAACTAGGTACCGCTTCTCACTTGTCCCCTACAAAAATCGGCACGCACAAAACGCCTAATATCATCATTAACGATTGCGGGGCTAATGCCTAGTGATTAATGATAGGTTTATTGTCTTTAACGAGAGATATCGGCCACGATTTCTTAATTCGGTAATTAGATGTGAGGCAACCGTGGCGGATTTTGGATGAACGATTGCTCTAGTTTGTCTACTCGCTTGCTTGGGGCTTTCGTCTGTGGGATTGGCTTGGCTTTTATACAATGTGTAACAAAGAGGTTCAATAATACTGAAGGGTTTATGTACTCATCATTATGAACAATTTTTACTAACGGGGTAACCTTGAAATCGTAAAAAAACAGCTATTCCATACATTTTTGTCTAAGGTCAATGAAATTTTTGTAAAGAACAGCTGTTTTTTTTCGCGATTTCATGGTTGGCCCTTAGTAAAAGTTGTTCATAATGATGAGTACATATCCAGTATTTTTGAACCTTTTTGTTACAAATGTTGTTTATTACTGCCTTTACCTTTGCCTGCTACTGCCTGACATTATTATCAGATAAAAAATAATGAAAATATGTGTCAAATATCACTCCGACTGAGTATTATGACGTCATTCAGTTAAGTTAAGAATTCTGACTCTCACAAAACTCCACAGATCGTCGTGGTACAAAAATTGCGTTTCTTTGATTTTCGTCATAAACTTCTCCGATAAACACTGTTTTGTTATTCTATGATTAGTATACTCAAATTTTAGTATATAAGTATTTGTATATTAATTAATTTATTATCAATCCTGTTATATTATTAGCATAATTGTAGGTAATGTGTTTTATTCTGTGACTACTGAAGTAATAGTGAAGATTAAATTTATTACCTTCTCTTTTTGATCTGAAAAAAAACAGCATTTAACTACCCAATTTACATCATGTTATACTGTATCTCTTAAAGCTCAGCATATATCTTCTCAAGCACAAAAAATCTTGCTACGTAATCCCCACATTAGTAACATTTTTCGACACGGTCGTGGTCCAAAAGCGAGGGTTGCCACCGCTGGCAGTCACCGTACCCACATCAAATTTTCAGCCACGCAGCTTGTCTGCACATAAATCAGGGAGAAAATGTAATGACAGCCCTGGACATTTGACTAGAAAAGTCTTTTAAACAAACAAACATATATATTTTTTACAATAAGTTGTGTAGCGGCTTAGGCATTGCATCGCTGTCGATGGAAGAGCTGTGGACTCTACAATCATCATTATCGTTGAGTCCACCGCGCTTCTATTATCCATTGTTATTGTATAAATTTGGTTAATTCACCGCTAATACCAAGTTCTGTCGTCAAGTCTCTGCAGCCTGTCGTTGAAATTTTTGTAGCTGCAGCGGACCTATTCCAGAACCTATGATAATTTATTTCTGTAAAATAACAGCGACGGAGACAAAAAATACCGCACGTTCTAATATAAACGGGCCGTTCCACGTTATTATTTTGCTTAATTAATGTAAAGAACATTTTTAATTTATTTTCGTGATTTCAGGGATGATCGTGATGATTTTTCAAACATTTAATGACTAATACAATCATCTGTAATCTATAACATTCATGTTACAAAGTTTTTTTTTTTAAATCTTTATTTAATGTGCTTTTTCGCGCAGCGAAAATGTCGCACCATGTTTCAATGTTCTAATAGGTTGTATTGATAACAATTTGATGTACTAAATGAAACAATTACTAACCTCAATGGATGCTAACTTCTTCTTTCACTTGAACAGCCGGAAGACGTCTACTGCTGGACGAAGCCCTCCCCCTTAATAGGGAGGGGTTGCCATAATCCCCACGCTTGGCAAATGGCTTGGGGGTCATAGAATGATCACCACCAGTATCTAAGAGAACGCTGCTGCCAGTCCGCCGGCGGTTCTGGATGCAGTTTTAGGACGTACCCAGGCAATGCGAATACTACACTTGTTTTTTTATACAACTTTAGTGGACATACCTAATTAGCAGAAACTTATTTTTTTTGTATCACTTTGGAAACAGGAGAGTAACTTTTCTACTTAACTGTATCCTCCAAGACAGCGAGCCCTATCCGCAACCCACACATCTGTCTATATATGTACTTACCTACATAATATAGCTATGTATAGCGCCCTACTGCCCTCCAGAGGGATCACGACTGACCTATTTGGAGGGATGCAGAGGACTTATTACTTTGGGGTGATGAAATGCACTTTTTTGTTTGGAAAATTACTGCTCGATTTTTGCTCCATTTTGTAACTCATTTGTACTTGCATCTTTTCAAACCGACTTCAAAATATGAGGTTCTCAAATTCGCCTGTATTTTTTTTTTGTATGCCTATTATGAATTAATTTTGATGATTATTTTTTTGTTAAAAACAAAATACAACCGCCACAATAACACCTATCGGGACGAAGTACATTATTTTGATTTTCGGTTTAATACCAACTTATCGAGAAATAATTATCTGAATCAGGATCTAACGTGTCTCCAATTCACATCACTACACAAACAGTTTATCACTTGCTCAGAAAGCTCGCAAGACTTTATAGCACCCACTTCACCTTAGGCCACGGACACATCTGCCGTGCCTTGCCTTATAAGTAAAGGATTAACGACGCACTTACCTCTTTTATTAAACAAAAAAAAAACAAAATGGCGAATAATAAAAGCAAGATGGCGGGTTGGGTGCGTACCTTAGGGTGGCGTATTCAAATCTTGAATTTGTAAAGCATAGCGATTTATTAAAAAATTGGAACCCGTTGACTCGCTGAAGACATCGATTTGAATTTAATGTGGTGCGAACATAAGGGCATTTTTCTAATAACTACTAATTCTAAATTCTAAATTATTTATTTACACAAAAAGCCCTAACAATCAGTGTATTTGTGGCGCTTCTCCCAAACTAGGTACGTTTAAGCACCCGTATCTTGGGGATTAGGCCTTCCGGTTGAGAAACAATTATAAGGTACACTACAAGATACATACCTATTGTGAAACGTTAACAACTACTAAACTCACAGTAAGAGCTAGTCACATCAAAAGTTACAACAATAGTAGTATGGCCATATCATGAGACGCAAAGACGTAGCGTTCGTGCGTCTATTAGCTTGTGATATCTATGCTAGGTATAGTAGAAAGTTCAATAGGCTAGATGATTGGTTTTTTTTATTGTCCTATTAAAATGTGGCCCATAAATATACTTGATTAATGAAAAGAAAATGAAAATCTGATCAAAAATAAGCAACTTATAAGGATTTTAATATCCCGCTAGACAGAGAGGCGAAACAGCAAATCGTGACGTCACTTCTCTGTACGCCATATAAATTCTATTCTGACAACTAAGGCGTGACGTAATTTTTTGTTTTGTGGGAAAGGGACAGAGTTGTCTCTAACAAAAACTTTAAACGCTCATATATCAGAACATTATTAACCGATTTAAATGTTTTTTTCAATAAACATAGTATATTTACTTAAATTCTTCATCAAAGCTATTGGTTTCAACGATATAAACATCAGTCATCTACCCTATTATATCAAGAGTAAATAAAAAGACAAATTTTTACCTACTATGAAAATTAACGTTGTTTTGACACAGCACGCCGCTTATTCTAAAGTGGCGCTTTGTTTTCACTTGTTGATCAATGTCTCCGGATGTGGAGCTTCATTCCTTGAGCTTCACTCGGATCAATTCCAAATCCATCAGGTTCAGTTACACGTATGTTATAAAACGTTAAGAAAGAAAATCCGCAATTTTTTATAACAATTTTTTTACATTATTAACTTGGTTGGAAAATGCTTAACACATTGACAGTAAGACATTAGATATTGTAGGTGCAGATATATACGATTGCTTAAAATCATCTAAACCTCACTTTGTATCAAATGTGTACACAGGAGGCGTGCTTATCCCGGTGACCGCTAAAAGGCCCGGCACACCGTATCGATAAAAAACACACAAAACGTCTTTTTTACCCTTAGGGAAGAGAACAGCTGCACTTTTGTATAACAATGATACAGCCATGTTATTTCCACCGACCCGGGGCAATCGTCGCGCTGCGCTCAAAAACCGTCCACGCAAAAAAGCCCTGTAATAGTTCAGCTTTTAGGCCTCTTGAAGGTTCGTGCATTTGGTTGGGTAAAACCGATCGCTTGAGCCATACGCTATGCCCTTTGTTAAAAGTCACGCTTGATTTGGGGCGAAATTGTGTCCTTTTTGTTGTTTCATTTCCCGTGATGAGTGTAAAAATCCATGGCATTATGCTCGCGTCGCATGTTTTACTTATAATTTCGTTCCTGCCCTTTCATTTTGTTACACGGCTGTCATGAATTATATAGTATTTTTTGTTTAAGTTTGTTAAATAAATAACAATATCAATTATACCTATCGCAAAACATCTACACAGATCAACGCCATCTTGTAACGCCAAATTAAATTCAAAGAGCTCTGTGAACTTGTGAAACACAAAAGAAACTGAATACATAAAACGACGCGGTGACATTTTCAATTGCGTTCCAATTTCAAAACGAGCGCTGTCATTGGCCGGGGTTTGGTGACAAATGGGCGACAAATTTACGGAACAGCCAATAGGAAAGCCGGATTACAGTAGCGCGGACAGAATAACGTGGCGTGAATAATCAAGGATGTCATTCGGAATTTGTACGTGATGAAGAGAGTTTTCCATGTGTGCTACTCACACACGCTTGCAGTCTATTTTAACCATAATGTATTTTTAAGTAGACGCCTTATGTTCATAACATTGTCTGTCATATTTACGCGTAAGGTTAACGTTACAATTTAATAAATTCTACAAAATTATCTCAAGATGAACGTTCTCAAAAAATAAAGCCTGGTATTAACTTATTATCTGTTTAGTGTTGTCATGTCCTTATTCCTCATTTGCAATTCAAACTAAGAAGGTAAATGCGTAAAAGCCGACTTAAAATAATATAGTGTTCTTCGAAGATCTTTTATTTGGAACCGTTAGCTATCTCATTAAATGGCGAAAACTGTACATGAGAGCAATCATTGTCAATACAATTACTACTTTTCAGGCAGGCTTGTGTTTTATCACCTGGCTAATCTATCTGCGAGCAAAAGAACGGAGATACGATTTTCCACAGTACCGCTTAGCTCGTTGACGTCACGCGGCTCCTGCCGGCTGCGCGGGGGCCTGGGCGCTTCAGTGGAATATAGATACCGTTCTATTCAAATAGAGTACAAATTAGCTTGCACTGAATATGGCATGATTCTAGTTATAGATAATAATATTGTGGTTCAATATATTTTTTTCTTTTTTTATTACGTTATGGGCTTGCATTTGACTGCCATTTCGTCTGATGTTAAACGAAGATGCAGTTTACGCTGGAGCACGCTAACCTAGAAGAAACCGATTCACTCTCGACTTGAAGACACACAGATTATAATTATCGGGAAACACCCACTCAGGCAGCGCATTCCACTGTTTTGTTCGAATAAAGAAAGCGGAAACAAACCGTTTCGTGCGAGTTCTAGGTATAACCATGAAACGGTGTCGCTTTTTCGAGGTCCTAGCCGTCCGATAGAAGAATGAGCAGGGGGAATAAGATCATGCAAATCCGAACTATGTCGAGATACTTTTTGTGGGGGGGGGGGGGGGTTTGTACTTGGAAGGTACTATTATATTATCTGTGGTTCTAACTATTAATACTCCACAAACTGGCATCGGTGAAGCAGATTGCATTCAGTTGGGACTTGGGACACGCACCACACGTGAGTAAGTAAGAGTATATTACTTTGCATTTTTATATATAATTGATCAGTTAAAATAGGTTTATTTTTATTAAATTGAATAACATCTGCTAAAAAGATCTGCTGTTCCATACAAAAAGTTCATTGACTTCGACAAAATGTATGGAACAGCTGTTTTTCTACTTCTAGTTTGAAGCCATAGTAAAAGTTACATAACGATGGGAGTCGTCGTCAGCCATAAAACGTCCACTGCTGGACGAAGGCCTCCCTCTTTATAGAGGAGTGTTGCCATAATCCCCACGCTTGGCAGGCGGCTTGAGGATCGCAGAATAGTCACCACCGTTAACCAAGAGGATGCTGCTGCCCGTCCTCCGGTGGGTCTGGTTGCAGTTTAAGGACATACCCAGGTCCAACGATGGGAGTATACCTCTGTAAATAAGGCGAGGATGCAAATAGCTTGTATAACATATCTACAATAGCTTGTATTACAATAGCTTGTATATCTACAATAGCTTGTATATCTACAATACTTAGCTTGTGTATATCTACAATAATTACTCTTCCAAATAGATTCAACTTCCCGTACGATAGAAAACAAAATAAAAAGCCCCAACTCCTCCCCACGCGTAAAGATCCCAACTTCGATAAGCCAGTGTCATTTGTTACTTTTTTCGTGTGTTGACACGAAACCGACTGAAGTGGTGATAATGTTGATTGCAGTCATTATTCCTTACGATTGCGTCCGATAACGGTTGTAAATCGTCTTTTGGGAATATGAAAATAAGCACTTTGTACTTAAGTTGTAATGACGGTAATACTGTTTTATGGTTAGGCACACGGCTTGTTATGAAAGTTCGTGTGACCCCACAGGTTGAATTTACTTTCTTTCTCTAAGATACAGGCAGTGCCGTAACTAGCCTTCTATGCGCCCGGTGCGAGCTTCTATAACTGCGTCCTTGAAAAGAAAAATATTCAACACTTGATCCTGGTTTGGTTATTTTTGCACCCCTCCAGGAACAGCTCCCGGTGCCTGGACATCGCTGGCTCCGCCTTATTTACGGCATTGGATACAGAAACCCAAAATACAAGTTTAAAGGTGCCCATATAATAGAACCCAATATAGGTCTTTCCGATGTATCAGCGCTGATAGTACCAGATGAGATAATTTCTTCTCCAGACTTATGCAAGTTTCCACACTATGATTGCCTTCGATGAGAAGCCAATGGTATTAAAGTGCGTACATAAACTACAAAAGCTTCTTTTTTTATTTATGAATTGCTTGCGTTTGCATGCTATCTCGTCTGATGTTAAATGAAGATGCAGTCTACGATGGAGCACGCTTGCCTAGAAAAAACCGATTCACTCGCGACTTGAAGACACCCAGATTATAAATATCGGGAAACACCTACTCGGGCAGCGCATTCCTGTTCAGCAGTTCGATTAAAGAAAGTGGATCAAACCGTTTCGTACGAGTTTTTGGTATATATCGACCATGATTGATACGGGCCCGGCATAGAACTCGCGACCTTACAAATTCAAGTCGAGCGGTATCCCAAGTGAACTACCACGACTTTCTGATTCAAACGTGTTTAATCTACGCAATGAAAAATCTTCGAATAATCAACTTTTCACAGATCTCTGTGTTAATTTTTAATCAGTGACCTCATTTCTATGATTATATTAGTACAGATTCCCTCATCGGGGTACGGAACCGCTTCATTAGCACTATCAAGGCTAGATCATGACTCATTATCATTCCCTGGCAGTATTGTCTCAATGATTGACACTGAACACGTAGAGTCTCTAAACAAATCAGTCCGAACTAGATCCAAACTCGTTCGTCACGAAGCTATAATTAAATGGGCCATGTCTGTCCGTATGTACGTTCCTAATGCTAATGATGGAGCATCATGTATTCACTAAGTATTAGTAATGTTAGTGCAAACAAATGCCCGGTTCTAGGGCGGTAGTGATGGGGTTAAATGTTTTTGAGGAGAATTTTAGGGCAGGCTGGGAAAATTCCAAACTTTTATTAGGTTTTAATTTATCTTATTTTAATATTATAAAAAATAAAAATAACACTAGTGTAAAGTTAATACATATTATTAACCTTCGAAAGTAATAAAAAATAACTTGACATAATGTAGAGCTAAGTGTATTTAATTATTTACATTTATAATAGTCGCTCTAATAGTAAAGCGGAAATCCACTAGAAATATCGTATACAATAGTTGGGGTAATTATGTTACAAATATAAACAACAGATAGGACAAACGGCTATTATCAGCTTTACATTGTCAGTAACATGTAGTAAGCTGTCCAGCTTCGACAGAGAAACAACAAAAACTTTAAGCAATGGAGCTGAAAATATTTTTTTTATTTATTTTTTTTCACCCAGGGCAAAAATATATGTGACGAACATAGACGTTTATTCTGTCTGGGTGTAGTATGTACTATAAGTATTTACCTATTTACAAAAAAAATGCATCATAAGTATTCTATCCGCTATCTAGTTTCCGTTGTACAAGCTTTGCTTAGTGTGGGGCTAGATGGCGCTTTGTGAAAAAAAACCACAGATATTTATTTATTAAATTTTAAGTCGTTTTTAAACACTACAGTATAATAAATCCGTACAAGGGAGTAATATTAATAATTTAACTAAAAAAAGTAAACTTTCATATAACTAACAACATAATAATTCACAGCTATGATTAGCTATAACTCCATCATCAACATCATCATCATCAGCCTGGATACATCCACTGCTGAAAGAAGGCCTCAGACCGCCACAATGTACGACAACCTGCCATTTAGCCTGTATATCAATGCATCTACTTAAAATAATTGAAAATAATAACTAATCTCACCCTCCAGACCTTTACTGATATGGCATCTATGCCCTGAACTTTACCCTACCCACCAACCTACCTACTTTGCCCTACGGTAACAAAATTCTAACTTTGTACCAACTACAGACATCACTAGCGGTATGTTATGACAGTCCCACGGAAATACCTGTTTGGTCTTGTTTAGCAACTGTTCTTGCATCCCATATAGGTTTCAGTAACATGAAGCCTAACGTGTGAAAAAGATAAGACAAAGAACAAAATAACTGACTTTAAAGCTCGTTGAAAAAGTAGCGCGTATAGTGCTTTTTCTCAAAAAGGAATAAGAAAAGAAGTAGTGACCAAAAATTGGGATACGTAAAATATTACTTTTGTTTTTTTTTGCGTTAAAAAGTAAGTACTTGTTACGTAGGTGTAGGCTGTGTGGCCAGTCCTAGCCGCCCGATGGCCTCTAACAACAATAATAATTATAATCTGGGTGTCTTCAAGTCGCGAGGGAATCGGTTTCTTCTAGGCAAGCGTGCTCCATCGTAGACTGCATCTTCGTTTAACATCAGACGAGATGGCAGTCAAACGCAAGCCGTTGTTGTTACTAGTTGCACTTAAAGTTTTTTTAACTGCGTTGTAATTCTTTCTGATATAAGATTCTATTCCACTCATGCTCACTTTGTAAAAAAGGTAGGCTTGTGATCAAAATCAAACCATAGGATAATAGTTTTTTATAATGAAATTAGGATTAAATCATTATCGTAATTAGCCTATCAAATTCGATGAGTGGATCATGCTCACTTTGTAAATAAGATAGGCTTGTGATCAAAATCAAACCATAGGATAATAGTTTTTTATAATGAAATTAGAATTAAATCATTATCGTAATTAGCCTATCAAATTCGATGAGTGGATCATGCTCACTTTGTAAATAAGATAGGCTTGTGATCAAAATCAAACCATAGGATAATAGTTTTTTATAATGAAATTAGAATTAAATCATTATCGTAATTAGCCTATCAAATTCGATGAGTGGATCATGCTCACTTTGTAAATAAGATAGGCTTGTGATCAAAATCAAACCATAGGATAATAGTTTTTTAAAATGAAATTAGAATTAAATCATTATCGTAATTAGCCTATCAAATTCGACTGTTGTACACATACCTACTGGCATGTCCCTGGTTTTTTCCTTTTTCCTTCCAGCCACTATCAACCATCATTGTATAATGACGCACAACACATAGCATGCTTTGAGAGAGAGAGAGCTTAGTTCCTCCAAGATGTTTTATGTTAACTCCAACGAGTCTCGCGGTCTATTAAATATGCTTAAACTGACTCACAATATTAATCCAAATTATCTTTAATATAGAAGATGCCATCTCTCTGTAAATATTACAAACGTTATGTTAAAAAACCTGGGTATGTCCTAAAACTGCATCCAGAACCACCGGATGACGGGCAGCAGCGTCCTCTCAGTTAACGATGGTAACCATTCTGCGATCCCCAAGCCGCCTGCCAAGCGTGGGGATTATGGCAACACCTCCCTTTAAGGGAGAGGCCTTCGTCCAGCAGTTGACGTCTTCCGGCTGTTGATGTGAATGTAAAAAAACAGCTCTACCAAAACTCTCTTGCAAACACTGAAAACGTTTCAACATTAAACACGTAAGTAGCGTATTTTACACCAAAAACCACAAGCGAACAAATTCACCACTTCAACATTAACACATCTGGTATGTAATTGTAAATAAATAAATATCACAATGTTTATTGTGTCACAGGCTTATTCTTAGAGACCAACATACAAAGATCTTTCAACCCTCTGACACTCAAATCTATGGTAGAATTTTAGAGGGAATTTGTTCAGATAGTGAGAGATCAAGTTATGTTGGTAGAGCAAGACCTTGTCACTGGCTGTCGCGTCATGTGGGTCCCATTTGTTTGGATAAATAAAGCCGTATTCACAACGTTGGTCGCCAGCCATATGTTGTTAATCGCTACTATAGATGTCTTCAGCTCCTTCGGTCTCGGCATGTGAACATTGTAGGTATAATTAGACTTGCAAAGTAGGGATTGGTGACAATTTCAGTAAATAATGACGTATGTTTTATATTCCGACTTTGTAAGTATATACCAAGTGCAATTAATGTGGAGGTTGATATCATTGTGGTTGTGATTTCCCTTAAATATGTACGGGGTGTTAGTTTGAACACCGTTATGCTTCTAGAATATCATTGTACTCATCATTATGAACAACTTTTACTATGGGGCCAACCCTGAAATCACGATAAGAAAACAGCTGTTCCATACAAATCCATCGATCTTGGACAAAATGTATGGAACAGCAGATATTTTTTTCGCGATTTCAAGGTTGGCCCCATAGTAAAAGTTGTTCATAATGATGAGTACAATGAAATCCTAGAAGGATAACGGTGTTCAAACTATCAGCCTGTATAAATATGTATATAACACAACAGCGTGAATAAGTAATAAATAAACATACACATCAGGCTGAAAATGGTGATGAAAGCTTTAATTAGACAGGCTGAAAGCATAGCATAAATAAACAGCCTTTTAATAGTCTACCATAGGCCTTCCCTCGAAGGGCGGTTGGGCGATATCCACCAAACTTGCCCAGTAGCGGGTTGGTGCAAGGATTCTTATCTCATACGCAATTAAATTTCTTTTCCGAGCACATACAGGTTTCCTCATGATGTATTTCTTCACCTAAAAGCCAGTAGTATGAAAATTCGGACATAAACTCCTAAAACTCACCTTTACAGGCCTGTGATTAGAGCAGACAACCTCACGGTTTCAATTAGGGCGATGCCCCATCTAGGCAAACACGGCAAAGGCCACGGTACAGCTAAAAACATAATAATGCAAAATTAACCCGTCCACCAAAACCCTCCACAGTTCTTACCCAGTACAGTGCATGCAACCAGCGAATATATTAAATGCCGAGCGACACCGCGGCAATGCCTCGTGATAAGTATCGCAATGCCAGCACCGCCCAGCTGAATGCCCGAGGATCGAGTGACCCTGATGCTATCGCGGGGGGTTGGCCAGACCTTTCCAGGTTTTACGCAGCGACTTTATATTGTTTTATTTTGAGTGCCTTATGTTACGAAGAATTCGTAAGACGACTTTGCATTATAGTAGGTATTCACTGATCTGTATAGTTATTTATGATAATAGTGCGGTAAGTTACTCGTGACTATGGTAAGCCCTCGACTTCGTCTCAGGCTTACATTCGTCTCTCGTTTGTAAAAACCAATACCGCACGAGTGCCATACAACGTTTTACAACATATTTCCGAGAAAACAGATAACAGAAGTACTTACAACAGATAATGAGCCAAACTTTAATATTTTGTTTTTATTATATCGGACGGAAAGTCAAAACTAAATACTTACTTGACACTGGCAAATGCTCAAAGTGCGATGCCATAATTATCCTAGACGGAAAAAATAAAAAAAACTTCGTTCTAAAGTTCGACTTCTCTAAAACGTTTCTAATGTAAGTGTCTTTTCGTGTTGTTTCCAACACTCCGAAGAAGCTTATAGTAAAGTTGCCACGACTTTACTAGGGCATGAATGGACTTGACTGTGACTTACTAAGTGTGACATCACTTTGACTGTGACTTAGACTCATTCGACTTGAAAATTATCAAAAACTTGACACAAATAAATACCTTGACACTGGCAAATGCACAAAGTGCGACGCCATAACCCTCCTAGGAGGAAAGATTAAATGGCGCGAATTAATAAATGGCGCTAAGTGAGCGTGGTGAAAATTAGAAAAAATAGAAGAATTTCTTTCGTCACTGTTTCTGTTTTGTATTAAAGTAAGAGAAACGTATTGAGTAAAAGCGCTTCCAAGGAGGTTCGATCATTCAGCTTATTTGTTCTCGTAATGTGAAACTCTTTGGTGGAGTTCATAAATATTATTATGAAATTTAAAAAATACCCTAAAGTTTACGCACGGCGCTATACAAGGGAGTGTGCGGTAAAATAGGTACTTAGCTGAGAGTACCTGTTTTACCGCACGCTCCGTTGTATGATGCGTAATGTTCAACTTTCGAACGATGTATACAGGCTTCGTAAATGCGTTTTTTGAGCAAATGTGTTGTAAAACAACTACACTACGGATAATACCCTGTCTTTTCGGTGAAGGACAAAGTGAGACAACTGCTTATAGGAAGATGAAATTCAATGCCATATTTCCACCAACTGGCAGCTGGGCTAACATTGTGGATATGGCCCAATCCAGCAGCTGTGGGCTATTAAAATGGCTGATTATGCTTTAAATAATTAAATAGTGCAATCATCTGATGGTGAACGTACCCACCAATACCTTACTATTGATGTATTAGACCAGTCAATTCTATAAGTAGGTATTTAATGCAGTTTTAAATTTGAAAAGTTAATTTAGCTTTGAAAATATTACGTATCTAAACAATGCTCCTACTTACATAATAATCTAGTAGATAAGCTAGATTTTCCCATAGAGTAAAATAATAAAAAAAACTTTGCTAATTCATATTTTTATGCTCCGCTGTAAATTAAAAATTGTATGAATTTGAATGCAAGGTTACTTTTTTGTAAATTTTATATTTTTGTAATTAGTGACTTTTCCATAACTCCCGAAACACGTCTCACGTTGAAAAAACCTATAAATTTCCACGTCCACTTAAGTTCCACCCCGTTCAGGCGATCGTATCCGCCACGGCACGCGAAGGCTCGCACTTTGTATACAACTTCCGGTCCGTGCCACTTCCGTTACGGACCGGACAATTTCTCCGGAAGTTGCTCGTTCCAGCTCTATGTCACCTGAAATAGGCCCCGTGTTGTGATTACTTGAAATTTATGGTTTTTATTAATGTCGGGGGTGTAATTATATCTTTATGAGTGTAGTGATTTAAATAATGAAGGCTTTGCGTTGTTTTAAACGGGACTTATTATACAGTTTGGATTTGGGTGCAAATTGGTTATGACTCAATGGCCAGTGTCGTTGGATGAGGACAAACCGGGCAAGTGCGTGTTGAACCCAGCGCGTTGTGTCTGGTTCCGTACCACTGTTATACAATATCACATTAATTATTATACTATGTAGCAAATTAACAATTAAGTCTTTGATTAAAACTTGCATAAATAAGACTTTTCATCACACTTGCTCGTAAAGTGGATCTTATTATATTGGTTTTAGGCTCATAATCCAAGCTATTACGCACGCGTGCTTTTTAATTTTCATTACGCCACTTGTGCTATAATAGGTATTACCCGGTAAAGTCAAGTTTGTACGTGATTGCAATTAGACGTATGTATACGAAGCACTCTTAATATAGCCGGGTAATACTTACAGTATTATTGTAATACCAACAAAGAGTTCTTATGCCGCTGAAGTAAATGTCAAGCTGCGCGCGCATTGCTGGTTTGGGCGCCATTTTCCGCAAATGTTTGTTGACGTTTTCGCCGTGTGGTTGATTATTATCAAATAAAGTTTGTTTTTTCCTCGCAAGTGTGATGAAAACAGTCGTATGGAACTCTTGTGCTTTTATTCATTACGCTCTCGGCTTCCTTATCGCGCTCGCCTGCGACTCGCGCGCATAATACCGCCTCTAGCACACTCGTATCATAATGTACTATTATAATATTAGGTTTACTTGTGAGCGAATCTTTATTTATTTTTCATCACACTTGCTCGTAAAGTCGATTTTATTACATCGGTTTTAGGTTCATAATCCAAGCTATTACGCACGCGTGCTTTTTACTTTACATTACGGCACTTGTGCTATAATAACCCGGTAAAGTCAAGTTTGTACGTGACTGCAATTAGACGAATGTATACGAAGCACTCTTAATATAGCCGGTTAATACTTACAGTTTTTTTGTCAGCGGCATAAGAACTCTTTGTTGGTATTCCAACAAAGAGTTCTTATGCCGCTGAAGTAAATGTCAACCTGCGCGCGCATTGCTGGTTTGGGCGCCATTTTCCGCAAATGCTTGTTAATGTTTTCGCTGTGTGGTTGACCTGGTAGATTATTATCAAAAAAAGTTTGTATTTTCCTCGCAAAATAAGAGTTTGTTTTTACTATTCTAACACAGAATTATGTTATATCCGCGTTTAACCAACGACTTAAGCTGCGCGAAACTTTTGATAGGTGATAGGTACATATTTATTCATTCAGATCACGAAATTATCCAGATAAATACTTAATACTAATCTGTGATAATACCTAAGTACCTCTCAAGACATAAGAAAGCCGAATAGATAGAGATTTCGGCATACAAACGCATATTTTGTGAAAATGTTAACCGGCCTGTTATGATTGAAAAGAAGCTGGGCCATTTAAGGTTAGATAAATTGATAAACATTATAACTTAAAATGATAAGTTCGCGATACAAAAACTTCTGGTACATAAGCGTAAAAATATAAATTCATTCATACCCAATTCAATTTTTGTGAATTATGTCGGCCATAAATTTACGCCCAAACGAGTCTGTTTTCTTGTAAGACCAATGAACTCTACATTGATATCATAATGCATCATGCTCCAGTTATTTCAAATAAAGAAGTTTTATAATAAACCGCTAAAAGATACGATAACACTGATTATTACATTAAGAATTCCTTTACGGCCGATAAATAACACGTTTCAAAAGATCATTTTCTCACATTAAACATACTTCAGACGAGTCTTCGACCTCTATTCATAACATGACTGTCCTCAAGTTGAGTCACAGACTAAAAAACAATTTAGAAAACAAGAACCATTCGAAATACAACTTTAATGTTGTAAGCTTTAAGACTGATTAGAACCCGTTTCGTTGTTTACAAATCTTGGTCATGTTATGACAGTATTGTTTATAATATAAACAAATGTCGATCGAGAATAGATATTGTCGTTGTCAATGCGAGGCGTTAAACAAACCAACTTGGAGTTAAGAGTGCTTGAGATATGGGGCTTTTAAAGCCGACGTCGACTTGCGAAAGGAAATGCAGATTTTACTAATCTACGACAACGATTATACGATGACCAATGAAAACGTGGCTTTGAATTATAAAAAAACATACTACGTACCTAAATATTTTTACCAACGGCTTCTATCATCTGTGGTTAAGTGATGGAGGAACCAATACCGGATTCGATGATTACTAGACTGATTACTTCGACTAGACTGATTTTGATGACGAATTTGTATATTGTTGTTTCTTAAACTTGTTGTTGTTTAAGTAATGAAAAATGTATGGAATTTCTTATTGGTATCCGAATAAAATGCACTATTATGCTATAAAGGCTAGCGCACATGAGGGCAGGCCGCGCCGCAGCGTATTCTTTGGCAAAATCATCATTATTTTACATTTTTATATGTTATATGAACAAAAGCACACAACAGGCGGGTCACGCTGCGTATTTTTTGCCATGCAATTGAGTATTTGTGCCATTCATTAGTTGACTATTTATTTTGCTAAATAAAAAGGAAACGTTATATAAAATTTGTAATAAATTAAATAAATATTGCGTAGCCATTTTACACAAAGCCATCTAGCCCCAAACTAAGCAAACTAACCAAGCTTGTACTATGGAAACCAGATAACTGATAGAATACTATACTTTTTTATATATTACAACCGTCCCTAATGAAATCTCCATTAGTGGAGTACCTAAAAATTGTTAAATTGTTACTAAAGTTTGCATACTCGTGATAAGGAAGGAGTAGGTATAGAGAAACATAATAACTATAATTTTATCACATATAGATTTGGACCTAGGTATGTGCTAAAACTGCATCCAGAACCACCTGAGGACGTGAAGCAGCGTCCTCACAGTTAACGGTTGTAAGCATTTTGTGATCAAAATGCCAAGCTGCCTGATAAGTGTGGGAATTACGGCAATCCCTCCCTAATAAGGGGCAGGGATTCTGATGATGCACATATAGATTGTACAAAAAGAAAGTATATCACGATATTTATTTACTCATGTCCAACCTACACTCGAGGCGCTAAGGCTCTAAGTTTGCAATATGAATAACAAATCATCCGCAGACTAAACCATAACTAAATGAAAAGAAGTGTCCGAAAGAGTTAACTAAAAATATCCAAATCCGGGTTACAATTTTCCTAACAAAACACGATAGTGGGTCCCTCATTCAAGTTTTCAGATAAGTTTGTTTATCGTTACCGCCTGCATAGATCTAGGCGACAACAAACACATAATAATTAGATGCTTATCGCACCACCCACATGGTGTCTCGATGCTTGCGACTTGCGACACAGAATGAGTCAGCGCGCGACTTTCTGTCCGAGTGGGTGGAACAAAATATGTCGTAATTGTTGATGGTAATTGATATTTATGTAGTGAGAATAAATGGAAGTGAGTTCAGATAATGGTAAAGGGTTTATGTAATCAAAAGAAGTAAGATAAATAATTCGTTTCAATTTTTTGAGCCTAGTGTGAAGAAAGAAGAGACTTAAGAGGGCGAAATGGGGGATGACATTTTGTCGCCAACGAAGTCGTGGTTGTGGGTGACCTTTAGTAATAAATAAAGTAATAATTGTAGTCATTTAAACCCACGTAAAAAGCTATGGATCATTCGATTGATATTTATAGAGTTGGGATTAGCAACGAATAATTTAATGAAATAATACTCAGTAAGTTAAGTACTTAACATTTCTTAATAACAAATCAATCAACAGTCACACATAGTCATGTTCAAAATAATCATAATAGATCGGCATGTTTGAAGTTCTAATAATGTTATCTGAAGCGCCCATGACGTAGATTCATTCATTATAACTTTAGCAAAGAATCTTTTTTGCGAACGACGTTTTGCGTCACTTTTCATGAAAAACATTGCACGTGTGGATAACAAAAACCAGGATTTCCTTCGGAACAAAACTATACCTACTTATTCCCAGCGCGAGCAAAATGCTTCTGTGGATGTGTATTAGATTTTTTTAAATAATGAAAGCACACACGATGAAGATGCTATAATATTTCATGTTATCTTAGATCATATTTCAAAATCGCTGCTCATACAATACAAATGACGAACAAGTGACGAAGATAATTATATATTTCAAAATTGTATGGCGAGCGATATTTCATCTTTACATTAAATATTAAAGCATCTTTGACGTCTGGGATGGCCTTGATACTGCATACAAGCCGTCACACACGGTGAAGATGCTGCCCCTGGTACACCCAGTTGAACTAATGTAGTTGGACCACGGGCAGGGACCGCTATAATAATATAATGTTAAGGTAAAATATCCCTCGCCATACATTTTTAAAATATGTTTTTTTTCTTTCTTTGTTATTGGCATCGCACGTTGTGCATTCTGCCAGTGTCAAGTTTATGAATTTTCAAGTTTTTATAGTATAATCAAGTCAAATATGTCATTAAATCACAGTCAGTCAAACGAAACCAGTCATAGTCGAGTCCAAGTCATGCTCTAGTAAAGTTGTGGCGACTTTACTATGAGCTTCTACGGAGTTTTGAAAACAACACGAAAATACATGTTTCACCACATTATATCACTTGCCCACACTCGTGCATGTAATTCAACACTCAATGAATAAAACAACACCATTTTTAATCATTAATTCGGGAAAAAACACAAGTTTAAGAAAATAATAGATTGCAACGACATGATTTTTCCGTGTTCCCGCCAAAACTCCAAAAATATGTATTATCTTCGTCATTTGTTTTGTCAATGAAATATATGTGTAGCGATATTGAAATAAGTTCTAAGATGACATTAAATATTATAGCATCTTTATCGTATGTGACGGCCTTAACTATGTCAGATTTGCATGTAATTATTTGAGTATTTGCTTACTATAAAGAATACGATGATCATCAAATCTACCCGACAATCAATTGAACATACAACTATCTGTGTATTTACTTTGTTTAACATTAACGGCCTTACCTAAAATAATCTCGATTCTCTTAGTCACTGCTTAAACTTCTCTGACCTTTTCTAGCACGTGCAACTTCACGTCAGAGAGAAGATGGCAGAGCATCTTAAGCAGTGACTAACGGTTGAAAAGTTATTTTAAGTAAGGCCGTAAATATCTGTGTATCAAATATATGTGTACATCCAAAGAATTTACTTCCAAATGTATTTATCTACTACCAACTTGCAGTTGTATTCGGCCCACAGCATATGCTTTCTTCCTCTTTCTATCTTCTAGCCTATCTTCACTATTTAGTACAAATTCTTATCCAGGTACAACTGCATGGTCTTCCAGGACTGCATTTGCGTTGTCATGTGGTCACCATTTTATCAAAAACCTACTCTACCCTACTTGCTATCATCACATCTTGCCAAGTATCCAGCCCAGTACTACATGAGTTTAATTATAGACATAGCCAATAGGTGTATTTATATCCGGAAAATAATTGCGCAAATACCATCACGTTTTCTGGCTGGATGACGATGTGGACACCTTTTGGCAGAGGGGTGCACCTTGGGCTGCTACCTTCATTAGCATAATTATGTTCAAAGCATTCATTTACAAACTCCATCGCGTAACGTTATACCTTGCATGGAATGCTCTACGGGTCGTTATGCAATGCAACTTTATGCTACCAAGTCATGAAACGAAAAAGACACTCTATTTATGGTAAAAGGTATCGCCTGCGCATAACCATCATATTAATACCTAAAACATTGAGTAGCAAAACAAACTCCAGTTACTCTGCAACGGGGAAAAATTACCTTGCACAGTCGACGGTGAGTGAATATACTTGAGGTTTTTTATACTTTTTTTTAAAGGGACGAGACGAGCAAGACGTTCGCCTGGTGGTATGCGTCACAACTGCCACTAACAGTGGTAGTGCCAGAATTGTGATCTTGCGAACACAATCCTGCGCTGCACTGCACTGCGCTCGTCACCCTGAGATATTAGATGTTAAATCTCTTCATACCTAGTAATTTACCTGGTAACATTGCACTTCAAAATCGTAACACAGTCATACTTGGACGCGGTTGAATAACTGGCTAAGGTATGGTACTTCCCCAGGCGGACTCTGCAGTAGAGTCCTCTTACCACTACAACTCTACAACACTACTGGTTGAACTTAAATCTGAAAATGGACTTCATACAATACTTACACCTGGATATTCTATACATTACAAGGCGCAATTTAGTACAATATGCATGCACTAGATGTCAGGCAAGTCCTTGAGTCTTGAAATATTTGTGCAATTTCCATTGTTGTAACAGTAGCGTGCAGCTAACTACTTTCTACCTTGGTACTGCCATTATCACATCACAGCCGACTATTAATAACTACTTCATAGTACCTTCGGGGGTTATTTTAGAACCTTGCAATGGAAAGAAGATGCTTAGATATATATTTATTTGCATAGGAACTAGATTGCAGATTTTTTGATAGCGAATCTCGGTTTATCGAAAATGTTAAATAGGCCAGTGAATTCCAAGTTCAACCTCTGATTATGTTAGTTTTATCAATTACATTCAATTCATTACCATAATCACAATTTTCTTTATTTGATTTATTTATCTACTTTCAAATGCAAATTCATTTAATTCTCAAACTTCAACATAAATTTGCAACATTGTTGGGGCCTAACAATGTCAGGCCTAATAATGTAGTCAAAGGCACATTGCCCATGACTCATGGCTATGGCCAGGCTCACGGACCGTATTATGAATAAATAAATTATTACGAATAAATTGAAATAATTAAATGCTTGTATTTGCAGCTCATTCACTCTTCTCTACAATATCTCTCAGTACCTATAATTTTATTTTTACTAGAGTAAAATATTCATAGTACCTAAGTAATTATTAATGTAAACTATCAGTTCCCGGGGTCTCCATCTCACACACACACACACACACATCGGCCAGAAAACGGCCACTGCTGGATGAAGGTCTTCCCCTTAATAGGGGTGCAATAGGGGTGAATGTATAGAAGTGCTACGTTAATTTTAAATCTGGAGAAACCAATGGCTTTAGTGGACCCGCCTAGTATAAATGAATTTGCGAGTTATTCAACCGCCAAGCAGAAGTGTGCAAGCATTACTGTGTTTCGGTTTAAAGTGCAATGTTACCAGATAAATTACTGGGTATGAAGAGATTTGATATCTAGTATCTCAGGGTGGCGAGCGCAGTATAGTGCGGCGCAGGATTGTAAACGCAAGTTAAAATTCTGGCACTGCTACTGTTATGGGCAGGCATGACTCTTACCAACAAGCAAACGTCCCGTTCGTCTCGTCACATGCACGAAAGCATAAAATAATAGTAAAAAATAGCTGCTGCAAGGGCATAGCTACTTTTTGAATCAAAAAATCTCACTGCTCATCCAGCACCGCTAGGCCATCAAATACTTGAAGCTTTTAATTTTTCCACTTATTGATAAGGAATGCATATACATTATTTATGCAATCAACGGAAGCTCTCACACTCCGTAAGAGACCACCCACACTGCGCCGATAAACGCGACGTTTTATGACGTCGATAATAAACGCGTGTTTACTCTAGCGGTCGCGGCCGATGCGCGCTGTCACAGTGGATACTGTTTACAGTAGTGAAACTAGAAGAAAATCCTTAAATCAGTGTGTGTTACTTTTACAGAATAACATCAGGTTTCTTTATAATTTAGCCAACCCTCTTGACTAGAGTATTGTGGTATATTACATAACAATGATTGTCATTGCATAATTAAATATCTGCTTCAAGAACAATGTACCTACCTTTGCTACGCTGTGTTGCTACAATTTGACAGAATCTAGACGGCATCTTCGTTTATAATCAGACGAGTTTGCAGTCAAACACAAGCATACTAATATATTTTTTTTAAAACTCCTTTGTCCTTGTAGAAATTAATACTTCCATTTCAAGTGGCAAGTATCAGAAAAACAACTATTTCCTGAATATTGCAATGTCAGTGTTTTATTTCGGTATTTGTTGATGAAAATAATAAAGATATTGTACGTTCCGAAATCAAAGGAATAATTATTAAAATGAATAAATAAAAAGTAAATAGTTGAGTTAAAAGACTCTATGCTATAGAATCTTTGATGTCAAGTCGTGTACAATATGAACGCTGTGAAGCCCTTGAGATCTTTATCTGTCGGGAGTCGTCACACTCTTGTGAAAGTAGCTTTAAAGAAATTAAGGTGTAGGTACTGTGTTTCTCTGAAATTTTCACACTTTTCCCTCTGAGAGTAAAGCCGAGAGCGCTGACACTTTTCAACTGTAACAGACACTTTTCAATTATTAAATAATTATCCGCGTTGAACATGTGTTTTTCCGTAACAACGTAGCTGTTCGAAACCGAAGTTACGCTTCCGTATTCAACATACTGTGGCGATGTATTGTCAACCGCGTGTATGACCGGGGTAGAAGTATTTTCGGTTTGTTTGGATAATGCATTATGGACATGGCATCTGCTGTGTCCGGAGCTTTACGTGCGGGCCCACTTTACGGAATTCTCAAGACAATGATCTTTATTTTAAAATTAACTACAGATATACTTAGTAATATATTACTGACACCTTGTGATATCTTCCAATCCAACCCTCTTGACCAATTTGGCTTATGATTGAACTTGATAGTTGAATCTGCACGAACTACTACTTGCTTACAAAATTTCACTATCGAATCAGATGAATACGATTCGCAAGTTATCGTTGAAGAAGTAAAGATAAAAATAAGCAAATATCACATGCCAACTTGTCCACTTATTTAGACTGAGAGACTTTCGCTACGCTTTGATCAAAAGTGATTTCGGATTCAATTTATTCGTTGATCCTTTTCTCAGATTTTTCATTGTTAGCTAGACAGTTATGCTCAACGGTATTACTGAGCCTAAAGGAGGTTATTACACTCATCTTTGTGAATAACGTTTATTATAGGCCAGCTAAAAACAGAGATTCCAGAGAAAAAATGCCATTTTTGTTCGCTTCGACGAAATGTGTGCAACAGCAGATTTTTATTTTGCGGTTTCAGGGTTGGCCTCATAGTAACACTTGCAAATTCTTGTTCACTTCCGTGCTTAACACTTTTTGTGTAAAAGCAAATCGACTTAGTTTTAAGGCTTCTTTATAAATGTCATATTGTTACCACTTTTTGTGTAAAAAGAAAATCGATTGATTTAAAAAAAAATTGGATGTATGATGCTTTAAGGTAGAGAATAAATCTGCCGAACGCATTGCCTTTGACCACCGTATACGATGGAGCAGGCTTGCCTAGAAGAAACCGATTCACTCGTGACTTGAAGACACCCAGATTGTATCTATCGGGAAACACCCACTCCGGAAGCGCATTTCACTGCTTCGCGGTTCGTACAATGAAAGTGGAATCATACCATTTCGTACAGACTAACAGATAAAACTAATCACTTGTGTCTGTTAGTCTGTACTCTGTACGAAACGGCTACCTGATAGTCTGTAGTACTACTACTAACTACTTGGCTCTTGACTATTCGATTTGTTTAACCACACACACAAATTATAGATCAAAGTAACTTTTTTTCTTCTTCTATGTTTTCAACTGCCTGTGAATTCAAGATAAATAACTGACGTAACAATAAACCCACTAATAAGGCCGGGGTCACACCTACCCCGACTAAGATTAATGACTCGTCGTATTGTTCATTTGTCTTGCGCTACTTATTTAGACATTAATTTGCGTGTAATTACGCATCAAGAAAGCCTTGGGGCTAGACATTGTTTCGTAATTTAAACTTGATTTAGTTTTTACTGATGCTCCTTTTTGTTATTCCAAGTCGAAGCACCAATTATTTCGTAGTAACCCATCACACATACTTGTGATACTACCATACGTTTAATATAATTATAGTAGAGTTGGTGATTAGACCATTTAGAAATAAACCTATAGTCACCGCGTTACTAACTGAGTGCAAGCAAGTGCAAGCAAGATCCACAAGTGCGACTACAAGCAAGACCCACAAGTGCGAGCTAGATAGACATAGTGAGTGATTTATGGCCGCACGACTCAGTTGGTAATGCGGTGACTATAGTAAATAAACTCATTTTATCAAGCAGTCTAAAGATCCACTGCTAGACGAAGACGTTTCTCTTAGTTGGAGGGTTTGCTGTAATCCCCATGATTGGCAGGCTTGGAGATATCAAGCAGACGCTCGGCTATTTAAAAACGATACAATAAAAATTCCAGTAAGTACTTTTTTATGCAATGCAGCGACGAGACAATTGAGACGTTCGCCTGCTGGTAAGCATCACGCCTGCTCATATCACTATACTGATACTGATTCAGAATTCTGGCACTGGCCAGAATACTGAGCTTGCGAGCAAAAATCTGCACTGCACTGCGCTCGTCACTTTGAAAATTAAAAAATATCTTTATGCCCGGTGATTTCTCTGGTAGCATCAAACCGAAACACAGTAATGCTTGCACACTTGTTTGGCGTTTGAATAACTGGGATGAGATTAGCACAGGAATTAATGGTATACGTGAAGAGTCGCCTGTGTAGTGGGCGACTGCAGCCTGACAAGGATGATGATAATGATAAAAATACGACGTCTGTGCACATAATACGTATGCATTTAAAGTTCCTCACATTAGCGTATCTTTTCCGGAAACGCAAGTCCTGTGATTCCCATGATGTCGAATATCAAAGTTCATTCCAATCGTAAAATAGCTCAGAACCGATGTCAGCGGATAGCTCTGAACAAACAGACATGACAGAAATAGTCGAATGAGTGTTTGGATTTGGTATTACCGCGTGGTGTGTTGAACTCAGCTCTTGAATTCTTGAGATTGTTGAACATTCGATGTTGAGTCATTGGATGACTGTTTGTGGCATTGTTTTCTGTTCTTTGCACAAGAGTTTGTTGGTAATTTATACTTTTTAATGGATTATGAACACAGACACACACATGATTTTTTCTTTAGTATCTTCACGGTAACTGCAAAGCCAAAAAAAAGGAAGCATAACGCATGTCTTTTTTTAATACTATTCTTATAGGATGGGATGTTGTCTCCTCATAAACTTAAGAAATATGTTGTCGATTATAATTATAAACACGTCTTGTTAATAGGATTCACTGTAATAACAATTACTTTGCAATATTATAAGGCTGAGTAACGTAAGAGAGTCCCGCACCTTGCGGTACGCGCAATGGTCTCTGTATAGTCCCCAAGTCGACAGGGCTGAAAAAACCAGTTCAGACTATTTACAATAACTGTAATGCAAATCGCCCAACACTATTTTCAAAGGGTTGTAAGTATAGTAAGCATGTAAGTATGTTTGTAACCGCTTATAAGCCTTTCGCTTGTCGATTGAACTAATTCTGATATAATGAAGTGATAATTGATTTTTAATTATGATTAACTAAATTTTTAACCACAACTGGCCTGATTTTAATTGACGGTGTTTTCTCTGGTCTGAAGTAGGATCAAAGATGACAAACACCTATCTGAGAATTGGAACTGCCTCAAATGAGGCGACTGGAATTTACTGATGCTTTGCGGCAGATTTTTTATATGAACGTTGTAGCTATCCGGAGCAGTAAAGACTCTAGAAACAACTTACAACCTACTACAATGCAAAATATATTGTTTCCAAGAGTATTTGAAAATAACTTTCCGTTTCCGTCATCTTGAATGTAATAAAGGCCCCGGGAAGTTGTAGGTCTTGAAATATTAAACCTTTGCAATTTGATTATCAACATCTACGACTTTAATACCCAGTAGCCAAGAGCAAGTGCATCAAATATTTCTCTCGCAGAAGCCATTGCGGCAACAATAGAAAATCAATTAAACCAGCGGTTAACCTCTGATCTTTAATCGCATTCGCGTCCTGTCACACTAACGAGCACTACCTTTTCCACTCCAACTGCATCAACCTCATTATCAACCTTACTACTTTCAATATAAGGGTTAGGAATATAAGGTAATGGTAAGTTGTAAATATTCTTCTCAGTTTTATGATCACAATCGACTTTTATGATTTTATTGAGATTGTTGCTGTCAACTTCTGGGAACTTTAGACGGGACTTGTCATTAGTGATTGTAAAAGGAGATGACAGAGTGGCAACTAGTCGGTTAATTAGTCGGTTTATGGTCGATTGCGAAGGATTAATAGTGGGATAGGTGATGTCTATATTTTGTGATCGCTGGTCGTTAGCGATGGTCAGTTACTAGTGGTCTTGCAGGGTTATATTTCGTAAAATTGAGGCAGTTTCTACTTTACTTTATGGGAAATGTGCAAAGATGTTTAATCTTAAATATTGTTTACTGTTTCATGGTGATTACTCCTAACAGACAAATTATGTTAATGTCAACGATTATGTGAAGCTCTCTACCGTAGTCTGTATTTCCCGCTGAAAAGCGAACGCCTGTCAAAACAATGTTGTAGGTATAGCAATCGTATGGAAAACTGCTGTCGCCTATTTCACACAAAATTGCATAAAAACTACGACGAAAAAATTACAATCATTGGTCGCGCATTTGAAGTAAAACGCTCGAAATGCCATTTTGATACAGATTAAATTTAATCTAATTACGATGCAACGTGGTTTGGTTTCCTACGCGTCTATTTAAATTGTCTTTTTTGAGTGATATCAGTTTAAAAACATCTATATTGGAAGAATTGTCATTAAGTCTAAGTAGAATTAATGCCGGCTAGCGCGGCCCGTCACATTTCCATTCTATTCACTTTTACCTTCAGAGGTATTTCCTGTGACTCGTCTTCGAATCCAGAATAAAAAGGGTTCTTCCAGGTAAATCTTCATGCTAGTCCACATGATTTCTCAACGCATACATAAATCATTGGAGACGTGTTAACATAATTGATCTAAAAAAATACAAAAAATATTTTTGCCTATTACTTTGGATTCAACCTGTGTTTTCAACTTTGACTTCTTGAGTTACCACAATTAGTAAAATTAAGCTACATAATACTTTATTTTATAGCATACTGCTTCTCTAAAAATGCTTGAAATCATTATAGTTGCATAGATCATTGTGATGCGTTCAACTTTATTGTCGTTAGCTTATTGTATTCTATTTTCTGAATAACATATTCCATCATAATAAAACATCAACTTTCAACATTAAAAGCGCATTTAAATCACAAAATCACAAGCTGCACCGACGCTAAAGCACCTAAGGCGCGGAGATCGCGTTACGGATACGATGACAAGCGTAGGCGCGTATCTTTTCAACCATTTTACCTTTACAACTGCTTAAACCCTTACTGCCATAACTTTTAGGTCAACATTTCTAAATTCGAATTCATTTGTTAGGTATGTTTCACCAAGAGATTCATTCTTTAAGTCATTTCAACAATAGACCTCAACTTATTGCCATAGAGTTTCTTTCTTTTCGCTATGTAATCCTACGGCAGTGATATTGTATTCTCTGGTTACAGCATTAACTTTGCCTTCTTTTACTTTCTTATTGTTAAGTGCGTATGGTTTAGTTTTGATTGCAGCGTGAGGTTTGTGTTTTGGTTTATTATTTCGCATATGCGTCCCCAGTAGGCTCACGTATGACGTGCGTTGCACAACGCTCTCTGTTTTGATCTTAGTAATGTACTATGTAATTTACTTGTAATATAAGCCACTTTGAATCGAAGAGGAAGACTGAGCAGTATGACGTTTATGGTTATGTTTTATAGAGTGAAACAGATTTATCTATCGTACTGCAGCTTACACTTTAGAAAGGTGAGACTTTATCGTTATTTTAATAATTATATAGGAACCTTTCAAGTGATAGGTATACATTGGTATACATTGAGGTATTTTGTAAAATATACAATCGAGTGATGAGACGAGCGGGACGTTCACCTGGTGGTAAGCGTCACACTTGCCTATAACAAATGGATGAGTGAAATTGCGAATACAATCCTGCGCCGCACTGTACTTACTGATGCGCTCGTCACCATGAGATATTAGATGTAAAATTTGTTCATACCTAGTATTTATTTGTGGTGGTGCTTGATGGCTTAATAGGATGATTTCCAGGTCAGTCGCCTTGATGCCGAGGCAATAGAATTCGGCATCGGTATCCCTGGTCAGCAGTATCCTCTAGTCACAGTTTTAAGCAGTGTAGTATCTTCTAGGCTCTAGGATATAGGTATCCATATCATTTATTACCTACTCATATAATGAAGTTAGGTTTCAGCAAAGAGTTGTGTTAAATAACTCTTTAAAACTATTTCATGGAACTGTGGGTATAAAAACAAGGCGTGTAAAAAAGTTAGTGCCTACTATGACGTCACAAGGAAAATTCAGTAGGCAGGTATACTCGACTCCTGACAAATTATCAGGTTTGAGAAGTAAGATAAAACGCAACGTAGTAGGTGACTTAAGGCAATACAATACAGGAATGTATATTTCAATATTTTGAACATTAATAGTTATAATAGACAATAGGTTTAGGTAGACTTACGCCTATGATCAGCAGTGGACGATTACAGGCTGAAAATGATGATGATGATGATGAACAATCCGACCCACAGTTGCGATCATTTTATAAATGCCACAAGCGGTCAACAATCCGAAAAAAACAATCGGTTGTTCTAGCTAAATAAACACGTTCCGAAGCACCTAGCTCTTGGAATTGCTTTACAACTATTTAGTTTTTGATCTTATGTTAATCAATTCTAAACCATAGTTATAATCATTAATTATAGTTCTATAAGTAGGTATGATGATTTCCACCCTTTGCACCTTACAGACTATTACAGCGCATTTCTCCCCGCGGCGGCGTTTGCGTTGGCAAAGGCTGGTGACATGATCTGGCCTCGAGCAACGTTCGTATCAACTGACATTCGCAGATCAAGAAAATGTTTTGTAGGTAGGTACTTCTGTCATCAACACTATATACACCAAAAAATGTGTACTTATATGCAAAATCTACCTAAACTATAATTTATTTAAGGATTATTGAAACTTGGATAACCGCACGATGTAGTACGCTCACATAGAAGAAAGCTATTTACTCTGGATTTGATTACACCCATATTGTTGTAGTAAATAAAGACACCAGACCATAAAAAATATATTAACTATAACCTTTACCATCTTCGTCACTCAAAATGACTCTCTACCAGACGTACGATGTATTGGCAATTAATTCGGAGTCAACAATTGAATTACTGTTTTGATCGCTCACATTTTTGATGGCTAAATTAATGTGTCTACCCAGTTGGAAGCTTGTCTGTCAAGGGGTCACGGCTCAGACGTGGTTTAAGATGTGACATGATTGTGCAAGCATAAAATTTATTATAGTTTAACAACCATAACTACCTATTATGAGTTGCTTAGAACACATTGAGTCTTTCAAACAAAACACTCGGAGCACCCGGACCCTATTTCAACTTTATTATGTTTTTTATTTTCGTAATTTCCACCTTCTTCCCTATTTTTCCTTTTTCTTGTTTGTTTCTTTTCCGTCCTTTTCTTTTTTGCTTTCTCGCACTGAGTACGCCCAAGTCACACTTACCTAACAATCAAATCCTTAGCTGTCTTCCCATATTCCATCCCAAATCAATACATCTTCAGCCAAACTAAACAACAGCCGAGGGCTAATTGCGACAAGCTGCTACCTGCACTATAAATCCTAGCCTCAAGTCGTCAATAAATAAGTCTTTGCGTAGGCGAACATGGGAAGCAATCTGTGATGTGTGTTAAGATGCCATATATGGCATCGTAACACACAAGCTATAGCTTAGTACATTGGAAGAAATTTATATTAACCCATAGCGAATTTTGCAGAGAGCTACTTGGAGTTTCTCAACGAGACAAAATTCCTACCGATTCGAAATGGGGCTAAAGTTACCAACATGGTTTAAAGAATTACTTAGTAAGATGATGTGGGCCGACCACATCTGTTGTTGTTTTTAATATTTCCTGGCCATGGATGCTAGTCCTTCAGCCGAATACATATTTCTTCATCGATTCTTCATTCTCCAGTTAAATGAGCCGTAGTCACAGTTCAAGTCACACACAGTAAGTCACAGTCAAGTCCAATCATGCCCTAGTAAAGTCATGGCAACTTTACTACAAGCTTCTTCGGAGTTTTGGAAATAACACAAAAAGACACGTTTCACCACATTATATCACTTGCCCACAATCATGCACGTCAGTCGGCACTCGATGAATAAAATGCCACTATTTTTATGCATTAACACCCGAAAAAATACAAGTTTTGAAAAATAACACAATGCGGCGACATGATTTTTTCGCGTTCCCGCCAAAACTCCCCGACCACATCTGTTGAAACTAGGGTTGCCAACTGTACTATAATATATAGTATTGTACTATATTTTGGGTCTGTGTGCTATATACTGTAGAAGAAAAAAATACTACATCAAAAAAGGTAGCACTAGGTAATAATTCTTAGGACCAATAACTGAACAAAGAAATTAGTAACATTACTATTCATGATAACTAATCTTAGGATATACTATTATGTCACACTACTATTAGGATAGTACCTACGCAAAAAATACTATATTTCTGGATCAATCTCTATTTTGCATCACAAAAATCTAACAAACGCATCCTCCATTTTTTTTATTTACGACATGAAATCCAACTAAAACACCCGGCCAAAAACATTAATCTGTGTCACTCGGGATGATGTAAGGATTCTAATAATGGGGATACATACAAATCTCGGGCATTTAATAAACCCATATATCTAAATCCTGGGACCTGGGTATGTCCTTAAACTGCAACCAGACCCACAGAAGGACGGGCAGCAGCGTCCTCTTGGTTAACGGTGGTGACCATTCTGCGATCCCCAAGCCGCCTGCCGCCGCCTGCGTGGGGATTATGGCAATACCCCTCTATAAAAAGGGAGGCCTTCATCCAGCAGTGGACGTTTTATGGCTGACGACGATGTATCTAAATACATAGGTACATCATACATATAAGAACCCTGAAAACATTACATACCTTTTTTTGGGCAGTCGAGTAAAAATTTAAGAAATGCAAAATAGGATAGATTTTCGTTTGCGCTTTCCTTAAAATACTACATTTGGAGTGTACTATATATTTTAAAGACTATTTTGAAAACTACTATATTTCGCTGAAGAAATGTTGGCAACCCTAGTTGAAACACTGACAATTGCTCAGACTTGCTTGACAACTGACAGTAGTTCTTACTAGAGATTACGTTTAGGTAAACGTAAAGTTTAAAACGTCCTACAGCCAAGTAGGTAGAATGTTGAACAGCGTAAACCAGTGCCAAACCAGATTTGAATTGAAATAAATTGATGACAATAATAACAAAAATTACGATACAAATCAAAAGATTAAATACGATGTCAGATCAAATTAAAATTATATGTCCATTAAATTCTCAAATGTATATATTTCAGATGCAGAAAGCAGTATATCGAGCTTAGTGGTGAACCTACAATTTAATAGAAGCCTACATTCAGTTTAGTAAACAGTAAAAGCCTGCTTGATGTTGATGAATTCAAAGGCACTGTTTTTTTAAATAAAAATCCTAAAACAAAAACACCTAGATTCAATCAAGGCAACATCGAAATAAATGTATAGAATTGATTTGTTTAAAATTATTTAAGGTCACACTGTCCATGTCCATAGACAATGTAAAAAATGATTCAGTACAAAAATATCAGTCATAATTATTATTGAATGTAAAATCTTCAAAACCAATCACCTCGACCAGTCAGAATAATCGTGATGTTCAATTAAACCACCCAAAATTACCGCAACGACATTGGCACAAAAATCATCAAGATAAATAACTCAGATAAAAAAACTCCAATTACAGTTAGTGATAATGATAAATTATACGAATCCAAAGGATGTATCGGCCTTACTGTTAAACAGAGCAAAACCACGACCGAACTAGGCACGCGCGATTTTTTATATAACCAAGTAAGTTAGAACTCTTCCGATTCAAACAATTTGGTTATAAAGTACTAAAAACACGGGTCAAATGAGCTGGTTAGGATGTTGCGTAAATCGTAAGTGAACGTGATACTAAAATTGCTTCATGACATGACAGCGGTGGAAGATGCCGTCTAATGTTTCATTTCGAAATTAAACTGCATTTATGACAAATAGATGCAATTAAATGTTTTGAAATTGAGCTGGGGTAGCGATTTGTTGCTATTTGAATTATGTTTGCTAAGTCGTTACTTATTTGAAGTATTCCGTATAATTATGTAGCGTACTAGCCACGCATAACATATTTTTTTACCGACTTAAGAAAGGATGAGGTTCTCAATTCGGTTGTATTTTATTTTTTTGTGTTTGTATCTTTTTTTGTGATTTTTAATAAAAATCGGTTCAGGAGTTTGGTTTTTAAATCAAAATAACCTTTAAATAAATGTCATCTATGTCTTAAACCTATATTTCATCGCAGATCCAAGTAATCGTATTTGCGTATTTTGTTTTGAATTTTTAAATAGGTTTTTACTACTAATAGGCTTTGCACATACATTGTGCATTTTTCAAATGATCTAAATTAAGGCATTTTGTAAAGTCAAAGTCAAGCAATTCAAGTCACGGTCAAGTTAAAGTCATGCTCCAGTAAAGCGACGAAGATATTATAATTGAGTGACGTTTGTGTGGAGGTTTGGCAACCAGCCTACCTCATACCTATCCACCAATTTATTAAGTTTGGTCGCAAATAAATGAGCTATAAAAAAACCTGTCGATTTTATCAAAATACATACTATATTCCTGATTGAAATCCGGTGAAATCATAAGTCTCGACCGTAAACCAAAACTTCATTACACAGCCAGCACTCTCCAGAACTTTAGTCCAATCCACGTCCAACAATCTCGTAACCTTTTTACATTTACGGCAATGACTGGCAATCTTTCAAAGGTTCGAGGGGTGGAAAAAAGAAAAAGTTTGAAAAAAGAAGCTTTTCCTCTTGAGATATCAATTTAGGAGAATTACCGGAAATTACCGGTTAATCTGTCACATCTAGATACGCCTGAGGCCGGTAATCTTGTCTCCCCTATTTTTTGGGAAAAAAGAAATACGAGGGGACAAGAGACGTCGTCGATCTTGTTAATTTATCAATTGTTTGTTTAAGTGGAAGTTAAGTAGGAGGAAAATGTGCTCTTTTGGGAGTGTTTAGCAATTTATGTTGAATTTGTATGTTGGTATACTTATTAAAAAATTGGGGTGACGGAACGTAACTTTTCTTTTTTTTTCTATACCACTGGCATTGTGTCGAGTTTTCGTATATTTAAGTAAGTAAATTACAATTGTTACGAATTTATGCTTACTACGTAAGTACTTATTATAATGTCAACATAATATAAGAATATTATAAGTATAAAACATCGGTATTTTAATATTATTAGTGGTAGCAATTCTAGCACCCTTCTAAATTAAGTTCGACTAAACAATATTTTCTTCAAACGTAATATGAACCCTTGCTCTTTGACACAAGGTATTTTTCAAATTAACAAAGCAGGTAACATTTTGTTGTTTTAGAAATCAGCGATTCATATATCGTCGTTATCCTGAAAAGCTTAAAACGAACTTTATTTCCACAGGATGAGAGTCTCCATTCGTTTAAATGACATTCCAAGGTGCACTATTTGTACATGTACTAACTGTTTCTTATCCAGTGCCACTTTTAGGTGTAGATTAAAATGACTTCATCATAGTTGCTTTTGATCACGTTTTGACATTGTAGTTTGGTAAATGGGGACTCGCGACGCGTAGCAACAAAGTTTAATTTTCGCTGACAGGTATTAGTGACTTGTCAAGTTAAGCCAGTGGTTATATAGAATAGATGCCAGGGGCAAAAATACCTTTATAGGAAGTAGACGAGGTTTAATTACATTTTTAAGAAATTAAGTGTGGTCGTTCTAAAATTTGTGCATGCCAGAATCACAGCCAGTGTCTCTTGTGTAAGCAATAAAAAACTTAAAAAAGACTACTGTACATTTTTTTACTGCTAACCAAACATCCATTATATTGGCAAAATAACTAAAGAATAAAAGATACATTATTTATTATGCTTAAATTGTTTTGTGTTGTTTTTAAATCATCCTATGACGTCTCTTCCTTAGTCTTATTATTTCATAACTCAAATTATTTCTACTCTCAACTCATCCGATATATATTTTTATACTTACACTAAATTTTTTGAATATGTAACTAAAAACCAAAAATAAGAAAATACACCCGAAACGATAAAAAAGCTTTGTAAAAACTTTGCACCTTCACCGCAGGAGAAAATGTTTACCATAACTTCCTATTACAACGTCTTACTACAAAGAGCGACCGTTTAAAAAGACAAAGTATCACACGAATAATCCCAGCTCCCCTCGCGCTAAAATCTTTTATCACAACCCCCCGGGGACTGCGCTTTTTTATTACTTCTCCCCTTCTCCCCTATCTTCCCATTACCCGTGTTTTGGGGGAAATTCAACGTGCGGGCAACACTGGGCGACAGGGGTAATTGGTTCATTGTTTCCGGTATTAAGTGACGATCGGTTGCGATAGTCTTTTTGTTTTTTCACCTTTGTAATTAAAAACCGGCCAAGTTAGCACTTAGCATTAGATGGCGAGTGTATGGTCTATCTTTGGCATTTAGGTACTTTTTTATTCGCGTTATCATTATTACATTTTGTTTGAAATAAGAGCAGCGCAATCGAGTGTAAAAATTTTGCCCTGTTTTTTTTTTCATACAAACTCATTTTTCTTTTTATTTGATTGAGATCGGGATTATTAGTGCGAACGCACCCTTTTTGTAACTTTTTTAATTCCAAATTTTTCAGATTTTTCACTAAAACTACATAAGTTAACACTTTCATGTATTATCGTTATAAAAATTAGCCCAAATCAAATAAGTTTATTGTACATAAGTAGGTACGAGTATAAGAATCTTCCTTGATTAAATGTTTTGGATTTGTTATTACATAATATATGTGTAACAAAAAGGTTCTATAATACTGAAGGGTATATTATTTCGTAATGATGATATTTACTCATCATTACGAAAAACTTTTACTACCGGGCCAAACTTAAATTTAAAAAAAAACAGCTGTTCCTTATTAAAAGTTAATTGAGCTTGGACAAATGTATGGAACAGCTGTTTTTTTTCACGATTTCATGGTTGGCCCCGTAGTTAAAGTTGTTCATAATGAAGAGTACATATATAATATATACACTTCAGTATTGTTGAACCATTTTGTTACACATTGTATATATACCCAAAACACAACCCAGTGTAGTATGTATTATAAGCATGTATTTACAAAAAAAATATGTATATAAGTATTCTATCAGCTATCTAGTTTCCATATTACAAGCTTTGCTTAGTTCGGGGCTAGATGGCGCTGTGTGTAAAAATTTCCTGCGATATTTATTTATTTTAATTTTTATTTAATCCGTGAAAAATTCAGCATATTATGGCTTTAAAATAAACCATTAAAGTTCGAACAGACAGGCTGACGAGAAAGACTTAGTAATAGAGTTGCACTCTTGAGCTGACTCTTCTATGAGTTAGACTTGTTTCAAGTAGGTAATCCCAACAAAATAAGCATGGAATAATCAGCGGTTAATAGTCTACTTATGGGCATTTCCAGTACGCTGGCCCAGTAAGATGATTAATTAGGAACTTTGTATTTTACAAAGATGGTTACATAATACGCGAAAGTATAATGGCGCAAAAATTCTTCCACAGCCAATAAATCGATTCATCTCGCCAATTGCCTTAATACCATCTCTGCAAACATTAAAAAGCTTAATAAAATAATAAATACCAGAAACCGGTTCGTAAGACGCTTACGAGAGCTTAAAATGTAAAGTTCGCAATGTCGAGATTGCTACTTAAACATCGCATCATTTTAAACCTTTGTCAAAATAAACCAGGTTGTCAATTCTTCGGATTACAAAGTAACATGATGAGAAAGCATAACATTAATACTTATTGAAAAAAAATTGCCAAACAAATATTAACAAAACCTCCTTCCTTACGTCCACAGATTACAAAATGCTAGTATATACCTACATCTAAGCATACAATTTTGCCCCTGAAAAGTTTTTGTTTTCTCCTTGAACGAAAATTAAAAAATTAAGTTCATTTATGCTTTGTATGGAGTTTTGGTGTTCAAACCACTGAAGAGAGAAATGAATAGAACGGAAATGTGACGGGCCGCGCTAGCCTGCATTAAGTGTAAATGCGCTTATTGACAATGGGCTAGATGACTGATGTTTAAATCGTTGAAACCAATAGCTTTGATGAAGAATTTAAGTAAATATAGTATGGTAATTGAAAACATTATTTAAATCGGTTAATAATATTCTGATATATGAGCGTTTAAAGTTTTTGTTAGAGACAACTCTGTCCCTTTCCCACAAAACAAAAAATGACGTTACGCCTTACTTGTCAGAATAGAATTTATATGGCGTCCTGACAAGTGACGTCACGATTTGCTGTTTCGTCTCTCTGTCTAGCATGATATTAAAATGCTTATAAGTTGCTTACTTTTGATCAGAATTTAATTTTCTTTTCATTAATCAGCTATATTTATGGGCCACATTTGAATTGGTCAATTAAAAAAAACCAGGCATCTAGCCTATTCTACCAATATACATGTTTTTAAACTGAGAATACCTACTTAAAAGGACAATAGATGCGTTGGAAACCAAACCACATTGCATCGTAATTAGTTCATATTTAATTTGTTACAAAATGGCATTTCGAGCGTTTTACTTCGAATGCGCGACGAGTGATTATACAATTTTGTGTGAACTGGCGACAGCGGTTTTCCATAAAATTGCTTTACAACATTATTTTGACAGCCGTTCTACCTAAGAAGTAGGGCTTACGCTTTTCTGTGGTTAAAACCGTATCGCCGCTCTCTATTGATTTTCCTAACATGTATTTTTTTCTAGTAGTAAGTATGAATATAAAATATAATACCTACTATTACAAAAAAATACAAGTTTAAAAAAAAAATTTACAGACAATACCATAATGTATAAAATTGGTTCGTCATCAGCCAGTTAACGCGTCCACTGCTGGACGAAGGTCTCCCCCTTTACAGAGGGGTGTTGCCATAATCCCCACGCTTGGCAGGCGGCTTGGGGATCGCAGAATGGTCACCAACGTTAACCAAGAGGACACTGCTGCTCGTCCTCCGGTGGATCTGGTAGCAGTTTAAGGACATACCCAGGTCCAGGTATAGGTGGTCGTATTTTTCAGAATTCAAAAAGTACGATACCAAAAACGAAGAAAAAAAACTACACAAGCATTAATAAATTAATTACTTTGCCACCGAGAAGATCGTAGTTTCTACAAAAGACAAAAATTATAAAATATTATCAGTCTTACTTAAAAATACTTATCAACCGTTCGTCACTGCTTAAGATTCTCTGCCATCTTCTCTCTGGCGTGAAGTGTAACATGCAAGAACAAGACAGAGAAGTTTAAGCAGTGACTAAGAGAATCGAGATTATTTTAGGTAAGGCCGTAAGTGTATTGTGCATTTTGTAAGCGACTGGTGTGTAAGTGGCTTAGTGCTTAGCTTGTTTATTCCGTTATGCAGATCATACAGTTTTTTTATTGTTTGGACCTGTTTTAAAATCTTGATACACTGGCAGCTGATAATCGAATTACACGCAGTGACAAGATATTTTAATAACAGTCGTATTACTGGATTTGTGATTAAAGGATTAAGTCGTTGCGCCTCACATACAGTCAGTACCAAGATGTCAGTGTTAATAGTTAAGAAGCATATAGATGAGTTTTGGCGGGAACACGGAAAAATCATGTCGTTGCATTCTATTATTTTCTTAAACTTGTGTTTTATCGCGAATTAATGATTAAAAATAGTGGTGTTTTATTCATTGAGTGTTGAATTACATGCACGAGTGTGGGCAAGTGATATAATGTGGTGAAACATGTATATTCGTGTTGTTTTCAAAACTCCGTAGAAATTCATAGTAAAGTCGCCACAACTTTACTAGGGTATGACTTGGACTCGACTATGACTAAATTCGTGTGACTGACTGTGATTTAATGACTTATTTGACTTGATTTTAATAAAAAAACTTGAAAATTCATAAATTTGATACTGGCAGAATGCACAACGTGCGATGCCAACGACTAAGAAAAAAAAGCATATAGAATTAAAAACAGAACTCAAAAAGATAAATACAGTAATTTTGCACTCTTGAAAAAAGCATTGTTATTTTTTTTTACTCGTTTAGAGAATAGGGTAGATGGCTGATGTTTAAATCGTTGAAACCAATAGCTTTATTGAAGAATTTAAGTACATATTATAATATGTTTATTGAATACATAATTTAAATCGGTTATTTATGTTCTGATATATGAGCATTTAAAGTTTTTGTTAGAGACAACTCTGTCCCTTTCCCACAAAACAAAAAATGACGTCACGCCTTACTTGTCAGAATAGGACGTACAAAGAAGTGACGTCACGATTTGCTGTTTTGCCTCTCTGTCTAGCATGATTTTAAAATGCTTATAAATTGCTTATTTTGGATCAGATTTTCATTTTCTTTTTATTAATCAGCTATATTTATGGGCCACATTTTAATAGGACTTTAAAATAAACCAGTCATCTAGCCTATTATTTAGTTTAAGTCTTCCCACACTTGGGTATTTTCTTGTTACAGTAGTATTGTGTTGTATTGTATTGTTGTTGTTGTTTAACTATTTGTGTTAACGAAGAAACTGCGAATAAATTGTTTTCCTGTATTGTCAAAATTCAATGAGTTTTTTCTATAGCTTACATTGTTCAGAGTAACTGGTAACTAACCAATACTAACCAATAACATCTTGAGTACAATATTTTTTTCTTGAGTTTTCCGTGTTCTGTGTAACTGTTGTTTAGTTTATACTTTTGCCACGAATAAACTATTTTCTATTGTCTATTGTAATTTCTGTACTACTGAAAACTGCTTGTGTTCCGTGACTTTTTTAAATTTGCGTTAGAAAAATCAGCAGTGCCATAGAAATATTCATAAACGCGCGTCAAACCTAATGAAATAAAAAAATTGCTCGGGATGATTTAAAGTGGTGAATTTTGGCAGCGGGCCGAATTTCTTCCGTACGCGGACGAAGTCGCGGGCGACCTCTAGTAATAAATAAAAATCTCTAGAGATGCGTGGGACTACAAGGACAGCTATCATTACCTGCAAATCTCTGTCACAAATATGTCTGTGATGGTTCATGATTCCAGCCGACAGAAAGTGTATGCTCAGTAATAAGGTTTCGTTAGACCCTGCGTGCACGGTACTCTAGAAACTAAAATATAAGCTAAAACAATGTACAGTGTTGTAGAACAACCCTTGCAACACTGTTGTAGGTACGCATCTGCCACTTCCCCTAATCCTGGTCATCCCTTGACAGGGTGAGTGGTCGAACAATGAAATTGTCTTTGATGAAACGCTTATTGACATGTGCAGCGAGAATTATAAAATGAATGGACGGGAAATAATGCACGGATTTGAAAACGATATGTTAAGCGCCAGCTCTCCGCTCACGTCAGTCAATACTCTGTCTTTGCGACATGCGAGCCGTAAGTACGATACGACAATACAAACTTCTAATACATGTACATGTGTTATCTTTTTGTCATGCAGTAATTACATTCGCTATCACTATTTTCTGACAAATGTAATATGCATACTTTTAGCTAGGTATGCTTGATTGTGTTGACTTGTTAATTTTGAACGATTTGCAAGCGCTGGGCCCGTCCATTCCATTATCACTGTCCTGCATGTGGATACCAAAACTTATTTATAGAAGAGTATTATTATTGAAAACAGAATAACTGAATAGAAATCGTAGAGCACAATGCAGTGCAACGGCGGGTTTTCAAATCTTAGTTTTTTATTTTTTTATCATTGGCTTTTTTATTATTATCATATTTTATGTTTTTTTTGGCGTCGCACTTTGTGCATTCTTTTGGTTTGTCGAGCTTCGTCGTGAGAACTACACAAGAGCAGAGCCAGAGCAACGTAAACCGTTGTCGGTTCGGTCCTAAAACGGATCCGCGACGCCCGGGGTACTCTCAAGCCGTACGACGCGCGCCCGGGGTACTTTTATGCCGTACGACGCTCGCCCGGGGTACTCCCATGCCGTCCCTGTGATCTCTGACGCGTATGATCCGCAACACTAATATTATTCAGATCAGGGCGTTGCTCCTACGGGCATGAGTTTGATTAGTATGGGAGGTGACGGAAATAATATATTACGATCCAGAGTTAAACAAGTAACTTTTTCAAAAAAAACCGACTTCATTTTCATATGGGACCACCTCGGGAGTATATCCATTAAAATAAAAAAAAGTAAAAAAAAACAGTTAACAATTGACGGAGAAATCGGTGAACATATACACAATAAAAATGAAACTTACATACCGTCGAACATAGAACCTCCTCCTTTTTTGAAGTCGGTTTAAAATAATCTTTACAAAAAAACTTGTCTTTATCTAGCTTAAATAATTATACTATAGCTTAGTACAGCCGCATATTTTATCAACACTTTTGAAAAAGAAACCTAAAATTTGGCAGGACTAAAAGTTCTAAGTAATTAATTGAATGTCAAAAAGCGAAATTAAAATTAAAATTGCATTTTGATGTTTTTATTAGACGCATGTGTACTTATCTATGGCATCCATTTGTTTGAATTAATATCTCAATAAGAAATTGTTAGGGACGGGCCTGGGTATATAGCGCTGGTCCATCTAATAATTAAAACATATTTTTTTATTGTTCTAACACGACCTATAACCAAAATAATAAAGAGCTTTGATATTAATCTGATTATTATTTATTATTTTAGTAGATACTTACTTGTTTGACCAACACAGATAAGGACATTACAAGGAGTAGTAGTAGGACTCTACTGCAGAGTCCGCCTGAAGAAAATACCATACCTTTGCCAGTTACTCAACCGCCAAGCAGTAGTATGCAAGCATTACTGTGTTTCGGTTTGAAGGGCAATATTATCAGAGAAATTACTGGGTGTGAAGAGATTTAACATCTAATATATTATCTCAGAGTGACGAGCGCAGTGCAGTGCAGCGCAGGGTTGTGTTCTCAAGTTCACAATTCTGGCAGTGCTACTGTTAGTGGCAGGCGTACGATTACCACCAGGTGAACGTCTTGCTCGTCACTTAGTCGTATACAAATAAAATAAAATAAAATACAAACATTGTGCAAGCACTATAAATACAATTTCTCAATCTGACTTGTTACAAAACAAACCACTAGCTCCCACACTACTCCCCAACTTCCTGTGGGCACGACAGCTTTGACTTTTAATCAGTTGCCAAACATTACCAAAGCAGTGCATATCGAGGAGGCCTGTGCAATTGTGTTAGAGGGTTACATCACGCGTCACTGGTTTCCGAATTGCTCGGATTGCCCCAAATTGCTCACGGTTGAACGAATCGGTATGTCACTTATCAGATGCAAAATGAGATATTGTTGGGGCAGAATTAAGCTTTTGAGCAATCAAAGCGGTTTGTTTAACTTTGATGACATTGTTTCATGTTTGGAGGCGAGGGTGGGTTAGACATTAGGATACCTAATTTTATATTACTATGGGCTTAAGTTATTGCTGTTGGCCTTTTTTATAATCTTAATGATTAAGATGAAACTGTCCACGAAGTCTTGGACTTCTTAACGTAGTGTCCATATAAGGTTAGCTTATTTCTTGCAGTCATTACTAAAAAAAAAAACCTAATTTAGCAAGTTAGCAAATAGCAAGCTAATAGCTTGGTATCTCGGCTAAAACAACGGCTTTGTAATTGCATCGCCTTTAATAACCAGCCTGTTTTGAAGTTTAAGTATTCTTCTTGCGTGTCAGGAAAAATTCAAACAGCTCGTGTTTATATTTCCACGTTGACTAATTGTGGTTTGTGAGGAGATCGACTTACGACTTGGTAGCGTCGAACAACGTAATTTTGCAAGTTTTCTTCCACTTCAGCAAATTAAAAACACTACAGCTTTTATTAGATAAAAACCCATTCTGCCACCATGCTGAGATTGGGCTAAAACGTGTTGTAGGAAATGGATAAAATTATAATACTTTCTAACAGTTAAAGAACAATCAGAATGGGAAATGACATAAAGTTTGCAAAGCACCAAAAAATACCCTAAATAAATCAACCTGTATTTACCTACCTTTAAGGACAATTTAACATGAATTAGGAATAGGTCATCATCTTAAGTTGCGGGCATTGAAAATATAATCATATTATCTTCTTCACTTGTAAACTTCAACAAAATTAATATATGCGTAGCGATATTGAATTAATTATGTTCTAAAATAGCATCTTCGTCGTTTGTGACGGCTTTTAGGTGCTTCGTTCTGGATACAACCGCATTTAGAGAAACATCGAGCAACTAAGTATAGAATCAACAATGTATGTATGATTAATAGCATATGCCTGTACTGCCAGGGCTGCCAACTAGCGCCAACTCGATACAACGGATTGATGTTACTTAAGTATATCGAAAAAAGTGCTAAAGTACTATAATATTTTAAAAATAATGCTAGAAATAAATACTAAAGTCACCAACTACTCGATAAACATTACCAGTTTTTCCATTGCCAATTTCGTTGTCTAGTCTAGATCGTCTAATAGTCTAATAATCTAGAAAATGAAAATAATGTTACTGATGTTATTTAATGCTTGATTGGCTCAAGATCCAAAAATAGTGCTAGGTCTGGCACTTTGTGCTGAGTTGGCAGCACTGATGTCTGCAATCCCTCATGTGTGGCTATTACGCACGGTATGCTGATTCCAATCCCGATGTACGAAGACAGTAGCGCACAGTCGCGGCTCAATTTGCGTGGAGATTTGCTCACGTACGATGCTACGTTTTGTCATTAGTGCGCGATTGCGTACAAAAGTGGCGTGTTTGCGCACGTCGATGTTCCGATGCAGGGTGACCACATTTTCATACAAAATCTTGGGGCTGTATTTACAACGAAACAAAATTTAAATTAAAAATACCTGCCTTGCTTGAGTAATAGCTAAGAACATCCAGGGTAAAGTCATCTTTCAACCAAAATAATATCTGATTCGTTTCATCCTACACAGATAAACACGATAAATTTATAACACTCGGAACTCGTTGTTCTCGAAGGAAGGATTTCCGTCTTGGATTTGTCAAGAATTGTCTTGGTTTGTCACAAACAGGGGTTGTGTCGGGAATTAAAAGTTATATTATCTATGATTTCCCAACCTAAATACTATAGATAAGAAATGGTCCATTCATGGCCGGATCTAGAGGCGTGGAGGCCCTGTGGCAACAAAGAAGTAGAGACCCCGAAATATGAAATAAAAAAATCTTGCATTTTACACAGCGCCATCTAGCCCCAAACTACGCAAATCTTGTATTATGGGACCCTTTAGCTGTTAGAATAGTTAAATGCCTTTTTTTTAAACACTACAGTGAAGTGGAACGTTGTCACTGTAACATGCAAATACAGTACAAATTTATTTGCACTGAATATGACTTAATGAGAGGTTTTGCCATAATTCCCACGCTTGGCAGGCAGCTTGGGGATCGCAGAATGCTAACCACCGTTAACTGAGAGGATACTGCTGCCGTCCTCTGGTGGTTCTGGTTGTAGTTTGAGGACTGAGGACATACCCAGGTCCATGACTGTGAGTACTCATCTATATATTACTATTATGTTATCTGTGGTGCGAGGGCTTATCGGCGGTCTATAATGCGGTAAAAGTACCGAGATTCACGGCAAATCTTTTGGTTTATCCTACATTTTTCTAGTCAATTGATGGTGACATGATACTGGTGACGGTGCCACAGAATACGTAGGAGCACGTTGCGTGGACGCGGC